>JAZKJV010011092.1:120000-834900 GCA_037367405.1 Ottelia alismoides
TCATGCAAGATCCAAAGATGACCGGAGAACTCGGTGATTGATGGAGGATATGGAATCAGGTGGAGACAGAGTTGTGGATCGGAGGTGGAAGGGTGAAGGAGATGAGAAGATGAAGGTTAGAAGTGGGGTACCTAGGGTACATGCTCGGTGGTGATATGGGGTGCTGGAGCGAAGCGAGTTGTGGGTGCACGCACTGCTATAGTCATGAGGCGACAGGATCTCGCCAATGCGGAAGGATGCGGTGGCATTGTCACCACCACGTTTGGAGCTCCTTCAATTGCTGGAAAGCAATGGATGGGTTGGTAGGAGTGGTGGTGTATCTTAAATAGAGGAGAAGGTGGTGCGATGGAGATGGCAAGTGGGAGAGGAGATGGTGGTTGGCAATCTTGACGTGGGAGGAGAAATCACAGGGATTTTATGGAGATCAGAGAGTGGGGATTTGATCGGGTGATCGAGCCCAAGATGGAAGGTGGCAAGGATTCGTGAAGGGAGGAGATCAGATTGATAGAGATATGAGATCAGAGAGGAGATACTGTGGTCGGGAATTGCGGCTGCACGATTTGGGGAATGGTGGCGCCGCCCAGATCTAGAAGTAAGGGGGCGAACTGATGCACGTGCAGGGCACGAGCGTGGGAGGCATGTACGCTGCACGTGATCCCCTTTTACATTTTTTATTTTTTTATTTTTATTTTAGAAAAATAAATGAAAATAAATTCCAAAAATGGGTGACAGGTGGCTGCTCCAAGAGCTGTTACGTGTCAGTCCCAGAAATTTTGAAATATTAAATATAAAGATAATTAAAAAGCAAACAACAAACGACCTCAGTTCGAAAAAATTTTGTTCACAAAATTTGTTCATCTCGTTGATATCTATAACTTCTATGAAGAGACCAAAATCAAAATCGGTCAATTGCACAAAGTGATATTTTTTGGGTACTCTATGTACAAAGAATACCTTGATTTTTAGGTTTTCTAATATTTTTGTTTATTTTATACAAGATAAAAATCCAGAAAAAATATGATAAAATCAAAGATAAGTATTTACACATTAATCTATTTTTTGTATTTCATTAATTAAGAAAAAGAATAAATAAAGTAAAATACAAAAACTACAACTTTTGTACAAAATGTTTGTGAAGACTCGGACTTAGTTAGTTTATTTGATTTCAAGCTCATTTTATATTTGGATTTTTGTGCATTTTAATAAACCATTTATCAATGAAAATAGATGAAAAAGAAATAAAATAAAAAAATTTAAATATATACATAAATTAATAGGTTAAGAAATTCTAAAATACAAAATGTACAAAAGATGCCCAAAACCCAACTTTCACATATGAGGTCTGATTCACATGAACTTGGTATTGTTTTGAAGGTAATTGAATGTACATTAATTCAAAAGTGAGTAGGATTAAATCGGACACCGTATAAAGAAGATATCAATATTTTAGTCCAGAAATCATGGATTTAGGTTTTCGATTTCTGATCCACTTATTTATGTCGGTGATTTTTTGTATTTTCCATTTATTCTTGTTAGTCATATGTACACAATGGAGGTGGTATTAGGTCTTTTGGAGTTAGCAAGAATTAGTTAAAAATCAGGTAAGTTGGGCTAATTTACAAATCTATTGGGTTGGGATTTTTGTCTTCTTATTATATATGCAATAATAAGTGATAAAATACAATTATTAATCATACGTGCATGAATGCTAATTATGCAATATAAATGAAGAAATGATAATGAATTTTGTGGATTTAAGCTTAATTCGTGTCTTTTAGAGTGATGAATCTGAGATTCATTATCCCCCTATACTTAAACTATGCTCGTCCTGAACATCTAAAGAATGCAAGGAGGTGAAATGAGATTAGGATCCATACCAAGGCCATGAGTAGAAGGTGAAACTGAATCTAGACCTAACCTTTGGGTTATTAGTTTGGCAAAACTTCTGTGAGACTTAGGGTTTTAAAATCTACAACCTCCAAGTTCTACATATCATTGTCACAATTTCGGCTCAAAAGTCATCTTAGATCAATCCTCCTCCCAAAGCATACCCCATGAACATTGAACAATCGACTCATGTATGTGAAAGGCTTTAGCTCTTCCCATTTAGAATGTCAGACTACCATTCAAACCTCCTCTCTAGTAACTCGTCCTCGGGGAGTCATGTATTTCCTTCTAAGGTATGTCGTGTTGTGTTCACAATTGAAAGATGGAGAAATTAGAAGAAGTGGAAAAGAACTAGAGGGTGACCGTTATAGTCACCTCTCCTTGTGAAACCAACTAGTTTAGCCAATCTCGACCAAGATTTGCAGGTTTTCTTAAAGCTTGGACCTTTTTGATCAAATATTTATTTGGTAGTGGCTTCTTTGTATTTGGATTTTTGGTAGATCTGCATGTATCTTGATGTGAACCTACAGATATGGAATCTTTTTTTTCCCTACATGTTTTGGGGTATTAAAAAAAATTGTGCCCGATCGTCCATCCCTTTTCCGAAGCTTTATTTCAAATCGTACTCTGGTCTTTTGATGTCCACGCTACCAGAAAAGAAAGTCACACAATCTTTCAACACCCCATCTCAGTTTATCTAAGTGCATAGCATGAGAGTACAAATTAATTCCCTATTCCAAAGTTGTACCTAGAATGAAGAGACCAGGCTAGACACTAAGAGTCAAACGCTGCATATTGTCATGTGGAACTCGAAGAATTAAGTCATATACCTGAAGTTTCTAAAATCCTATTTCTCTGTGAAGTTCCTCTGATAAATAAAGGTCAAGTCCAAACCACCCTCGGTTGCTACTCAAAACTCAGTTCAGAAACCAAGGACTTTTCACAAATGTAAATGCATGTAATGCTGGATGAAGTGCAGGTACGTGAACTGCAGACACAATATATATATATATATTATTTGAACTTTTGTGGTTTGAATTTTTATAGAAAAATGAATAAGAATCCGTTTCTCAAAATTTTTGTTGGACACAGTCAGTGTTAGTTGCAAAACTTCCCTTTTTTGTTTTTTTTTGTTTTTTTCAAGTTAGTTACCTACCTCGAAAATACATATAGACTTATGCGAAAGTACGAACTATGGGTAAAATATATACAAAGTATATATAGACTTCCCCATACATAGCGAGTGATGTGTCCTTAGAGCAAAAGAAGAGTATAGAAGACATGGCTCGGGCTAAGCATGAGAGAGTTAAAAAGAAAAACAATAGAAGTCAGCCCGCCCCGTATACTTAGGCTGTCGATAGTTTAAGTATAGAAGAAGAGAGAAAATGGGGCAGTCAGGAGATGTGAATGAGGAGAGTATATACATACGGCATAGGTCCGCCCCATATTTAGTCCTAGTCCTAAGTAGAGGAAGAAGATGTACAAGGGAACCAATGGGATCAAGATGGAGGGTGTGAAGAATAAAGATGATCTATACATCTTGTGTCTGACTGCTTTTCTTCATGTTGGGTGATCTGATGAGTCTTTAATGTGATTGCTCTACATGAAGAAGATCACCTCGACTTGGGTTGTCTGTTCTTTAGATGATTCTACATATAGCTTCAGCAATTGCCCATTCACCAAAGAAGTTGTGCACCATCTTTGAGTTCAGCAATATCAACACTTCCATTGGTGTACACATCGATGACATTGTAGGGACCCATCCATTTCAATTTGAGTTTCCCTTGAAAAATCTTCAACATGGCATTGAACTACCACACTTTCTGCCCAGGGACAAAGGTCTTATGCTTAATGTGTCTTGTTGCTCATGCGAGCCCACGACGAGCCATTATGCAATAAGTGTTATTGCAATTCACTCCTAAATCTGAAATAAAGAGTACATAATTTGCATAATAGGTCCCTTAGTACAATTAGGGTTATGTACCATGGCCATCTTAATGATCATACAGCTGTTGATTCAATTATTGAATCATAGAGGCCGGTGCTTAGATGAATATCTAATGAGTTAGATTAAGGACTCATCAATCACCATCAAAGGATTATTAAGAGATGATCTCCAGCCTGAGTAGGAGATGGCAATCCATTCTCAGTTAGGATGATATCTGACCGACCTCTTGATGCATGTCCTCTGCATAGGAATAGAGATTCGAAGGTGTCAGATGAGTTAGGTCAAAGAGTTGACTTAACGAGATCGAGATAACCAAAGACCTATATCGTATGTTGTAATGATATAGGCACACATACTCTGACCGGAAACAGATGTGTTACTATATGTCTGAGTATGTACATTTGGCAGACCAATAGGTTGATGACCTAATCAAGGTCTATACACCGGCGCGCTGGTGTGCATATAAGGGCATATGAGTAATACGATCTCTCAAAGGGATCACACAGGTTCAGTTACTGAACTGGAAGACATGAGCTCACTCATGAGATATTGGGAAGAATCAAATTCCATGCGCATGGTCATCTCACTTTGGAAGTTTGACTAAATTTGTAGGTTTGATATATACTTTTGGAAAGTATATGATCAAGACCTAGGTATGATATATGCTTTTGGAAAGTATATGATCGATACCGACTCCCAATGATCGAATGAGAAACTAACTGATAAAAACCCTGAAGTAGACAGTGTAAAGTTGATCTAATACTTCGGGTTTATTCTGAGTCTTCCAGTATATAGGATGTACAGGTATTGGGAATACCTGAGGGTGATGTGATCATAAACGATTGTATAACCATGACGCTTCCATTCCTAGGGAGTGATGAAATGGGTCTGGATTTTAGTGACTCCTCTCAGTAGAGAAGTAATCCGATCTTAGTCCAAATGTTGGACATTGATCTGAATGTGATTCAGATGCAATGAGAAGATTAGATTTGCGGTCTTGATTTAATCAAGCATCTATGGGAGGCCCGCGATCTGGATTTGAGATATGATCTCAATATCCATGTCACTATACGTGGAACAATACAATCGCCCTGTCCTTATCTTCAAGTATTCGCGGAGAAAGCGCATTGTCCTTGAAAGAGTTCATGGATAATTCTATTGTTGATATATGTATCCGAGCATTGAGAAAATGGATAATTAAATGTGATTTAATTATCATGAATAATATGAAATTGATTCATATTATAAGGAGAGTTATCTTAGATAATTAAATTTGATTTGATTATCAAATATGTAAATAATGTGAATGGGATTCATATTATTTGAGTACATGAGAATAAGTTATCCAATATAATAAAATGTGATTAAATTATTATGGATAAGAATAATGTGGATAGTAATATCCAATTATTCATAATATATTATAAATGTGATTTATAATGTATTAGAAAGAGATAATTATAATTTATATGTGTTGATTAATTATTATGTGTATTGGATACACATTGTGTAATTAATTGACAATGTAAATTATATGTTGTTTTGGGTTGTGAATATGATTCACAATTTTTCCAAGGCAAGATTGCAATATTCTCAAATATAATTTTGAATTATTTTTGAAGAATAAAACCCAACAAATTTGTTGCAAATAAATAAAGAGAGATTTCCATGGAGATATGCAATCTCATGAATTATCATGAGATTGCTCTCCCCATGGAAAGAGTGGGCGGCACATCATTCCAAATAGGAATGTGTGGCCGTCCACATGGAAGGTGCATGGAGATGAAATCTCCATGCACATTCTCTCCTTATTTATTGGTTTGATTTAGGACTAATTTCTATTTGATTTTGTAAAATATATCTTAACCTAAATTTGTTGTTTTTACAAACAACAATCTTGACCATTGGATTGACATAAAATCAATCTCATCTATTGATTTTACATGTCACATGGATTGAGATACATGGATCCCAAAACCCTATAAATAGAGAGGCATACCCATGCTCTCTCGTTACACACACAATGCTTGAGAAGCATATCTCTCTCTCTCTCTCTTTCTCTCTACACGCCATCTCTCTCCCTCTCATGACCGTCCGCCATGGATGCCCTAGAGAGGTTCTCCATCGCCGCAGCGTCGTCGTTATGCTGCCCGATCGTCTGCTCATGGATCTCCATCTACTTCGGTGCGCCTCGCTCGTGAAGAAGACGTTGGATCTCGTGTGTCAAGATCAGGAGATCCGCTGCTTGGATCATCAACTTGGATTGCGAGAAGTACGCGGTTCATCCCCGCGCTCGCAAGTGTCTCCTCCGTCGGATCAGACTTGAGACAGGAGGTCTCTTCGTTTAGAGACTCGATCACAACCACGCTTCAAGAGGTAATCCTATTACTTGTTTGTGGTTTATACGAAACGATCCGAGAAGTGTTCTTGGATCATGTGGTTTCGTCGTATGAAAATTTTTAAATTCCGCTGCATTGAGCAACTAGTGCGACTAGTCGCTCCTCGTCGTATTCGATACGACGCTCACGCTTCCGTGACACGCTTGAGGAACAAACCATATGCTTCAATTGGTATCAGAGCCTTAGGTCGATGGTTTCGAATATGATTCGCTAACCGAGGACAACATGGGTTCGTTAAGGTCGCGAAAGTTTTCATTGCATTTGATTTCGCAGATCTGTTTAGTAAATAAATTCGGCACTGTTTAAATTGTTTAAACACGAATTTATACTTGTAATTTGTTCCCCATTAAATAAGGAAACCATAGGATCTGAGTTTGCGTAAATCAGATTTCGTATGCTCGAGATATGGTTGTTTTCATGAACATGTATGCACTGTTGCGGGAACTGTAGATCTGAACGTGATTAAAATGTTAATTACTGTTTAGACTTGCCTCGAAATGCGTGAAACATCTTTTGTGTTCTGTCCTAAATCAAATTAGAAATCCATGAAAATTGATTTTGTCTAATTTGGATTTAATATGATTGAAATATGCTAATTTTAGTAAGTAGGGGTCACTGCTGAAATTACATTCCTAATCTAGAACTTTGTGATTGTCAATTAATGAAATTAATTGTTAATTTCAAGAAATAATTATGGAAAATATTTGAGAAATATTGGAAGATAATTATTTCCTTTTTGACTTGGCCTCAACCAATTAATTGATTAGATGTGATCTAAATCATAATTAGAAATACAATCATCAAACTCCTTGCTTGAATAGGATTGGGAATTTGTCTAGAAAATTTCCTTATAATCAAAATTGTTTTGATTACTATATGGTATAATTTCGGTTAAAGAACCGATGATCATCTCAAATACAAATTAATCAATTTGGCATTATCCTTTCCCGAGGCGGATATGGTGTCTAGTCGGGGATCGCTGGGGTAGTGGGTTGCAACGTATGCGGTCCGTCCCACTCCCGCCGGTACTGGCCATGACAGCGGGTAGGGCCGGGATAATGTCCGAAGGATTAAGTTGTATTTTTTCTAATTATTAAAATACGAATTAATACGTACTTTGAGAATAATACCATATATATTCAAGCATAAAAATCGAGTTTGATTGATTGAATTGGATTGATAATTAATTTAATATGATTAAGTTAATTATGTCCAATTAGAATACTCTAATATGATTAGAATTCCTTTGGAAGAATTACTTATATGAATGTGATTCGTAGTAATTAATTAAATTTGAATAAGATGTGGAGGATCACATACGTGACATCCATGGTCTCCCGTCAAGGCGAAGGGTTTCCGTCGCCAGGGATTGTATATAGGAGACGCATGTTCGAAGTGACAACTCCTATATGCAAGCGCATCTGGATCGGACTCTTTTCTTCTCGAAAGAGTAAGGCCGTATGCGTAGTGACCCCAATATCAGATCCTCATATTATTGGGGCGATATTGGATTACGCATAGCGAGTTCTATTCCTATTGACGGTTGTACAATTGATGACGGGTCAACATCTCCTTAGGGGTGGTGGGCTCGGGCATTAAAGTTCGAATTGGGAAATGTAAGTTGGACTTGCAAGGCGGAATGTGTTCCCGCTTCTCTTTATTGGAGTTGCAGTTTCTCATATTATTGGGATGCAACAAAGATAAAGATGAGAACCCAATTCTTGCTTGAGATATAATGGTAAGTATATCTCTTACATTGAAAGTGATTGAGGGAATGAACTTTCATTGTTGACATGGCAAGACAACTTTGATATAAAAATTCCTAAATCAAAGTATAATATGTATATATATAAATATATACACTCATGCAAATTTCTTATTTCAGATAATCCTTCATTAAACCCACTCAATTCTATACTCAATAATAACCAGTAAAATATCATGGATTGGACTCATGATCCAGATATTGTACTTGCAGTTGGACACATAATGTATGTGGTTTCAATATGCAAGTTTCCTCATAATAATGAGGAATGACAATTAAATAGATAATAGGACTTCAAACCTAGGGTTTGTATGTTTCTATAGTCTTGATATCATCAAATATGCTTTGGAAGTGACATGTTGATGATGATCGCAATTGTCAAATTAATCCTTATAAAATCAATAAAGATATTCTGGCATACATATGTGCTCTCAACATTTAATCATGAATGGCTTGGTTCTCTGCATCATGGTGGCTCCATAAGAGATGATGTATTAAAAACGTTTGAATACCTACCTGAACCAATGTTTTAAGAGTTTAGATGGATGTAGGTGATGAGTGTCATCATTCTACTATTTTTGCTCTAGTCATTCATGAAGCTTCATAATATTCATATTGTATGAATTTAATGAAGCATGTATAAGTGTTGAAATGCTCTTATTTTGAATTCTTTTGAATTTAATATGAGAGATACTTTAGTCTTGAGCAATGGTTGCTTAGAGATAAAGGGAGCGCAGTGGAAGCATGGGTTGGACCCAAGTAAGAAGTATAGTCAAAGAGTTGATTGTACTTCTGTGACTTCCATCCAAAGAGTTGGATGAATGCCAATACTGCAATAAGTTGATGTGTTGATAGTATGACTATCAAGTCTGTCTAGAATACTCAGAGAAGGACTCGGATGGAGCATCAGTATAATCTACATAGATCATTGATATTGACTTTCTTATTAAATAATATAAAGTCTTATAATTGTATCTCAATCTTCTAACAACACTTGCAATGGGTTGCATATGTTGTAGAAGACTGGAACATTTGATCTTAAGATTTATAGTCTTCTACATGTATATTGATGCAATTGTTGCAACAATCTCTATTGGATTGATAGACTTCTCAATTTCAGTGGGAGCCCTTAGTTATAGAGAATGTCTCTATGATCCAGATATTAGAATACATTATTGTTTATTTCTAAATGTTGGAGATAAACATGAATTCTGAAATTTATCTATCATAAAGAGTTGTGATGGATATATATTTCTGATAGTATTCTTACATCTAGCGGACTCCACAAAATTAGAAATTAATGAATGGTTCATTAAGATTTCTAATACTGAAAATTAAACCTTTAAAGATCAATAGGAGGATAAAGATCATTTGACAATGATCTGGCATCATGTTTTGGACATTTGTCGGTTGATGTGATCAATAAACTGATAAGAGATGAACCTTTATATTGTCTAAATGTTCAAATTGTACATACTTGTGAATATTGTATTCAAGAGTAAATATGTCCAATACACCCTTCTTTGGGAAAGGTGTAAGATGTCAAGGTATTTAGGATCTCATACATATTGATGTATTTGAATCATATATATCATAGTAAACATTATGGATATGTGATATTTATTGATGATTATGTATGATATGAGATTTCTTCTCTTCACTTAGAAACCTTTGAAATGTTCAAAGATTTCACAATTTTAGTTTAGAACCAAAGTTTGAAGGGAGATTAAATTAATTTGATCTAATCTAGGTAGTCAGTACCTATTAGATGAATTCGTAGAATACCTTATAGAGATATGAATATCATTTCTATCTCACCCCTCCTAATGAACCATAACTCAATAGAGTTGTAGGGAGATGCAATTGATCATGTGTGACATGGTTTGATCAATGATTAATCTTAGCATAATTATCTCTTAGTTTCCAGGTATATGTATATGTGGTAGAGACTACATTATATACTTATTAAGGTTCCAAGCTAGTAAGCTGGAATCTAGCACCAGAGAGTGCTACTTCATTAGGAAAATAAAGGATGGTATTGGATACCTACTTTATGACCTTGAGATTCTTAAAAGATCTCATCTTTGAGAATATGATTCTTATAGGATGACTCTCTTGAGAATCAAGATGAAAATGAAGAAAAGGAACTCATTCAGTCTTGAGAAGATAATGAGGCTGCTGAAATCGGAAACTAAATAGACAATTAAAGATGAAACATTAATACTTCTTCAAATAAGTTTGAGGATGTATTCCATGTGTCAGTTAAGTCTTAAAATGATCGGACTTCATGTTATGAAGCTCCTGAGGATCATGACATGGAAAGATGAATGTTAGCAATAAAAGTCTAAGGTAGACTTCATATACAAGTGTTGTATATGGACCCTCGAAGATCCACCTATAAGGGTCAGACCCATTAAGGTATAAATGGATCTTCAAGAGAAAGAGGGAACCTGATGAGAAGGTAGAGACCTTCAAAGCACAGTTCGTAGTCATGAGCTACACACCGAAGAGAAGACATCGCTCGTGATGAGACTTGCTCTCCAGTGACCTTACTTTAACCCATCAGAACATTGCTAACTATAGCTACACAAGTTGACTGTGACATCTTTATGATGTGAGTCAAGATTGCATTCCTCTATGAATACCTCTCTAAGGATATTCACATGAAGTAGCCCCAGGGCTTCATAATTGAGGAAAGCAAGGTGTGCAAAATAGACAACTCCATCTATTGGACTCAAATAAGCTTCTTGTAGTTGGAACATTGGATCTGATGAATTCATAAATGTTATGATTTCAGATAGTATCTTGATGTACCATGTGAAGCTTAGTGGGAGTTCCATTGTGTTCATCGTGCTGAATGTAGATATTATCCTAATCATTTGGAATGATATAAGAATAATAATAAGTGTTTTATAATTTGGTTGTTCCATACCTTGAGATATGATCTCAAGGATACCTCTTAGATCTTAATTCTGAAGTCGTTCAGAAGCAAAGAGAATAGGGTATTAGGACTGATGCATTAGTAGTACACCTTGGACTTATTCCATTTTTCTGGAAAATTCCAAGAAAAGCTTCCTTCCCTTAAGATGTGGTAGTGACCTTTCTAAAGGGATAGCACCTCAAAGAGTTGAGGAAGTGAATGCTAGAACTGCTTGCACTTGTGCATCAGTTACGAGAAGCTGAAGTGTATTCTAGATGTATACACAAGCCATATGTCTGCCATGCAGTGGGAGTAGTAAATTGTTACTAATCCTGTTCTGGAAATAAAACACTTGGTTGCAGTAATAACAATATCTTCAAAGATGATGAAACTTAGAGATAGTGATCTCAAAGTCCTATCTTCAAAAGTTTAAGATCTTGTAGATGGTGATCTATAAGGGTCTTAACTATAGATACCTTAGGAGATAGAGATTTCTAGGAATGAAGGTATTCTAATAAGGATTATGGGAATACTGGTTATGATAATTAATAAGATGTAGTGTCAAGGACACTATAACTAACAAAATTGAGTATTGGTTGCATAGGATGCAACATTCGCATTGGATGCGAGCACTGTTACTAGGAGATATGCAAGTTCCGTA
The DNA here is from genome assembly GCA_037367405.1 of Ottelia alismoides. Taxonomy (NCBI): domain Eukaryota; kingdom Viridiplantae; phylum Streptophyta; class Magnoliopsida; order Alismatales; family Hydrocharitaceae; genus Ottelia; species Ottelia alismoides. The sequence continues at coordinate 131,581 of JAZKJV010011092.1, forward strand.
AAAGGACTGGGCGTAGTCTCTCGGGAACAGAGTGACTGATCAACTTACCTAGCTATATTCTAAATAGCCTATGATTGTCACATGATTGTGGGTTTAAATGACTAGCCCATTAATGGCTCTTTGGGCTAGTGGGAGATTGTTGGACATGCGAGCCCACGGCGAGCCATTATGCAATAAGTGTTATTGCAGTTCACTCCTTACTCTGAAATAAAGAGTACATAATTTGCATAATAGGTCCCTTAGTACAATTAGGGTTATGTACCATGGCCATCTTAATGATCATACAACTGTTGATTCAATTATTGAATCATAGAGGCTGGTGCTTAGATGAATATCTAATGAGTTAGATTGAGGACTCATCAAGCACCGTCAAATGATTATTATGAGATGATCTCCAGCCTGAGTAGGAGATGACAATCCTTTCTCAGTTATGCTGATATCTGACCGACCTCTTGATGCAGGTCCTCTGCATAGGAATAGAGATTTGGAGGTGTCACATGAGTTAGGTCAAAGAGTTGACTTAACGAGATCGAGATAACCAAAGACCTATATCGTATGCTGTCATGATATAGGCACACATCCTCTGACCGGAGACAGATGTGTTACTATATGTCTGAGTATGTACATTTGGCAGACCAATAGATTGATGACCTAATCAAGGTCTATACACCAGCGCGCTGGTGTGCATATAAGGGCATATGAGTAATACGATCTCTCAAAGGGATCATACAGGTTCAGTTACTGAACCGGAAGACATGAGCTCACTCATGAGATATTGGGAAGAATCAAATTCCATGCGCATGGTCGTCTCGCTTTGGAAGCTTGACTAAATTTGTAGGTTTGATATATACTTTTGGAAAGTATATGATCAAGACCTAGGTATGATATATGCTTTTGGAAAGTATATGATCGATACCGACTCCCAATGATCGAATGAGAAACTTACTGATAAAAACCCTGAAGTAGACAGTGTAAAGTTGATCTAATACTTCGGGTTTATTCTGAGTCTTCCAGTATGCAAGATGTACATGTATTGGGAATACCTGAGGGTGATGTCATCATAAACGATTGTAAAACCTTGACGCTTCCATTCCTAGAGAGTGATGAAATAGGTCTGGATTTTAGTGACTCCTCTTAGTAGAGAAGTAATCCGATCTTAGTCCAAATGTTGGACATTGATCTGAATGTGATTCAGATGCAATGAGAAGATTAGATTTGCGGTTTTGATTTAATCAAGCATCTAAGGGAGGCCCGCGATCTGGATTTGAGATATGATCTCAATATCCATGTCACTATACGTGGAACAATACAATCGCCCTGTCCTTATCTCCAAGTATTCGCGGAGAAAGCGCATTGTCCTTGAATGAGTTCATGGATAATTCTATTGTTGATATATGTATCCGAGCATTGAGAAAATGGATAATTAAATGTGATTTAATTATCATGAATAATATGAATTTGATTCATATTATAAGGAGAGTTATCTTAGATAATTAAATGTGATTTAATTATCAAAGATGTAAATAATGTGAATGTGATTCATATTATTTGAGCACATGAGAATAAGTTATCCAATATTTTAAAATGTGATTTAATTATTATGGATAAGAATAATGTGGATAGTAATATCCAATTATTCATAATATATTATAAATGTGATTTATAATGTATTGGAGAGAGCTAATTATAATTTATATGTGTTGATTAATTATTATGTGTATTGGATACACATTATGTAATTAATTAACAATGTAAATTATATGTTGTTTTGGGTTGTGAATATGATTCACAATTTTTCCATGGCAAGATTGCAATATTCTCAAATATAATTGTGAATTATTTTTGAAGAATAAAACCCAACAAATTTGTTGCAAATAAATAAAGAGAGATTTCCATGGAGATATGCAATCTCATGAATTATCATGAGATTGCTCTCCCCATGGAAAGAGTGGGCGGCACATCATTCCAAATAGGAATGTGTGGCCGTCCACATGGAAGGTGAATGGAGATGAAATCTCCATGCACATTCTCTCCTTATTTATTGGTTTGATTTAGGACTAATTTATATTTGATTTTGTCAAATATATCTTAACCTAAATTTGTTGGTTTTACCAACAACAATCTTGACCATTGGATTGACATAAATCAATCGCATCCATTGGTTTTACATGTCACATGGATTGAGATCCATGGATCCCAAAACCCTATAAATAGAGAGGCACACCCATGCTCTCTCGTTACACACACAATGCTTGAGAAGCATATCTCTCTCTCTCTCACTTTCTCTCTACACGCCATCTCTCTCCCTCTCATGGCCGTCCACCATGGATGCCCTAGAGAGGTTCTCCATCGCCGCAGCGTCGTCGTTATGTTGCCTGATCGTCTGCTCGTGGATCTCTGTCTCCTTCGGTGCGCCTCGCTCGTGAAGAATACGTTGGATCTCATGTGTCGAGATCAGGAGATCCGCTGCTTGGATCATCAACTTGGATTGTGAGAAGTACACGGTTCATCCTCGCGCTCGCAAGCGTCTCCTCCGTCTGATCGCACTTGAGACAGGAGATCTCTTCATTTAGAGACTCGATCGCAACCACGCTTCAAGAGGTAATCCTATTACTTGTTTGTGGTTTAGACGAAACGATCCGAGAAGTGTTCTTGGATCATGTGGTTTCGTCGTATGAAAATTTTTAAATTCCGCTGCATTGAGCACTAGTGAGACTAGTCGCTCCTCGTCGTATTCGATACGACGCTCACGCTTCCGTGATGCGCTTGAGGAACTAACCATATCCTTCATGTATGTCATGCCATCTCTTGACCTTGTCCTTATATATCACACTATTGTCATATGCCCAATTTCGGATTTGATTTAGCTCCTTCAGATTTAAGTCATGACATAATTTTCCAGGGTGACAACTCCAATTAAGCTTCTTTATCGCCCATTTCGCCCATTCTGATTTGTGAATCAGATTTGCAGGTAAATGGCATGGTTTTCCATAGATCATCCTAAAAGGTGAAGTACTGAGTGGAGTCTTGTAGGTTGTGCTATAGGTCCACAGAACCTGGTCCAAAAGTTGAGACCAGTTCTTCCTATCTAGACGAAACAACTTCTAAAGAATATTCTTCACCTCTTTGTTAGAAACCTCTACCATGTTGATAGATTGTGGGTGGTAAGGATTGTCTATTCTATGCTCAAATTTATATTCCTTAGGTAATGATCTTATTTCTCTATTCACAAAGTGGCTACCCCCATCTGAAATCAAAACTTTTGGGACCCCGAACCTCACAATGATATTACCCTTTATAAACTTATAGATGATTTTGCTATCCACAGTTCAGGTGGGGATAGTCTCTACCCATATTGACAAATAATCAACCACTAACAAGATGTACTCAAATACATGGTTACTTGGAAAGGGACCCATAAAATCAATTCCCCATTCACCGAAAAAATCGCAATGAATCATTGGTTTCATGGGCATTTCATCTTTATATCCAACAATCCCTACCATTCTTTCACAAATGGGCACGACCATAAAAAATCATTGGCATCTCTAAATAAGGTCAGCTAGTGAAATCCACATTGGAGTACCTTTTGCGTGGTTCTCTTTCCCGAATGGTGTCCTCCAGCCTCAAGTGAATGACAGTGTGTGAGGACACTCCGGTATTCCTTCTGAGGACTACATCTTCGCCAAACGCATTCCGATCATTCATAGAAAAGGAACGGATCATTCCAATGGTATTTTCTCTAATCTGACTTCTGTCAGTCAATTCTTCTCTTTGTCCAACCTACGGGAACTTTCTTGGAGACGTGATAGTTCACTATGTCGGAGTACCATGGGAGTGAGTTAGTAACACAAACTAACTCGTATGGAAAAGTCTCTTTAAATGATCCAATATCAGAATTATCAATTTGCTCAATTCGGGAAAGGTGATCAACCACAACATTTTTTATTCCAAGTTTATCCTTGATTTCCAAATAAATTCCTGGATTAATAATATCCATCTCAAAAGACACGCCTTTGCATCATTCTTTTCCATTGGATATATGATCGTTGTGTGATCAATAAAGATTGTTACCTTGGAGCCCAATATATATGATCTGAATTTTTCTAGGGCCCAAACTTCCGCAAGCATTTCCTTTTTAGTCAGTGTATAATTCTATGTGTAGGATCCAAAACATTGCTGGCGTAGTGAATAACATATGGTATCCCATCCCGTCTTTGTCCAACCACAGCATCAATAGCAAAATCCGACGTATTAGTCATGATCTCAAAGGGAAGAGACCAGTCAGGAGCTTGTAATATTGGAGATTCACAAATTTTCTTTTTTAGGAACTCGAAGGCCTCTAGACCTTTGTGATTTACAATGAACTCGATGTCTTTCCATAAGAGCTCAGTTAGCGGGCGGGTGATCTTTCAAAAATCAAGAATAAATCTTCGGTATAATCCAACATGCCCTAAGAATGACCTCATTAACATTACGTTGGTTGGTGACTCAAGTTTCTTGACCACATCCACCTTAGCAAGGTCAACCTCCATTCCATTTTTGGAGACGACGTGCCCCAACATGATACCCACTGTCACCATAAAGTGACTTTTCTCCCAGGAGAGTATTAAATTAACCTCCTTATATCTCTGTAGGACTCAGTCCAGGTGCGCTAAACATGTATCAAATTAATCACCCTGGACGAGAAGTCATTCATGAAGACCTCCAAAAAGTCGCCCCCATTTCGGCAAAAACGATGATCATGCACCCCTGAAATGTGCCCAGGGAATTGCATAACTCGAATGACATGCACCAAACACGTAAGTGCCGAATGGACATGTAAATGTTGTCTTTTCCTGATCCTCAGGAGCAATGTCTACTTGATTTTAGCCCGAATACCCATCAAGAAAACAGAAGAATGCTTTCCCTGCAAGTCTCTCCAAGATTTGATTAGTAAATGGTAGTCGAAAGTGATCTTTCTTGGTCGCACCATTCAGGCGCATGTAATCGACACAAACGCACCATGATGTGGGTACTCATGTCACGATCTCTATCCCTCTCCTCATTGGTGACCATCTGGATTACCGACTTCTTCGGACAACATGAAGGGGGCGACCCACTTGGAGTCTGAAATAGGGTATATAAACTCTGCTTTGCACCATTCCTCAATCTCTTTCTTTACTACTTCCTTGAGATTAGGGTTTAATCTTCTCTGATATTCACGGGAAGGTCTTGCGTTTTCCTCAATATAATTTGTGCGAGTAGAGAGCGGGGTTGATTCCCATGAGATATGACACAATCCAGCAATTGGCCTTGGCATTCTGCTCAAGAACTTCAAGCAATGCAGATTCCTGGTCTTCAGTTGATGATGAGCTAATGATTACAGGAAATCTCTAATTAGGTCCCACTAGAAATGCATATTTGAGTTTAAGAGAAAGTGGTTTAATCTCAAGGAAATCTGAATCATCAATTAGGTCCGGCTGAATAGATTTTGAGTTTGACTATGTGTAGGATGAAGGTAGCTCAATCTGTGATTTGTGATGAGCGCAAAATCCCGAGCGAACGAGGTAAAGGTATCTAGATAGGTCGTTGCGACCTCGATCACTCAGATGCACTTGATCAAGAAAAATCGAACCACTAATAGAAATAAAATCGATCACAACAAAAGATAGAAGCGGTCCAGCTATGAGTTTAACCTGGTATAGCGCCCAGGGTCGAACTCGAGGAGCACGGATTGGCCAAAGGCCTACGAAGTAGTAAAAATGAAATAAAATTAAAGACAAATATTTTTAGTGATTTTTAATGATTTTTATATTTTTTTGGATTTTTAATATGTGGAGAAAATAAAAGAAACAAAGACAAACACACTTTAGCAATTTATTTAATGCATCAAAAATCAAGCAAAAATTCAAACAAAAATGTTTTTATGTTTTTTAGGTTTTTTAGTGTTTTTGGTTAATTTTTGATAATTTTCTGATGTATATTTTATTTTCTAAAAATCAAACAGTGACGAAAATGTAAGGTACTGTCCAGCCAGGCCCAAAAGCCCTAGATCAAATATCTAAGGACCACAAAAGGGCCTGTAGGTATTTTTCCTGTATACTAGATAAAACAAGGAAAATTTGAGTACCAAAATTATTATTTTTGGGTTTTTAGATTATTTACTATAATTTTTATGGGTTTTTAGGTGTTTTTAAGTTTTTATGGTTTTTAATCAGTGAAAAATAGCCAAAATTAGCTAGAAAATCAAGAAACACAAAGTAAACAGTACCTAATTTTTATAGAATTTTTGAGGGGGTTTTTATATTTTTTTTGGATTTTTAACTCTAGACAGTAGTTGAAATAAAGGTTTTTGAATTTTTAAAAATAACAAATAAACTCAAAAATGTCCTCAAAAATTCTCAAAAATCCTACAACATGGCAGGAGCCATGTATCAAATTTTCATTGAATTTGGAGGTGATTTGATATTTTATTCAAAAATCAAAAGAGGGCACTGTGTACAGGGACTGAAGTGCAAATACCCTAAGTTCTGGGGGTCCAGGTGCAAAATACCCAGCAACGCACGCGCGCGGCGTGTGCCTGGGGCACTCAGGGACCTCTTTGTAATAAAAGTAAGGTCCGGGGACTATTTGGTAACACGTACCAAAAGTCCGGGGACCTCAGATGCAAATTACCCTAAAATAAGCGCACATGCGCAATTAAAACATTCATAGGGGCATAGATGCAAATACTCAAAAGTTTTCATTCATTTCTAAACATCCAGAACTACAGGGAATATATTGCAAATAACCCAAACATACACGTGACGAAGCACGTGGCTCCACACAAACAGGCGTATAAGTGCAAATATCTAAAGTATGAGGTCCAATATGCAAAATACCCTAAAACTAAACAACTTGCTAAAATATTTACAGGACTAAAGCTAAATAAAAATAAGAGCTGGGCCTAAGGGTAATTTACCCTTTATTAAGCGGGCCGTCGGATGCGCTCCACGTGGCTGATCTGACGGGTACGGCTGGTGGGCGCTCCAAATGGCGTCTCCTCAGATCGGACGCTCGAGACAACTCCGTAGATGGACGGCTCAGATCACACCTGGAGCGAGGAGGCACGATCAACAGTCTGGGAGGATCCAGGAAGAACTGGTCGCCGGCGACTTTCGCCGGCCTCGTGCGAGCGCTGTGGTCCTCGTCTCCCGCTCCTGGAGATCGGAGAAGCTCCGCACTGAAGCTCCGCGGCTGATGGTAGGCTCTGATGACCCAGCCGAGCCCTGGAGGGCTCCGGCGAGGTCGGCGGAGGAGAAGCTCCTGTCTGAATGTCGGGAGGCCTCAGATAGCCTCCTCTGGTCCTGCAAAAAGGCTCAGAAGCTTCGCGGGTCGAGGGCAAAATGCCTCGACCCGGTTAGGTGTCGTGGAGGTGGTCTGTGCGTCGGTGCGGACGAACCCCGGCGAAGCGACGGCGAGGGGATTCGAATCCCAGCTCCTGTGCGAGCTGGGTTGAACGGAGGGGCGGAGAAGGTGCGCGGAGGGACGGCGGAGATGGATGGGGATTCCGATGATCGAATGGGTGCGCGAGGTGGTCGGAATCGACGAAGAACGGGGACGGAGCGATTTGGGGCAAAATGGAAATTAGACTAAATAGAGGAGCGAAGGGTCTACCTGGGTGGTCGAGGAGACTATGCTGGAGCTGGGGGAGCTCCTGGTCGTGGCCTCAAGGGTCGTCTCGGCCCGAGGCTCGAGCTCCTGCTCTGGGCGGAGCACGGCGGTGCTGACTCGCCGGATCAGTGGTATTCGGCCCCTCTCCTCGCTGCGACGGCACCTGGAGCGAGCTGTCACTCACGCTCGGGCACTGGAGCTCACTAGGGGTGGAACGGATTAGCCAAAGATGCCGATTGAAGGTGGCGGAGCTCGAGATATATATGGGTGCAGACCCGACTAGGGCTGGTCGGGTAGGGCAGCATGGAGCGCGGACCCCGATGCAATCCCCCGGGCGTTGGTCTCGGATGCAAGAAGAAGAATTAGGACCCAGGGTTTGCGCAAATGGCGAGCGGATCAGGCAAGGAAAAATCGGAGAAATCGGGTCGACATCCTGATCCGCGAGAGAAGAGGGTCCGCGGGGGGAGTTGACCGGGGGTCAACATTCCCCGAGGACCAATGGGAAACTGCCACGTATTTTATTTTTGTTTATTTATTTTAGGCTAGATAACGGTGGAATTAGCAAAAACTTAAAACACAAAATATTTTTATTTTATTTTTTTCTATTTTTTGGTGATTTTTAATTAATTTTTGGAAATAAAAATGAGGTATTTACACTATGTAGCTATATATAGGTATATGTACATTAGGTAGATTTTTTATTTTTGATTTTTAATTATTATTTTGTACGATTTTATTCCTATTTTATATTTTATTTATTTATAGAATAAAATGAGGAATAAAAGGGTATTTTTTATTTTGTTTTTATTATTTATATACATAGGTGAAATACATAGTTATGTACAACTATATACATGGCATTTGTACAATATATTTTTGTAATTTTAATTTTGTTATTTTTATTTGATTTTTGTTTTGATTCTTTTTGTTTTATTTACTTACAATATATAACATAGAATATTTACAAAAAGTTTAGAAAATGATTTTATTTATTTACAAGGTTAAATAAATATAGGAGTATGGTCTATGTACATGGTGAAAGGGCATTTTTGAACTTTTTGATTTTTAAATTTTTATTTTGTTTTTTTAATATTTTCTAAATATGTACAAGCATATTTTTGGGTGAGGAAAATATAGTTTTATTTATTTACAAATATTTACACATGAGCCCCTATCTCCCTCTACTTTGGCTTTTATGCGGTCAGGCCCATGCTGAGCCCTCCCTTGGGTTAGGTTGCTCAATATTTATTCTAAATATTTCCCTCTTTTTCTTTTTTTCATCTTTATTCTTTTATTTTTGCACAAAAACATGCTAATTATAAATTTTTACACAATGCATGCTTCTGCTAATTTTCCCTATTTACAAGTATCTACATGCATTTGCAAAGGTTTTTGTAGCTAAAATATAAGAATAAAGAGTGATGAATGGGTATTCATCAATTTGCTGGCTACCAATTCTGATGCAAGGTGGGTCGGATCGCAAAAACAATGCGATAATTCTGCCAAAACCACGTCCGACTTGTCATCTATATTCCTTGACTGTCCCAAAGAAGATGGGACTGACAAATCCAAAGGGATTTCTATATCATCAAGGGTATATGTATCTGTGTCTCTAAATAATTGTGGCATCTCTTGGTATATTGTAATTTGCAATGCTTCCTCTTCAGGTAAAAGGGTCTCGCTTTGTCCTTCTAGAACCTGTTACTAAGGTCCAATCGTGCTAATTATTTTGCATTCTACCTCTGAAGATTCCGTGTACTCTGTGCTAGATTCGGAGTCGTGTCTTTGCCATTTTATTTGCTTCATCTTTAAGTCTACTTCACCAATTGGGGATCTGAACTTCATCATTCATATACCATAGTCGAATACTGTTCTTGTGGTTCCCAAAAATGGCCATCCAAGAATAATCTGAGATCCTTTCCAATGATTGGGGGTTTCCATATCAAGGACAGTGAAGTCCACTTTGTATTCTTTCCCCTCAACCTTGATAACAATGTTCTTCACTTCTCCGTTAGGTCTCTTCATTGATAGATCAACAAATTGGAGCAGAGATGACAATTTTCTGAGAGGTCCAAGCTCCACCTTATAGTATGGGGCTAAGGGTAGAAGACTGATTGAAGAACCGTTATCTAGTGTGCTTGCAAACACAATGTCGCCCATGCGACTCTCCACATAGTGAGCACCCAGGTCCCTCTTTTTCCTTGGTAGATGCTGATTTTTGAGACATTTAGTTGTTACCATAGTTAAAATATGAGTTTCCACGAATTTTTTGTGTTCTTCCTGTGAGTCTAGGTAGGAGTGCATTTCATCTTCATGTATTTCTGGAATGTAGGATTTCTAGCCATATATTGATTAAATGGCACCTTGACTGTAATGTTTTCTTCACAAAATCGTACCATTTCTGGGTTATCTTGAATGATTTCTTTGGTTTGCGTTTCCCCCCCGTAATAGCATGGGGGGAAGGAATGGAAGTAGTTGAGATCGGAGATAAAGAACCCGAATCATAAATAAGAGCATCTTTATTAGAAATGGAGTTCCTTTTACAATCATTTATATTTTTCTGTTGATAATAATCAAAATCATGTTGCGGAAAAGATGACAAAGGTATATTCGTTGTAACTGGAGGTGCAAAGTCCTTTGTAGATCCATGGATGCTGTTCCCTTTCCATGCATTGGAATCTTCACTGGTACTGAATTCAGATTTCTTTCTTCACTTTCGGAAGTATTATATGGTTGATCTCCCGAGTCTTCTTGATCCATTTCCCTTGCCCGGTCAGGTAAGTCCATGGTCCTTCAGATACTAAATGACATAGCATTGATACTGTCAAATGAAAGGATCTCATGCTCAGATATGTGAATGTTTGAGTGGTAAAGCTGACCATTTTGTTGGGAAGATTGAGATTTGTTCAAGCTTTAGGGTTTTCTTGAACATGAGCAGGAATGGCTGTAGCAGGGGCTGTCTGTTCATCTCTCCAATGGGATAAGCGATTAACATCAATCCGTAGATCTTACGGTTCATTAGCGAATCTCCTCAAGCATCACTGTTGGATATCTACAGGTTCTGCCTGAGAGTTGGATGGCTGAGATGGTTGCTTTGAAGGATGGCCTTGTGGTGCTTGGTATTGCTGCCGGTATTGCTGGGATGCCTGCTGGTAATGGTTCTGGCAGTTTTACTGTTGTTGCTATTGTTTCTGATGTTGGGATGGGGCAGTATTCTGAGTGTGCTGTGGGACAGGTGGAAATGCAACATTATAGAAAGTGGTGGGACGTTGGTAAGTCAGATGATCCCCTCTATTACGCTGTCGGGCAGGGTCCTGACTATACAGATGCCGTTCACCTCGAACACTGGAGGTGGTATCTCTTCGACGATCTCAGCTATTGAGGGTGACTGCTGGAAAGGTTGGTCATAGGAGTGGTCCTGAGCTCATTCTTCTCGTTGTCCTGACCCTGACTGCTCCTAGACGTGATGCACTCGATAAATGGGAACAACAGATGTAGCCGCAGTTGGTACCCCAATCTTGGATACCTTCTCAGTTAGCTCCTCCATTTTCTTTGGAAACTAGGAGATCCTGTTGTCGATGTCATTCATCCTCTTGTGAATCTGATCCACAAATAGTAACTTATCAGCGATTATTCTCATGTTTGGAATCAAATCCTCAGCTATTTGTGCAATAGTCTTGTTTCCTCCTTTAGATTGAAGTGTGTTGAGGGAATTAGTATATGCCCTACTGGAAATATGTGAGCGTCTTGTCTCAGCCATTTGCTCCAATACTTTCAAGACGGTTTCACCATATCATGATGTATTGTTGCCTCTGCACACAACGCTTACTAATCCCTGTGTCTTGTAGCTGAGGCCAGAATAGAGTGACTGGACTGAGATGTTGTCATCCTAATCATGGCACAGACACTTTTTTTAGTAAATCTTTAAATCTATCCCATGTGTCACAGAGTGGTTCATTATGCATCTTAGAGAAACTGGTGATGCGTGTCCTCATCTGAATTGTCCTACTCATAGGGTTGAACTTTTTTAAGAAAAAGTTCTTGAACCGATCATATGTGGTCACCGTCACTCCTAAATTCTTCATATAGTAGTCTGTGTTTCCTTTCAAGGTGAAAGGAGGTGCAGTGAGATGAATGTAATCCTGGCTGACCTTTGGATGTCTCAGATTAGAGCATACTAACTCCATGTCCTATAAAAATTCATTGGGTTCTTCTGTATCATTACCATGAAATTGTGGCAATTGGTTCAAGAAGTGTGGTTTCAGTTCATAGTTTATTTCTGGCTCAAGTGGTTGCAAATAATTTCTCACTCTGTACTGGCCAGGGTTGTATGCTACTTCCATTGGCAGTTCTCCCCCATCATTTAACTGCTCTATTTGTTCCCTTAATTAAAGTTATTGCTGCTCATATGCAACCAATCTTGCCAAAATCATCTACGTCAGATCTTCATTTGGTTCATCTTCATGATCTCTTTTATTGAGAGTCATCTTCTTCAAATTCTCTTATTCTTCTTCACCTTCAGAATGTGAGAAATCAGAGTCAATAAAATGAAAAGAATCAGAATAAGAATCGTCGAGGTGAGAGTCTTCCTGGATGTGATTAGGAGATAGATAGAGAACATGGGTTTGACCTCCCTCAAGGAAGATGAATGAATCATAGGAAGAGGAATCATGGGAAATGTGTCCACAAACCCAAGGTGGTCCGGAATAAGAGTGTTTCTCAATCTCTGAGATTGGTAAGTTTGTGGTGGTTAGTGGAGGGTTTGTGGAGTCTGAACAAAATTCACCACAATCTTCCATTCTCGATTTCAAATGATTTGGAAAAGGGTTACGATTCATTATGTAGGCACAAGTGTACGGTATTCGATGATTATCCCGAATCTACAAAAAAACAAAAACAATCCAGATCCTTGTTTCAACATCTCACATAGTGAAGGACGCAAGAGTTCGACCAATTATCTTGTCAATTTTAATTGGTGATAATTCAAATCTTGTAAATGGTTAAGCGAGCTGTTAGGTGCCGAAAATTTTTCTTAAAAGTTGGTCTGAATTCTTACGACTAGTTGCATCTACTTTCAGCTAGTATGGCTGTAAATACAGACCATAAAATGTCTACCCCTATTACTTAAGGACGGAGCCTTACATAATGTCCTTTAAACCACCCACTCTGTTAAGGAAATCCGATACATTTACCAACTATACATATTCCTCACTAAGAAGTAACTAACCGTTTTTGTAGAATTGGTAGTTAATATGAAAATTCTGGCTTGGCTCTATCCAAGTATTCGTCTCTCTCCTCTCTGCAAGATAATTGAATACAAGGTCGGGGTTGCTCTCCTGCAAAAATTCTTGATTTTATGAGTTAATTCAGTCAGACTTGTTTAGCAGACCCAATTTTATTGAGCTGATCACTTGAAAAATTAGATGAGCAAAAATTCACGTCTACCGTCCAGTCCCAATTTTCATTAAATTTTAAGTGACAAAACATGAGGGAGAAATTCGAGAAAAGCTGGTGCATGTGAAACAATGATGTATGATCAGATAGAAGACTTACAGTGATTCCTCGCGATCTCCATGTGGGATGCAATACAAGAATTAAAATTATTCTATATGAATGCAAGCCGATAAAAACCCCACCTAATAGATAGTTCTATTAGTAGTGAAGAATTAATTTTAAATTGTACTAGATTGAATGATATAATGTGTGTATCGATTAAGTGAAGTGTGGTCCTAGGTTCTACGACACAAACAATAAAATCCTATAATATCTAGTAGCCATATGTGCAGGTCTAACCTATGAGCCACTCAAGTCGGACCCCACCCTCACCAGAGAGAGAAACCGGTCACGAACACCACTATAAAAAGTTCAAGGTCTTGTAACGCATGCCAGAGTTCAAACAGACACCTCTATAAATGAGCGATTAATTACAAAAATAAAAATTGCAGAAAATTAAATCCTAGACTCCACGCTCTCTCATGACTCAACTCGATCTTATTTTTATTGCAGCTTTTCGGAAGTCGGTAAAGATGCATTGATTTTCGAAAACTGCTCCACGTATGTTGGGTACCTCGCATGAAAAACAAGAGAGAGAGAGACTCAAGAATAAAAAATAAAGATAGAAAATAAATGCTGAAAAATAAATGAAAAATGTACAATGGCACGTACGGGGATCAGACTACCCGAATGTGTGGAAAACATAGCACTAATTTTAGAGAAAATCTAAGTTGTTTGCCACCACTGCCACGACACCATCTTATGAGCCACGAAAAACCCTACTTTAATTTGCATGAATTATCATTTAAATTTTTTGTTTCGTTGTAGGTGCGAATTCGAAATCAGACATGAAATAACAACAATAATTTATTCAATTAATCAGAGTGGTTTTTTGTTTATTTTACTTTGGCAAGTCCCAAGGTCAAAATCAAGGAGGAAAAGGAAAAACTTAAGATTTTGTCCATCAATGTTCCTGTAAAGTTTTTGAGGCGGTAATTTTTGGTAGTTTTTTTTGCAATTTTGGGATACAAAATGCAAATGTGGTCAATTTTAGGGACTAAAATGCAATTTCAATCAAACGATGTCCACAAATTATGACTTGGCTGAGATGTGAATAACGATGAAATGAACACACTGTATTTTTTTGGAATTTTTTTAAATGCAAGATAAATATTTTATGAATTTATAAATGCAAACGAAGTGTTTTTTAATAATTAATTATAATCAATATTAAAACTACTTATTTTCAGGAAATAAAATTATCATAGATATAAAAATAAATGTAATATCCTAGAAAAATCTTAAACCCTAAAAATGATGAGTTTAATACTGAATAAAAAGCAATTACTAGAATGCCCAAAATAATTTTAATTGAGCAAACTATGCAAGCAAATGTAGTTCTTGTTGGGCAAAATGTTAAATACAATTAATCCTCTAATCCATGAATTTTTGGAAAATTTTCAAGCAGTGGTTAATTTTATATGATATTATGAGCACATATTGAATAAAATATGCAATTCTATGCAAGAATATTAATTATTAAATAACAAAGATAATAAAAATATAACGCATATGTCATCGTATAGAGAATAAGTTGTAGAACAAATTCCTATTTTTAGAAGAATAAAATGATGCAAAATAGAAAATTAAATTAATAGAGGAACATAGGTTTCTGTTTGCAATATTACATAATGGAAAAAAATGAAACTACATAAGAAGACCTAAAGAGAAATACCGGGCCCTAGAGGGTATTCTTGCAAAAACTCCAAGGGGGCATGTGTGCAGCACGTGCCCTTGGATGGTGGGGTTCTTTGATAATTTGGTCGAACTTCGGCGGTGTCGATGCAAATCATCCCCTCCACACACATGCTACATACGTGAGGAGGGTCTCGAGCTGGGAGCCCAACCGTTGGCGGTGGCGTCGAGGCGGAGGCTGGAGGCTGAGCATCCAGCAGCAGTGGTCGGCAATGAAGAAGGCTCCTGGCTGGTGTCAATGGAAAGGATGTATTGGGCACAGACAATGAAAGATTCGAGGCCCCAGGTGGCTGGTAAGAATGGTGGGACGAGGAGAGTAGAATGCAAGGTGATGACGTGCGACTAGAGTTGTGGCAGGGCCCCTAGTGGTTTGTCGAGGAAGGCGAGGGTCGATCTAGAGGTGACTTCGACCAGGAGAAGAGGATGCATCGGGGAAGAAACTCGGCGGTGGAGCGTTGATGCTGACTCCAGGCATAGCAGAACACTGGCTAAGATGAAAGTTGTGGTTGGTGGTGCTCTTCGTGAGGTGACCGTGGAGCGACAGGACACTAGAGGCATACGAGGGGTGGGTGGGGGGAGATGAACATAAAGGAGCGTTGATGCAAGATCCTAAGTTGATCGGAGATTTCGATGATTGATGGAGGATATGGAATCGGGTGGAGCCGGAGTTGTGGATCAGAGGTGTAAGGGTGACGGAGATGAGATTATGAAGGTTAGAAGTGGAGTACATTGGGTACACGCTTGACAACAATATGGCGTGCTGGAGTGAAGCGAGCGATGGGTGCACGTGATGCAACAATCTTGAGGCGATTGGATATCGCCAAGGCGGAAGGATGCAGTGGCCCTGTCACCGCCATGCTCGGAGCTCCTTCGATTGTTTGGAAATGGCAGATGGGTTGGTTGAGGGGAGACAGTGTAGCTTAAATAGATGAGAAGGTAGTGCGATGGAGATTGCAAGTGGGAGAGGAGATGGTGGTCGGCGATCTTGACGAGGGATGCGGAATCACAGGGATGGAGAGTGGGGATTTGATCAGGTGATCGAGCCCAAGATGGATGGCAGCGAGGCTTCGAGAATGGAGGAGATCGGAATGACAAAGCTCTGAGATCGGAAAGGAGATATGGTGGTCGGGAATCGCGATCGCACGATTTGGGGAACGACGCCGCCGCCTAGATCTGGAAGGAAGGAAGGTGGTGAACTGATGCACGTGCTGGGCATGTGCGCGGGAGTCACGTGTGCTGCACATGATCCCTTTTTATTTATTTATTATTAATATTATTTTTTGATTTATTTTTTTATAAAAATAAATGAAAATGAAGCCCAAAAATGGGTAATACGTGGCGGCTCCAGAAGCTGCCACGTGTCAGCCCCAAAAATTCGAAAAATTAAATATAAAGATACCTAAAAAAGAAATAGTAAACAACCTCGGATTGAAAAATTTTCTTCACAAATGTTGTTTGTCTCAACTAGATCTATAAATTTCATCAACATACCAAAGCCAAAAATTGCACAAAGTGATATTTTTGGGGTACTTTATGTACAAAGAATATCTTGATTTTTAGATTTTTTATTTTTTTTATTTTTAAGACAGATAAAAATCTGGAAAAAATATGATAAAATAAAGGATAACAATTTACACATTAATCTATTTTTTTTTGTATTTTTATTAATTAAGAAAAATAAGAAATAAAATAAACTACAACTTTTGTACAGACTATTAGTGAAGACTCAGACTTAGTTAGTTTCTTTGATTTCAAACTTATTTTGGATTTGTATTTTTATGCATTTTAATAAAACTTTCATCAAAGAAAATAGATAAAAAAGAAATAAAATAAAAAAGAGTTAAATATATACATAAAATAATAGGTTAAGAACTACTAAAATACAAAATGTACAAAAGAGGCCCAAAACCCAACTTTCACATATAAGCTCTGACTTACTTGAAATTAGTCTTGTTTTGAAGGTAATTTAATGTATATTAGTTCAAAAGTGAGTAGGATTATATTAGACACTATATGAGGAAGATATCAATGTTTTAGTCTAGAAATTCTAGAATTAGGTTTTGAGTTTCTCGTCCACTAATTTATATTAGTGATTTTTTTTGTATTTTTCATTTATTATTGTTACTCATATGTACACAATGGAGGCAGTTTTAGGTCATTTGGAGTTAGAATGAATTAGTTAAAAATCAGGAAACTTATGCTATTTTACAGGTCAATTGGGCTGGGATTTTTGGCATCTTATTATATGCAACAGTAAGTGATAAATAACAATTATTAATTATAAATGCATGAATGTTAATTATGCAATATAAATGAAGGAATGCCAATGAATTTTGGGGATTTAAGCTTATTTCATGTCTTTTAGAGTGATGAATCTGATATTAATCACTCACGTGACAATTGTCGTTTACTTTCCACTTCCTTTGTAACATTTTGAAGGCTAGGGTTTAGTCCTTAGCACATCACAGAAGTGTGTATATCACATAGAATATGATATAGGGAAACTAGTGATACTAGTCGCAACAAGCATCAAAATTTAAAAAAATCAATTAGATGAAACCATGTGACATGAAAACACTTCTCAAATCGTTGCATCAAGATCACAAATGAGAAAAAGGATTACCTCTAGAATAGTTATTGCGATCCCGTATCTCCAAATGAAGAGACCTCCTGTCTCAAGTCCTAACCAATGAAGGATGCACTTGTGGGCGCGTGGATGAGACATGTAGATCTAGTAATCTGATTTGATGATCTGAGTGCGGAGTCTCCTGATTTTGTCTCCTGAAATCTATAGTCTTCCTCACGAGCAAGATGCATCGAAGAAGGTGGAGATCCACAAGCAGTCGATCTAGTAGTACAATGATGATGCAACGACTGTGAGGCTCTCTAAGTCAATAAAGTGGATGGCCACAATATTGAGAGAAAGAGAGATAGATCTTTGGAGTGTATGAGAAGAGAGAGAGACTTGTTTATTACTTTTTATGTAAGAGAAAGAGCTAGGTCTAGCCATTCTTTTATAACAAATTGGATGTTCATGGATCCTAATCCATGTGCAAACATAATTAATGGTATATATTAGTTTGTGCTTTCAAATCAATGGTCATGATTTTGTTGCAAAAAATTGCAACAGAAAATAATTACTTTAAAAAGAAATTAAACATATTGATGATTCATAAGTATAATTTAATTAAATCAACCTATATGGAATTACTTGGAAGAGTAGAAAGCCTCCTTCCATGCATAGGTTGGACGACCACCAAGAATTAAGACTCAAGGTGTCAGTCCACTCCTATTAGGGCAAGGAGGCTCTCTCATTCCATACTTGATGAGATCTCATCTCATCAAATATTCCACATGTGCAACAACTTTTGTTGCATAGTTATTCACTAAAATAATTCTATATTATTTTGTGTTAATTTCAATCATTCCATTTATAATCATGAGTCATATCCATTCATCCAATATTAAATGTAAGACATTTACACTTAATTACGCAATGGGAATCCAATTCATATTTAATTGCATAATGTGAATCCAATTCACATTAACTTATAAATTGTAAATCATATTTACAACTAAATCTCTCCATGATATTATATATCATATTTTTAATATTTATGATTATTGTGGATAGTATTATCCACATTAATCATACATTTGATAATGTAATTATATTTAATTATCTTAGACAACTCTTCCCATGTATCCAAATAATATAAATTACATTTAGATTATTTATGATAATTAAATTATATTTATATATCAAATTTCCAGTGCTGAAATTAGTTTAAGACCTATTAAAAACCAATTACTGAATTGGACAAAACAATTTTATTGAGCAAACTATGTATGCAAATGCAATTATTTTTGGGCAAAATGTTAAATATAATCAATCCTCTAATCCATGAATATTTGACAATTTTTCAAGCAGTGGTTAAATTTATAAGGATTTATGAGCACAGATTGGAAAAACATGCAATTCTATGTAAGAATATTAATTATTAAATAACCACAGATCACAAAAATGTCATGCATATGTCATACTGTAGAGAATTAGTTGTAGAAAAAGTGTTATTTTTAGAATAAAAAAATGATGCAAAATAAAAAGCTTAAATTAACAGAAGAACATAGGGTCCGGTTTGATGTATTAAAGAATGGAAAATAATTATGAAACTGCATAAGGAGGACCTAAAGAGATTATCGGGCCTCGGAGGGGTATTCTTGTAAAAACTCCAAGGGACCACGTGCGCATAATGTGCCCTTGGATGGCTGGGGTTCTCTGGTAATTTGGTCGAACTCCGGGGGTGTCGATGCAAATCGTCCCCTCCACACATGTGCTACTCATGCGAGGAGGGTCTCGGGCTGGTAGCCCGACCATTGGTGATGGCGTAGAGGCAGAGGATGGAGGCTGAGCTTCCAGTGCGGTGGTTGGCAAAAAAGAAGACTCCTGGCTGGTGTTAATGGCGAGGATGCGTTGGCATGAACGATGAAGGATTCTTGGCCCCAGGTGGCAAGCGAGGATGGTGGGAGGAGAGTCGAAGGTGAGGTGATGATGTACGAGTCAAGCTGTGGCGGTGCCCCTGGTGGTTTGTTGAGGAAGATGAGGGTTGATCACTAGCGGTGGCTTCGACTTGGAGAAGAGGATGCATTGAGGAAGAAGCTCGGTGGTGGAGTGTTGATGCTGACTTTAGGCATGACAGAACACAGGCTAAGGCAGAAGTTGTGGCTAGTGGTACTCTTCGCGAGGTGGCGTGGAACGACATGACACTGGAGGCGCATGATGGGGGAGATGAACGCATAGGAGTGTTGATGCAAGATCCAAAGGTGACCAGAGTACTCGATGATTGATGGAGGATATGGAATCGAGTGTAGGCAGAGTTGTGGATTGGAGGTAGAAGGGTGATGGAGATGAGAAAATGAAGGTTAGAAGTGGGGTAACTGGGGTACACGCTCGACAAAGATATGGAGTGCCGAAGCGAAGTGAGCGGTCGGTGCACGCGTTGCAACCGTCACGAGTCGACTGGATCTCACCAAGGCTGAAGGATGCGATGGTGCTATCACCGCCATGCTTGGAGCTCCTTCAATTGCTGGAAAATGACAGATGGGTTGGTCGAAGGGTGGTGGTGTAGATTAAATAGAGCAGAAGGTGGTGCTATGGAGATGGGAAGTGGGAGAGGAGATGGTCGTCGACAATCTTGACAAGGGAGGCAAAATCATAAGGATCGGAGAGTGGGGATTCGATCAGGTGATCGAGCCCAAGATGAAAGGCGGTGAGGATTCAAGAAGGGAGGAGATTAGATTAACAGATATCTGATGTCAAAGAGGAGATACTATGGTCGAGAATAGCGGCCGTGCGATTTGGGGAACAGCGGCACCGCCTAGATCTGAAGGAAGGGGCGAACAGATGCACGTGCAGGGCACGCGCGCTGCACATGATTCCTTATTTATTATTTTATTATTTTATTTTATTAAAATAAATGAATGTAAAGGCCAAAAATGAGTGACACGTGGTGACTTCAAGAGGTGCCACATGTCAACACAAGAAAATTCGAAAAATTAAATATAAAGATAATTGAAAAAATTGAAAACGAACTCAAATCAAAAAGTTTTCTTCACGAAAGATGTTCGTCTTGATAAAATCTATAAGTTTCATGAGAGACCAAAACAAAAATTGGTTCATTGCACAAAGTGATATTCTTGGGGTAATTTAGGTACAAAGAATACCTCGATTTTTGAGTTTTCTATTTTTTTGTTATTTTTAAACTAGATGAAAATCCAGAAAAATATGATAAAATCAAATATAAATATTTACACATTAATCTATTTTTTTTTTATTAATTAAGAAAAAAAGAAATAAAATAAAATATGAAAACTACAACTTTTGTACAGACTGTTAGTGAAGACTCGGACTTAGTTAGTTTCTTTGATTTCAAGCTTATTTTCGATTTGGATTTTTGTGCATTTCAATAAAACTTTCATCAAAGAAAATAGATAAAAAAGAAATAAAATAAAAAGATTTAAGTATATACATAAAATAATAGGTTAAAACTGCTAAAATACAAAATGTACAAAAGAGGCCCAAAACCCAACTTTCACGTATAAGCTCTGATTTTATTGAAATTAGTCTTGGAGCCTTTGGTTGGTCGAGAGAGTAGCTGAGAGGTCAACTCCACCCTCTCCGGCATGCATCACCGCCGCGAGTAATGTCTCTTTTCCTTGCGCCAGTTGAGTTCCATTTCCTCTATTCTTTAGTTGGATGTAGACTTAGGTTTGTCTTTAGCCTTTTTATCTCGAGATTTATGTATTGTTTTTAGAGTAGATCTCGACATAGAATTTGGTTGGAGCTCCGCTTCGGTCACTAGTTTCGTACCTCACCGCTCCCACATCATTCCACCACGATTCCAACTAATAACTGCCCAGAACCCTTTGCTTTCATCTTAATGTGCTTGTGCGCATTTTTGCAGGGTCTGGAAGGCTCCATTTGAGGAGCATCTGCCGCATGAACCGGGCCCAGGTCAAGTGCAACCACTGGACCAATCTGGAGGACAAGGGCCTCTTTTGAAGATACCAGCTGGCACTGAGGAGTATCAGGAGCGCAAGGAAGCCATCCGCGATGCTCACAATGGTAGGACACATGAGCTCTAATGATATGAGCTTGCCACCAATGAGTTCTTCCGTTGTTCATCCATCATCGCCGAGGATGTTGTATCAAGAAGCCGTGCCAGATCATCCAGTCACCATCCTATCGACCACATCTCAACCTTTACATCATCATCTGCGACCAAATTAGAGCCGCCGACACGGAGGGGTATCGGTCGTCCAGTGGTCGGCACAAGGATAAGTGAGAGGCGCTTGACCTCACCACCGAACTTCTTTAGTGATAAATATCATCTGCTATCCCCCGATTTTGTATATTTACTAATTAGTTATGTAAATTAATTTGCTATTGTTAAACTTTTGGTACATTTCTGATAAGGCCCCCATTTTTTCTTGTAATAGCATTTTGGTCCCTTGCCAGCACATCTCACGTGCTCATTCACATGAGGTGCACATATTTTGAAGAGAGGCCCTCGGGCCTTTAGTTATTTCTTTTTAATACTTGAACTATGATCTGTAGTTGAATAACTTTGATGTATTTGCAAAGTGTCCCTTATGTTTATTTTTAATTGCAATAATGTCCCTACAAGCTCAGTAGTTTTTACGTATGTCTTCTAATTTCTATAAATAGCATTTGTGCTCCTAAAATCAGACAAAAATAGATTTATGCTCCTGATTGCACATACTTCCATGCATATATTTTATTTCTCAATTCTAGTCTTTATAGTATTTATTAATAATTAAAATAACCTTTTTGCAGCAATTTACATTAGAAAATACATAAAAAATAAAAAATATTTTGAAAAATTCCCCCAAAAATATATTTTTCTTACTTAGGTATTTTTAACTTACAGACCAAAATTCTTTAAAAATAGAAAAAGAAAACTCGTAAAAAATGAAAAACCCTAAAACACTTATAAAAAATTATAAAATTCCCAAAAACTCCAAAAATTGTATTTTTTTCTTCTTATTTTTATATTATTAATAATATATTTAAATTTATTGGAGTATTTTTGATAGTGTTGGCTATTTTATATCACCATTTTAATTCGACCTATTTAATTAAACCCTATTTTAGGGTACGTCTATCTTTAAAAATATATAAAAATTCGAAACAAATTCTATAAATCATAAAAATAGTAAAAAATATTTTGAAAACAAAAAATATTTTATTTTCTTATTTTTCACTTTTTTATTAAGATTTATGTCAATAGTAGTCTATATCATATATATACTCTATATATAGCTTTATTATATATTTTAATAGAAAAATAAAATGTAAAAATCTAAAAATCGAAAAAGAAAATATAAAATCAAAATAATTAAAAATCAAAATACCAAAAAGACACAGAAACAAAAAGCTTACAATCACTTTTGTGCTTCATACCCCATCTACCATGTTTGCTCGCTATGTTTGGTACTTTACATACTTGCACTATACACAAATTTTGCAGAGTTAAATAAAATAAATTTTAACTCCACTCTTGCTTTTCATTGTTTGATCATCATTGTGGGTTATTTGTTGATTAATTAGGGTTTCTTGAGGGTTTCCACAACAAATGTGTCTCCGCCATGTGTTCGATATATTTAAACTCGCGGAAGACCTTAGTTATCAACTATATAGGTAAATTAAATAGAATAAAATCTCTTGCTTACATTTCATTATTTTACATTTATTTTGGCTTGAGAGTTTTTAAATAAATTTTGTTTGATGCTTCCTCGAGTTGCAACAACAATTTCACTTTGTGAATAATTCCATTAAATAAAATCCCATAAATGTAGTGTTGAAATATATATTGTCTTTTGTTTTTTATTTTTCCTTTAATTAATTAATTAATTAAGGTTAAAATAGTGATAAATAAATAATATTTACATTTGAATGAGGACTAGTAAAAGGAGAGATTTATTGATATTTACATGTGTTTTATATGGGGTTTTCTGCTGAAAGAATTGAGTAAAGATGATGAAATGAAGACTCATTATCCCCCTATACATTACCTTTGGAAGTCCCTTAGCAACACTTGTTTGAAGAATAAGCGACTAAATGAAAAAGAAAAAGAATAAAGTAAAACAAAGAACTTAGAACAATATTGATTATCTTCATAAAATCAAAGTATGGATCTCGATCAGACCTTTGGATTATAGTTTGGCAGAACCTTATTGGGATTAGGATTTAGACTCAAAAACCTTCAAGTTCCACAATGCTATGTTCAATTCTCCTAAATAGTCATTAGAAAAAGTCTAAATACGTAAACTCTTATGACTATGAACCTTTACTTATACCGTGTAAGTGAAATATATCTTCCCTCTTCAGAAATGGTAAAGAAACAACCTCCTCTAATAACGTAACCCTAATTCCCCATTCTAGCTACTTTATCCTCGAGGACCAGGGTATTCCCTTCTAAGTTCAAGTACAACCTGCTCAAGAAGAGGGGGTAGAGGAGAGAATGGACTGTGGCCAGTGTAGCCACATATCCTTGGACCTTGACCAATGTAGCCAAGTCTCCAACTGTAGGCTTCCATGATATAAGACATTGAAACATATTTCTTATGAAAAAATTCTCTTTTTTTTGAATATATGCAGATGTGAAGCATGTACATAAGGATTTTTTCTTCTTGAGCTAGTATACTATGCCTCTTTTGATGCTTTATTGCAACCCACATCATCATGTCGTTAGACGTCATCGCTATTGGACTACGATGAGACACATTAGCCACTTATTGTGACTGCGATGTTTTCACTCATGCATTTCCCCAAGCTAAAGGATTTCGCCTCCTCACGACCTCATCTATATCATCTACATGTAGAGTGCTTGTCCAAGTTAAGCCACTGTTTAAACGGGTCATGCATGTGTTATTAAACATTCTACATAGAACAATCAAGATGACATGTGAACATAACATTATGAACTCAAAGAATTAAGTCACTTGACCTAAAAATCCCTAGCTCCAATTCTTATAAGGTTCCTCTGAAATTAAGTGGACTAATATCTTAACCAAGCTCCATTCTTCGATTTTATTCCAGACTAGTTTAAATGTCAAATTAATTCTGAAAAACATGCGCATGAAAAAGCAACAAAAAACTTTATTTTTGAAAGAAGAGAAAAGAAAAGAAAAGAAGAAAAAAGACTATTTTTTTGAAAGTTTTTTAAAGAGTTATGCAAAGTTTTATGTATTTTTTAGACATTTTAATTGATTTTTTTAAGAAAGAAAAGAGCTAGCAGATTGAATATATATACAAGGATTACTAAGGATTATGTATATACTTACGAAGGTTTTTACAAGTATAAATACAAGGATTATACATGTTTTTTCTCCGAGATTTTTCAAATAAGAGAATTTTATTTACAAGTTTTATATAGAATTTTATATACAACATTTTATTTTCATAAGAAGAAATAATTAAGGCTTTTATACATACGTGGATTTTACAACAAACATATACATCCCATATATTATAAACCATGTGAGAAAATAATTTAAAAAAAATTACAAATCTTTTGAAATCATTTTCAAAAGATTTTTCAAATATTTTCAAAATATTTTGCAAATAATTTTACAATATTTGTATTTTACAAATCATTTTACAAACAATTTTACAAGAGGGTTTTGCAAACATTTTATTTTCAAAATTTATATAATCATTTTGTATAATATACATAATTTTGAGACAAAATTAATTTACAAATCATTTCACAAACAAAACAATTTACAAACAATTTTACAAAAATAATTTTACATAACTTTTTACAAGCATTTTGCAAACAGTTTACAAACGATTTTATATTTTTCTAAAAAATAACTTTTTCTAACAATTTTACAAAAGACTTTTTACAAATCATTTTTCAAAACATGTTTTCTAATGACCATATTATTAACAAACAAAAGTACGAGTTATGGCTAAAGTATATATACAATATATATGACACCCCCCATACTTAACTCAAATAATGTCCTTATAGTGACCAAGATGAGACAAAGGAAGACATTACTCGTGCTATGTATAGAAAAGTATAAAAGAATCTATACAATAATGACTTAAAGAATAATGAATAACGAGAATGGAAATCAGTGAAACCCCTATACTTTGGAACAAATAATCCTAAGTGTAAACAATATATAAATGGGGTAAATCTTGGATAAGAATGTACAACTTAACGGCTCGAATTATCCTCCAATGTACATAGGGTAAGAGATCCCAATGTATAGAAAAACAATATAAACAAGTTGAAGGACAAGCAAGAGAACAACAGAAAATAAAACAAAAAAACTAAAGATAAATGAACGACATCACTTCCTCTATACTTATGGTAAAGTATCCCTAAGTGTAAGCAACAATAGGAGTGATGAATGATGAATCGCGGATTCATCAATCTAAAAATCATGAATTAAGCTCAAATCCCTAAAATTCATTGTCATTTCTTTATTCCTATATACTTAGGGTAAAGTTTCCCTAAGTGTAAGCAACAATAGGAGTGATGAATGATGAATCGCAGATTCATCACTCGAAAAATCATGAATTAAGCTCAAATTCCTAAAATTCATTGTCATTTCTTTAGTTATTATGCATAATTATCATTCATGCATGTTTTGCTAAGAATTGCATTTTATCACTCATTATTGCACAAAATAAGAAGACAAAAATTTCAGCCCAATTGACCTGTAAAATAGCCTAATTTACCCATTTTTTAACTAATTCATGCTATCTCCAAATGACCTGAAACCACCTCCACTGTGCACATATCACTAACAAGAATAAATGAAAATTACAAAAAATCACTAACCTAAATAAAAGGACCAAAACCCAAACCCTAATTATAGGATTTCTGGACTAAAACCTTGATATCTTCTTCATCAAGTGTACGATTTGATACTACACACTTTTGAACTAATCTACATTCAAGTACCTTGAAAAGAAGACCAAGTTCATGTGAATCGGAGCTCATATGTGAAAGTTGGGTTTTGGGCCTCTTTTATACATTTTATATTTTAGCGATTTTTGACTTATTATTTTATGTACATAATGAGCTGATTTCATTTTATTTCTTTTTCATTTGTTTTCTTTGATAAAGATTTATTAAAATACGTAAAAATCGAAATCCAAACTGAGCTTGAAATCAAAGAAACTAAATGAGTCCGAGTCTTTACTAATTGTCTGTACAAAAATGGTCTCTTTAATATTTTATTTATTCTTTTCCTTAATTAATAAAAATCCAAAAAAATAGATTAATACGTAAATATTTGTCTTTGATTTTGTCATATTTTTTCGGATTTTTATCTGGTTTAGAAATGAGAAAAAGTATAAAACACAAAAATCAAGGTAGTCTATGTACATGGGATACGCCAAAAATATCACTTTTGCACAAATGATCGATTTTGGTTTTGATCCCTTCGTGGGATCTCATTGAGATGAGCAACGTTTGTGAAGAAAATTTTTCGATTCGAGGTAATTTACTATTTTTTAAGTATTTATTAATGTTTTTTTTATTTTATGTGGGGCAGACACGTTGCCGTTGTTGGAGCCGCCACGTGTCACCCATTTTTGGAGGTTTTAAGTTCATTTTATTAAAAAAAATAAAAAAACTAAAAAAATAAAAAAAATAAAAAAACACATGCCATATCCGGGACCATCCGATCTCGGCCTATCAGACGGCCCAGAGATTCCCCCATCCTCCCCTCACTTTCCCAATTGGGAGGCAGTGCTGCCCCACGAATCCCGGCCTCCTACGCCGCCTTCCGATCTCCTTCCTACTATGGCCGACCATCCTTGTCAATCTAATCTCCATCATCGGAAAGCCACTAGATGCAACTTTCTCTTTGGCCTTCATCAAAACTCAATCTCCGATCTTGCCACTCTCGTCAAATCCCTCTCCCAAAATCCCCATTACCTTCCATCTCCGGCACTACCCCCCTCTCCTACTTAAATAATCGTCGGGCCTCCCTTAATGCTCCATCTTCCGACATCCATAGTCGATGAGGCACTGACAGTGACAGCGTCGACCTCCAATGCATGGTGACGTCCGAGGATCACCTCGTTGCGAGCTTCTTCCTCGATGCTTTCTTTGCTCCGGCATCTGCTGTTGATCCCGATACCGCTCCACCCCCATACCCCAGCATCTCACCACAATCGGAGCCCTGCTCCTCCACTGTCACATCCATGCAACACCCCCCGTTTGGACTTCACCGTCAATGCCAACTCGCCTTCGACAGCTTCGCTAACGCCTTTCTCTCTAGAAGCTTCACCAACATCCACCAGCCAACGATGATGGAATAAATGGCCATGCATCAGCCCAACACTCCTTGGTCGTACTTCCTCATCAACCACTAGGGGAGTCCGCTCCTCTCGATGCTCCTCCGCCTTCGTCCTTCATGCCTCCTCCGCAGTCCGCCACACCGCCACCATCTCCAAAGGATCCCGCTCCGACATTGTCGCACCACCGATCGCCTACTCCGCACCTGAAGCCTGCACCACTGCCCTCCGCCAAAGCGTCACCGGGCGCTGCCCAAGACCCCCGCCCACATGCTTGGTAGGTGCGTTGGGGGGACAACTTGAAAAGGCCCCCAAGTGTTCACTGTATTTCAAAAGATCCCTGGCTCACGTGACATACACGTGTGTTGGGGTCTTTTTGTAGTAAGGCTCCTCATGCTTCGCCCAACTGCAGATTCATCTTGCCACTAGAGGACATGGGCTATGCACACGACCCTATGGTAATTTTGCAATAAAAACCCCTAAATTTTAGGTAATCTCAGTTTAACCCCATGCTGCATTTTATTTAATTATTGTAATTCCATAAATACCCCTAAGTTCCCCTGTTATTTTGAACATCTTCATTGCATAATTATATATATTAAAAATTGGTACTGTGTTCTATAATCAATTCTTTACATCATGGCATAAGTTTGATATTTTTATGATCTACTGTTAATTGTTAATTAATTTTCTTTTGACAAATTGAATATTTTACCCATTCTATGCTTTGAAATTCATAAGTAATTAACCATAGCTCTGAAAATTGCACAAAAATCACAGAGTGTATAATTAGTTGTATGTTACATTGTTCCCAATAAGAATTGCATTTTCTTTATGGTTCGTTCTGTAAAAATCATTTTTCATATTTCAGTCTTTAATTTTTAATATGTATTAAATCTTATAGTTTTAAGGTTTAGGATTTTTTTAGATCATTCACCTCATGATAGATCTTGGATAATTTTATTCCTTGAAAATAAATAAGTTTAATACTTAGTAATCAATTATTGAAATTCATTGTGTTTGCATTCATAAATTCATAAAATAATTATCTTGCATAAAAAATTCTAAAAAAATTACAGTGCATTCATTTCATCATTATCGTCATCTTGGCCAAGTTTCATATTGTTCGGACATCGTTTGATTGATCTTCATATTTTATTCTCTAAAATTGGTCGTATTTGCATTTTTGCATTCTATATTGCATTAAAAATACAAAAATATAGCGTCTTGAAAACCGTGCACGAACTTTGGTAGATAAAGTTCTAGGTTATTTCTTTACCTCTTTGAGTTCGACCTTGAGACTTGCCCAACTAAAATAAACAATAAAAATCGGTGATTGAAAATTGAATTAATTAATTGTAATTAATTCTTGACTGACTCTGATTGCCCGACAATGACATATTTACCAATAATTTAAACACTCGATAATTCCCCATAATTAACTAAGGGAGAATTGATGAATACCCATTCATCACTCTTTATTCTTATATTTTAGCTACAAAAACCTATGCAAATGCATGTAGATATGTGTAAATAGGGTCAATTAGCAAAAGCATGCATGTTTGTAAATATAGATAATTAGCATGTTTTTGTGAAAAAATAAAAGAATAAAGATGAAAAAAGAAAAAGAGGGAAATATTTAGAATAAATATTGAGCAACCTAACCCAAGGGAGGGCTCAGCATGGGCCTGACCGCATAAAAGCCAAGTAGAAGGAGATAGGGGCTCATGTGTACATATTTGTGTAAATAAATAAATTATATATTTTCCTCACCCAAAAATTTGTTGTAAATATTTGTACATATTTTTAAAGTATAAAAACAAAATAAAAATTTAAAAATCAAAAAGACCCAAAAACACCCCTTCACCATGTACATAGATCACCCTTTCTTATCTATTTAACCTTGTAAATAAATTTATTTATTTTCAAAACTTTTTGTAAATATTCTATTGTATATATTGTACATAAACTAAATAAAAAGAATTAAAACAAAAATCAAATAAAAATTACAAAATTAAAAATACAAAGACATATTGTACATATACCATGTATATAAATGTATATATCTATTTATTTCACCTATGTATATAAATAAATAAAAAAATAAAAATAGCTTTTATTCCTCATTTTATTCTATAAATAAATAAAATATAAAATAGAATAAAATGTAATAAATAACTAATTAAAAATCAAAAATAAAAAATCAATATATTGTATATATACCTATGTATAGCTATATTATGTATATACCTTATTTTTATTTCCAAAAATTAATTAAAAATCACAAAAAAATAGAAAAAAATAAATTAAAAATATTTCATGTTTTATGTTTTTGAAAATTCGGCCATTTAATGGCCCAAAAAATTCAAATAAAAATTCAAGCCTTGGCGGGCTCTGATTGGTCCACGGGGGATTGTTGACCCCCGGTCAACACCTCCCCCAGGACCACCAGAGCCCGGGTCCGCTCACCCGACCCATGTTCTCAGATTTTCCTCTTGATGACCCGAATCCCTTTTCGCCCCAAATCCGGGTCCGCAATGATCACGTCACATCCGAGAGCCTCGCCGGAGCTTTCGCCTTGGGATCCGCGCACCGGCTCGCCCTACCGCACCCTTCTTGCCGGACCCTTCACACTATATAGCCTGAGCTCCGCCGCACTTCACTCGCATCTTTGGCTCTCCACTCTCACTCCCGTGACCTCCATCGCATCCAGTGAGGTGACAGCTCCCGTTTGCCGGTGCTGCAGCGAGGAGAGGGTGGCCGGACCACTGATCCGGCAGCTTCGCGCCGCCGTGCTCCACCACTCAGCCGGCCTTAGGCCTTGACGCCCTTCGAGGCGACGACCAGGAGCTAGCCCAAGCTCCAGCACAGTCTTTCGCTCCACCCAGGTAGCACTTTAGCTCTCCCATTTAGGTTAATTTCTGTTTCGCCCAAATCGCACCTCCGACGAGTTCCTTTGATTCCGACCATCCTGAGTATCGTTTTTGATCATCGGAACCCACGCTCACATTCGCCACTCCCTCACGCACGTTCTTCGCCCAATCATTCAACCCAGCTCACCCCGGAGCTGGGATTCGAGCTCCACCATCCTCCGCTCGCCGGAGCTCATCCGCCCCGATGCATCGATGACCCTCACGCCGCTTCATCGGGTCGAGGCACTTTGCCCTCGACCCGCGAAGCTTCTGGTGCGTTTTGCAGGTCAAAAGGAGGGCATCTGAGCCCCCCTCACATCAAGGCCAGGAGCTTGAAGCCGACGACCTCGCCGGAGCCCCTCCAGGGCTCGGCTGGATCATCTGAAGCTACCAGCAGCTGTGGGATGCCATCGCCTATCTTCTCCGATCCTTGGAGGCAGCTGAGGAGGCCCCCAGCACACGCACGAGGCCGGCGAACCTCGCCGGCCACCTGTTCTTCGAGGGACCTCCAGCACCGTCCGATTAGCTCCTCCGCTCCAGTTGCTATCTCGATCGTCCATCCACGGAGGAGCAGGCACCGTTGATCGCTTTGAGGAGCTGATCTGGACCGTTAGCGCTGAGGAGAGAGGCACCTGAGCCCAGCCCCGTTCGATCATCCACGTGGCCTCCCTCAGAGCCATCGATCGGCCCACGTGCGTAGAAGAGAGAAGCGCCAGCTCATCGAGACCGTTGGATCCTCCACGTGGCGCGAATCTGGCCGTCGGCGCAATAAGGGGTAAATTACTTAGGCCCCCTCTTAGCTTTTTGTTTTACCGTGTCAGTCCTGTAAATACTTTAGTAGTTTTATTTACGTAGGGTAAATTGCACTGTGGACCTTGTGCTTGTTTTTATTTGCATTTATACCCCTGTGTATGTGAGCTCACGTGCTTCGCCACGTTCTTTGTTTGGGTTATTTGCATCTCTTATCCTGTAGTTCTGTTGGGTTATTGAATGAAAAGAAACTTTATGGTATTTGCTTTTATACCCCTGTGAGCATTTTATTTATACATGTGCGTGTATTAGTGGGTTAATTGCGGCCGAGCCCCTGGACTTTTTGGTACCAGTTACCAAAAGGTCCAAGGACTTATTTTTCTTACCAGAAGGTCCCTGAGTGCCCAGGCACGTGCCACGCGCGTGATTTGCTGGGTAAATTACCTGGACCCCCAGAGTTTCGGGTATTTGCACTTAAGTCCCTGTGCACAATGCCCCCTTTTGATTTTTGAATAAAATATCAAACCACCTCCAAATTCGATGAAAATTTGACACATGGCTCCTGCCATGTTGTAGGATTTTTTAGAATTTTTGAGGACATTTTTGATTTTATTTGCTATTTTTAAAAATTCAAAAACATCTATTTTAGCTACTGTCTAGGTTTAAAAATCCCAAAAAAAATATAAAAACATCCCTAAAAATTCTAAAAAAAATTAGTTACTGTTCTTTGTGTGTTGTTTGATTTTCTAGCCAATTTTGGCTATTTTTCATTGAGTAAAAACCCTAAAAATCTAAAAACACCTAAAAACTCATAAAAATTATAATAAATAATCTAAAAATCCAAAAACAATAATTTTGGTGCTCAAATTTTTCTTATTTTATCTAGAATATAGGAAAATTATCTGCAGAACCTGTTGAGATCCTTAGATATTTTATTTAAGGGTTTTGGTTCTGGCTGGACAGTACCCAGTCTTTTTCTTACTGTTTGATTTTTAGAAAATAAAATACACCTTATAAAAATCCCAAAAATTCACCAAAAACATTAAAAAAACCTAAAAAACAAAAAAACCATTTTGCTTGAATTTTTGCTTGATTTTTGGTGTGTTAAATAAATTGATCAAGTGTGCTTGCTTTTACTTTCTTTTATTTTCTTCACCTATTAAAAATCCAAAAAATATAAAAATTATTAAAAACCACTAAAAACATTTTGTTTTTCTTTTATTTCATTTTTACTACTTCGTAGGCCCCAGGCCAACCCGTGCTCCTTGTATTCGACCCTGGGTGCTATACCAGGTTAATCTCATAGCTAGACCGCTTGCTTTGTTTTGTTTGATATTCGATTTATTTAGCGGTTCGATTTTTTTCTTGATATACCTATCCTTTGAGATTCGGGTCGCAACGACCCTTGTCTTATTACCTTCACCTGGGTCTTAGGGTCTTTGGGTGTTATCAGAATGGCGCCGTTGCCGGGGAGCACGGCTTAGTAGTGTTGTTTTTATTTTCATTTTTTGTTTTCGCGGCTTTTCGCGGCTCTTCGGAGCTCGCGGCTCTTCGCGGCTTTTGTTTATAGTTTCTTTTTGTTTTATTTTGTTTTCTTTTATTTTTATTTTTATTTTTATTTTGTGTAATTATTTTATTTCCATTTTTGCACATATACCCTCACTTGTATTTTCATTTATTTTTCTCTATTATTTGATTATTCTTTCTGGACTGACCACTCTTCTCTGTTTCTTGCAAGGGCCCGAGGACCGCGGAGGCTACTTTCGAGGAGCCGGTGCAGCCGCGGCACTTGGAGGCGGCTTCTTTCGCTACGAAGCCGCAGGGAGAGAGCGAGAGAGAGAGAGTTGAGTGGTGAGGGTATTAGGATAGTTTTATCTCATTTCATTCATTATTAATTGTAATAATACAGGACACTTCTGAGATTGTTTGGACACTACCGTAGCGGGTCTGTTTCGCCGAGCACCGGTGTGCTCGGGGGACCCATTAGGACTTGCGGTTTTTCGCGGCTTTTCTCGCGGATTCTTTTTCTTTCTTACTGTCATTTGCCGGTTTTTCGCGGTTTTTGTCGAGCCCCTAGATTTAGGACTTTCTGGTGATTGTGACGAAATTGAGTAGGATCCACACACTTAAGGCATATCTGTTCCTATAGAACCGTAATTGGACCTACTTAAAATAAATAATAAAAATAACCGACTCGCTAGCCTCCGTAGCCTACGTGTCGTAGCTCGTCCTGTAAAGCGCTTACTCCTACCCCCGATTTGTCGGGCAGGGGAGGGACGAGCCAAGACCGGACCCTTTGGCTTGGAGGTCGGTGACTGGTTAGAAGGTTCTTCGCTAGAAGTTGCTCGTCTAGGACTCGGCTTTTTCCCGCTGCATCATTTAGCTTAGTTTTAATTCTGTCTTTATTTTATGCGCGGATCATTTTGCATGTAGAGAGCTGGAGGCAGGTACGCATTTCTGACTTTGCATGCATCATTGATTTCTCGTGCATCGGCTTTTTCGACTTCTCCCCCCTGTTTTTGACTTAATAATCAGGAGAATCGAAAAATTCATTAGGCGATTTTGTTTGATTTGAAAAATACCTAAAAAGTGTAACCATAAAATTGGGACTGCTAAGATTATTGACCCTAAAACTCGCTCACCCTAAAAATTTTGTCTTGGGGAGAGCAACCCCCTCATTGCTTGGTTTGTATGCGCGAGAAAGTGACCCGCACCCTAGGTAGAGCCCCCCGCGGCTAAACCCGACTGATTACCGACTCTTCTGTGCGGGCCAGTCGGTTGGGATTAGCAGCGGATATCCCAACAGGTCACGTAAGCGCTCTGATATCTTGAGTGTTCACCAAAATAAAATTGACAAGATAATTTGACCGAACTTTCACGGTCTTCAGCTCGTGTTGCGTTGGTGAACCGGGGTTTGTTTTTCGATCATAATTTTTCCAGATCTCATCCGCCCGACTCGCCAGATCAAGATGATGGGTAGACGATCTCTTAGGCAGCCTCTGGCTGCACCGCTTTCGGGCGCGTCTACCTCATCATCTAGGTTGGCTCGCGAGAGCTCAGACCCGCTCTCCGAGCCCGAGTACGACTCCACCCTGTTCCCCCTCGATCCCCTTTCTGATCTTCCCGAGAGACATGAGCCCGAGGAGAGACTAATTCATTTGACGGCACCTGAGTTGGGCTCATTTGATTTTGCAAACGTCGAGATGGCCGGAGCAGGCAGTTCTGATGATCACTCCCGTAGACCAGAGCATATTGTATTAGACCAGGGAGCGATCAACTCCACCCTGATCGCATCACTTGATACAGTTCAGCAGCAGCTCCGCGATCAGGGAGCATTCATGATGGAGATGAGGCGTGAGTTGGAGAGGCTCAGAGCAGAGAGAGATGCGCAGAGCGAGCCCGAGGAGATCCGCAGAAGCAGCAGCAGCAGCCGCGGCCGCCGCCGCAGCGGCAGCAGCCGCAGGAGGAGCAGGACCACCGAGACCGATGCGGGATTTACACAATCCCGGATCTACACTGATGCACCATTGGGTGGTGGTTCCAGCTATCGTGGGGGACTTCAAGTTCCCCCCGAACACCTTGCAGATGCTCCCTCGGTTCCATGGACTTGCTACAGAGGAGCCCCACCTCCACCTCCAGGAGTTTCTTATGATATGCAGCACTGTCCACGACAGACATGTGGACCAGGACACGATCAGGATGATCGCATTCCCCTTTTCACTGGCAGATAGAGCAGCCACCTGGCTGAAGCATTTGGGGAGATTGGTCTATACCTGGGAGCAGCTCCGCACCGAGTACTTGAACAAGTACTATCCACTCGGGCGGACGAATGCAGCGAGGGCCCTGATTAGTAACTTCTCCATGTTCCCCAACGAGCAGTTCCACGAGGCTTGGGAGAGGTTCAGAGAGCTTTTGGACAGATGCCCGCATCATGACATCACGAAGCCGAACTTAGTTCAGAGCTTCTTCAGTGGGTTGTCACCAGAGCTACAGGGCCTGGTGAATGCTTCTTGTGGCGGGTCCTACTTCGCCAAGGACCACGACCATGTCTGGGCTATTTTTGAGGAGATGGCAGAGAACTACATGGTGATGTCCCAGACCCGGCTCTACACTCAGAAGACCCAGCCACATCAGCCAGGACCCGTGCAGTACCAGAGGATAGCACGGGTAGATGCAGGTCCTTCCAGTTCGTCCGCAGTAGAAGCAGCAGCAGCAGAGTCATCAGCTGCGGACATGGGTATCATCAGCGAGAAGTTGGACCGCATGGAGCTGATAGAGAAGAAGCAGTGCCAGAGCATAGCGCAGATGGATCAGATGGCACAGGTCTTGAGCGACATGAAGACACAGCTCATGTGTCTCCAGGAGGCACAGACGGCTTCTCAGCCCCGTCTTCAGTCGCGAGGCGACGCCGGCAGCAGCAGCAGCTCGTCCAGCGCTCCAGCACTCCAGTGCAACCTAGATAGGTTCACCTTGTACAGTCGGAGCCGTACCAGCAGCCGCAGCCCACCTACCAGTCTCCACCATCTCCAGAGATGCAGATGGTGGTCTACCAGCCGGACCAGCCTCTGGCAGTACTCCCGCCAGCCCCCTTTGATGCCGAGCCGTTGATGGATGTCAACGGGGATCTGGTACGACCGTCCCCAGCCTGGGATCCGACGAGACCATCTCGGATT
This sequence comes from Ottelia alismoides, assembly GCA_037367405.1. NCBI lineage: Eukaryota > Viridiplantae > Streptophyta > Magnoliopsida > Alismatales > Hydrocharitaceae > Ottelia > Ottelia alismoides. The sequence continues at coordinate 167,646 of JAZKJV010011092.1, forward strand.
CAGGTGGGGGAGTGGTGGTGCCCAGCCCCAGCAGCAGCCGTCAGGACAGGGGGGGTAGTACTCCCATCAGAGAGACCAGCACCAGCCGCAGCAGCAGCCCCCAACGTATCAGCAGCAGTCATCCTACGGTCCGCGTCCCTATCAGCAGCAGGGACAGCCTTGGAGACGTGAGCAGCAGGCTCACCAAGGATACCAACAGCACCCTCCATCCTACCCCTCTTACCCATCACAGCAGTTCCAGCAGCCTCACCCACAGAGAGGACACCCGTCGGGCTCCCACGAGAGCCCCGCTTTGGATGACATCGCCCGCCTCCTCACGGACCAGCAGGCTACATTCCGACGGGAGATGGACGAGTTCCGCCAGGAGATGCGTGACCTAGTGAGAGGGAAGGCCGCCATACCAGCCCAGATAGAGCCCAATCCGAACAGCCTCAAGAGGAAATCTGAGCAGGACCCCAGCAGGCGGCGGCGCCTCATCTGAGCACCATCCCGAGGCGCCACAGGAGGAGGAGGAGAGCGGTACTGAGGCCGCTCCAGACGATGACGGTGGTACTGAGGCCACCAAGGATGCTGATCCCACCGGCGGTACTGAGGCCGCCGCTTCACCAGATCTAGGAGGTGGTACTGATGCCACCCATGCAGCCGAGCCAGCCCGCGGTACTGATGCCGCGCGACGTCTACCTTCAGCAGCAGCAGAGCAGCCAGCCCGTGGTGGTACTGAGGCCACTGGTGTTTGTAGAGACAGAGATGTTGTTTTTCCTCGTGCCCATGTATCTCAGAATTCTGCTATGAATAAAGGAAAAGGTTTACTTTCTTTTGGTCCCACTGTGGTGCATGATGTATGTGTGGATCCGGTCCTTGAACCGTCTAGACCTTTTCCTAGTCCTTCATCTGAGAAGGACCCAGTGATCCCCTTCCCTAGAGCCCTTCAGATGGGGAAGGGGAAGAAAAATGATCCAAAAAAGAGAGAGCTTGAGGAGTTCAGCCAGAGCATGATAGATCGGTTTCACATTCAGCTGACCCTCCAGGAGGCTTTGCAGCACATCCCCCTTCTCCAGAGATCTTTGAGAGAGAGGACTACAGTCAGGAGGAGGAGGAGGAACCACACTTCAGAGATCCATGTGCTGACCAAAGCCACGTGCTTTGCGATCCAGAACCGACTGCCAGCCAAGAGGCCAGATTCAGGGGCCCCGTATGTCAGATGCCAGATTAGTAAGCAGTGGTTCGACCGTACTCTTCTAGATAGCGGATCGTCGATCAACCTTCTTCCGGCAGCCCTTCTCGACCGCTTCGAGTTGGGCACTCTTCGACAGAGCAGGACAGTCCTTCAGTTCGCTGATCGATCTGTCAAGAGGCCGAAGGGGTTATTACGAGACGTTATCGTCACGATTCAAGGTCTGCAATTCCCCGTGGACTTCGTAGTGTTGGACATGGAGATCCCTGAGTCAGTGACCGATACCCCCATCATCCTTGGTCGTCCGTTCTTGGCCACAGCCAAGGCGGTGACTGATCATGACAGCGGGAAGGTGTACTTTCGCGTCCAGGGCGAGAGTATACAAATAGAGACGGTCGAGGACTATAGAGCCAGATTCAGATCCCGCTCAGATGCGAGTACCGATTCAGAGCAGCTGACAGACGCAGAGCCAGACATCCACCAGGACTGTGATTTTGTGATCACAGATGATGAGGCAGCTTGGGCAGACCTTGAGACACAGACCACCCTCTCACTTTCAGACACAGCTGATGCAGAGATGACAGCAGAGGAGAGTCTGGAGAGCACAGACCTGGTTCAGGATACCATTGCGGCAGCAGAGCCGGTCCTCGATCGCAGCACGATGACTAGTGGTGGTGGTGCTGAGGCCACCTTGTTTCCCGGTGGTACTGATGCCACCGTTTCTGATACAGATCCCTCAGATTCAGAGTCTGATTGGGCCGATTGCTATGATCAGATGCCAGACTTGAGTCCAGTTGAGCCTATTGATGAGGAGGAGGTAGATGCAGAGCCGAGCAGAGACAGTGCAGTAGAGCCGCCTTCTCCCGATCCAGTTTGTGAGAGTATGCTTTCACTTTCCCAGGCAGATTTGGCAGACCTTGCAGCTTTCACTCAGTTTCTTCCGCAGCCAGATTTGCCGGCACCCAGCATTCCAGAGCTGAAGCCGCTCCCTACTTCGCTGAAGTATCGATTCCTTGCGGGCGATCCAGAGATGTACCCAGTCATCATCTCCGCCGAGCTGACTGGAGAGCAGGAATCCCGTTTGATGGGGGTTCTTGAAAAGAACCGCAAGGCGATCGGATGGAGCGTAGCAGATCTCCATGGGATTAGTCCATCAGTGTGCTCCCACCATATCTATCTCGATGAAGGGGCGAAGCCGTCGCGTGAGTTCCAGCGGCGACTAAACCCCAACCTGAGAGAGGTTGTGATGAAGGAAATATCGAAGTGGTGGGGTGCAGGTTTTATTTATCCCATTTCCGACTCCAAGTGGGTTAGCCCCTTGCATGTGGTGCCCAAGAAGACGGGCATCACGACTGTGATCAGTGAGTCGGGAGAGGAGATTGCTACACGAGTACCCACCTCTTGGAGGGTTTGTGTTGACTACAGGAGACTCAACCAAGCACCAAGAAGGACCATTTCCCCCTGCCTTTTATTGACCATATCATTGAGAGACTGGCAGGGAAGAGCCATTATTGCTTCCTGGATGGGTACTCGGGTTACAACCAAGTGGCCATCGCTCCTGAGGATCAGGAGAAGACCACCTTTACCTGTCCCTTCGGCACATACGCTTTTCGACGCATGCCATTTGGGCTATGCAATGCCCCTGCGACTTTTCAGAGGTGCATGCTGTCGATCTTCTCGGACATGGCAGGGGAGTGCTTGGAGGTCTTCATGGATTATTTCTTGATCTACGGCGACGGATTCGACTCCTGTCTTGACTGCCTAGATCGAGTACTTCAGCGATGTATTGAGTATCACTTGGTGCTATCTTGGGAGAAGAGTCACTTCATGGTGACTCAAGGGACGGTGCTTGGCCACATCATCTCCAACAGGGGCATGGAGGTTGATCCGGCCAAGGTTGATGTCATTAGAAAACTCACACCGCCATCCAATCTGAGGCAGTTACGGTCATTTCTGGGGCACGTTGGATTTTATAGGAGATTCATTCAGGATTTTAGCAGGATTGCCCGACCGTTGACCGACCTCCTGATGAAAGACACCGAGTTCCTTGTCGATGACAAGTGTCTTTCGTCGTTTGCTACTCTCCAGCAGTGTGTGATTGAGGCTCCTGTCCTCCAGCCGCCTGATTGGTCTCTCCCATTCGAGATCATGACGGACGCCTCTGATTTTGCCGTAGGGGCAGTGCTTTGACAGAGGAGGGATGGCATGCCATTTGCTATACACTACGCTAGCCGCACATTGGATTCTGCCCAGCGGAATTATACAGTCACAGAGGAGGAGATGCTAGCCGTAGTGTTTGCCTAGATAATTTTAGATCATATATCATCGGATCTAGAGTGACTTTGTTTACAGATCACACCGCCATCAGGTACCTCATGGCAAAGAAGGATGCCAAGGCCAGACTGACTAGATGGATCCTTCTACTCCAGGAGTTCGACATTGAGATTAAGGATAAGCCTGTAGTCAAGAATGTGGTGGCGGATCATCTCTCCCGATTAGAGCAGCCTGAGGATTCTGAGCAGATTGATCCTATTAGAGATACCTTCCCAGATGAGACGATCCTTGCTATCGCCTTACTCCCATGGTACGCCGATATTGTGAACTTTCTCGTTGTTGGGAAAGTCCCACAAGATTGGCCCAGGCAGAGGCTTGAGACCTTCCTAGCGAAGGCCAAGTCTTACCATTGGGAGGATCCCATCCTTTACCACGAAGGAGGGGATAGCGTCTGGCGTCGGTGTATTCCTCAGGAGGAACACCATAGCGTCCTCACCTACTGCCACAAGCTTGAGGCAGGAGGACATCATTCTGGGAGGAGAACGGCACAGAAAGTGCTCCAATCCGGCTTGTGGTGGCCTACCCTCTTCAAGGACTCAGATGAGTTCGTGAAGAGGTGTACTGACTGTCGGAGGATGGGCACTTGTGGACAGCGTGATATGATGCCGATGCAGCCCATTCACTTCTGTGAGGTTTTTGACGCATGGGGAATCGATTTCATGGGTCCATTCCCTAAGAGTCAGGGATTCGAGTACATTCTGTTGGCCGTAGACTATGTGAGGCGTCGGGTGGAGGCTATCCCCGCCCGAGCCGCTGATGCGAGGACAGTTTGCAGATTTTTGAGGAAGCATATCATCACGCGGTTCGGGGTTCCATGAGTTCTTATTTCTGATGGGGGATCTCACTTCATCAACGACCAGGTGAAGGCACTTGCTAGCGAGTTCGGCATAGACCATCGTGTTGCTACACCGTACCATCCACAGACAAATGGTCTAGCCGAAGTGTCGAATAGGAAGATCAAGACTATTCTGCAGAAAGTCGTCCGCCCTGACCGAAAGGACTGGTCACAGCTTTTGGACTCGGTCTTGTGGGCATATAGGACGTCTTTCAAGACACCTTTGGGCACATCTCCCTTTCGCCTCGTATATGGCAAGCCATGCCATTTACCTGTTGAGCTGAGGCACAAGTCACTTTGGGCAGTTACAGACATACTTATTGATCCAGATGGTATAGGAGACCAGAGGAGGGCAGAGCTAGCTGCCCTGGAGGAGCTTAGAGATTCAGCTTTCTCAAGCAGCCTACATTATAAGGAGAGAGTCAAGGAGTGGCATGATTCTCATATCAGCCACAAACATTTTGAGATCGGACAGAGAGTATGGATGTTTGATGCGAGGCTTAGATTATTTCCAGGGAAGCTACAGAGCAAATGGAAAGGACCTTATCTGGTTCGGAAGGTACACGACAACGGTAGCATCGACATATCTGACTTGTCTTCTGAGAGTACCTTCCGAGTGAACGGCCAGCGGCTCAAGCCATTTCTAGATCATGAGCCGCGGGTCGTTGATATTGCCCCTATTCATTTTGCGTGAGATGTGGTCTCTGACTCACATCTAATGCATCTCACGCCTGAGCTTTACTGATCCTCCGCTGTACATAGATCCAGATGTCCATATCACCACATTCCTTAGTCCCACATCCCTTTCTTCATCTTTTGATTATGCTATACTTAGGGTGCACTTTACCCTAAGTATAGGGGGATGTGAGACCTTTCGGGTATTTCTCTTGTTTCTGTCTACCCCTGTTTTGCTGCCTATACTTAGGGATATCTTACCCTAAGTATAGGGGGGGTAGACCCTGTACATTCTCCACTCGGTTTTCCCTTCGTGTACAGCCTGCTATACTTAGGATTACTTGATCCTAAGTATAGGGGGAAGACCCGAGTCCTTCTTGACTTTCCATTTTCCTTTTTGTATAGCCTTCCTTTTCACTTCCCTATACATAGCACGAGTTATGTCTTCTTCATCGCTCTTGACTCCGAGGACATCGTTCGAGCTAAGTATAGGGGGGTGTGTATATATTTCATATATACTTTAGCCATAACTCGTACTTTGTGTGAGTGTGTTAATAAATAAAAATGGCTAAAAACCACAAAATTTAAAAATTTTCATATACATAATCTTCTTTTATTTGCACATACATAGCTAGTGTACAAATTATTTTTGTAAAAATGATTTCAAAAATCTTTTGTGTAAAGCTTGTGTAAATATTTTTGGTATCAAAATTATGTATATAGTACAAAATTTTTCCAAAATGTTTTGAAAATCAAAAGTTTGCAAAAATCTTGTGTAAATGTGTGTAAATATCTTTTTGCAAAACTTGCACTTCATGCATCATCATTCATGATTTCAAAACATTTTTCAAAAATTTTGCATGATTGTAAAATAGTGTGTAAATAAGCATCTTTTTGTACATATGTATATTTCTGGATGATAGTTGACATTTAAACTAAGCCAGGAATCAAATTGAGAAATGGAGCTTGATTAAGATCTTAATCCACCTAATTTCTAAGAGGAACCTTATAGGGCTTAGGTTTAAGACTTTTCAGGTCCATGGTGACTTAATTCTTTGAGTCCACTAGGCTATGATCACATGTCATCTCAATGAGCCTAAGTAGAGCACTTAACAACAACACATGACTCATATAGATTATGGCTTTACTTGGACAACCGCACTATGCACCGAGCTCTCTACGGATGAGATGGTGAGGAGGCAGTCTTCCTTGGCTTGGGGTAGCATATGAGGGTAGTACTTCTAGGCGGAACCTCTCTTCTTCATTTAGTGAAGGAAGTGCATCTCAACTTGGTCTGGTTGCCATGAGGTCTAACGACGGGAGTTGTGGGTTGCAATAAAGCTTCAAAAGAGGGATAGTCTACTGGCTCAAGAGAAAAACTCCTTGTATATATGCTTCACATGTACATGTTGTAGAGATGCACTAGAAAAAAAAATGTGAAAAAAAAAGAAAAGAACTCCAAAAAAGTGGTGGGTCTGAGAGAAAATGATAATCCCACCGGAGTATGTATATAAGTGCAATAAGCAAAGCTTGGTTTCATGATCCATCTGTTGTAGCTTGCAGCAGGGAGACTTGGCTACACTGGTCAAGCTCCCAAGGGTACTTGGCTACACTGGCCTTGACCCATTATCTTCTTCCCCCTCTTCTTGAGCCGGTTGTACTTGAACTTAGAAGGGAATACCCCACTCCTCGAGGAAAGAGTGGCCAGATTGAGGTCATAGAGTTACCTTGTTGGGGAGGGTTGTCAAGTTGCCATTTCTGAGGTGGAGAGCTTAGACCTCACTTTCAAAGGACAAGAAAAGATTCATGGTCTTCAGGGTTTGTGATTGGTGACTTGTTCTGATGTGGAGCATTGAGGAGTCTTGGTTATAGAATAGTGGAACTTAGAGGCTGTTAGGTTTTAAGCTTAAGTCTAAATAAGGTTCCGACACATCAATAATCCAAAGATCTGATTAAGCTCCATACCTCAATTTAATGAAGGCAAGTTTAATAATCAACCTTGATCCATGTACATTCTCTTTTTCTTTTTCTTTTTCTTTTTCTTTCTTTTTCACTTCTTTTTCAAATAAGTGTTTGCTAAGGGACTAGCAAAGTATAGTATAGGGGGGTGATGAATACCCATTCATCACTCTTTATTCTTATATTTTAGCTACAAAAACCTATGCAAATGCATGTAGATATGTGTAAATAGGGTCAATTAGCAAAAGCATGCATGTTTGTAAATATAGATAATTAGCATGTTTTTGTGCAAAAATAAAAGAATAAAGATGAAAAAAGAAAAAGAGGGAAATATTTAGAATAAATATTGAGCAACCTAACCCAAGGGAGGGCTCAGCATGGGCCTGACCGCATAAAAGCCAAGTAGAGGGAGATAGGGGCTCATGTGTACATATTTGTGTAAATAAATAAATTATATATTTTCCTCACCCAAAAATTTGTTGTAAATATTTGTACATATTTTTAAAGTATAAAAATAAAATAAAAATTTAAAAATCAAAAAGACCCAAAAACACCCCTTCACCATGTACATAGATCACCCTTTCTTATCTATTTAACCTTGTAAATAAATTTATTTATTTTCAAAACTTTTTGTAAATATTCTATTGTATATATTGTACATAAACTAAATAAAAGAATTAAAACAAAAATCAAATAAAAATTACAAAATTAAAAATACAAAGACATATTGTACATATACCATGTATATAAATGTATATATCTATTTATTTCACCTATGTATATAAATAATAAAAATAAAATAAAAATAGCCTTTTATTCCTCATTTTATTCTATAAATAAATAAAATATAAAATAGGAATAAAAATGTATAAAAATAACTAATTAAAAATCAAAAATCAAAAATCAATATATTGTATATATACCTATGTATAGCTATATTATGTATATACCTTATTTTTATTTCCAAAAATTAATTAAAAATCACAAAAAAATAGAAAAAAATAAATTAAAAATATTTCATGTTTTAAGTTTTTTAAAATTCGGCCATTTAATGGCCCAAAAAATTCAAATAAAAATTCAAGCCTTGGTGGGCTCTAATTGGTCCACGGGGGATTGTTGACCCCCGGTCAACACCTCCCCCAGGACCACCAGAGCCCGGGTCCGCTCACCCGACCCATTTTTCGGATTTTTCTCTTGATGACCCGAATCCCTTTTCGCCCCAAATCCGGGTCCGCAATGATCACGTCACATCCGAGAGCCTCGCCGGAGCTTTCGCCTTGGGATCCGCGCACCAGCTCGCCCTACCCGCACCCTTCTTGCCGGACCCTTCACACTATATAGCCTGAGCTCCGCCGCACTTCACTCGCATCTTTGGCTCTCCACTCTCACTCCCGTGACCTCCATCGCATCCAGTGAGGTGACAGCTCCCGTTTGCCGGTGTTGCAGCGAGGAGAGGGTGGCCGGACCACTGATCCGGCAGCTTCGCGCCGCCGTGCTCCACCACTCAGCCGGAGCTCGAGCCTCAGGCCTTGACGCCCTTCGAGGCGACGACCAGGAGCTAGCCAAGCTCCAGTACAATCTTTCGCTCCACCCAGGTAGCACTTTAGCTCTCCCATTTAGGTTAATTTCTTGTTTCGCCCAAATCGCACCTCCGACGAGTTCCTTGGATTCCGACCATCCTGAGTATCGTTTTGATCATCGGAACCCACGCTCACATTCGCCACTCCCTCACGCACGTTCTTCGCCCAATCATTCAACCCAGCTCGCCCCGGAGCTGGGATTCGAGCTCCACCATCCTCCGCTCGCCGGAGCTCATCCGCCCCGACGCATCGATCACCCTCACGCCGCTTCATCGGGTCGAGGCACTTTGCCCTCGACCTGCGAAGCTTCTGGTGCGTTTTGCAGGTCAAAAGGAGGGCATCTGAGCCCCCCTCACATCAAGGCCAGGAGCTTGAAGCCGACGACCTCGCCGGAGCCCCTCCAGGGCTCGGCTGGATCATCTGAAGCTACCAGCAGCTGCGGGACGCCATCGCCTATCTTCTCTGATCCTTGGAGGCAGCTGAGGAGGCCCCCAGCACACGCACGAGGCCGGCGAACCTCGCCGGCCACCTGTTCTTTGAGGGACCTCCAGCACCGTCCGATTAGCTCCTCCGCTCCAGTTGCTATCTCGATCGTCCATCCACGGAGGAGCAGGCACCGTTGATCGCTTTGAGGAGCTGATCTGGACCGTTAGCACGTGGCCTCCCTCAGAGCCGTCGATCGGCCCACGTGCGTAGAAGAGAGAAGCGCCAGCTCATCGAGACCGTTGGATCCTCCACGTGGCGCGAATCTGGCCGTCGGCGCAATAAGGGGTAAATTACTTAGGCCCCCTCTTAGCTTTTTGTTTTACCGTGTCAGTCCTGTAAATACTTTAGTAGTTTTATTTACGTAGGGTAAATTGCACTGTGGACCTTGTGCTTGTTTTTATTTGCATTTATACCCCTGTGTATGTGAGCTCACGTGCTTCGCCACGTGCTTTGTTTGGGTTATTTGCATCTCTTATCCTGTAGTTCTGTTGGGTTATTGAATGAAAAGAAACTTTATGGTATTTGCTTTTATACCCCTGTGAGCATTTTATTTATACATGTGCGTGTATTAGTGGGTTAATTGCGACCGAGCCCTGGACTTTTTGGTACCAGTTACCAAAAGGTCCAAGGACTTATTTTTCCTTACCAGAAGGTCCCTGAGTGCCCCAGGCACGCGCCACGCGCGTGATTTGCTGGGTAAATTGCACCTGGACCCCCAGAGTTTCGGGTATTTGCACTTAAGTCCCTGTGCACAATGCCCCCTTTTGATTTTTGAATAAAATATAAAACCACCTCCAAATTCGATGACAATTTGACACATGGCTCTTGCCATGTTGTAGGATTTTTGAGAATTTTTGAGGACATTTTTTATTTTATTTGCTATTTTTAAAAATTCAAAAACATCTATTTTAGCTACTGTCAAGGTTTAAAAATCCCAAAAAAATATAAAAACATCCCCAAAAATTCTAAAAAAAATTAGTTACTGTTCTTTGTGTGTTGTTTGATTTTCTAGCCAATTTTGGCTATTTTTCATTGAGTAAAAACCCTAAAAATCGAAAAACACCTAAAAAATCATAAAAAGTATAATAAATAATCTAAAAATCCAAAAACAATAATTTTGGTGCTCAAATTTTCCTTATTTTATTTAGAATATAGGAAAATTACCTCCAGAACCTGTTGAGTTCCTTAGATATTTTATTTAAGGGTTTTGGTTCTGGCTGGACAGTACCCAGTCTTTTTCTTACTGTTTGATTTTTAGAAAATAAAATACACCTTATAAAAATCCCAAAAATTCATCAAAAACATTAAAAAACCTAAAAAACATAAAAACCATTTTTCTTGAATTTTTGCTTGATTTTTGGTGTGTTAAATAAATTGATCAAGTGTGCTTGCTTTTACTTTCTTTTATTTTCTTCACCTATTAAAAATCCAAAAAAATATAAAAATTATTAAAAACCACTTAAAACATTTTGTTTTTCTTTTATTTCATTTTTACTACTTCGTAGGCCCCAGGCCAACCCGTGCTCCTTGTGTTCGACCCTGGGTGCTATACCAGGTTAATCTCATAGCTAGACCGCTTGCTTTGTTTTGTTTGATATTCGATTTATTTCGCGGTTCGATTTTTTTCTTGATATACCTATCCTCTGAGATTCGGGTCGCAACGACCCTTGTCTTATTACCTTCACCCGGGTCTTAGGGTCTTTGGGTGTTATCAAGAATCCATAATCGTCAGATGGCGCCGTTGTCAGGGAGGCAAACAACTTAGTTTTTTTAATCAAAAAAAGTTTGTTTCGTTTTCCACATTCGGGTAGTCTAACCCCCGAATCATCACTGTATAATTCCCATATTTTTTCTTTTTCCCTCTTTTGCATTTATTTTATTTAATTTTCTGCATTTATTTTCTTTTTTTGCTTATTTTGGTGTCACTCTCTTACACGCACACACACACACACTCTCTCTCTCTCTCTCTTATTTTTCGTGTGAGGTACCTGACGTACGTGGAGCGGTTTCTCACAAACACCGACGCATCTTCAACGATGTCTGAAAAGCTACATTAAAATTAGGATCGAGTCAAGTCGTGAGGGAACAAAGAGTCTAGGATTTATATTTATGCAATTATAATTTCTATAATTAATTGCTCATTTATTACGGTGTCCGTTTGGACTCTCTCGTGTGCGACAAGACCTTGAACTTTTTTGTTGTGTGTCGTGGCATGTTTCACTCTTCGGTGAGGGTGGGGCCCAACTTGAGTGGCGCTTAAGATAGACCTACACATACGACTATTAGAGCTTCTATAATTTTTTATTGTGCTCGTAGAACCTTGGACCACACTTCAGATTAATCGAGACGTACCTTAGATCATTCAACTTAGTCAAAATCAAATTAATTTTTAACAGTTAATAGAACTTTCTGCCAGGTTTGGTTTTCATCGTCTTGCATTTATATAGATTAATTTTTTAATTCTTGTATTGCATCCCACATGGAGATTACGAGGAATCGTTGTAAGTCTTCTATCTGAGCATACATCGTTGTTTCAGGTGCATCGGCTTTTCTCGATATCCTACCTCATGTTTTATCACATAAATTTTAAAGGAAATTGGAACTTGAAGGTAGATGGGTATTTGTGCTCACTTAATTTTTCAGTGATCACCTAGTTTAAATTTGGGACTCCTATATATAGCCGACTTTAATTAACCCATAAAATCGAGAATTTTTACGGGAGAGCAACCCCTACGTTGGATTCATTTATTTGTCTATGTGAGCAAGACACGACACTTAATGTTAGAGCCCAAATCTGGATTTTCATATTAACTACTGATTCTATAAAAATGATTAGCTGCTTTTCAGTGAGGATCTAAGGGTAGTCGGTAAACGGTCCGGATTTCCTTAGCAGAGTGGGTGGTTTAAAGGAAAATGCGTAAGGCTCCGTCCTTAAGTAACACGGGTAGTTGTTTTACGGTCCGTACTTACAACAATACTAGATGAAAGTAGATGCAACTAGTCGTAAGAACTCGGGTCAGTCTTTAAGAAAAATTTTGGCACCTAACAGCTTGCTAATTTTTTTCTAGGATTGAATTTATCACAAACTAAAATTGAAAAGATAATTTTCCGGACTCCTGTGTCTTCATTGTATGAGTTGGTGAACTTGGGCATTGTATTGCGATTGCATTGGTGTACGTGAACCGATTCGAAGATCAAGAACCACACACTTGTGCCATCACTCTCCTTTATAAAATTTTTCTTTTTGTGAATATCATGTGCAATTGCACCGAGATCAACCATGTAGATTCATCGTCAACCTCTTTTGATAAATACAATGGTCCGATTACCCATCTGATCTATATCATGAAAATAAATATATCTCAATCAGGCCCAAATTGATTAAACCCTGTTCTTTCAATAATCCCCCAACATTTGCGGGAGACTTTCACTCTCGGATGAATCTGGCCCCCTCGATAAATTCCAAGCCATTCTACTCGAATCATCTAATCAAAGTCACACCAATCTCATATTTCTCACCTTGACCACCTGAGCAACTGCCATCCTGGAATGAACCGTCTTATTCTCGGTTTCTCGCTGAATCTAATGTACCATTTCAAGATCAAAACACTTTTGAGGCTCATGGCTGATAGAGAGACCAAACCCGATCACACCAGATGGAGAGGCTCGCACATAAGGATCAACAGTGTTGGACTAACCATGACAATCAAGTCCCTATTGACCAACTCGAGTACCACTCCTTTGATCAAACTACACATACAGTGGACAAAACGGATGTTATAAATACATATGCACCTTGTATGACTCCATTGTTTGGGGATACGATCAATCATGTCCATGGAAGTAGACTCTACTCGAACCAGAATTGCATGCATGAGTCATGGTATGCTGAGTGTAAGACCTACAGATTCCCGAAAAATCCGTCCACTGAGCAGAACACTTCCATATTTTTTGAGGAGAAAATTTCAGAAAATAATGATCATATATTGGATATTCCAAGAGACTCTCCTCTCAGCTCATACAGGGAAATGGAAGATGAAATGACTAGATCTCAAATACAAGAACACACACTGACTGCCCCATAATTGTTAATGAAATGATTTTAGAGTATGATATTTCATAGATATATAAGAGATTTAAGTTAATGTTGGATAAATTTAGAAAGTTTGCTGACCGATTAATTTCACTCTCTGATAGCTTGGATATAAAAATGGATGAGGAAAAGATCGAATCTCTTGTTGAAACATCTAAGGATATTCAGAAAACTAGAGACTATTATCACCCTAGAGACGTTCCTAATAGTGGCACCTATGCCTATTACTCCCCTAGGGATATATCTGATTCTGATTCTGACTCAGACTCAGCATATCTAAGCTCCTCATCATCTATGGAAAACACCACATACACACACCACACAGAAAATATCAAAAAATATGAAATTTTCAAAAACACCCAAAAAATTGAAAATCCAGAAAAATACATAAAAATTTAAACTAAAGAAGATCTAAAGAATTTGGATCCTTCTTTACGGGAAGCACTGGAGAAGAGAATGATTTTTGAACTTCCCTTGATACAGGCCATTGAATACTTCCCTGACCTTAAAGGATTTGTCTTGAACAAATTAATGATGAAAATGTCGAGCAGGATAAGAACAAAGACTGAGAGACATATCTTGTCAATGGCCACCTCCTTGGTGTTGAGGAGAAAAAACAAGAGTCGCATAGTGAAGCGGTTTCCCAGATTTGACTTTGGAATTAAAGACATAATTTTTACCCCTGCTCGAATCGATGACGACTCACCAATCAATATCCTCCCGACCTCTGTATTTGACAAGCTCCAACTCGGACCTATCAGGAAGATAAGAGAGATCATTCAACTCGCTGATCGATCGATAAAGCACCCAAGAGGAATAATTTCAGTCATCATTACATCTCAAGGCGCTCCGCTCAAAGTAGACTTCTCAATCATTGATATTGAGCATCAAGGAGAATTCGTCCAATATCCAATCATTATCGGAAACCTATTCTTGGCATTAGCTAAGGAAATTATTAAGTACGAGATTTGGGAAATAAATCTTACAACAATGGGAGCACTTTGATCTCAACATGTCTTTGAGGAAACACAATTTTCTGAGGTAACTCAGGAAGCCGTCAACAGGTGTAACCATCAAGAAGTAAAAGACCCTACCACATTGCTACACCCGAGATAGCGGATGTTGATGAGACTATTGGTTTAGAGACTCTCTCCACTGTTCCATTTCTCATTGCTCTCACCATAGAAAAGTGTTTCTTATATGATTCTGAGACATATGCATGTGCTCACCTTTAGTCAACCTTCTCTGACTACCATGACCAAATCAATCCAACTCAGGAGTGCTCTAACATTAAGAAAACTGAGAACAAATACGCGGGACGAACACCAACCAAGGAGAAATATTTCAATGGTTATTCATATGGAGACTCAAATGTCAACACCTCACTCCCAGGACCAGCGCCTTCACGAAACAAAATGGTTGCTCCTTCATCTAAAAAGAAAGTTGCCCTTGACCTTCTAGAAGAGGAATCGTCTGATGATCTCTCATCGGGTCTGGAAAAGGTAATCTACAGGAGTGAGGTCTGTTCGGCAACCATGAACCCTATCTTCGGAAGGATCCAAACTTCGATTCTCGTTGGACGACTCCCATTCCGCACTATTATTCATCCAAAGCCAATTCTCCTAGTCTCATTAAATATACTAGAATAATTTCCTATGAGCTGACTGAGACTAGTGCTTCAGCGTATTAATCATCCGAGGACAAATCTCTTGATCCCAAGAAGGAACGAATTATGAGAAAACAACTGAAGCAACTATAGAACAAGAATATCTACAGTGCCTCCACTTTCAAAGACTATTCCTCTGATGATAACTCCGATGATGGTTATGTTTCATCTGATTCATACGCTTCAGATACTCTCTAGCATGATTTCAATGAGGATAACACTTATAATGGTTGGGAATCATATGCTTCATCTCCTTCTTATCATTACGATCTCCCACCTTAGGCTCAGAAAAAGATCGGCCAAAACCGCCTTAATCATCGACCACCCTCCCTCCCGACTCCATCAACCTCCTAGCACATCTTCTTCCTCTACTTAGGCCATGTCCTAAGTATAGGGGGGGATCGGTGCCGTATGTATATACCATTCCCCACATCAAACTCCTTCTCACGATCACCTCATTTCCACCCTTCTTCCGTACTTAGGCTGACTAGAGCCTAAGTACAGGGTGAATCGATGCCCACATGTATATACTCTCCTCATTCACATATCCTGACCGCCTCTGTTTCACTCTTCTTCTAGACTTAGACTGTTCACAGTCTAATATAGGGGGGCGGACTGATCTTTCATTTTCTTTTTCACTCTCTTATGCTTAGCCCGAGCTATGTCTTCTTTACACTTCTTGTGCTATGAGGACACAACACTTGCTAAGTATAGGGGGTGTGTATATATATTGTGTACAAATTTTACCCATATCTCGTACTTTCGTGTAAGTCTATATGTATTTACGGGGTGGGAAACTAACTTGAAGAAAAAAACAAAAAAAACACAAAAAAGAGAAAGTTTTGCTACTAACACTGATCGTGTCTAACCAAACATTTTTGAAAAAAAATCTCAAAAAAAGGAAAAAAGAAATAAAGAAAAAAAAGGAAAAAATTGTTTTTCACGCACATGCACTTCATCCAGCATTACATGCATTTGAATTTGTGAAAAGCCTTTGGGTTATGAACTGAGTTATGAGCAGAAACTGAGAGTGGTCTGGACTTGACCTTAATCCACCTAATTTTCATATGAACTTCACTGAGAAATAGGATTTTAGAAGCTTCAGGTCTTTGACTTAATCCTTCGAGTTCCACATAACAATATCCAGAGTTTTTCTCTTAATATCTAACCTAGTCTCTTCATTCTGAGTACGACTCTAGAATAAGGAATTAATTCATACTCTCGTACTATGCACTTAGGTCAACTCATACAGGGTGTTGGAACAATGTGTGAGTTTCTTTTCTGGTAGCGTGGAAATTTAATGACCGGAGTACGGGCTGAAATAATACTTCGGAAAAGGGATGGACGATTGGGCACAATTTTTTCTATGACCCCAAAACATGTACGGAAAAAAAAGATTCCATATCCGTAGGGGCACAACAAGATCAAAGCAGAGCTACCAAAAATCCAAATACAACGAAGCCACTTCCAAATAAACATTTTACCAAAAAGGTCCAAGCTTCAAGAAAGCCTGCAGATCTTGGTAGAGACTTGGTTAAACTGGCCGGCTTCACAAGGACTGGTGACTACACTGTACACCCGCCAATTCTATTCTCCTTCTTCTAATTTCTCCCTCTATTCGATTATGAACACAACACGACAGACCATAGAAGGAAATACCTGACTCCCCGAGGACGAGTTACTGGTGAGGAGGTTTGCATGGTAGTCCGACATTCTGGATGGGAAGAGCTAAAACCTTTCACACACATGAGTCGATTGTTCAATGTTCATGGGGTATGCTTTGGGAAGAGGATTGGTCTGAGTCGAAACTGTGTCAATGATGTGTAGAACATGAAGGATGTTGATTTTAAAATTTTAAGTCTCACAAAAGTTCGGCCAAACTTTTAATCCAAAGGTTAGGTCTAGTTTAATTTTCACCTAATGCTCATGGTCTTGGTATGGAACCCAATCTCATTTCACCTCACTGCATTGCTTTTGATGCTCAATGACGAGCATGGTTTAAGTATAGGAGGATGATGAATCTCAGATTCATCGCTCTAAAAATCATGAATTAAGCTCAAATCCCTAAAATTCATTGAAATTTCTTTATTTATTTTGGATAATTAGCATTCATATATGTTTTGATTAGAATTGCATTTTATCACTCATTATTGCACAAAATAAGAAGCCAAAAATTACAGCCCAATTGATCGGTAAAATAACTTAATTTCCTCATTTTTAACTAATTTATGCTAACTCCAAATAACCTGAAACCACCTCCATTGTGTACATATCACTAACAAGAATAAAAGAAAAATATAAATAAATCACTAACCTAAAAAAGTGGACCAAAAACCCAAACCCTGGTTCAAGGATTTCCGGACTAAAACCTTGATATCTTCCTCACGCAGTGTCTGATTTGATCCTACTCACTTTTCAACTAATGTACATTCAGTTATCTTCAAAACAAGACTAAGTTCAAGTAAATCGGAGCTGATATGTGAATGTTGGGTTTTGGGCATCTTTTGTACATTTTGTATTTTAGTGATTTTCGACCTAATATTTTATGTACATAATTAACTCATTTTATTTTATTTCTTTTTCATTTGTTTTCTTTGATAAAAGTTCTATTAAAATATGCAAAAATCCAAATCCAAACTAATCTTGAAATCAAAGAAACTAATTGAGTCCGAGTCTTCAGTTGTCTGTACCAAAAATATCTTTTTTTTTATATTTTTATTTTATGTCATCTTTTCTTAATAAATAAAAATCCAAAAATAAGATTAATGTGTAAATATTTGTATTTTATTTTGTCATATTTTTTTGGATTTTTATCTGGTTTAAAAATGATAAAAAAATTTATAAAACACAAAAATCAAGGTATTTCATGTACATGGGATACCCCAAAAACATTACTTTGCACAAATGATCGATTTTGGTTTTGATACCTCGTGAATGTTATAGATCTCATCGAGACGAGCAACTTTTGTGAAGAAAATTTTTCGATATGAGGTAATTTACTATTTTTTATGTATTTATTAATGTATCTATTTTTCGATTTTTTGTGGGGCAGACACGTGGTTGTTCCTGGAGCCACCACGTGTCACCTATTTTGGAGGTTTATAATTCTTTTTTTAAAAAAAATCTAAAAAAAATAAAAAAAATTATAATAAAAATAAAAAATAATAAAACACGTGGCATATCTGTCGCCCCTATCCTCCCCTCGCTTTCCCAATTGGGAGGCGGCGCCACCCCATGAATCTCGACCGCCTCCGCCACCCTCCGATCTCCTTCCTACTATGGATGGCCATCCTAGTCAATCAGATTTCGATCTCCGGTCAGCCGCCGGACTCACCTTCCTCTTTATCCTTCATCAAATCTCAATCATCGATCTTGTCGCTCTCGTCAAATCCCTCTCCTGAAATCCACATTAGCTTCCATCTCCAGCACCACCACCTCTCCTACTTAAATCATCATTGGGCTTCCCTCAAAGCTCCATCTGCCGATTTCTATAATCGAGAGGCACTGATGGTGACAGCGTCGATCTCCGACGTACGATGAGGTCTGAGGATCTCCCTCGTCGCGAGCTTCTTCCTCGAAGCTTGCTCTATTCCAACATATGTTGTTGTGCCCGACACCGCTCCACCCCCGTACCCTAGCATATCACCACCATCAGAGCACTGCTCCTCTGTCGTCGACTCCTCCCAACACCCCTCCTTTCGACTTCACCGTCAATGCCAACTCTCCTTCGACATCTTCGTCAATGCCTTCGTCGCTAAAAGCTTCGCCAACATCCACCATCCAATGACGATGCAACAAATGGCCATGCCTCAGCCTAGTGCTCCCTGGCTATACTTCATCATCAACCACTAGGGAATATCGCTCCTCTTGACGCACCTCCACCTTCGTCCGCCGTGCCTCCTCCGCAGTCTGCCACGCCGCCTCCATCTCTTAAGGCTCTTCTCTGACTTCGCCACACGGCATATTGCCTACTCCGCGCAAGAAGCCTGCACCGCTGCCCTTATCCAAAGCATCAACGAGTGTTGCCCAAGACTCTCGCCCACGTACTTGGCACGTACGTTGGGTGGACAACTTGCAAAGACCCCTTGGTGTCTATTGTATTTCAAAAGTCCCCCGGCTCACGTGACAAACACGTGCATTGGGGTCTTTTTGTAGTAAGTCCCCTGGTGCTTCGTCTAATTGCAGAATCATCCCTCTATCAAAGGTCGCGTGCTACGCATCTGTTCCTCTGGTAAATTTGCAAGAAAACCCTTGAGTTTTAGGTAATCTCAGTTTAACCCTATGCTGCATTTTATTTAATTATTGTAATTGCATAAATAACCCTATGTTCCCCATTATTTTGAACCTCTTTATTGCATCATTTTATTTATTAAAAAAAGATTATGTTCTATAATTAATTATCTTCATTATGTCATATGTTTGATATTTAATTGATTTGTGGTTATTTATTAATTAATATTCTTGTGACAAATTACGTATTTAACCCATTCTATGCTTTGACATTCATAAGTAATTAACCGTTGCTCTGAAAATCGCCAAAAAATCACGTAGTGTAGAATTAGTTGTATGCTACATTGTGCCCAAAAAAATTGCATTTTCATTATGGTTTGTTCTTTAAAAATCATTTTGCATATTTCAATCTTTAATTCTTAATATGTATTAAATCTCATATTTTTAATGTTTAGGATTTTTATGATATCAATAACCTCATGATAGATCTTGGATAATTTTATTCCTTTAAAATAAATATGTTTAATATTTATCTTAATTTATTATTGAAATTCATTGTCTTTGAATTCATAAATTCATAAAATAATTATCTTACATCAAAAAATTATAAAAACTTTATAATGCACTCTTTTCAACATTATTGTCATTTTGGCCAAGTTTCATATTTTTTGGACATCATTTGATTCATCTTTATATTTTAGTCCTTAGAATTGCCTATATTTGCATTTTTGCATCCCAATTTGCATTAAAAAAACAAAAAATACCATCTCAAAAACCGTGCATGAACTTTGATAGATGAAATTCTATATTGTTTCTTTGCCTCCTTGAGTTCAACCTTGGGAATTGCCCAAGTTAAAGAAACAAAAAAACCACGTTATTAAAAATTGAATGAAATATATGTAGTTATTTCTTGACCGATTCCGACTGCCTGACAATGACATATTCAACATTAATTTAAATGCTTGATAATTCCCCATAATTACTAAGGGCAAATCCAGAATCTTCATTGAAGCGGAACAAAAGTGGAACAACTCAAGTCATTCACCTCCTCTATACATCGGATCAAGTACATCCTAAGTATAACACACTCGGAAAAAGATGTTGATTTTAAAAACAGAAGAAGAAAGAATAAAATAAAAGGAATATATATATATATATATATATATATATATATATATATATATATAAGAGAATATCAGCTCATGTATCAGACATAAAAGATGTCAAAGTATCATCGTTTGATACAAAATGGATGGAATGCACCACAAACATGAATGTATCATGATCTAGATATGGCTTCATCAATTGTCAGTTCACGACAATTTGTTGTGCATCAGATGATAACCCGATATGACAATACAACCATTATCACGTAAAACTCTAAGAATGAATGGTCCGGACCTTTTGCTTTTGAGTTTGCTGTGGAACAACTTCAATTTCACGTCAAACAACAAAACTTTCTGATCAGGGGAGAAAGTCTTTCTTCTAATGTGTCTATCATGCCAAAGCTTGAATTTCTCCTTATACATAAGTGAGTTTTCATAAGCAAAATCTCAGAATTCCAGCAATCTATTTAGATCCACTTTCCTACTCTAGCTTTCTTTATCATAATCCAAATTGCATACACAGAGTGCCCGTAAAGATTTGTGAACCAACTCAATGGGCTAGTGGCAAGGCTATCTATATATCAATCTATAAGGAGACATGCCCAATGCATACTTGTACGACGACCGATAAGCCCATAGAACAAAGTCAAGCATGTGGGACCAATTCTTTCTATTTGGACATACTAGTTTCTGAAGTATCGTCTTGATCATCATATTTGAAATCTCAGCCAAGGCGTTACTTTGTGGTGGTAAGCTGACGCAACTTTGTGCTCAATGGCATACTCCTTCACAAGCTTTCTGACCTCTCTATTTATGAAATGGCTTCCGCCATCTAAAATAAGTATCTTGGAAATTGCGAACTGTGCAATAATGTTGTCCTTGAGAAAGGAACAAACTATACGTCGATAAGCAGCTATGGTGGGGATAGCCTCCACCCAACGACTACATAATCACATCTAGAAAGATGTACTGAAATCCCCGACTGGTGGGAAATGGGCCCATGAAGTCTATGCTCCAAGCATCAAAAACATTTGAAATCTGAATATATATTAGGGGCATGGTATCTTTAGAAGTGAGGGTTCCTCCCATTTTCTGACAATTAGTACAACCTATAACATAATCTTTAGCATCCTTAAACAAAGTTGGCCACCATATTGCGAATTATAAAACCATCGTTGTCATGTGCTCCCCCGAATGATACCCACTAGACTCTAATATGTGGCAATGTTCAAGCACATTGGTGTATTCTTCATGAGGAATGCACCTTTTCCAGGTACAACCCACACCCTCACAAAATAGGTACAAATCCTCCACTTGTAAAAATGAATCTCTGATAGGAATATGTCTGCCTTGTGCTTAGGCTCATGATGGATTACTCGGTCTTAATGAGTAAGACATGCGTCAAAATTATCCCTGTAGATCAAGAAATCGTCTGTGAAGATCTCGGGGAAACTACCTACCTTGTCAGCAAAAAATGATCAACATACACCTCTAGAATGCAGCGGGCGCATTCTAGAGGAACATACACAATCTAAAGGGAATTCGTCTAAAGGAATAAAAGTCAAACAAACAAGTAAAAGTAGTATCCTCCTGTTCCTCTTGAGCGATTGCTACCTGGTTATATCCAAAGTACCGGTTGAAGAAATAAAATAACTACTTCCTTGTGAACCTCACAGTAATCTGATCAATAAAGGGTAGTGGAAAGTGATTTTTCTTGGTCATTGGGTTCAGGAACCAGTAATATATGCAGACATGCCATGAAGTGGGTACACGAGTATGAATCTCCTTACCACGATCATTCATCACGATAGTAAGCAAAATTTCTTCGAGACCACATGTAATGGACTAACCCACGTGGACTCTGAAATGGGATAAATAAAGCCAACATTACACCATTTCTTGATCTCTTTCAAGACAACATCCTTAAGGTTCATATTTAGATGGCGCTGACACTAACGGGTTGGTTTGTTGTCATCCTCTAAGTATATACAATGTGAGAACAAATATGGGATAATCCCATGGAGATATGATATATTCCAACCTACAGCCTTGCAGTTTCTCTCGAGAGCCTCTAGCAAGAGAGATTCAGGGTAGCTGGTCAACTGCGAACTGATGATGACTGGAAACATTTGGGGTGCACCCAGAAGGAAGGCATACTTCAACATCAAAGGTAAAACTTTGAGCTCAGGTGGAATCTAAATCGGCTCTACAAGAACCAGAGCAACTGCATTGGTAAAAGGTATATGATCTGTATTATGTGAATTGTCCATCGTGGCTACTATAGGCCCAACATGTAAAATCTCATAATGGTATTCAATGAATAATCTCTACTAAAAAAAGGATGTCTCAACAAGATGTTCAAAATTCTAACCATATTCATTAACAACCAAATCAGCTATCTAAGCAATCTCATCAGAATGTACCTCAGAAGTCAGATCAGAAGACAATGTAATCCTCAGAAAACAGCTCAGAGAATCCATCATGTGACAACTTAGAATAATCAATAGGGGAGAAATCGATTGTGTTTTACAGAGGTTCCTTTTGGGAAAGGAACCACTGGGTGTCCATGTAATATATAAAGAGATTTGTATCATGTATCTTAGTAAGAAAATAACAGTCCTTGAAATTTGTTGTAACTGGCTCTCTCTCATCTCCAGCTAGTGGCAGTGAAGACTTCAAATCTGAGATCATCTTGATCTTAACCTTATCACTGAGGGAGTGAAAGGTTATCTCTACAACACCATAATCAACTACCACTTCGACCATTCTTAAGAATGGATGACCAAGCGTGGTGGGAGTATGGAGTAATATTGTAGAGTTATCCATATCCATGATAACAAAATCAATTGGGAATATCATTCCTTGCACCATTACGATAACGTCCTCGAGAATGTCTCTGGTCATCTTGATCAATCTATCAACGAACTGAAGGATCGTCCTTGTGGATCTAAGAGGACCCAACCCAAATATACTATGTAGTGAGGATGGCATGGGAGTAATGGAGCATTCGCCATATAGAAGTGTGATCAAACTCTTGATCACAAATCTAGCAACAGATGTGAGGTGCTTCCATATCTTTTTTTTTAGGTCGGAGGTTGTTGATGGCATGAGCTGTGTCCATGGTCAAGATGTGCTTTTCAATTTTCTTTCATCTGTTTTGCTTTGGCTGACGTTTTTCAGAATGTGCTTCTTTCATTCCCTTTTTAACTATGGGCATGTACTCGATGGCCTTAATGAGTGTCATCTCTAAAAAGATGTTCTGAAGTATCTCTACCACTCCAGGATCTGTTAGTGTTTTTTTTAACTTTTGATTTTTTCTAGTTTTATTCAAAACAGAAGGAAATGGAACATAATAAGAAGAAACATCAAACTGCTCATTTCTCTTATTCAAATCAGACTCATCATGTACATGTGGATGATCAGAATCAGTCTGTACAATGTCATCCAATACATGAGTAGAAAAAGAAAAAGGGAAAACTAAATGGGTTGCTTGGTCTATTAGTGCTGATGAAGACTCCATGATGGGTGTGTTCTCCTTCATAGATGACTCGACAATGCAACTTCCTTTATTATCTTTCTGGCTTTTTGTGGATAATGATCGTGATGGTGGTGATGAAGAAGCAGAAGGTGATGGTGATCCTCCATGCTCTGTTTATGCAACATTAGATCTCTACACAACTAGTAAAGAGGATGATGTAGTCGGTGTAGCTCGATCAGCCACTCGATCTCCCAATCCCATTTGTTATGCGGACGACTACATTCTCCTACCGCTCCTAAGATGAATGACGTTAAGTAAACAAGTAAAATCGCATGCCATATCTATCTCAGGGGTGGATGGATCATGGGCAACCAGCTCCTTGGATCTGAAGTTGTTTCGATCAACTTCAACCTGTGCTGGTATCTGAAGGATATTGTAGTATCATTAAGGTCATCACGGAAGCATGAGGATCACATTGCACGTGATCGGGAGCGACTAGTCACACTAGTTGCGTGAGTTAATGGAATTTAAAAAAAATTCATGCAATGAAACCACATGATCCAAGAACACTTCTCAGATCGTTTCATCTAAACCACAAGCAAATATTAGGTTTACCTCTTGAAGCATGGTTGTGATTGAGTCTCTAAACGAAGAGACCTTTTTGTCACAAGTCTGATTTGACGGAGGAGGTGCTTGAGAGCGCGTTAATGAAATGCATGCTCCTCGCAATCCATGTTGATGATCCAAGCGGCAAATCTCCTTATCTCGTCACACGAGATCTGACGTCTTCTTCACAAGCGAGGCGCACTGAAGGAGATGGAGATCCATGAGCAAACAATCCGACAGCTTAACAACGACGCTATGATGATGACAACTCTCTCTAGGGTTTCCATGTTGGACAGTCACAATAAGACAGATAGAGAGACGCGTAGAAAATGAGAGAGAGAGAGAGCATGTGTTGTTGTTGTTGTCTTTTGTGTAACTTGGAAGAGCAAGGGGTGCCTCTTCCTATATAGTATTTTATTTTGAGTTGGTATCGATCATATACTTTCTAAAAGCATATATCATACCCAGGCGTTGATCATATACTTTCCAAAAACATATATCAAACCTACAAATTCAAGTCAAGCTTCCAACGCGAGACGATCGTGCATGGAATTTGATCTTCCATATATCTCATGAGTGAGCTCATGTCCTACGGTTCAGTAAATGAACCTGTATGATCCCTATATGAGATCGTATTACTCATATGCCCTTGTATGCACATCAATGCGTTGGTGTATAAACCTTGATTAGGTCATCAATCTATTGGTCTACTAAATGTACATACTCATACATATAGTAAAACATCTGTCTCTGGTCAGAGGATACTTGCCTATATCGTGAAAGGATACGACATAGGTCTTTGGATATCTTGATCTTTGTCAACTCAACTCTTTGACCTAATTTATCTAACACCTTTGAATCTCTATTCCTATGTAAGGGACATGCATTAAGAGGTCGGTTAGATATAGACTTTTAGAGAAAGGATTTCCATCTCCTTCTGAGGTTGGAGATCATCTCTTAATATTCATCTGATGATGCTTGGTGAGACTTCAGTTTAACTTTTTAGATATTCATCCAAGCTCCAGCTTCGACGACTAAATAATTGAATAAACAGTTGTATGATCATTAAGATGGCCATAGTACATAACCCTAATTGTATTAAGGGACCTATTATGCAAATGAGTTACTCTTCATTTCAGATCAGGCAATGATATTCGCAATAAAATTTATTTCAATGGCTCGCTGTGGGCTCGTATGTCGAACAATCTCGCACTATCCCAAAGAGCCATTAATGTTCTAATATTTAAACCCCACTCATGTGACAATCATAAACTATTTAGAAAAATAGCTAGGTAAGCTAATCAGTCACTACGTTCCCAAGAGACTACGCTAAGTCCTTTTACGACACATGCATATCCCCCAGTAACAGTGCTCGCATCCAATGAAAATGTTGTATCTTATGCAACCAATACTCAATTTTATTAGTTATAGTGTCCATGACACTACAGCTCAATAATTATCATAATCACTATTTCTATTATCCATATCAGAATATCCGTATTCCTTGATATCCCTATCTCCTAAGGTATCCACAGTTAAGACCTTTTAGATTTTTATCTATAAAGTGTTAAGCTCTCGAAGATAAGACATACAGATCACTATCTCTAAACTCGTGCCATCTTTGAAGACATCTAGCTTTTGTACACATCTAGCATACACCCGGCTTCTCATAACTAATGCACAAGGGCAAGCAATTTTAGCGTTCACTTCCTCAACTCTTTGAGGTATTATCCCTTAAGATAGGTAAGTACCATATCTTAATTGAAGGAAGCCTTTCTAGAGATTTCCCCAAAAATGGAATATGTCCAAGGTGTACCACTAATGTGACGGTTCCTAATATACTCTTCTCTTTGCTTCTGAACAATTTCATAACTGTCATCTAAGAGATATCCTTGAGATCATATCTCAAGGTATGGAATAACCGGACTATAAAACACTTATTATCATCCTTATATAATTCCAAAAGATTAGGATATTATCTACATTTAGCATGATGAACACAATGACACTCCTACTAAGCTTCACTTAGTTCATCAAGATTCTCTCTGAAATCATAACATTTATAATTTCATCAAATCTGATGTTCCAACTACAAGAAGCTTATTTGAGTCCATAGATGTAGTTTTTCATAGCTTGCACACATTGCTTTCCTTAAACATGAAGCCCTGGGGCTACATCATGTGAATATCCTTAGAGAGGTATTCATAGAGGAATGCAATATTGACTTTCCATCTTGAAGATGCCAAAGTCAAGTAGTGTAGCTATATTTAGCAATATTCTGATGGGTTTAAGCATGGTCATTGAAGTGCAAGTCTCATCGCAAGAGATGACTTCTCTTCGGTGTGTAGCTTATGGCTACGAGCCGTTCTTTGAAGGCCTCTACCTTCTCATCAGGTTCCCTGTTTCTCTTGAAGATCCATTTACTCCTTAATGGATCATACCCTTATACGTGGATCCTTGAGGTTCCATATACATCACCTATATATGAAGTCTACTTTAGACTTTATTTCTTAAATCCATTTTTCATGTCATGGTCCTTAGGATCTTCATCAGATGAAGTCCGTTCATTTACAAACCTAACCGACACATGGAATCCATCCTCAATCTCATTTGAAGAGGTATGAGCATTTCATTTTTAATTGTATATTTAGTTTCAGACTTCAGGAGCATTATTATCATCTCAAGATTAAGTGAGTTCCTTCATTAATTTTAATCTTGATTCTCAAGAGAGACATTTTCTAAGAATCACATTCTTAGATATGAAATATTTTAAGAAACACAAGGTTATAATGTAGGTATCTAATACTATCCTTTATTTTCCAAATGAAGCAGTACTCCTTAGTGCTAGATTCCAGCTTACTTGCATGGAACCTTATTAAGGATATATATTGTAGTCTCTACTACGTACATTCCTAGAAACTAATTGGTAATTATGCTAAAATTCCTCGTTGATCAAATCATGTCACACATGGTCTAATTGCATCTCCCCACAACTCTATTGAAATTAGGTGCATTAGGAGGAGTGAGATAGGAATGATATTCAAATATCCATAAGGTATTCCTCGAACTCATCTAATAGGTACAATCTACATAGGTTAGATCAAATTAACTTCATATTCCTTCAAACATTGGTTCTAAATCAAAATTATGAAATCTTTGAACATTTGAAAGCTTTCTAAGGTGAAGGGAAGAAATCACATATCACTGAAAATCATCAATAGATATCACATATCCATAATGTTTATTATGATATAGATGATACACATACATCAATGTATGAGATCTTGAATACCATGGCATCTTACACCATTCTCAAAGAAGGGTGTATTGGACAATTTACTTTGAATACAATATTTACAAGTATGTAAGATTTAAAATTCCAGACAATCTAAAGTTTTATCTCCTACTAGTTTATTCATCAATAGACAAATGTCAAAGGCTTGATGCCAGATCATTGTCAAATGATCTTCATCTCCCTATTTATCTTTTAAGGTTTAATTTTCACTATTACAAATGTTAATGAACCATTCATTAATTTTCTAATTTAGTGGAGTCCTTCAGATTACTATCTGAAATATATCCATCATAACTTTTATTGTTGGTTTATTCCAGAATTCATGTTTATTCCCAACATTTAGAAATAAACAATGACTGTATTCTAATATATAGGTAATAGATACATTCTCTAAGACTAAGGGCTCTCCCACTTAAAATATGAAGTCTAACTATGCAATAGATATTGTTGCAACAATTGCATCAAATATCCATGTGGATGACTTTTAATCCTTAAGATCAGATTTTCTAATCTTCCAAAATATGTGTAACCAATTGCAAGTGTTATTAGAAGAATGAGATGCAATTGCCAGACTTTAATCTTATCAAATAAGAAAGTCAATTTCAATGATTAAATGTAGATTATTCCGATACACTATCCGAATCCTTCTCTAAGGATCCTAGATAGTCTAGATAGTCACACTATCAGTACATCAGCTTCTTGCAGTATTGGCATTCATCCATCTCTTTGGATGTCATATGAAAGTCACAGAAGTACAGTCAACCTCTTCGACTTTCCTTCTTACTTGGGCCGACTCAAGCTTCCACTACACTCCCTTCATCTATAAACAACCATTGCTTGAGACAAAGGAACTCTTATATTGAACTCAAAATATTTCAATATAAGAGTGTTTCAACATTTATACATGCTTCATTCAATTCATACAATTTGAATATTATGAAGCTTCGTGTATGACTTGAGTATAGACAGTAGAATGATGACGCTCATCGTATCAATAGTCATTAAATCTTAAAGACTTAGGTTCAGGTAGGTACTCAAACATTTTGAATACATCATCCATATGTATGCCAGAACATCTTCTTAGATTTTTATAAGGATTATTTGATAGTTGCGATCATCATCTACATGTCACTTCCAAAGTACATTACAAGAGAGATCAAGACTATAGAGACATACAAAACCCTAGGTTATTGTCCTATAGTCCATTTAATTGTCATTCCTCATTATTATGAGGAAACTTGCACATTGCAACTACATACAATATGTGTCCAACTGCAAGTACAGTATCTTGATCATGGATCCATTTATGATATTTTACTGGTTATTACCGAGTATAGTATTGAGTGGGTTTAATGAAGGATTATCTAAAATAAGAAATTTGCATATATATATATATATACATATTTTACTTTGATTTAGGAATTTTTATATTAAAGTTGTCTTGCCATGTCAACACTGAAAGTTCATTCCCTTAATCACTTTCAATGTAAGAGATATGATAACCATTATATCTCAAGCAATATCTGGGATCTCCTTTCTTATCTTTGTAACATCCCAATAATATGAGAATGTATAACTCGGATAAAAAGAAGCAGGAACACATTTTGCTTTGAAAGTCCAACTTGCATTCCCAATTCAGTCTTTAACACCCAGGTCCACAACCCCTAAGGTTATGTTGACCCGTCATTAATTTAACCAAGCATCAACAAGAATATAACTTGCTATGCACAATCCAATATGGCCCCAATAATATGAGGACTCTATATTGGGGTCACTACTCATACGTCCTTACTCTTTCGAGAAACAAAGAGCTTGATCCAGATGCACTTGTATGCAGGAGTTGTCACTTCGGATAGGCATCTCCTATATACAATCCCTGCTGACGGAACATTTCGCCTTGACCGGAAACTATGGATGTCACTTAAGTTATCCTACCTATCTTGTTTATATTCACATAATAATTATTCCAATGAAAATCACAACTCTATTCAAAATAGGGTCATTTAATTTTAATTGGATTCCAATAAATCTAATCACATTAAATCAATGATCCAACTAATATCCAACAAACATTCTTTTATTGTTACATGTAACATAGTATTATCTAAAATGCATATTATTTTAATTTACATAATTAGAAAAATACATCATGATGTCTCTAGCGTTATCCCTTCCCTACTGGCTGTCATGGCCAGTACCGACGGGAGTGGGACAGACCGCACACGATGCAACATGCCACCCCAATGCTCCCTGAGTAGACACCATATCTGTCTCAAGAAAGGATAATACCAAAATGATCATTATGTATTTGAGATGATAATCCATTTTTAACCGAAGTTATAACATATAGTAATAATCAAAATCATTTTTATTATACGGAAATTTGCTAAACAAATTCCAAATCCTATTGAAGCAAGTTTGTTTGTTGGAAAGAAGATCATGTAACCAATTGCGATCTCTATCATATCTAGTCAATTATTGGTCAAGGTAATGTCATTTAAGGAAATATTTATCAATAAAATATTTCCCAAATATTTATTTATAATTGTTACAGGAAATTAACCATTAATTTCACTAATTTATTAAATGGCAATGACAAGGTTCTTGATTAGGAGTGTAATTTCCAGCAATGACCTCCACTTACTAAAATTAGCATATCTCAAACAATATAAATTGAAATCATGCAAAATAAGTTTCCAAAGTTTGATAATTTGATTTACAATAGAACGCAATGATTTGTACACATTTCTATGCTTTTTTAAAATAGTAATTAACTCTTTAATTACGTCAAGATTCGCAATTCCCCAAAAAGTGGATACATGTTCACTAAAATGATAATAACTTGAGTAAACGGATTCCAAATCATGCAAACTCAAATCCCATGGTTTCCTTATTTAATTAGGAACATAATACAAGTGATAATTTCGTTCTAAAGAATTTAAAAAGAGTCGAAAATATTCACAAAATAGGGCAGCGTGAATGAAATGCGATAAAATTTTGCAAAACATAATGAGCCCATGTCGTCCATGGTTTATGGATCGTATCTGAAACCTCCAAACTAAGGCTAGGATACCACATGAAGGATAGTGTAGGATCCTTAAGTGCATCACAGAAGTGTGAGGATCGCATCGTATGCGATCACGAGCGACTAGTCGCACTAGTTGCTCGAGGCAGCGAAATTTTAAAATTTTTTCATGTGATTAAACCACATGATCCAAGAACACTTCTCGGATCGTTTCAACAAAACCGCCAACAAGTATTAGGTTTACCTCTTTAAGTGTGGTTGCGATTGAATCTCTAAACGAAGAGACCACCTGTCCCAAGTCCGATCCGGCGGAGGAGACACTTGCGAGTACGTTCATAAAATATGCGCTCCTCACAATCCATGTTGATGATATAAGCGGCGAATCTTCTCATCTCATCAGATAAGATCCAACGTCTTCTTCACGAGAGAGGCATACCAAAGGAGACAGCACGAGCAAACAATCCGGTAGTGTAACAGTGACGATGCGGCTATGGCAACTCTCTCCAGGGCTTCCATGGTGGATGGCTACAATGAGAGAGAGATAGAGAAACATGTATAGAATGAGAGAGAGAAAGCATATGTTTTTATTGTCTCTTGTGTAATTTTGAAGAGATAGGGGTGCCTCTTCTTATATTGTATTTTAGGAGTCCATGGATCATAATCGCTGGACTACACAAAATCAATGGATAAGATTGTTTTGTTCTTCTTTCAATTGTCAAGATTTTATTGAAAAAATGCAACAATAATTAATTTAGTTTGGATTGAATATATATTGATAAATCAATATAAATTAATCCTAAAATAAATCAATCACATTTGAAGATAATGGAATGGAGATTACACCATCCCATGTAATTGAGTGGACGCCCACCCTTTCCTTATAGGATTTGGCGGCCATCCACCCTTCCAACATAGAAGGTGGAATCTCATGCAATCTCATGAGATTGCATTATTCCTTGGAAATCTCCAAGATTTACAAAAACGCTAGTTATAAATTATTCAACATAAATAATTCATAATTTCTTTGTGAATATTTTAATCTTGCCATTGAAAATTTGTGACTCACATTCATACAAAAAATACGATGTGATTTACATTTTCAATTTATTATTCAATGTGAATCCAATTCAAATAAATAATTAATCAACAAATGTAAATAATAATAAACTCTCTTTAATACATTATAAATCACATTTGTAATATATATGAATGATATGGATAGTGCTATCCATATTTATCATACCTGTGATAATTAAATCTCATTTAATCATCTTGGATCTCTATTCTCATGTGACCAAAAAATATGAATCACTTTCATATTATTTACATATTTGATAATTAAATTACATTTAATTATCTAAGGTAACTCTCTTAATAATATGAATCAAATTCATATTATTCATGTTAACTAAATCACATTTAAATTTAAATTTTCTCATTGCTTGGATACATTTATCAACAATGAAATTGTCCTTGAACTCTTTCAAGGATAATGCGCTTTCTCCGCGGATACTTGGAGATAAGGATAGGGCGATTGTAATGTTCAGTGTATAGTGACTTGGATATTGAGATCAAAACTCAAATCCGGATCTTAGGTACCTCTCATAGATGCTGTATATGAATCACATTCATATCAAGGTACAACATTTAGACTAAGATCAGATTATTTCTCTATGAGAGAAGTCACTAAAATCCAAACATGTTTCATCACTCCCTCAGAATGGAAGCGTCATGGTTATATAATCGTTTATGATGACATCACCCTCAGGTATTCCTAATACTTGTACATCTTATATACTGGAAAACACATAATAAACCCGAAGTACAAGATCAATTTTATACTATCTACTTCAGGGATTTATCATTAAGTTTCTCATTCGACTATTCGGAGTTGGTATCGATCATATAATTTCCAAAAGCATATATCATACCCAGGTGTTGATCATTTACTTTCCAATATCATATATCAAACCTACAAATTCAGTCAAGCTTCCAAAGTGAGATGACTGTGCACATAATTTGATCTTTCCAATATCTCATGAGTGGGATCTTATCTTCCGATTTAGTAAATGAACCTGCATGATCCCTTTGAGAGATCGTATTACTCATATGCCCTTGTATGCACACCAACAAACCGATTTCTAGACCTTGATTAGGTCATTAACCTATTGGTTTGCCAAATGTACATACTCTGAGATATAGTGACACATATGTCTCTGGTCAGAGGATATGTGCCTATATCGTGGTCTTTGGTTATCTCGATCTCGTTAAGTGAACTCTTTCACCTAACTTATCTAACACATATGAAACTCTATTCCTATGTAGAGGACATGCATCAAGAGGTCCGTTAGATATCAGCTTTTAGAGAAAGGATTAACATCTACTTCTCTGGCTGGAGATCATCTCTTAATAATCATTTGATGGTGCTTGATGAGGCGTCAATCTAACTCTTTAGAAATTCATCCAAGCACCAACCTCTATGAGCCAATAATTGAATCAACACATGTATGATCGTTAAGATGTCCATGGTACATAACCCTAATTGTACTAAGGAACCTATTATGCAAATTATTTATTCTTCATTTCAAATCAGGGAATGATATTCGCAATAACATATATTGCATAATGGCTCATCGTGGGCTCGTTTGTCTAATAGTATCAATGTCTTCGTGGTAGTCAGGTCATTAAGCCTCTGAGTCAAATCATTCATATCTTCATCAGGAGAGCAAGCTGATATAATGTTAGTTTTATCAAAGGTTTCTTTGGATGATCAACTATTGGATTTCGTGGAGATTGGTACTTTGGAGGCTATTGATACCAAGAATATGCTGACTGTGGCTGATATGAGTAAGGAGGGGGAGGGTGTGAATCTATGCAGTCTATTATTGATGATAAGGTTGATAAGGATGCATAGGTTGCATCTGTGGTTGTCCATATCTCTAATTCTGGAAGTGTGGTGGAGATTACATAATGTTGTTTTTGCTACTATTGTTGGGGTTGTGATCTCCCTCCATGAAAATGGTAGATAAGCCTCAGATTCGGATACGAACCAACTGACATTATCCTGACAGACGGGGTTGGTTGCACTCTTGATCAAACCAATAGGCGCTCACCTACTGAATGAGAGGTAGAGGTGGAAACTACTGCCAGGAAATGTAGGGGTGCTCCTGTTGGTACGGTGCAATACATGCTGGAGGTGACTGCTGTGGGAGCATATCTGGGGTTTGCACATAGTAAACATGCTGAATAGTGGATGGTGCTCCGGTACCTTGTTGTGCTGAAGTAGTGGAAGAAGTTTGCTCAGGAGTAGAACTATTGATTGTGGTACTTACAATCTGGCATGAATAAATCATAATGTTAAGAAGCTTGAGATGCTTTGTAATCTCATCCAACTTATCCAACTTCGTTGTCCTCTGCTTTACCACATAAACTTTTCGATCTCTTTAGATCGTTTGTCTACTATATATACTTTGGATTGGTGATTTCCTATAATGGTTAGATCTGCACTGTCCACCCTATCCACATCATGAGATGTTGTCATTTTGACGGCACTGTGGGGGTACATAAGGAGAAGGTGCATGATGCTTTTGAAAAGAACATGAAGAAGAAAGAGTTGTAGAGATCTCTACTATCTCCTCAAAAATCCGATAGAGAACATCCTCATCCGTATTGAAGTGGGACCCCCACTAGCATCTACCAATCTCTGATTTTCAATGCTCAGACCCCCAAATAAATTCTACAAGAGGCTAGTCTTCAGTATATCATGATGGTGGTACTTTCTGTCAAGTCTCTGAAACGTTCCCATGCCTCGTGAATTGGCTCATGGGACATCTAGGAGAAGTTATCTATCAATGATTGTATCTGATTAAGTCATCCTAGAGGACAAAACATGCTCAAGAAGGCAGACCTTAATTCCTACCAATACATGACAACTTTTCATAAATAATTAACCAATGCAATGCCTTGTCCATCATATTTTATGGGAAGGTTGTCGTCTTCACTACCTCTAACTGAATGTTAGGGTAGTATATAGTGCTGCAAATATGGTTGAACTGCTGGAGGTGTATGTAAGGTTTCTCTTGTATGTATCCATGGAATCGGTGAGTAAATCTAAAATCGTGTGCTTCAAATCAAAATGCCCATGAATCACTGGCATCTGAATCCATGTATTAACCTATGCCTGAGTCATAGGCATTTTTAAGTGTGAGCTTAGACACTTTCTTTGGTTGATGCTCACCTCCCCCATTCCCAACTCCCATCGGATACTCACCCTCCTCTCTCCTATCTGATATATCATTCTTTAGATCGAAGATCATATCTCTCAATCTGCCATGGATGTCAACTTTCTCAGTCAACTGTTAATGTTGACCTCACTCTGCCCTACCATGGGATTCTTGCCCTTAGGTGGAATCAAGTGCTCAGATTCTATCTCTAAAAATGTACATGATATTTGATTAGTCCTTATAAATGATGGAGTCCCAAATTAAAGTTTGAGATTAGTTAATATCAAACAAGGGATTTATTGGTGAAAAGACTGGTGATGTAGAGAAAGATGGATACTCGGGAAGTGAGTCTTCCTGAATAGAAGATGATCAGATTGGAGTGTGAAATGAGCTCACAATGTTCGAACAAGAAGTACTCCAATCCAATATCTTTGATGACAAAAAGTGAGATGCGAGAACACATTGACAACTAAAGAAGAAAAATGAAGAAAATGTGTGATGGGAGCCGAGGGATCTTTACACTAACAATCAAACACAATACAAACCCCTGATTCACCATTTGAACAAAATGTGAGGACCGTAAGAGTTCAGTATGTTATCTTTTCAATTAAAAGTATAGTGAAGCTACAAAACATTGCTTACTACCACACACAGAGTGAGTCACTCAATCACCCAACGTAGGTCCTCAAAACTCCGCAATCAATGGAACCATCTCCTCTGGATACCGGGTTCAATATCAGACCCAAGGGAGATAAGAGGTAGTGCACACCAAAATGATTTTCTAACATATTAGGCGTAAGTGTTTGCATCTCAACCGTTCATTAAAGAGTAATTCACATGAGCATAGGGCACAAGTCCAAGGATTTGGGCTCTAACCTTAAGGTTACGTCCTCACCCACTCTTTCTAGAGGTAACTACAAATAATGAGGTTGCTACTTTCCCTAAAACAATGAATGTGATCTTTACTTTTGTTTTACATGAAGTATAATTAGTAGTCCCTTTCTATTAGTTATCACTTTTTTGTATTTTTTTAAACAAATCAATCTAACGAATTTTCCAATTCCTTTATCTCCTAAATGTGAAAAAATCAAGGGGGAATAAGAAAAGCTCATGCGAAATCAATGATGCATGCATGAGAAAAGAGATACATACCTTCTAGCAGTCTACGTGCAAAATGATCCTCGCATAAAAATAAAGATAGAAAATAAACTAACCTAAATGATGCACGAGAAGAATCCTAGAAGTAACTTCTATTTGTGGGCAAGAACTAACTAGTTTGACTAAGTTCAATCCTACAATCTATTCTATAAGAATAGATATTATTTTTTAGGATCTTTGGAAGCTGGATCAAGCAAGAAAATATAATCTACTTCTAAGGGCTCATACACACAAAACTGTGAGAAATAAATAAAAATAAAAGCAGTGGAAAACAAAAATCGGTGAGATCCCCCAAGTGCACTAGCACTTGGTGAAATAGACTCTGTAATCTACAAGGTTATATAATGGCCTTAGAGAAAAAATGAAAAAGAGGCAAGTGCCAAAAGAATTATTACAATTTTTTTACCAAAATAATGATGGAAATAAAAGGCTAAAAAGAAAACAACATGTAAGCGCAAAATTCTGCTCCAATATCTTCATATTCATCTGCTTATTCTTTTCCTACACTCTCCTGCTACTCGATGAAGAAACGAGCCACCCTGACATCGCTAAGATGCACCTGTGCTCCTAAGAATGCTGCCCTTGCTCGTCGGCCCTTACAGGAATGAGAGAAACAAAAGAAATGTCAGATCACGGTTATGAAAAATATGAGCAAATAAAAAAAAGGATATAAAGTAAAAATTGAAAGAATAAACAAATAAACAAAGAACACAAAGGCGGATATGAAGCAAAATGAGAAGAGCAAGTAAAAGTAATCTCAAATGATTTCCAAAGTCTTATCTTGGGGAGCTTTCGATGTCCGACAAAAAGGATCATGAAGCACTGTATAAGCTCCCTTGAGACACGTTGTATTCAATATGAGTGCTCACTCCTCAACAAAATGAAGATCCATAACAATATATACGAAATTATAGAAAATAAATAAAAGAAATATAGAAAAAAAGAATAAGTGACAGAAATATAGGCAAAGATAAAAGAAAGAGACAAGTATATGCAAAATCCAAGAATATTAGGCTCAAAGGAGAATAAACTAGCTACCCTCGTCGTGCCTCCCCGACAACGACGCCATTTGTTTAACAAGAGATTCTCAAGGGTTTTAATTAATTGAATTATCTAAGGGTTGATATAATCCTAATTATCCCTCAACAAAATGTTATTTATTTCTCAAGCCAAGAATGAATGAAGTAGTAAATGTAATTAAGAGAAATTTTGCTATTTATTTACCTATATAGCATACAGGATCAAGCTAAAGGAGGCTAAAAAAATCCTGAGCGTTATTTAAATCAAAGGAAAGTAACGAAATAAAAGAATAAGGAATCTCTAAGCATATACCTTGGTTTTTGTTGATTTTCCGTCTTTTCTATTTTTTATGGATTTGTAATTTTTATTTTTTAGTGGTTTTCTAATTTGTATTTTTTATGCTTTTTAATATTTCCTAATTATTTATGAGAAATATAAAGATGAAACTTGTGTATAAATTAAAACAAATGAAATCAAGCAATAAAGAATTTTTATGGAAAATTTGGAAATATTTTTATAATTTTTGTTTAATTTTCTAATGCAAACATGGAACCTTTTTATGGTTTTTGAAAAACTAAAAATAATGAAAATAAAGAAAATGTGAAAAAAAATTATTGGAGATAAATGTGATTAACTGAAGCTTAAGTTGATTTTTATGGAACTTTTAATCGAGGTTAGCTATTTATTAAACAAAGATTTACAATGAAATTAAAAGACTGACTCATAGGGACCAAAACACAATGAAAACTTTTCTAACACTAAATAACCAACATTCAACAAACTGAGGTATCTTTACATTGTTTCCACTTTAGGCTAGTGCCAACGGATGTGAGTCGCGCTAGCAGGGACCTAAATGTGAATATTTAAGTCCAAGGAGCCAAATGATAACAATGGAATGTAGGGGTTTTATTGCAAAATCTATAGAAACTAACATGCAACGCACGTTTTGCAGTTCAAAAAGGAATCAAACTAAAAAATAAGAAACAATAGGGGTTTATATGCAAATTTTAAATAAATGACAGAATCACACATGTCCTACTAGGGATGTATTCACAAAATAAGAAAACAAAAGAGCTGGGATTCAAAACTCACTGAGGCAGGTGACGATGCAAGTGTAGATCTGATGGCTTGGCGTCTTTCCATAGGATATGATCAATGGTCACTCTTTAGGACATCCTGGACGATGGATATTCAATCTGGAGTCGTCATTGTTGATCGGACGACGGTTGGATGTGCTGGAAGAACCAAGGTAAGGGACGTCACTCGTGAGTTTCGTTCAACTATATCTTGGCCGATCTCCACTCAACAAACCTCTAGAAGATCTCTGCAAGATCCCGCTGCTCTATTGTTGTTGATGCAGGATCTCTTCAAGGATTGGTTATTAATGGATATGAAGTCGTCATTATTCGCAAAAAAATCCCCAATCAAACAAACAAACTTTTTTTCTTCTCTCACTGTAAAATAATTACAGAAAATAATGTGGAGCAAGAGAAAAGTTTTTTCTACTTATTTACAAGTATAACAAACATGATCAAACTTAGAGAGGCTACGATTCCCGAGGGTTATTCAAATAATCGACAAAAAATTCAATTAAATGAAAAGAGAATCTCAAAAGGCAAACTATCCTCAGTTTTTATGGAAATTTTCTCTTTTTATATTTTCTATTTTTTATTTCTAATTTTTTATTTTCTGATTTACAAATTTCTAATAATTTTTAATTTTGCAATTTTTTCAAATTCAATTAAAGAATAATATGCACAAGATAAGAAAGGCGCACACCAAAAACTTTTTTTGTATTTTTCAATTACATCAATATTACTCAGAAAAATATAGAGAAAATATTTTTTTAGTTTTAAATACTTTGAAATGTTTTTGGGAATTTTTGTAGAATTTTCAGATTTTTAAATCAAACAGTGACAAAAATGAGCAACAGTGCACAACCTGGAGTAATTTGCAACTTAAAAATATTCTAAGTGCCCAAAACTCCTTACAATTATTTTATATGAAATATATGCAAATATCTACAAACAAGAAATGAAATCACGATTTTTGGATTTTTATAGCATTTTCTGTGAAATTTTTTAGAAATTTTAGAGAAATATGCAAATTTTTATGAATTTCTTTAATTTCAGGAAAATAAAATGACAATGTTTTTTATTTTTAATAATATTAAATGATGATAAAATGCAATGAAAAATTTATGCTAGAAATATAAGCACATCAAGAGCGTAGCATGATTTCTTGAAATTTTATTGACCAAAAAAAACATTTATTTCAATAACTAGCAAAGTAAAGGTCTGGAAGTCATGGACTAAACATCAAGTATTCAATGTTTGTTCATGCAAATGTAACAGAAATAAAGTTGCAGAAGAAAGATGCAATTTATCCATTGAAGATGGTGTAATGCACGTGATGCTCTGGATGGCAGAATTCTTTGCGAATTTTGAAACTTTAAGGGCCAAGTTACAATTTTTCAATTTTTTATTTCAGAACCCCTTAGGGTTTCTTTGGGATCCTTCGTTCCTCTTCAAAAATACCAATAGTGGTGCCACCCCTCTGACTTCTTGTCCAAGTAACTGGGCGACGGGCAGATCAACTAAGGTTTCTTCAAGCAACAATATCACAGTGGAGAGGAGGGATGCAGTCATCACTCTACGATGGTCGGCTGGAGTTGAGTTATGTATTGCGTACGAGGGCGGGCAATATGGCAGCCTGTAGCGGAGGGCAACACAGGGCGATGGAGGTGGCAGATGCGGGCCTCACGCAAGTGTTGGACTTCAAGAGGAAGGCTGAGATGGCAGCGACGATGGCTAACTATGGAGTCGATGGAGATGGGCACGACTTGGGTGAAGGTGGCATGTGAGGATCAGCGCCTGCACGGTAGAGGTGCGAGGTGACGTCGACGGCGATGAAGGGTGGCGTTGGTAGTGCTGGGTGCCCGCGATGGAGGTGGCTTCCACGGTCGACGGAGGAGGCGGCTTCAGCAGAGGTCCGACAGTTAGTCAGGGGGCGCTCCGCCCAGATGGTGGAGGAGGTGCCCACACCTCGGTGGCATGGCTGCGATGGAAGGGCGGTGGCGGCAGCGGAGGGCCCGCCGATAGTGTCTGGCACGCGACGTCTTTTTTATTTGCAGATGTAAATAGAGATTATCTTTTTTAATTTTTTTAATAAACATAATTGTAAATAATGATTTTGTAAATTTTTTTTAAAAAAATTTTGGTGATCCTTCAAAGCAAATGTTAGAAAGATGGAAAAAATATTTTTTAATTAAATTTTATTCATCAACAACTTAGGATGCAAGCATGATAACTCGATCCTAAAATCAAACGAAAGATCTGAATGTGTACGGTTCCGAGGGGAATATCAGATGGAACCAGATCTCCGACCACCGTGCGTGGTTGGAAGTGGAAGATCGTGCGAGGTAGAAAAGAATGTGTAGAGATCGAGAAAGTGAGATGAAAAATCAAGTTGGTGGCAGATCAAATCGTGATGGATTTTATGATCTAAATAAAAAAATGACAACAAAGAACAAATGCAAGAAAATAAAACTACGATTAATAAAAATAAGAGAAAATGATGGATCTCACCTTAGGAGCGGAAAAATCCTTGATCACCTCGACGAAGGCCGACTCGCTATCACCGGATAGCTCGGAGGCTAGGCACCCATCTGCGATAAAAAGACTCTTGGAGATCGGGCTCCACTCACCAAAGATTGATGAAGTTGGAATGATGGAGAAGGAGCCATATAATTAGAAAAGATAGGAATTGAAATTTGAATTTTTGAATTTTTGAAAGAAGATAAGAGATAAGAGAGAAAAATTGAAATGAGATAAAGTGAGAAGATTAGTGTTAAAATTATTTATAAAAATTAACTAATTTTTTATATTTTTGTCACATTATTAATTTGAATAGAAAAAGTTAATTTTTTTTATTTTTTTGTTGTGGTAATTTAAGAATAGAAACTATATACAATACTTTATACATATGTACCTTACATACATAGTTAAATAAGGAAATTAGTTTTTTTTATTTTAATTTTATTTTTTAATTTTTATTTTCATTAATTAGTAAAAATATTTACAAAAATTTACGAAATACAATATGTTCAAATAAATGGTAAAATTGTACAAACCACCCAAGAAAACCATCTTTTCACCCGCAACTCCAAAAATTACGAAATCGCATACATTTTAAAGATAATTTAATTTAGAAATAAAGGAAGTGAGTTTGTTTCAATTTAAGCTCATATGGAGCCAGAATTGGTCTTTCAATTATATCTTATTGGCTTTCTCCAAGTGTGGTTTCTTCTATTTTGTACTTGATTTGATTGTGCAATTATTTTTATTATTTAGGACACATTTTTATTTACAACTTTTGTTTTGGAAATTATTTTGTTTGAGGTCAATTTATGTACAGATAAAATAGTGTAGTATAAAAATATACACAACACACAATTGTTTTGTATTTTCTGATTAAGGACCCTATCCCCCCCTACTTTATTCCTTGTCGATCAGGTCAAGACTAGACCTTCTCTTAGGGTTCGAGTTAGCTTGTATCTATTACATATATATAGTCTTCTTTTTTTTTCTTTTTTTCCTTTCTTTCTTTACTTATTTATTTTAGGTTAAAATGGTAAGAAGTGTACAATATTTACACACATATGCAAGTTATTAAGAATGCAGAGTTAGTGTTATATACAGGTGTTTTATAAGGGATTCTATGTTAAAATAAATGAATAAAGATGATGAAATGCATATTCATTATCCCCCAATGCTTTGACATTACTAGTCCTTTAGCATACACTTATTTGAATGAATAAGTGAATAAAAAGAAAAAGAAAAATAAAGGGAAAATAAAGAAATTAGGACAATATTGAGTATTAAATTTATTTTCATAAAATTGTATTGTGGAGCTCTGTCGGACCTTTGGATTATTAGTGTGATGGAACCTTAATGGGAAATGGATTTAAAACCTAACAACCTTTAAGTTCCATAAAAC
Organism: Ottelia alismoides; assembly: GCA_037367405.1. Taxonomy (NCBI): domain Eukaryota; kingdom Viridiplantae; phylum Streptophyta; class Magnoliopsida; order Alismatales; family Hydrocharitaceae; genus Ottelia; species Ottelia alismoides. The sequence goes on from JAZKJV010011092.1 coordinate 209,587, forward strand.
TCCTATTCAGGTCTCCTCAACAGTCAGGTTAGAACAAGTTTACATACACAAATTCTTATGACTATGTATCTTTATTTTTTCTGTGTAACTAAAATATATAGCTCCCCATCTCAGAATTAGCAAAGAAACAACCTCCCTAAACAAGGTAACTCTAGTCCCCCGATCTAGCAACTCTTTCCTCGAGGAGCGGGGATATTCCATTCTAAGTTCAAGTACAACCAGCTCAAAAAGAGGAGATGGAGAAAAGAATGGATGATAACCAGTGTAGCTACCTATCCTTGTATACATGACCAGTATAGCCAAGTCATCCAGCTGCAAGCTTACTAATATTTGACTTTGAAGCTCTTATTAATTTTTTATATCCTTTTATATACACTCCGACATGCATTTTACTTGTCAATCAGGCCTGTCTACTTTTGGAGGTTCTACTTTTTTCCCTTTTATTGAAAATATATACAAGGTGCATCATGTACATAAGGAGTTTTTCCTCTAGAGCAAGTAGACTATCCCTCTTTTGAAGCATTGTTGCAATCCCGCATCATCCAGTCTTTAGACCTCAACATCGCTAGACCAGGTTGAAACACACTTCCCTCCCTAGAGGAAGATGAGAGGTTCCGCCAAGATCTGCTACCCTCATATGCTATCCCAAGACAAAAGATTCTGCCTCCTCACTACCTCCTCCATGATGAGGTACATGTAGAGAGCTTGTCCAAGATAAGCCATGATATGAAAGAATCATGCATGTGTTGTTAAATGTTCTACTTAGAGTAATCAAGATGACATGTGAACATAGTCTTATGGACACAAAGTATTAATATACTAGGACCTGAAAAGTCTTAACTCCAGTTCTTATAAGGTTCCTCTGAAATTAAGTGGATTAAGGACCAACTAAACTCAATTCTTTAATTTCATTCCAGATTTAGTTTAAATGTCAATACTAATCTGAAAAAATGTGCATGCAAATGCAAAAAATATGAAAAAGTAATCATTTTTTTGAAATAATTTTCTATGTTTGAACTTTTTATGGGTTTTTGGAAAAGAAAGGAAAAATGATGCACATGAAAAAAGAGTTTTTTTATGCAATTTTTTTTAGAATTTTGATTTTGTAGGGATTTTTTTTCAAAAAGGAAAAAGGGTTAGTAAAATATATACAAGTATACACAAGAAGTTATTTTTTGTTTTGTTATTTTTTTTTGTTTTTAATTTTTTTTTGGTTTTGTTGTTTTTTTGTTTTTTATTTTTGTTAAGATTTTTTCTTTTTTTTGTTTGTTTTATAGTTTATTTTTTGTTTGTTTTTTTAAAGGTGATCAAAGTCTATATACACACACACGTGGATTTTATGAATTTATATACATATCCCTAAAAATAAATATAAAAGTACGAGTTATGTCTAAAGTATATATACAATACAGACGACACCCCCTATACTTAGCTCGAACTATGTCCTCGTAGTGATAAGAGAGCGGCAAAGGAACAAGTAACTCTTGCTAAGTATAGAAAGGTGAAAAGACTGCTATGCTACAACGACTCAAACAGAAAATGAAAAGAATAGAAGTTGGTGATCCCCCCTATACTTAGGATCAAGCAATGCTATGTATAGAAGACTGTCGAAAAGGGAAAAACCGATGAAGAGAATGTACAGAATCAAAAATAATAAAAAAATGATATGAACAACATCACCCCTCTATACTTAGGGTAGAGTATCCCTAAGTATAGGCAACAGCTGGAGTGATGAACAGAACGAATATGAAAAACCCAAATCATTCACCCCCCATATACTTAGGATAAATCACATCCTATGTATATCATACACACACACATGGAAAAGGGGTGAATGATGAAACAGAAGAATAAAGAGTGAAACAGAAGGATATACAAGAGGAGTGGATGTACAAAGGTCAAGAAGGCCAAAAGCGAACCTTCTTGCGGGACCGCTGAGGTTTGGATATGACAAGGAGTAGGTCGATATTGGAGTCATCATTGGACAAGAATTGATCAGGATCGGCCAAGAATATATCCTCAATAATCTCAGAGTGTGCAAGCATGAATCGGCTATTGGAAGTAGTGTGGTCATATTCCACCTGGGAAGTCTCGCAAACATCAATGTAAAAAGGTTCGAAGTCATTATCAGAAAAAGTAAGATCAATTTTAGCTTGGCGAGCCTCTACTGGGTCATCATCTTCATTAAAAGGCCAAAATTCCTTTATAACTGCAATCAAAGCAAATTTAGCCTGATCAATGTCATCTAATTAAAGGTGAATAGGAACGGACTCATCAGAAAAAGTAGTCAAATCATGTCCGTCCTGTCTAGTCTCAGATTCTGCCTTCCGCTCTAGGGTGTCTATCGTGTCAATCCCGCAGATGTCATCAATGCATCGCCACATACCAGAAGGGGGAACTCCAAGGTCTATGATTTCTGATTCTTCCTCCTTCAAGAGAAATTCTTGGGTTTCATTATCATCCATCATATAACAAGAATCTTTGATATTATCATCGCGGTCAAATTCCTTGTGGTTGCTAACACGAGCGGGCTCTCATGGGAAGGAGGTCTCCGGTCAGTAGTGGGTGTAGTGATCAACACATCGCTCCCTGCATAAGATCGTAAGTGAATCTCTCCTGATCCATAATCAATAACGGCTCCCACAAATACGAGAAAAGTCCGTCCTAGGATGATTGGAGGGTGCTCCACAAGGGTGGAGGTCTCCATGGGCAATATGATAAAGTCAGAAGTGAATTTCATGCCATGAATAAAAATGACAACATTTTCTAAAATGCCATTCGGCCTCTTGATATATCGATTAGCAAATTGAACTATCATCCTAGTTATCTTGAGAGGCCCAAGATGAAGAGACTGTACTATAGAGAAGGGTATTATATTGATTGACAAACCACAATCGAGGAGAGTGTTATCACAAGAATAGTCACATATGGAGCAACTCACAAGAGGTGTAGCAGTGTTCCCTTTCATAAAATGTGGACGGTGAGGGATGGCATAGGTAGTGGCCATGGTCAAGATGTGATGCTCAGATCTGCATCCCCACTTTCTCTTCTTGTGTTGAGGAGCGGATAAATGGGTCATGGACTTGTGAAGCAGGGCTTTAATGATCTCATGAATGGTGGCCATCACTTCAGATTCAGTCAAAATTTTTTTGAATTTTTGACCTCCTCCATACAAGGAAGGAGATCGGAATCAGTATTTACATGAAGATTGCCAAGAGCAGTCTGTATAGTGGCATTCTCGTGGTCAAGATTGGGACATATGGCGAATGACTACGTGGGAAAATGACTTGGCATGTATGCCCTCTCCTCACTAAATGAATTAACGATGTGTCTCCCGAAATCTTTTTTGGATTTTTGAAAATTTCTCATTTTTTTGTATATTGGGTGATTGCAAGTTCTCATGATTATCCTCAAGTGAATCCATATCCTCAAATAGTGGAGCAGCATTCTGGCTCTCATTTATGTTAAATAGATTGCTAATCCTTAAATTCATATGCTCCATCATCTGGCTCATGGTCTCAAGTGTGGACACCATGAATGGTGCCTCCAAAGGTATAGGGTCTGGTTAGTGGAATGAGGGTGGGTGAAAATGATCATCCGATTCCTGAAATAATGGGTTAGGTGGATATGCATAAAAGTCAGGAGGAAAGTCCTCCTTAAAAAAGGAAGGTGGATCGGCCGGAGGATACGAGGTATCCATGAAGATCGGATTAAAATAACTCCAGTCGGCATATCCGAAACAAAAGATGGGATCGGGAGAGCACCGGGGTCAAGTCAAAAGATATGGAGAAAAAGGCATAAATGCACAGAAGGTTCGAGTATGCACACAAGCGATCAAACACAATACAAACACGCAGTTCACTAACTCATGCAATGTGAAGACCGTGAAGGTTTGGTCAATTATCATGTCTATTTTTAGAGTTTGGTGAGAATACAATCTATCAGAGTGGTTTACGCGAGCTGTAATGAACCCGATGCTCCCAAAAGACTAGACCAATCCCAAAGATAGATCTTTCCCAGCCAGTATGAATTACGAACCGTTTACCGCGTATCCGATCAATTCAATCTATCAAGGATGTCGCGGACCGCTTTACCGGCTACCAAAGAGATCCTCACTGGAGATCAACTAGCCCCAAGACAGTAGTCTAAAGAGAGTCAAGGTGTGCTTTTATCCTAATGTGTGGGTTGCTCTCGCTTAAGTAAACAAATCAATGAGGGGTTACTCTCCCCAAAACAATTATTTTTCCTTACATTTATTTTAGGGTCAAGTTTTCTTTAGCAGTCCTGATTTTAGGCAATTATCACTTGGTTCGAGTATTTTCAATGAATCGCCTACCGAGTGTCCAATTTCCTTTTTATCTTATTTGTGTGAAAACAAGGAAGGAGATCGGCAATGCCAATGCGCAATTAAACACAATGATGCATGCAAGGGTTAGAGATGCGTACGTTGTCGCCAGCACTCTACATGCAAGTGATCCACGTAGAATAGAAATACAGAAAAATAAACTAACCTATATGGAAATGCAAGTGAACCATCCTAACAATAACTTCTATTAACATGCATGAACATGTTAATTTGACTAAGTCCAACTACGCTATATTCTATAGGAAAAGAAATTCTTGTTTAGGGTGTTTGGACCTAATTAATTACTTGGCTCAAGCAAATTAATTAAAGCAATCAATAGGTAGCTAGTGAAATCCATGAGAAACAAAGAAAAAATAAGGCGATGTAAACAAAACCGGTGAGGTCCCCCAAGTGCACTGTCACTTGGCGAAACAGTCCCCGCAACAAATAAATGTCCGTTTTCAAGTGTTCAAATGATAAAAAATGGAAGTCTCTCTTTTTTTGGTATCCTTCAATTCTTCTTCTCCTCCTCTCACTCTATCCTGCGACTTGGTGAAGAATCAAGCTGCTTCCGCTTCGCTTGGATGCTTCAGCTCTCCTAGGATCGCCTCCTTTGCTCCGCAGAGCCTCACAAGAAAAAGAAAAGAGAGTATGTGTAAGAAACAAAATTATAAAATATAAGAAGAAAAAAATGAAATGAAACAATGAATATGAACAATGGAGTGAATTTGGAAAAATATACACAATTATATACAACCAAGAATAGCTGGTCAAAGAGAAACCTAACTACCCTCATCGTGCCACCCCGGTAGCAACGACATTTTGTTGAGCAGAAAATCTTCGAGGATCGGTTATTATTGATATGATAGTCGTCGTTATCCCCAAATAATCACACGATCAAACAGACAATTTTTTTCTTCTCTCGTTGCAAAATAATTACAAAAAACAATGTGAAGAAAGAGAAAGGTTTTTCTACTTGTTTACCTGTATAGTAGACATGATCGAACTCAGGGAGGCTACAATTCCCGCGGGCTACACAAATAATCGACAGAGAATCATTTAAGAGAAAAGCATGTATCTCAAAGGAAAACTATCCTTAGTTTTTTTGTGGAATTTTTCTATTTTTAAGTTTTTACTAGTTTTAAATTCTAGTTATTTATTTTCTGATTTTTAATATCTTAGTGATTTTTTATTTTGCATTTTTTATTTCAAATAAAAAACAATATGCACAAGATAAGAAAGACGGACATTAAACAATTTTTGTACTTTTCAATTATATCAAAAATGCTCAGAAAAATCCTGAGAAAATATTTTTGGGTTTTAAAGACATTGAAATGTTTGTAGGAATTTTTGTAGAAGTTTCAGATGTTTTGTATTTTTTAAAATCAAACAGTGGAAAGAATGAGAAATAGTGCACATCCTGCAGTAATTAGCAACTTAAAAATAGCTTAGTACCCAAAACTCCCGACAATTATATGTATGATGAAATATAAGAAAATATCTACAAACAGGAACTGAAATCATGATTTTTGGATTTTTATAGAATTTTTATGATTTTTATAAAATTTTTTGTATTTTTTTAATTTATTGGTTTTTGAAAAGAATTAATGCATGAAATTTGGACAGGAATTAAAATACAATTAAATAAATCTACTCCTATTTTTGGAATTTTTAGAGCAATATTCAAATTTTAATGAATCTTTAAATTTCAAGAATAGAAAATGACACTATTTTTTTATAAATATTAATAAATGATGATAAAATTTAATGAAAAATTTATGCTAGAAAGACAAACACTTCAAAAGCATAGCATGATTTTTTGGGAATTTTATTGACCAAAGAAAACTTTTATCTCAAAAATAAAAGTAAGTAAAATAATGGTTTGGATGTTAGGGACTAAATTGTAAAATTCAAAGTTCTTGCATAAATTAATAAGATGAAATAAATATACAGGAAAAAGTCTTAAGTTACCCAATAAACGTGCCAAGCAGGTGACTTTTCTCTAGACAGGGCTTTGTTGCAATTTCTAAAATGCCTAGGGATATATATGTAATTTCTCCACTTTTTTTACAATACCCCTCAGGTTCTTTTGTCATGCAAATGCTTCTTCTAAACTAAAAAGGGGAGGGCCAAGGGGCATGCCACCGCTGCCCCTTATCATCCCCTCTAGGCAGTGTGACAGAATGACGGATGAGCGGCGACAGAGATGATTCCGAAGGGCGACAGCGTCGGTGGACTTCAGTGATGCGCGACGGTGCTTGGTGAAGCGGCGCTGGTCGCGGTGGGGCGATGATGCGCTGATGAAAGCTGCAGCATGGACAACGGTGATCGATAGGCGGGGCAGCTTTGCTGCATCGTGCGGCTGGTGTGAGGGTGGCGATGTGAAGTTGCGGTGTTTCGCCTAGTATGGAGGGTGGATGAAGAGGTTATCGGCAGGGTGGGCTCCTACCGCTCGCGCAGAGTTTTGGCGGTCGGTGAGGGGGCGCTTCTAAGTGTTGAATGGCGGAGTGAGCGGTCGGCGGCTTCGATGCCGCAGGTGGCTACGGCGACGTCGGGCGGATGTCACAGCTTTGTCATACAGGTGACGCAGGGGCTTTAGTGCTTAATGCGGCGGCACGACTGGATGAGTGACTTTTTTGTAAAATCAGAAATGATAAATAAGTATGAAAAGCTTTTTTTTATTTTTTTTGGACAAAATAGAGACGATGATATTTTTTAAAAAAATTATTTATTTATTTTTTCCTACAAAAAATAAATGTTACATAAAAAGAAAGAAAATATTTTTTTACTATTTTTTTAAAATTTTATTTATCAACAAATTAGGATGCGATCATGATGACTCGATCATAAAATCTCACGTAAGATGTGAATGTGTGTGGTTCCGAGGGTAATGGCGGATGGAATCGGATCTCCAACCACCGTGCGTGGTCAGAGGTTGGAGAATGCGTAGATTGAGATGTGAAATGAAAAATCAAGTCAGTGGCAGATTAAATCGTGATTGATTCTTAGAACTAGATAAAAAATGACAACGAATTAAAAGGCAAAAAGTAAACTACGATTAACCTAGTATAAAACAAGAGAAAATGGATCTCACCTTAGGAGTAGTAAAGTACCGTGACCGCCTCGACAAAGGTCGACTCGCTGTCACCGGACGACTCGAAGGCTAGGCCCTATCCTGCGACAAGAAGAATCTCACAGATCGGTATCCTCTCATAAAAGATTGATAAAGTTGGAATGAAGGAGAAGGAGCCATATAAATAGAAAAGATAAGAATTGAAATTTGAACTTTTGAATTTTCGGATGAAAATAAGAGATAATAGAGAAAAAATTGATATGAGATAAAGTAAGAAAATTAGAGTTAAAATTAGTTGCAAAAATTAACTAATTTATTGTATTTTTGTCACTTTATTAATTTGAATAAAAAAGTTCATTTTTTTATTTTTTTGTGTTGGTTATTTAAGAATACCAACTATATACATATGGTACATTATATACATAGTTAAATAAGGAAATTAGTTTTTTAATTTTATTTTAGTTTTTTATTTTTATTTTAAATAAATAGTAAAAATATTTACAATTTTTTACAAAATACAATATGTACAAATAAATGGTAAAATTGCACAAACCACCCCAGAAAACCAACTTTTCTCCCTGTAACTCCAAAAAATATGAAATCATGGCCATTTTAAAGATAATTTAATTTAGAATACAATGGAAGTGAGTTTGGTTCAATTTGAGTTCATATGGAGCCGGAATTGGTCTTTCAATTACCGCTTAGTGACTTTTTCTAAGTGTGGTTGCTTTTAATCTGCACATGATTTGATTGTCCAATTATTTATATTATTTAGGACATATTTTTTTACAACTTTTTTTTGAAATTTTTTTTATTTGAGGTCAACTTTTGTACAAATAAAATAGTGTAGTATACAAATATACATTTTTTTGGATTTTCTGATTAAGGACCTAATCTCCCCCTACTTTATTCCTGGTCGATCATGTCAAGACATGACCTTCTCTCGGGATTCGGGTTAGCCTATATCTATTACAAATATACAATCTTCTCTTTTTTTCCTTTTTTCCTTCCTTTCTTTCTTTATTTATTTTAGGTTAAAATGGTAAGAAGTGTACAATATTTACACACAGATGCAAGTTAGTAAGAATATGGAGTTAGTGTTATATACATGCGTTTTATAAGGGATTTTAAGCTAAAATAAATGAGTAAAGATGATGAAATGTAGATTCATCACTCACATCATTTGGAGCTGTGAAGTCCGATGATGTCCAATCTAATGAGTTGGAGGTCTCGAAGTTATGAAGTGCAGCTCGCTCTCCATGTTACCAATCTTCATCTAGATGCAGTGCTCACCTACAATTGAATCCGTTGCTCAGAGGCGAGACTCCAGCCATCGTTATTGGCTAGAAACACAAATTAATTATTAGAGGGCAGTTGACTCCAGTATAGGTGGTCAGATGGGGAGTCAGGTCACCAATTACGAGATTATATGGGGGTTCACATGATGAAAGAAGATGAAGAAGAGCGAGGTGATGGTTAAGTGGGGTGGGAATTTGAGTATAGATGAGAGTGGAGCTCTGATCAACTATATCGGAGCTACGACAAGTCATGAATGGATTTAACCCTAAAACTCAAATTAAAAACAAAATTGAAAATGAAAAGAAAGCTAAGGATATACTAATCAAACCTACAGATGAACATAGGGATTCACAACCTCGATCAAAGTGTGGCAGCTCAAAGAAGCATGATGTCAGCGACGCTACAGTGACGTAGGATGGGTCACATCTCCAGTCTATCTCTCGTGCTCCTAGATGCGGAGGCAATGTATTGTCACGACACCACTCTCTAGTGACCAACTTCGGGCTAAGAATCTTCAGGAAACATATCAACCATGAAAGATGGATATCTCTAGCTATTTATAGGCTTGAGTGCTATGAGTTATAAAATTCAAAGATCCCACGAAGCGAGGCGTGAAAGATGTATTAGATGATCTATCGATGAAGGTGTTGGTTAGGTCTAACGAATCTGAGAAATAATCAGGTGGAGTTAAGTGGCGGATTGATCGGGAAAAAATGGAGAAGAATCACCGATGAGCGGACAAACTGGGCATGGTCGTTGATCGGCAAGTTGAACCGGGTCAACAGAGTCAAGTTCAACCACTCAGAACGCGCCTTTACTATAGCGCAAACTAGAAAATGACAAAATGATAAAAAAATGAAATGCATACAAAAATCTAAAATGAATTAAAATATTTTTTAAAAAAATTAAAAAATGTTAGTAATTAAATAAGCTTATTTATGTTTATTTTTAGTTATTTAAAAATATATTTAAATATATGAAAGTCAGTAATTACTTTTATTTTATATACCTATATATACAACACCATGATTTTTAATATATTTATTTACAAATATACATATAATTTTAAAATTTATTATTTTACAACAATTTATAAAGATTTTAATCATATTTTTATTTTTTTTTATGAAATAATTTATTAAGAGATTTTATTTTATTTTTGTTTGATTTAATGAATTTCATTTGTATTTTACATTAATGAAATTAAATATTTAGAAATAGTTAAAAATAAAATTTATATAGAAATACAAGTAAAATAAGTATACATACATTATATAGACAATATAATATATAATAGCATCCTAAAACCCACATTTCACATCTTAAATCAGATTTTTATTCAAGCACTTCTACTTTAAAGATCATTTAATTTGAAATACAATAAACGTGAGTTTGGTTGATTTTGGATTTTTATGGAGAAGTTATTGATCTGACAAGTTGAGCTTTACAACTTTTTTAAAGTGTGGTTATTAGCAAACTATACAATGATTATTCTTACAATAATTTTTAATATTTACAACTTATTTTTAAGTAGAAGTTCCTAGAAGAAAACATTTTTATTTGAGGTCAAATTGGTGATAAATAAAAGAAAGTAATACTTATAGTAGTGTACAAGAAATGAATGATGCCGAATGTGCATGTGAAATTTAGTTTTCCTAATTATTATGGTTAATAGGTCTTATGTCCCCCCTACTTTATTCCTTGTCGATCTAGTTAAGCCTTAACCTCATCTCAAGGTCAGAGTCAGTCTGTATTTATTTCATGTATAAAGTCTTTTGTTTTCCTTATTTTTCTATTATTTATTTATTTATTTATTTATTTCTGGTTAAAATAGTGATAAGTATACAATATTTACATGTGAACGAGGATTAGTAAACATTGAGATTTATTGATATTTATAAGTATTTTATAAGGGATTTTAAGCTAAAATAAATGTATAAAAATGATGAAATGTAGATTCATCACATATTAATTTATATATGGTAATGAAAGGAATAATTCCCTCAATGGTGGCCGCCATCTTGACTAGTTCAAGAGGGGAGACACTCACCCTATTTTTAGAAAGGAACTTGATATTCCACATTATCAATGTCTGCTAATTTATTTTTAAATGAATTAATTGTTATCTTGAAAGGGATATAGTTAATTTGTTTTAAACTAATTGTTGTTGCATTTTGAAGGAACCTATCATGATCATTAATTAATAACACTTTTAATCTACACTGTAGATTACGAAAGCACATGTATTTAGATCCATGTACATCCAACTAGTATAAAAGGGAAGGTAGCCATAACCTTTTCTACTACATCATTTGAAGGGAACCAAGTCTCTACCTCTCTCTCTCAAAGCCACCCACTTCTGTCTCAATAAATATTGTGGTCGTCAACATATTGACTTGGAGAAACTCGTAGTCATCGCGACGTCGTTGTGCAGCTGGATCGACTACTCATGGATCTCCATCTTCTTATGTGCTCCTTTTCTCATGAAGAGGGTGTTGAATTTCAAGTGACAAAATTAGGAGGTCCATTGCTTGGATCTTCATCTTGTATCGCGAGAAGCCCACGTCTCATAAACACACTCACAAGCATCTCCTCAGTAGGGCTAGACTTGATATAGGTGGTCTCTTCTATTAGAGACTTTGATTGCAACCACACTTCAAGAGGTATTCCTATATCTTGTTTGTGGTTTAATGAAGCGATTCGAGGAGTGTGCTTGAATTATGTTGTTTCATCTCTTATTTTTTTAATTCATTGTCCCAAGAAACTAGTATGACTATTCAATTCCAATAGAATTGGATGCGATCATCACGCTTTCGTGATGTGCTTAAGGCTTTTCCCATAGACTTCAAGTGGTATCAGAGCCAGGATAAAGTCTTGGATATGATCCAAAACAATAGATGGAAAAAGTTTTGATTTTCGGATGCATGGGGACTCATTATTTTGCATGAGATGCAAGTCTCGAATTGGTTCGCAAAAATAAACCATTTGTTTGTACACTACTTGGGTGTATTTTTGTTATTAAAATTTATTTAGATGTCTCAATATGTAGCAAAACAATAGCCAATTTTTGTCACCAAAAGTGTAAGAATAAAATTCGAAGAGTTCCCGCTATGAAATTATTTTTGCATGTATTCTCGGATCTGTAAGAATTAATTTTTGTTTACTATTTTTCCATAACGAAACATGAAATAAATACTTTGGATTATGTATAAAATTAAATCAGAAAAATGCTCGAATTTATTTTACGTGATTCCGACTCTATTTTCTGTGGAGATTCCATATTTAGTGGAGATAGGTCGGATTATGAATGGATCATCAAATCTTCTTGCTTAATGTGATTATCAAAAAAGAAATAATAGAAATATTAAATTTACCCTGATTAATATTGATGCTTGACATTTATTAAAATAATTGATTAAACATCAATGGCCATTGAATGTATGTTTCAAGAAAACACTAGTTTATCCTACAATAGTTGTCGGACAACCTTTACATGCAAAATGTGGTTGCTTTATATTCTTAGAAATTTAGTATCTCAAAATGTTTTAAGATGTGGAAGAATTCCGAGTTTTCACTATATAGTATAATACATGTCATGAAAGTTGATCGATAAAACCACAAGTACATTGGCATTATTTTGTGTTGTTCTCAATCGGAATTGTGGAGGTGTCTAGTCCGTGTATGATGTCTTGGTTTACTAATTATCTCCTTGCATGTCAAGGAAATGCTCCCTCCCAGCATAACTCGAGTGTACTAGCAGGATCTGTTTTTGTGGAAAGAATAATATGAGTAAGTCAAGTAGTACTATAATTATTAGAACACAAAATAATATGTACTTGTGAGGGTGTATACTACATAGTGATATAAACAAACCCTAAATGTTTATTAGTTGATTAAATTGGATTGATAATTTATTTAATATGATTAAATTAATTAGATCTAATTAAAATAAACATTGTATAATGAATAGAGTTATAAATCCCTTAAAAGAATTAATCATAATCAATATGATTTATTATGATTAATTAAAATTTGAATGGGATTTCTCGTCAAGGTGAAGGGTTCCCTCTCTATGGATTGTATGCTAGAGACACATGATCGAAGTGACAGCTCCTACATACAAGTGCACATGGATCTGGCTCTTTGCTTTTCGAAAGAGTAAGGCTGTATATGTAGTGACCCCAATATCGGTTCCTCATATTATTGGTGCGATATTGGATTGCGCATATCGAGTACTATTCATGTTAACGGTTGATTCAATTAACAATGGGTCAACATCACCATAGAGGTGGTGGGATAGGGTGTTAAAGAATAAATTGGGAAATGCAAGTAGGACATGCAAGGCAGAATGAGTTCCTACATCTTTTTCTCTGAGTTGCAATTTCTCATATTATTGGGATGTAACAAAGGTAAGAAAGAAGATCCCAGGTATTGATAGAGATATATTTGTATGTATGTCTCTTGCTGTTAAAGTGATTAAGGGAATGAACTTTCAGAGTTAAAAAGGTAAGACAACTTTGATATAAAAATCCTTAATCAAAGTAAAAACATGTATTTATACAAATATTTCCTATTTTACATAACCTACATTAAACCCACTCAATAATAACCAGTAAAGCATCATGTATGGGATCCATGATGAAGAAATTGTACTTATAGTTGGACACATAATGTATGTGGTTGTATTGTGCAAGTTTCCTCATAATAATGAGGAATGGAAATTAAATAAACAATAGGACAACACCCTAGGGTTTGTATGTCTCTCAAGACTTGATCTTTCAACGAATGTGCGTTGGAAGTAACATGTCAGTGATGATCCTAATTTTTAAGATTATTCTTAAATTCCGAAGAAGATATTATGACAAACGAATGTGATCTCAACATTTATTCATGAATGACATGGTTTGCTTCATTATGAGGAATGATAGTTTAATAAGAGATGATGTACTCAAAATGTTTGTGTACCTTCGTAATCCTAAGTATTTTTTTAGTTAAGAAGAGCATGGATGATGAATGTCATCTTTTTGCTATCTCTACTCAAGTCTATCTTGACACATCATATTATTCATATTGTATGAATATAATAAAAGAAGAATAAATGTTGAAATACTCTTATATTGAAGTCCCTTGAGGACATGTTCAATTTAAGAGAGCCTTATCTTAATAAATTATTGTTTGTAGATTATGAAAGAGCAGTGGAAGCATGGGTCAGACTCAAGTAAGAAGGAAAGTCAAAGAGTTGACTATACTTATGTGACTTCTATACATATGACTTTAAAAAAGTTGAATGATTGTCAATATCACGACAAGCCGATGTATTGATAGTTTGACAATCTAGACTATCTAAGATCCTTAGAGAGGGATAGAGATAGTGCATCGAAATAATCTACATCTACATATAATTATTGAAATCGACTTACTTATTAGCTAAGATAAAAGTCAGATAATTATATCTCATACTTCTACTATCACTTGCAATTGGTTGCATATGTTTTAGATGATTAGAAATTTTGATATTAAGGTCTAATAGTCATCCATATGGGAGATGATGCAATTGTTGCAAGAATCTCGATTGGATAGATGGACTTCATGATTTAAGTGGGAGATCCCACTGTCTTAAAGAATGTATCTATGACCTAGATATTAGATTAAATTAATTGTTTATTTCTAAGTTTGTTGGACATAAACATACATTCTAGATTATACCTAACATAGAGAGTTATGATAGATGTATTTCAAATAGTGATCTGTCATCTTCAGGGCTCTAAAGAAATATAAAATTAATGAATGGTTCATTAACATTTCTAAACTGGATATTAAACCTTAAAAGATCAATAGGAGGATGAAGATCATTTTACAATGTTCTGGCATCAAGCCTTGGACATGTGTCTATTAATAGACTATTAAGATATGGAACTTTAGATTGTCTAAAAGTTTCAAATCTTACATACTTGTGAATGTTGTATTCAAAGTTAAAATCTATGATGCATCCTTCTCTAGGAATGGTGTAAGACGCAGAGGTATTTAAGACCTCATACATATTGATGTGTGTGGACCCTCTATACCATAATGAACATTAATAATATGTGATATCCGTTAATGATTATTCATGGTATGAGATTTCTTCCTTTACTAATTAGAAACCATTGAAATGTTCAAAGATTTCATGATTTTTGTTGAGAACCAAAGTTATAATGAAAATGAAAAGTACTTGATCTAACCTAGGTTGCCAGTACCTAGTAGATGAATTCAAGGAATACCTTTGGGGGAAAGGAATATAGTTCTCACTCCTCCTAATACACCTCAATTCAATTGAGTTATAGGGAGATGCAATTGGCTGATGTGTGACACGATTTGATCAATGATGACTCTTAGCATAATTACCTTTTTAGTTTTAGGTTATATATGTAATAGAGACTACAATATATATCATTAATAGGATTCCATGCAAATTTGATCCTCAAAGCCCTAATAAGCTATGGTTTGGAACCTAGCTCAGTGTTGGACACATGAGGATTAATATAGCTTGATCCATGAACATAACATGGATGCAAGTAAGTTGGAATCTAGCACTTGAGAGCGATACTTCATTGGGAAAATAAAGGATGGTACTGGATACATACTTTATGACCTTGAGATTCATAAAAGATTTCATCTCTAAGAATGAGATTCTAAGAGGATGACTTTCTTGAGAATTAAGATAACAATGAAGTAAAGGGACTCATCGAATCCTTTGAAGATAACGAGGCTTCTAGAATCAAAAAATAAAAGGGACAACTAAACATGAAACACTGATTCCTCTTCAAATCAGTTTGAGGATAGTATGACCACCAAGACTGTATCAATTTTACGTGTCGAAGAAATCTGAAAATTATAGAACTTCATATGATGAAGCTCCTGTAGATCGTAACATGGAAAGATGGATGTTAGCAATAAACTCTAAAGTAGACTTCATACACAAATGTTGTATATGGACCCTCGAGGATCCACCTATAAGGGTCAAGCCCATTGGGTATTAATTCATCTTCATGATAATACATTATGAGAAGGTAGAGACATTCGAAGCACGGATCGTAGACTTGAGCTACACACAGAAAGAAAGACATCGTTTGAAATGAGACTTGTTTTCTAGGGACCAAACTTAAATCCATCAGAATATTGCTAATTGTAGATACACAACTTGACTATGACATATGGAAGATGGAAGTCAAGGTTGCATTGCTCAATACCTCAAAGAGTATATTTATATGAAGTAGCCACATGGCTTCATTGTTGAAGTATGAAAGGTATGCAAGCTAAGAAACTCCATCTATGGGCTCAAATAAAGCTTCTTATAGTTGGATTATTTGATTTGATTAAATTATAAAGGTTATGATTTGAGATAGAATCTGGATGAACTGTGTAAATCTTAGTGGGATTGCCATTGTATTCATCATGCTAAATGTAGATAAGAATCCTAATCATTTGGAATTATATAAGGATGATAATAAGTATTTCATAATCTGGTTATTCCTTATCTTGGTACCTCTAAAATATTAGTTCTAAAGTTGTTCAGAAGCAAAGAGAAGAGAGCATTGGGATTGTCACATTAGTGGTACATCTTGGACATATTCCATTTTAGAAAATCCAAGGATGGCTTCTTTCCCTGATGATATGGTACTGGCCTATCTGAAGGAATAACATCTTAAAGTGTTTCATGATGTGAATATCAAATCTACATGAACTAGTGCATCAACTATGGGAAACTCGATGTATGCTAGATGGGAACAAAAGGCAAGATGTCTGTCATGCAGTGGGAGTGATAAAATGTTACCATTCCTACTACGGTGATAAAACACTAAATTACAGTAATAACAATATCATTAAAATAGGACAGTAATTTATAGATTGTGATCTCAACGTCTTATCTTTAAGAAATAAAAACAATATAGATAATGATCTACAAGGTCTTGCCTACAGATACCTTGCAAAACTGAAGATTGTGTCTTAGTCTAAGGAGATATAGATCTCCAGTTATTAAGGTATTTTGATAAGGGTAATATAACTTTCTTGCTAGTTATAATAAAAATTGATTTGTAGTCTCAAGGACACTATAATTGATTTAACAAGATTGAGTATTGGTTACATAAGATGCAACATTCACATTGGATGTGAGCACTGTTACTAGGAGATATGCAAGTACCATAAATGGATTGGCGTATTATCTCTGAAATAGAGTGACTGCTCAGCTTAAAAAGTTATTTTTCTAAACAACTTATAGAACACGAGTATGGGTTTAAAGATTAGCCATAAATCTTTGGGTTAGTGGGAGATTGTTGGACATGCGAGCCAATGGCGGGCGATTATGCAGTAAATGTTAGTGCAATAATTCCCTGATCTGAATTGAAGAATAACTAATTTGTACTATAAGGTCCCTTGGTACAATTAGGGTTATGTACCATAACCATCTTAATAACCTTATTATAGTTGATTCAATGGTTGAATCATGGAGGTTGGTGCTTGGATGATATCTAAAGAGTTAGATCGATGATTCATCAAGCACCATCAAATGATTGGTAAGAGATGATCTCCAACCAGAGAAGGATATGTCAATCCTTCTCTAAAGGATGATATCTGATCAACCTCTTGACGCTGGTCCTCTGCATAAAAATAGAGATTTGGAGTTGTCGGATAAGTTATGTCAAAGAGTTGACTTAACAAGATTTAAATAACCAAGACCTATGTCGTATGTTGTCCTGATATAGGCATGCTTCCTCTGACCGGAGACAAATGCATTATTATATGGTTGAATATGTACATTTGGTAGACTGATAGGTTGATGATCTAATCAAGGTCTACACATAGACGAGTCAGTGTGCATATGAGGTCATATGAGTAATATGATCTCTCAAAGGGATCATACAGGTTTACTACTAAATCAGAAGACATGAGCTCACACATTATGTATTAGGACAAATCAAATTCCATGCATGCTCTTTGCTTTGGAAGCATGACAAGAATTTATTGGTACAATATATGTTTTTGAAAAGATTATGATCAATAGCAACTCCCAATAACCAAATGTGAAACTTAGTGATAGTACTCTGAAGAAGACAATCTAAAAGAGGTCTAAAACTTAGTTTTTATTATAGGTCATCCAGTATGAAGGATGTACGGGTATTAGGAATATTCGAGGGTAATGTGATCATAAACGATTATATAACCATGACGCTTCTATTCTGAGGAAGTGATGAAACATGTTTGGATTTTAGTGATCTTCTTAGTAGAGAAGTAGTCTAATCTTAGTCCAAATGTTGGACATTGATCTGAATGTCATTCAGATGCAATGAGAAGATTAGATTTATGGTTTGGATTTAATAAAACATCTATGAGAGGTCCCCAAGATCTGGATTTGAGATATGATCTCAATATCCAACTTACTAAGCATGGAATGTACAATTGCCATGTCCTTTTCTGCAAGTATCCGCAGAGAAAGCCTATTATTCGTGAAAGATTTCAAGAATAATTCCATTAATGAACTGTGTATCCGAGAAGTGAGAAATTTTAATTAATGATTGTGATTTATTTATCATAAATAATTTGAATGTGATTCATATTATATGAGCATATGAGAAAATTTATCTTGGATAATTAAATGTGATTTAATTACCAAAGACATGATTAAGGTGGATATCCCTATCCATAATTATCATGGATATTATGAATATAGTTTAATATATATTGGGGAAATTTAATAGTAAATGGAATTTACAAATTAAATGTTATTGTGAAGTAGATTCACATTGAATAATTAATTGTAAATTCAATTTACATATTATGTTGTATGTATGAATATGATTGATACTAGTTAATTGCATGATTGAAATTTTAACAAAAGTAATTTGGAAAATTATTTTTTTGAATATTAATGGAAAAATTGTTATTGCATATTAATATATATATATATATATATGGATAATGGAAGGCATAATTCCCTTAAATGTAGCCGTCCACCTTGAGTAGTTCAATAGGGGGGACGGGCACCCTATTTGAAAAAAGGGACTTGTTCTTCCACATTATCTACGTATATTAAATAATTTTAAAATGAATAAATTATTATCTTGAGGTATATAGTAAATTTGTTTAAAGTAACTGTTGTTGAATTTCGGTGCAACAAATCATGGCCATTAATTAATAACACGTTCAATCTACATCAGAGATTAAGAGAGCACATTGATTGAGATCCATGTACATCGAACTAGTATAACAGGGAGGGTAGTTCTAGCCTTTTCTACAACATCATTCCAAGAGCAACAAGTCTCTCTCTCCCTATCATAGCTTTCCCCTTCTCTCTCTACCAATACTGTGACCATGCACATATTTACTTAGAGAAACTTGTAGTCATCACGACATCGTTATGCTGTCGGATTGAGTACACGTAGATCTTCATCTTCTTCGATGCTCCCTGCTCGAGAAGAAGACGTTTGATTTCCTATGACGAAATCATGAAATCTGTTGCTTGGATCATCATCTCGGATTGCAAGAAGCTTGTATCTCATCAATGCGCTCGCAAACGTCTCCTTCATCGGGTTGGACTTGAGATAGGCGGTCTCTACCTTTAAAGACTTCAATCACAACCACGCTTTAAGGGTTATTCATATATCTTGTTTGTGGTTTGATGAAACAATTCGAGAAGTATTCTTGAATCATGTGGTTTCATCTATTTAATTATTTTAAAATTCCGCTACCCAGAGCAACTAGTATGACTAGATGCTCCCGGTCGCATCGGATCCGATCACCATGCTTCTGTGATGTGCTTAAGGCTTTTTCCATAGCCTTCATCTCGCTCCACCTATCATTGAAGATTCTCTACCCCTTCGCTCCCAATGAATAGCAGCTTCAGTAGAGGGTCGAGGAGACAACCCTCGCACTGCTTGTTGTTTTGGTGCGTAGTATAGATCTTGGGAACCTCTTGTGACCTCGAATCGGCTAGAAACGAGGTTACCAAGTGCGTGGGAGCAAAAAAACCTCCAGCTCTCCTCACGACGAGACCTATACACATTGAAGACTCTATACACCTACGGGAAGGCTCCAGAAGGATTTTGGACTCGTTAGAGGATGATGATATCAATGGAGTTGAGTGCTCTAGCCGATTGATGTTCAATGAAGAATACATTCTTCCTTGTTCTCCTTCATCCCTCCATCACTGTCATATTCACCTCCTCCTCTAGGTCTAATCTCGAGCGTCAAACGTGAGGCAAAGCATTGAGCCTTCCCAACTATCACATTCGTCAAGTGCCACCATGTAGAATGCAGTGCACGTTCCGATGGTGCTCATTATTGGGTAATTTACTCAGAAGCCTACTACCTTTTGTATTTACCATTTAGCTATGTAATTTTTAAGTAGTTTAAATATTATGTAATATTTACAAGGGCTCCCTCAACTTCTTGTATATTGCATCTAGTTCCCTTACTAAGTCACCTAACGTGGCTCCCCAAGTGAGGCACATGGGCTATTTGCACGAATGTGCTTCTGGCTTTCTTTATATATATTTTTTCCTATTTTTTAAAAAAATTAAGTGTCACTTTCTGTGTAATTTGTATGTAGAACCTTCTTTTTTATTTTATTGCAAATATACTCATGTGTGGCGGTAAAATTATTTTATGCTTTTTTATTTTTATTAAATAGCTTATGTATATTTAAAATGTTAGGAAGAAAATGGTAGATGCCTGATAAATAGATTATTCTTGGACATATTTTATTTGGAATTTTATTGTATTTTCTCATATACTGAAAATCGAAAAGGAGCAATATATTCCCTGTCTAAGTCTAAAAATATAAAAGAATGTAAAACTCCCTTGTAAAATTCAAAAGAAATATAACATATTTATTATTATATATACTACCTACAGACCAAAAATCACTAAAAAAGAAAAAGAAAACCTTAAAAACTTCAAAATGCTAAAAATCATAAAATTTTCATAAAAATCCAAAATAGTAGTTTTTTGTTCTATATTTTTTGTATTTTATATGGTATATATTAAAAATTGTTTTGAAAATTTTTGGACCTATTATTTATTTTTAATACCCAAAACAATTCGGCATAATTATTGTATTCACAATTTTCTACAATTTAATACATTAAAATAAAAAAATCAGCAAAAATATACAAAATATCCCAAAAATAGAGAAAATATCAAAAATACGAAGACATTTTATTATCTGAATTTTGATTATATTTGTATATTTATAATTATAAAACCATATATATACTATATATAACTTATAATACTTATATACTATTTATTATCCACGCTATTACTTATAAATATATATTATATATAGTTAAAACATTCAAAAAAATGATTATCCCTTATTTATTTATTATAGTTCCTATAAAATATTTATAAAATCTATAATATCATTATTATTATATATAACTATACCTTATACTTAAAAAAACAAATAGAAATTTAAAATTTGCAAAATTAGAAAGAAAACAAAAAAAATAAAAAAAATAAAAAATGTAGAAAAGTTAAATATAATAAAAAACCCACAAAAAAGCAGAAAACATACCAAATTTAATTATTATTAGTTATTATTTCTTAATAATAATTATATCTATCCACGTTTGCTCATAGTGGTTCGATCCCTACAATAACGTGCTATACAAATTTTCTTTTGCGGTAGAATAAATTCAACCCGCTTATTAATTGTTTAAACATATTATGCGGGTTGATTGTTGAAATATTGATTGAGATACGTGTTAAGAGCTTAGATAGAGTCAATACAGTGATTGTCGGATCCGACTTGTTGGACACCACATGCTCCTCCAAGATGGGACGTTAGGCACCTTTACTCGATCTTCAGCTATCAAATCCTTGGATGGAGCTTGCTCTTCGTGACAGGAAGTGTGCTCTCCTTGATTCACAACGTGGAGAAGTGAGGAGGAGGAGGTTCATCTTTGCAGAAGAAACTAATGCTGCATTGTGTGAGACAAGAAATGAATAGATGCAATTTTTAATGAATTTTAAAAGATGCAATAATATGGTGAACTGATGATGCAAAGGGATGATAAATGCAAAGCAAGTGCAGGATGATGACAAGTGCTCGAGAAGGTAGTCAGCAAGCCAAATGAAATCGATGAAATCAATAAAACCCTCCCCCTCAATTTTTTTCAGAAATAATATGTCAATTAGTATAACATTGATTTTCCCAATAAATCTCCTAAATTAATACACACATTATTAAGCGATCGAATCGATGATCAATAATAATTGTTCTCACAATTAACAAATAAACTCCTTAATTTAATTGAGGATAAAAAATGTCTCAAAATGAACATTTTAATGTTTTGCATGAAAAAGAGTGCAACGGAGATCAAAACAAAATATAGAACATCAAAATCAGATAAATAATGTTAATGAAATGAATAAACAAGTTCCGTGGACCTTTCTATGATAAAACTAAATAAAAAAATTGTGAATTAGACCTTCGGGGGTATCTCTGCTATTTTCCAAATCCATCCGATTCTTCTGCAATTTACCCATGCATAGGGGTATATGTGTAATATCTGGAAGTTCGAGGGTACATACGTAATATGCCTAAAGTCATGCATTGTGCACAAGACTGGATCGCCTTGGGATTTCTAGAAAGTGTGAGGGGTGTTCTGTAAATTTTCTGCCGCACGTGTGCAATGCACATGGGGAGCGAATGCTTTGGTGGAGCCTTTCTGCCACATGTTGACTTCTAGCTATTTCGCTCCTCCCAAGGCTAACAGCTAGGTATTACCGTTCAGATAGGATATGGGATATTATATGCAGATGGATCAATGGGTGAGCTTTGGGCAAGAATGGTCAGTTGAGATGGCTTGCGTTCTTGATCGAACATGTACGCGCTCGATTTGGTGGTGGTGTTTGTCATCGAATGCGGAGGATATCGAGGAAGACAAGGCAGTGGCATATGAAGGATATGGAAAAATACTTAAGAGCATCATGGAATTGTGAGGATCGCATCGTATGTAATCGGGAGCAACTAGTCGTACTAGTAGCTCAGGGCAGCAGAATTTAAAAATTTTGAATGATGAAACCACATTATCCCAGAAAACTTCATAGATCGTTTCATCTAAACCACCATTAGGTATTAATATTACCTCTTAAAGCATGGTTGTGATCGAATCACTAAAGGAATAGACCTTCTGTCCCAAGTCCGATCCGACGTAGGAGACACTTGCGGGAGCATTGATGAAATGCATGCTACTCGTAGTCCATGTGTATAATCCAAGTGGCAAATCACTTTATCTAGTCACACGAGATCCAACGTCTTCTTCATGAGCAAGGCTCACCAAAGGAGACATACATCCATGAGAAAACGATCCGACAGCATAACGATGATGCGATGGCGACTCTCTCTAGGGCTCCATGGTGGACGACCACCATAAGCGAGAGAAAGAGAGACTTGGCATGTAGAGAGAGAGAGGGAGAGAGCATTAGTTCTTGTCTCTATAAAGATGACGAATTTCCTCTTCGAGTATAGTATTTTGGGAGTTCACGGATCTCAATCCATAGACAACAGAAAATCAATGGATTAGATTGATTCCTGTTTCTTTCAATAGCCATGATCTTTTTGAAAAAACACAAAAAAATTAATTTAATTAAATTAAATATATTGAATAATAAGAAATAAAATTTAAGTTCAATTATATCAATTATCCATTGAGATATTTAGGAAAGAGGGAGACATCCTCCCATAAAGGGGGTGCACGGCCACCAACTCCTGTTAGGAGTTGTGGCCGTCAATCCTCTAAATATGTAAGGGTGTACTCCTTCTCCTATTATCATGGAATCCAATATTTCATGATAATCTCCAAGCCATAGCTGGGGAGGTACGGCGAGGGTAGTTAGGTTTCTCTTTTGACCTACTATTCGCTGTTACAAATTTTTGTCTATATTTCTCGACTTTCTTTCATTGTTGATATTAACTGAATCTAATTCATTTTCTCATATTTTTTATATTTGTTTCTCTTACACATTTTCTGTTTCATCTTTCTTGCAAGGGCCCGTGGAGTGAATGAGGCAATCCTAGGAGAGCTGAAGCACCCAAGCAATGTAGGAGGCAACTTATTCTTCTAGAAGCTACGTGAGAGCACAAGATGAGGAGAAAAAAATGAGAGAGACCAATAATTCAGCATAGATAGTTTTTGTTTTTTTACATTATATTCATTCGAAATACTTGTAAAAAAGACACTATATACCTTGTTTGCGGGGTCTGTTTCGCCAAGTATCGGTGCACATGGGGGACCTCAAGGGTTTTAGTTTTCATCGCCTTATTTTTCCTTTGTTTCATGTGTATTTCATGAGCCACCTATTGATTTTTTTTATTAACTTACTTGAGCCAGATAATTAATTAGGTCCAAAACCCTAAAATGAACTTCTACACCTATATAATAGAGTGTAATTGGACTTAGTCAAATTTAATCGGTTCTTGCCTACTAATAGAAGTTATTGTTAGGACAGTTCACGTGCATTATTTAGATTAGATTTTTTTCTGTATTTAAATTCTGCACGGATCACCCTTCATGTAGAGTGCTAGCGAAAAGGTACGCATCTCTAACCCTTGCATGCATCATTGTATTTAATCATGCATTGGCTTTTCTAATTTCCACCCTTGGTTTCTCTCACATAAAATAAAAAAGTAAATTGGACGCTCGGAAGCCAATTCATTGAAAAAATTCAAACCAAGTGATAATTGATTAAAATCAGGATTGCTAAAGAAAACTCGACCATAAAATAAATGAAAAGGAAAAATTCTTGTTTTGGCGAGAGTAACCCCCTCATTGTTGGATTTATTTGCTTAGTGAGAGGGGGTGGCACTAGGATAGAGACACTCCCACATTTTTAGATAGACTACTGGTTCTCCAAAACAATGAGCCACTTTTCAGTGAGGAAATGCCGGTAGCCAGTAAATGGTCTGAATTTCCTTAGCAGAGTGGGAGGTTTAGGACATCGTAAAAGGCTATGTCTTCAAGTAACGTGTAGATGTATTTTTACTATCCGTACTTACTCCTATACTGTCTGAAAGTGGGTGCAACTAGTCGTATGAATCGAGCTAGTCTATAGGGAAAGACAAGCACCTAACAGCTCGTTAACTCTTTCCAATATTGTATTCTCACCGAACTCTAAAAATTGACAAGATAATTGACCGAATCTTCACGATCATCACATTGAGTTTATATATTGAATTGGGGTTTGTATTGTGTTTTGATTGCTAGTGCAAGAGATCATTCGCGCAATTTGTGCCTTCCACTCATTTTCTCTATTGTATTGACTTTCTTGCTCTCACATCCTGCCTATTGACTTCGAAGATCTCGGATAGGTGTATTTCTCGTTCGAACTTTGCGAAATCATTATACACTCCGATCCATTCATCATTTATTTGGTAAAACTCACTTTCCGAATAGTCCTCTTTCTTCAATTCACCTTTCACATCATCCTTCAAAGCACTAGTCAAGATTGCCTTTAATCTCGAACTAGTATCTTAGACTACATCATTTTTTAGGACTAATCCAGTGTCATGCACATTTTCAGAGTCAAAAATCGGACACTTGATGCCACCAAGGGGAAAGGGAACCGTGTCAGAGCAAAATGAGATAAACAACACTATGTTATATTCTATTCATTCCATTCAAGCCCAATTAACAGAGCAGGCTAACTTTCAGACCGTATTGAGAGATATGATTCTCTAGCTAAGGCAGATAGACAAGAAAGGAGAGGGGAGGATAGAAACAATGGAGGAGGTGGGACTAAGGGAGAATACCCTGTTATCGAACCTGTGGCTAAGCATACATTAAAGGATGCTTATATTCTATGGGCATGACAAAAAATTCTTGGATACAAATCCCTTTGATTTATGGGCATTTTGAGCTTAGGCCCAAAATTTTGCCTATACTCCCAATATTCCACAATAATGTTAATGAAGAACCATATGTACACCTCCAATAGCTCTATCACATTTGTGTAACAATACACTACACAAATGTGCCACTAGAGGTACTAAAGATGACGACCTTCCCATTCAGTCTGATGGACAAAGCTTTGTGTCAGTTAAACCATTTGGGAAAGGATGTCATTACTTGGGAAGATTTGAGGTCTACATTTCTGAACAAATATTACCTACTCAGACGACTCAACCAAATGCAATCCTTGATTCCTAACTTCTCCCAGTTGTCCCATGAGTATATTCACAAGGTGTGGGAACGATTTAAAGCTTTGATGAAGAAGTGCCCCCTTCACGATATTCCAAAGACAAGCCTTGTGCAAATCTTGTTTGGGGGTTTAAGCATAGAGAATCATAAGTTGGAAGATGTTGCTCGTAGGGGAGTCACTTCAACAAGGACGAGGATGTCTTTTATCAAAATTTTGAGGAGATGGCAGAGAGCTCCGTAGCTCTTTCTTCTTCACATGCTTTTCAGAAGCACCCCATCAATACCCACAGTCTCAATTTGACAACATAACACAGAGTGGATAGGGTGGACAAATATGACATGACATAATTGGAAACCACCTATCCAAAGTGGACATAATTGTGAAACAACCCAAGGAGCTTGAGAAGCTTCAAATGAACGAATAGAGCATGAAGAACCTAGACATGTTGGACGAGATAACTAGGCACCTTGAGCTTCTTGTGAGCACGATCAGTGTTGTCCATAGTGTGAGTGCAATAGCTGATACCTCTACTAGGGACCAGACTTCTTCCATGCATCAAAGTAGCAGAGGACCATCCATAGTTCAACATGTCTAGTACGTGCAGAACCCTATTCAAGTCCAGTAGTATTCACAACAGATAGTTCCATACCAACAGGAAGTAGCCTACATTATTGAGCATCAATCTCCACCTCCACCTATAATTCATGAGGTGAATGGCATATAGTTCAACCATGAGCAAAACCAGCCCCGTCTGTCAGGGCAAGGCCAATTGGGTTCACAATAGGGTCAGAGACCAGCCCACCAGTTTTAGGGAGGAAGACAACAACAATACCAACACCAACAGTTCCAGCCTCATTATCTGTCTCCACCAAAGTTCCAAAATTGGAGAAAGGCCATCCACAATAGCAGTCTATGTATTTCCCTCATCATAACCAGCCACAGACTACATATTATGGACAATACCCATATTCTACTCGTTCTCATCATTATAGGAATCTGTATGGTTACCAATAGCCTCCACACTATCAGTCTCTTCAATAGACAGTCATTGAGCACCCTGAGGCCCCTTCGGTGAACCCAGCACTAGACTAACTTGCACTGCTCATGAAGAACATGTACGAACTGACTCAGAGGATCGACGACCTGACCACCACTAAGACAATTATCACATAACAGGTCGAAGCCAACACCAATAATTTCAGACGCAAGGAACATGTAGCCAATAGCCCACCCACACCCGAGACAGGTATGGCCCTTGATTTTACATGTTTATCTAACACCATTCATATAAGAAGCGGTAGGAGATTGCAACTGTCTACGCACCTGTTGGGGTTGGGAGATGAAACCACTGAGAGAGCATCATCTTCCACATCATCTTCTTCACCAGCAGTCGAGGGGACAAGTGTAGCAACACCCGGGTATGGAGTTTCATAACCTTTACCTCTACCAGGAAGATGTAGATCGCTACCGACAAGGGAGAATTTACCGGTCACAGATTCGTCTTCACGAGCAGTGACATACCTAACTGTTTTACATTTTGTTTTTCCTTTAACCATTTTGAACAACACTGTATAGACTAATTCTAGTTGTCCTAATGTACATAGTGATTCCACTTTGAATAATGGAAATGAACATTTGAATATCTCTCATTATTTTATGCCATTTCCTTCTTCTCATAAATCTTAAAAGATCAAAAAATTTAAAGTAACCCTATCTGATCTTGGAGTGGTTGAGATCTTACATAACATCTTTTTAGAGATGCCACAACTTAAGGTCATGGAATACATGCTTGCAATTAAAAAGGAAATGAAAGAGGCATGTACACAAAACTGTCGACCAAGGCAGAACATACAAAAGCAAATAGGAAAACACATCTTGAACGTGGCCACAGTTCATGACATCAGCAATCTCCCACCCAAAAAGAAATACATGGGAGCATCTCACATCCATTGCAATATATTTGATCAAGAATTTGATTGTACTTTTCTCGATAGCGATTCCTCCATTAATCTCACGCCATCATTTTTACTAACTAAATTTGGGTTAGAACCTCTTAAAACTAGGATGAACCTTTAATTTATTGATAGATCAATCAAGAGTCCAATAGGCATTTTAGAGGATGCTATTGTAACGGTACAGGGAATGAAATTCCTTGTTGATTTTGTTATCATGGATATGGACTCACCTGCACTGTTGCTACATGCTCGGATTATACTAGGTCGACCGTTCCTCTGAACAGCCGAAGTAGAATTTGATTATAGTACTTGAGACATCATCTTTCACTCTCGTAGTGATAAGGTGAAAATTGAGACGATCTCTCATCCAAGACCATCACTGCCACCAACATCAGATGAGATAGAGGAAGTTATATTAGAGTTAGAGGACTCTGATTTTCTTGCTGAATTCGAAGACATATATCTTCTCACTAATTTCATAGATACCAGGAGTGCTTTTCCCACATAGGAGTTCCTTTCCCAAAAGAACTCTCTAGAAAGCACTATCGACATGAGTTCCTTTGGTGATCTAACTGAGCTAGTTGCAGATGGATAGTTTGAGCTGATTTTTGAGGATCAATCTGACTTTTTGGAGGCACCTTCCGATATTCCTTTGACAAACTTTTATGAGATTACTGATGATATGCCTCCTTTTGAGAGTTCTGAGGTACAGATATCTGATCCATTCGTTGAATTTCCTCAGTTATGCACATATGAGAGACATCTTTCTGAGATTATTTGTTGAGATATCTGAGTCGTTAGTAGATGAGAATGTTGAACATCCTGATAAGCCCCTCTTTTCTGAACAGAGAACATTCATTGCAAATCTATCAGAGATTTTACTTGTTGAGCCATTAGTAGCCAAGGTGGACTTCCACATAGTACATATCACGTATCATCTACTAGTACAGTAGAAGAGGTTATTGTATAGCAGATTCAGACCCAGCATGAGCTCAAGGTTTTAACTTCAACGTTGAAACATGCCTTCCTTGCGGGTCTCCCCAGATGTTTCCGATCATCCTCAGCTCGTAGTTAATGTAGCTTTATGCCCACATCATATCTACCTAGAGGATGACTGTAAACCCTCTATGAATGTCAACGTCGTCTAAATCCAAATCTAAGGGAGGTTGTCAAGAAGGAGATCAAAAAATGGTGTGATGATGGCTTTATATATATATATGTGTGTGTGTGTGTGTGTGTGTGTGTGTGTGTGTGTGTGTGTGTGTGTGTTGACACGTTTTCACGATTGATGAAGGTGAAATATATAAATCAAATGTCATGTTCCTCATTTAATCAAATCGATCAACAAGAAAAACAAACCACTATGATAAAACATCCAAATGTAAGCAATTTCGCTACTTTTATTTACATGGTATAACAACCAGGGTCGCTCACAAGGAGCACAATTAGAAGCTAAGTAGTTTGATTTCAAGAATAAAAAGTCTTCTTTAGTGGTTTTTACTTTTTTTTCTAATTTAATTTTAAAAATAAAGTCAATGAGTACAAGGAATAAAATGTCTCACACACACTCTTTTTTGTTTTTCTAAAAGGTCAAAATTACTTAGAAAATTTTAATAAATTTTTTAGGCTTTTGTTTGTTTTATATTGTTTTTTATAATTGTTTTATATAATTTTTAAATGTTTTTGTAAAATCAAAAAAAAGTAAGGAAAAGAACAAACAGTGAACGAGCCGTGGTAGTTTGCAAGTTAAAAATATTTAAAATACCCAAAACTCCTAGGGGTGATTTTTATGATAAAATACATGAAATATATATAATTAGA
This sequence comes from Ottelia alismoides, assembly GCA_037367405.1. Lineage (NCBI taxonomy): Eukaryota > Viridiplantae > Streptophyta > Magnoliopsida > Alismatales > Hydrocharitaceae > Ottelia > Ottelia alismoides. The sequence goes on from JAZKJV010011092.1 coordinate 239,264, forward strand.
GACTGAAATTACTATTTTTAGTTTTTCTATAATTTTATATATTTTTATTATTTTTAAGGTGTTTTGTGATTTTTGTGGTTTTATAAACAATTTTCAAAAAAACTTAATACTGAAGATAAAAGACACTAAAATAGGATACTTTTTAAGGATTTCTGGATTTTTCTAAGGTAAATAGGACACTTTTTGAGGGTTTCTGGATTTTTAATAATCTAAAATGCTCGCAAGTCAACACCCAAAAATTACAACAAGTAATAAAAGATAGCATGAGCTATATGCGATTTTTAGATAATTTTTGGACTTGATTTAATATTTATTGCATCAAATATTTCCAAATAGTTAAAAATAGTTCATAATGACCTTTTCGCAAAGAAACTAATTTTTAAGGGCCAAATTATAACATATAATAAAAATCCAGCTGCTAACTGTGCAATTAATCCAGAAACTACATGTGCATCAAGTGACTCACTGCTCACAAGGGTATAAATGCAAATACATGAAATGTAAACTTCATTACATAACGAGCAGAAAGTTCAAGGGGCAATCTACAAATATACCAAAATACTCGTTCGTGTGCATGCAACCCAGTCTCAACTGGACTAATGTGCAAATAATTAAACTAGAGGGACCAAACTGCAAAAGTTCTTAAATATTTATTACAGTTATTGTACTAAACGTAAATAACATAAAAGATAGGGTAAAATGTGAAATTTATCCTTGCTGACACATGATGCCGCATGGAGGCGCTCTAATGTACGGCTTTGAGGACATTTGCAGAAAGGATCTCACAGCTCTGATAAAGGTAAGATCGTGCATGTCAGATTCGCCCCAGAATCTGATTAGACTGGTAGAATTTGGTTGTGCTTGTATGTCCTGATTAGATCTAGAACTACCACTCCAGATCAGACGATGATAAGAGTTGGTGGATGAACTGGGCTCAGGCGAGCTTCAATCAAACATGGAGAGAGATCCACTACTCTGATGAAGATGCTCAATGGTCCAACACATTTGTTGAAGTACTTACCATCGAATGGACAACTCTGATTGATAAAAGGACAAGTGGATGGTCGGTACGGTGGTGCTCCACTGGAGCTATTCATCTGAGTATATCAAAGGGCCAAGGGATGCTCTCGCACGTGTCTGAACTTGCAAGGAAACTCTGGGCTCGTAGAAGAAGCTTCGATCGAGGTTATTTTGTGAAAGAAGCAAAGGAAGCGACGATGAATGATGTTTCGACCTCTGACGGAAATGGAGAAAGGAGGTCTCTCCCTAATCCGGCTGCGATGATCTAGTCTAAGAATGGTCAGGTTACGCTAGGAAATGAAGGGTGCGTCAACGTAGCAATCTGTATAGCTAGAGGTGTTTAACAAAGCTCCATACCGAGTCGTTGCAGAAGGCGGCGTTGTGACAGAGATGATTGGCTAAATTTTAAATGAAATGGGAAATGGAAGCGAAGAAAGAGGGATACCTAGAGCTTCTGAAAAACTCATGAACTGCAAGCGAGGCGAACAGTGGGGTTATAGCCTCTATCAAACTGCGAAAGGCCAGGAGGCTAATCACGGTAGAGAACTCCAGCCACGAGCTGAGCTTCGTTCAACAGACCACCAACCAAGGCTCCAAAGGGTGCTCCAGACTCCTGTCACTCAGCTGGACGTCACTAGGGGGCACAAGGGTGGCGAGGAATGAGCTTCTGAGCTCTGGAGGTGGAAGTGAATAGTTATCGGCAAGGTCTAGGGTCTAGAAGATCGGAAGATTCAGCGAAACCCAAGCACGATCCAGCTCTCCCTAGGGATCGGCAAGGACCATGGATTATAGGAGCATAATCGGGTGTAAGAACCGAGGTGAAATTTTATCGGGTCTAATCGGGAAAAAGCAGAAAAAAGAGCTATGGCGAACGAAAGTCGGGTCGACCCGGCTGAGGGAGAAGGTTGACTAGAGTCAACAATCTGACGTGGACCAGTGGGAAAAATCTAGGCCAAAAATTGAAAGAATAGTAAATATAAAATAGTAGATGATTTAAAAAATTGAATAAAATGAAAATGTTTATTATTTTATAAACTATTTTTCTGTAATTTTTAATTATTTTTAGGAATTATTATATATAATATATATTGTATAATGTATTATATACATGTATAATATACCAATGTATTACATACATGTATTTTTATTATTATTATTTTATGAAAATATGACTTATTTTACATTTTATTTATTTACAAAATAATTTCATAAATATAAAAAGATTTTCTTTATTTTTGCCATTTAAATAAAGGAATTAAAAAATAGGGATTATATACACACATGTGGCTTTTGTACAGTGAATTGTGGATTTTATTTTTAGGTTATTTTGTGTTTTCTGATTTTTATTATATTTTTATTTTATTATGAATGGTATGTACAAGTGTGAGAAAATGTAAAATAAATATTCCTTTGTTGATGTTATGTACAATATACATTGTACCCTATCTCTCTCTACTAATTTCTTGTCGATTAGGACAAGACTTGACCTTCTCTTTAATGTTTGGGTCACTCTGTATTTATTCTAAATACATACTTCTTATTATTTTCTTTCTATTCTTTTATTTTTGGTAAATATGTGTTAATATGCAATATTAACAAAGAACTGTACAATGTTAAATTATTGTATTTACATATATTTATAGGTGTTTCCGCTAAAAGATAAAGTTAAAATAAAAGAATAAAGAATGAGAATCGTAGATTCATCATCCCCCTATACATTACATTTGCTAGTCCCTTATAAACACTTATTTCAAAAAGAAAAAGAAACAGAGTTGATTATTCAACTTATCTTCTTTTAATTGAAGTATGAATCTTAGTCAGACCTTTGGATTATTAATTTGATGGAACCTTGTTGGGAAATAGGTTTAAGACTCAACAACTCCAAGTTCCACAGTTCTATGGTCAGGACTCCTTAATAACCAGGTCAGAACAAGTTTACATACGCAAACTCTAATGACTATCAACCTTTCCTTGTATTGTGTATGTGATATATAGCTCCCCACCTCATAAATGGCAAAGAAACAACATCCCTAGACATGGTAACTATAATCCCCAAGTCAAGCAACTCTTTCCTTGAGGAGCGGGGTGTTCCCTTCTAAGTTCAAGTACAACTAGATCAAGAAGAGGGGAAAGAAGAGAATGGACCATGACCAGTGTAGCCACGTATCCTTTGGAACTTGACCAGTGTAGCCAAGTCTCGAGCTGCAAGCTTCCATGAGATGAGATGGTGGAATACATAAGCTTTGCTTATTCACTATATACACTCCGGCGGACATTTTATTTTCAATCAAGCTTGTTCCCTTTTTTTGGAGTTTTTCGTATTTTTACACATTCTTTTATGTGCATATATACAATATATCTACACGGTGCAACATGTACATAAGTAGTTTTTCTTCTTGAGCCAGTAGACTATCCCTCTTTTGAAGCTTTATTACAACCTACAGTCTCCTGTCATTAGACCTTAATGCTACTAGACCAAGTTGATGTGCACTTCCCTCCCTAGAGGAGGATGACAGGTTCCGGCTAGTTGTACTACCCTCATATGCTATTTATGGCCAAAGGATTTTGCCTCTCACCACCTCATCCGTGTTGAGCTTCATGTAAGGTGTGTGTCTGAGTTAAGCAAATGTCTCTGAGAGTCATGTGTGAGTTGTTACGTGTTTTACTTAGGCTCATCAAGATGACATGTGAAAATAGCCTAGTGGACTCGAAGAATTAAGTCATTATGGAACTGAAAAGTCTTAACCCGAAATCCTATAAGGTTCCTCATAAGTTAAGAGGACTAAGGTCTTAACCAATATCCATTCTTCAATTTAATTGCAGACTAGTTTAAATGTCAACCATATTCTGAAGAATGCATGCGAGTATATACAAAACTCTTATCATGTGGAATTTTCAAAAATATGCAAATTTTTATGGAAATTTTGATTTTTCAAATTTTTAGGTATTTTGAAAAAAATAAGGAAATATTTCTACAAAGAAATATACATATTTACACAAGGATTTATATTACAGATCTTACGTATACATTGGTTTTAGGGGTATCTTTTGGTTTTTAATGTGTATATATATACAAGTAGTTTTAATATCCCTTGTTTATTTCTTTATGTGGCAAAATAATTTTGCAAAAATAGTCTTCAAAAAAATTCTCAAACCTAGTTTTACGAACTATTTTTAAACTCTTTGTTTTCACATAATTTTCAAAAAAAACTTTACTATATACGTAATTTTGATATAAAAATTAATTTACAAATATTTTGCAAGAAAAACTTTTTTACAACATTTTTATAAAATCTGTAAAAAATAATTTTTCAAAGAGTTTTGAAATATGTTTTCAATAGCATGTTATTAACACACAAAGTACGAGTTAAGGCTAAAGTATATATACAATATATATGACACCCCCCTATACTTAGCTCGAGCGATGTCCTCAGCGTGATTAGAGAGCGATGAAAGAAGATATAACTCGTGCTGAATATGAGGAAGTGAAAAGAACTGCATACTACAATGATGAATGAAGGAATAAAAAGAATAGAAATCGATGATCCCCCTGTACCTAGGATCAAGTAATCCTTAGTATAGACGACTGTACAAAAGGGAAAACCGATGAGTAGAATGTACTGGCATTACCTCCCCTATACCTAGGGTGAAATATCATTAATTTATGGCAACAAAATAGAGGTAATAGAATCAAATGGATAATCACAAGTCTGACACCCCTATTCTTAGGATAAAGTGCATCCTATGTATAACAAAATCATAAGATGAAGATGGGGTGTTAGACAAAAAGAATGAATGATATGGATAATATGGATCTATACAACAACATGGAAGAAGTGAAAAATCATGTATGAGATGCAAGTGATCTGAGTCAAAGATAGCATCTCATACAAATTGAATTGGGACAACATCAACGATTAGCGGATCATGATCAAGATATGGCTTCAGGTACTGACCATTGACTTGAAAGGTGGAATTAAAAGATAATTCAGATATATCAATAGTATTAATGTTGTGCACCTTTCTGATCAACTATGGTCCCTTCCATTTAATTTGTAACTTCCCTGGAAATAACCTTAACCTAGCATCAAATAGTCATACCCTCTAGTTCAGGTCAAACTGTTTATGGATGATGTGAGAATCATGCCATATCTTCACTCTATCTCTACACTATAGGCTACTTGAGAAGGCTGTGTTTCTCAACTCCTCTAGATATGCCAATTCTGCTCTCCTTTGATCTCCTACACTCTTGGGATCAAATAATAGCTCAGTAATTACCCAAAGTGACATATGCTTGATATCCACCGGTAAGTAGCATGGCAAGACACAAACGAGTCGAAAGGGAGTTGTGCCCAAAGGTGTCTTGAAGGATGTCCGATAGGCCCACCAGACCGAGTCCAAAAGCTGTGACCAATCCTTTCAGTTTGAGCAAACAATCTTCTGCAAAATAGTCTTAATCTCCCTATTTGAAATATTAGTAAGACCATTAGTTTTTGGATGATATGGAGTGGCAACTCTACGATCAATGCTGAACTCATTAGAAAGGGCCCTTACCTTGTCGTTGATAAAATGATCCCTCCAATCAGAAATCATGACTCTAGGTACCTTGAACCATGGAATGATATTCTTCTTCAAAAATCTGCAAACAGTCTTTGCAAATGCGTCTCGGGCAAGGATGGCCTCAACCCAACGAACAACATAATCCACAACAAGCAGAATGTATTCAAATCCCTCACTCTTAGGGAATGGACCCATGAAATCGATGCCCCAAGCGTAAAAAAGCCTCACAAAAGTGAATGGGATGCATCGACATCATATCTCTCTATCCACAAGTGCCCATCCTCTAATAGTCAATGCACCTCTTCACGAATTTATTTGAATCCCTGAAGAAGGTAGGCCACCAAAGGCTGGATTGTAGTAATTTCTGTGATGTTCGTCTCCCAGAGTGATGTCCTTCTACCTCAAGCTTGTGGAAATAGGTGTGTACAGTATAATGTTCCTCCTAAGGAATACACTTACTCCATATACTATCCCCCCATTCATGATAATGGTTGGGATCCTCTTAATGGTACGACTTGACCTTCACAAGGAAGGTCTCAAGTCGCTGACTTGGCCAACCTTATCGAACTCATGGCAAGAAGATAGTTCACAATGTCAATGTACCATGGAAGCGAGGTGATAGCAAGAATTGCCTCGTTTGGATATGTCTCAGTGATAGGTGTGGTCTATTCAGTATCCTCGTGGTTCTCTAATCAGGAGAGGTGATCCTCCACCACATTCTTAACTCTAGGTTTATCCTTAATCTCTATGTCAGACACCTGGAGTAAAAGGATCCATCTGGTCAATCTAGCATTGGCATCCTTCTTTGCTATGAGGTATTGGATGGCAGTGAGATCAGTGCAAATTGTCAGTCTTGATCCAAGAATGTAATATCAAAACTTATCCAAAGCAAAAACTACAGCTAGCATCTCCTTCTCAGTAACAGTATAGTTTTGTTGAGTGGCATCTAAAGTCCGGCTAGTGTAGTGAATGACAAATGGCAATCCATCCTCCTCTTTCTGAGCACAACCACTACGGAAAAATCAAAAGAGTCCATCATGATATCGAATGAGAGAGACCAATAGGGTGGCTAAAGGACAAGAGCCTCGCTACTAATCCATTGAGAGTCTCAAACGACATAAGACCCACTTATCATATACAAGGAATTCTGTGTCTTTTGATAGAAGATCAATAAGCGGTCACACAATTCAGATGAAGCCATGTATGGACCGTCGATAGAAACCAACATGCCCCAGAAAATACCATAACTATCTGAAATTGGATGGTGGATTGAGCTTCTTGATGATATCCGCCATGGCACGGTCAACCTCCATGCCCCTGTTAAGGATGATGGGGCCAAGGACCATCCCTCGAGTCCACTTGAAATGACTCTTCTCCCAAGATAACAGAAGTTTGACCTCTACCCAACGCTAAAGTACTCGGTCTAGGCAAGCAAGATAAGCATCAAAACTATCGTCGTAGACTGAAATTCATCCATGAAGACCTCTAACATTCACCCACCATGTCTAAGAAGATGGAAATCATGCACCTTTGGAATGTAGCCAGGGCATTACATAAACTAATGGGCATCCGTCTAAAAGCATATGTTCTGAATTTACATGTGAACTTCATTTTCTCCTGGTCATCCGATGTTATGGCCACCTAGTTGTAACTCGAGTACCCGTAAAGGAAATAATAATGACTCTTTCCAGCCAAACTCTCAAGAATCTGATTAATAAATGGTAGCGGGAAATGATCCTTCTTGGTGGACTGATTCAATCGTTTGTAGTCCACACAAACCCTCCAAGAAGTTGGTACTCATGTTGTTATCTCCTCTCTAGAATCACTCACAATAGTGGTGATACCTGTCTTCTTGGGTACCACTGATGAACCATGATTTTGCCCTCTTAATTAAGTAGAATTAACAAGTTTGTTGCAGTCAGGTAAAATCGGATTTGTCAAAGACTGCTTAAATAATGTTTCAATAAACACCAAGGAAGCAGACAAATTTATTATTTTACATGGGCAAGCTCAAGGTCAAACTCAGGGACACGAACCTCTTAAGCATATATCTAGACTCTTATAACTTAAATTAAGCGATGAATTAGAAATCCATAGGTCAATGTGCAGAAGTATGCTAAAATGCAAACAATAGAGTAGACAATTTTATTTGATTTTTATCATGAAACTGAATACAAATTCAAAAAGGTGCAAAGATGCCCTCGTTAGACAGAATAAATGAGCAATAAATAGTAGTCAATTTTTGGTTCTCATTATGAAGCTAGTCTAATTAATGAATGGATACAACGCATGAAAAGCATTTTAAGAGAGACACTTAATTTAAATTGATGCCTTAAAATTAATAGTGTGAAAAAAGAAATCCAAGCACTCCATTAAGAAGACAATTAAACAAGCTTCGAAACGCCACTAAAATCAACTGAAACGAAGCTCGGATGCTCAAGATATTCACAAAAGAAAGAAGGGACATAAATGTAAGAAAAACATGAAAATAAATAACAAATAGGTCCCTGGATAGACAAAAATATAAATAGCAAATGTCGCGATGCCTTTCCTGTAAATTACCCACACGCGCGAGGGTATATTTACAAATATTAAAACCAGTAGGGGTTCGGGTGCAGATTACCCCAAGAACGCATGGATGGCATGTGATCAGAGGACCTGAATGTAATTTGAAGAAGCTCGAAGGTCCCCCCTACAAATATCCCCACCCACACATGCCTGAGAAAGTGGGAGGGGTGAGGTTCGGTGGACGCGCAGGCTCATGGGAGGCTTGGAGGAGGCTCGGGAGCTGGATCAGGCTTGAAGCTTTGATCGGGAGGCTCAGGCGAGGTTTGGCTTCTCCGAATCAGCACGCTTGGTGTTTATGTTCGGTGGTTGACACGTGGACTCTTGTGGGCTGTCCGATCATAAAAGATCATACGGTAGCTGTAGGTGCGAGGAGGGCGACGTGGCCAACATTCCTCCTCGCCACCGCCTCCTACGGCGGACTAGGCTAGGCTCTAGCGACATGCTACTTTGTTTTGCCAGGCCTTGGGATGACGTATATAGCTCGAAGACAGATCCCCAGAAGATGGTGAAGAAGCTACGACGTTTGTGAATCGCCGAGGAGGCCTGAATGGGTGAGGTGGCCTAGAATCGTAGGTGAACACGAGCTTGAAATTTCCTCTGGCGAGAACTTTGACCAATGAAGTTAAACCTGCATGGTTAGTACAATAGCTAAAGTGTTGGTTTTTTGCGAGGTGGTGGGTTGGAATGGGGTCTCAAAGGGGCAGAGGGATTGGAGACCGAAGCTCCCCTCCGACAAGGCGGAGGAGAGGTGGTTCGGAGATTACCATATCTTAGAGAAGGGAAGGTGGCTAGCTAATGGGTGCGCAAAGATGATTGGGATGAGGAAGAGCCGGTGTGATGATCAATGAATCAGAAGGAGCTTACCTGGGATTCAGGTAAATCAGAGAAAAATGTGAAAAATACAAAAAGGATCAGAAGAAGCTTACCTTGGACTTGGCGGTCATCGGGCCTGCGCATGGGATTCATGCGAACCCTGGGTCTTCGCTGGACTCCATCAGCGACGCGGAGCCGCTTGCCGGGTCGAAGCGACTTGAGGCATAATCTACATTGGCTAGGGGTCAACACTGGGAGCTCCGTCATCTTTGCGCCTTTGATTCGTCCTCCCTCTGTCATGGGGAGGCGAAGAGGGGCAGGGCGGAGCCCCTCCTACAAGTTCACACCTTGCATTGGCGGCGGTGAGGGTGTATTAATAGATGGAGGTTGTGGTTACGGTGAAGATTGTCGTTGTTTGAGAGGGCGAAGTGGAGCAAATGTTTGTGAGTCATGGGGAGAATGGATCAAAGGCGTAAAGACACGTGGCCTATAGGAGAATGGAGCGAAGGTTTGTGAGTCATGGGGAGAATGGAGCGAAGGTTTGTGAGTCGTGGGGAGAATGGATGCCCGCGAGGAAGAAGGTGGATCAGGCTGAGTCATGGAGTAGTTAGCGAGTGGAGAGAGTGGATGAGAAGATAGCAGAAATGGGAAGGGAGTGTTCGGTTGGAGAGGTGGACGAATGTGGAAAAGAGGGGTGACCGGACGTAGGAGACGACCTCTCGGCCGTTGGATCTCACGATCCAATGGTCGAGGGAAAGGTGCTAAAGGACATCTTCGATTAGATCGATGGAAGGCGGATCGAAGGGCGCATGAAGCGCCACGTGTCGAGCTAAGAGAAAGGCAGGAACAGATGGAGGAGATGGCGGATGGGAGTGGATCAGATGGTCGGTGATGGAGCGGTAGATTGCGATTGAGATTGAAGTAAGGTGGAAAAGATCGTACGGTGACAGCCAAGCCACATGTCGATATGAGATAAAGGCGCTCATGGACGGACAAGATATGAATGGAAGAAGGATCTGAGGGTTAGCAAAGGAGGCGATACATACGGCGGTGATCTGAAGGGGAAAAGGGAAATCATACGACGAAGAGTGGAGGGTGAGTGGCGCACAGTGAGCGGGCCACGTTGCGCAACCAGAAAGCACCACATGGCCCAATCTGGTTATTCAAACAAAGAAGGTGAAAAGGAGGTAGAAAATGACCGAATTTGGAAATACTAAAAACATGAAAGTTGTAGTTCTCGATGAGATCTACACGTTTCTTGTTAACTAAACACGGAAATGAGGTCAACAAAGGGAGAAATATTTTTTTAAGCATTTTTTATGGTAAAAACACTACATATTTTAGATTTGTTATTTTTTTTGGATTTTTTATTTATTCCACGACTTAGATTTATACAACATTTTATCTGATATTTATTATCACTAGTCTAAGCTAGGGAGTTAATATCTGTGAATTCATGTAATGAAACCGGGTTTCATCACCCCCATATACATAAACTATGCTCCTCCCCGAGCATCTAAAAAATGAATGAGCATGATTAAGACCCTTGTGCATATGCGTACATGATTTGATTCGTTCAAAAACTCCCAATTTTAGAGATCCAAAATTAGAAGGCTCAACCTAGTCTTAATCAAGAGGTATCCAATTTCTTTAATTTTCCAGACTCTCTCTTGTATACATATAAATTAAGGATATGACATTAAGTGTTGACCGCGATCCTGAGAGTAGAGTCACAACGTCACCCAAGGTCTCGGTCCAAGAAATTCTCCTAAGGACCCAATCCTCAACACTAGAGAATAAATCAAATCTTGCATCCAATCCACCATCTCTTTAGTTGTCAGACATAGAGGTGTAGGTGGCAGGCCAGTTGATGGAGGGTTTTAGGATTGTGTCATTTCTTCTCTCCCTCTCATTGGATCAAGGATCCTCTCTAGTGCCTTATTACTCAACGTATATTTTTGGTGTTGATCAATGCATCCGTCAAAAGAAGTTCGAGTCCTCTGCACTTGTTTTCCTAGGAATACACTGGGGTGTGCATTTTTTGAGTACCTATCATACCTTCGACACCCAGACATGTAGCATTTACGATGCAGAGCACGTTTTTGGTGCAAGCCTGACTTCTGGTCCTAATAGCGGTGGTCCAAGTGGACTCTTTGTAATGGTTGGGAGCGCTCGCCTTTGGTGGAAGCTCTATGATTATTGACATTGTGGAATGAGAGCTTTTTTTTCAACATTGATAATCATTGCTTTGTATTATTTTTTTCACTAGCTCTACTGCTTTTACAAAGAGTTGACGCACGCTGATCAACATTTTTATTTTTTTCACAACCTGGCACTTAGGTAGATGTCAAGAGATTATTACAAGAATCAAGTTCTCATACTGGCTAAAATGTTGACACTCAGGTTTCGTGAAGCCTTTGATGATCTTATCGCGTCCTTGAGCATCATTAAATCAAGTCCAGACATGAATCCCTCATCCTAGTACCTCAAGTGAAATTTCAACTCTTCCCATCATGATCGTAGTCGTATATGTGAAGTGCTGATCATATTCTTAAGGTAGGAGACTAAGCATGCAATATAACACGCAAATATGGCAAACTAGGGAAATGTGGATATTTAAGTCTAAGACCCTGATGGTCAAGGCTGGTTAAACTAAAATCTCAAGATCTCATAAATTAGGTGTTCTCGAACATCACAGATCCTGTGTGCAGTGAAAATCGTAGAGAATTTAATAAACTCCTTCATCAGTTTTGAATTTTTTATTTTTTAGCTTTAAAAGACCTAATGACCACCTAAACTCAAATGAGTAGATACATATGCTTTCAGCCAGTATAGGTGTAAGTACAGGCCGTAGAACGAAACTTGTTGCTTGAGGACAGGGCCATATGCGATGTCCTCTAAACCACCTACTCTGCTAAGGGTTAACCCTCACTGAAAGGCCGCTACTTATTTGCGTTTAGTAGTCAATTTGACTTTCAAAGGATTTTTGGTTTTCTAATTTTTATGGATATTAATTAAAGTTAGAACACAAGTTAGACTCATTTTCCTTGAAATTAAGAAAACATTTTCCAAACCATGTCGCACATATTTTTTTCAAACATTTTTCAAACGATTTTCAAAACAAGTGAAACCATTTTTCAAATCATTTTCAAAAGTTTTTTTCTTGAAAATAGTGTAACATAGTATAGAAAAATCCTTGAAACATTTTACAACTTAGTTCATAAAAAATCCATATATATGGTATACCCCACTATACTTAAACTTTGATATGTCCTCATAGCACTATGATAGAAAGACATAGATCCATTTAAGTATAGAAGAATATACGGGAACAGAGGTGGGATCCCCCTATACTTAGATTAGAAATAACCTAAGTATTAAGGCAAGGAAAGATGAGTAAGAAAATCACAGGGTCTCAGGCGCCCTATACTTAAGCAGAGAGTAGCCTAAGTATAGAGATGGATAATTGATGTTGGGGATATCCAAGGGGAACATAGAAGTTAGGATGCATGTACAAGTGAGCAAGTGAATCTTCGGAGATGAATGGAGTACCTAAGGTCTAGGGGAGGTTGTCAGAGCAATCAAGGCTAAATCAAGCATGCAATACCCCTTCGAATTCACCAACTCACATGTGAAGTAAATGTTGGTTTATTATCTTGTCATTTTTGTTGGTGATTAAAGCATTCTAGTTTACGCAAGACAAATGTCAAATTAAACCATCCTACATAAACAAGGGTGTTTCTCTCCCAAAACATTATTTTACTCCATTTTAGGTCAACTTAAATTAACAGTCCCAATTATTTTCTTAAGGTTATCACTGATTAAAGGTGAGCACATAAATCAAACAATCATCATCTACCGCTCATTCCCAATTTCCATTAACCTAGGTGATCAAGCCAGGAAGGGAGGTCGAGAAAAAGCCATGCAGCCCATAAAAATCATGACCTATGCTAAGAGAGAAAACATGCATTGACTTGAGCAAAATTCATGAAAACTCAGATTGAATTTAAAAATCAAATAAAATGTATGCACGTCAATGAAAAATCGCACCTAACATGCTTCTATGAGCGGGGAAGAACATCTTTTAATTTAGGCTAAGTGAAGCGATGTCTACATGCATCTAGAATTATAGTGTGTCCTACCTACGATCAAACACAAAAGGATAAAAAGTGAAATAAGCTCGAAGAGCAGTGTGCCTGATCCTAGGTCGACACTCAAGTGGAGTGATCCCCACACACCACAAATATCTCGTTCATATACACGCGCTAGTCTTCGAACGAATACCGCTGTAATGACGATTATTACATAAAATGGAATAAAATGTAAGATACATTTTTTTTCGATTTTTCTCCAATGTTGCTTCTGCGGCTCTTCGCAGCGGGGAACACCTGCTCCTCACCTCCTTGAAGACTAAGCGCCCTACCTTAAAAACAAACGTTAGATATCAATCAAAGAAATTTTAATAAAGCAAGACAACAACATGACCTACGAGTTAAAAATTAACATTTAATTAAATAAATAAAAATCCAAACAAAACAAAAGATGAGTTGTGTCCCTGGCAATAGCGCCATTTGACGAACGTGATTTTTCCCTCTTAATTAAGTAGAATTAACAAGTTTGTTACAGTCAGGTAAAATAATATTTGTCAAAGACCGCTTAAATAATGTTTTAATCAACACTAAGGAAGCAGTCGAATTTATTATTTTACTTGGGCAAGCCCAAGGTCAACTTTGGGACACGAGCCTCTTAAGCATATATCAAGACTCTTATTACTTAGATTTAGCGATGAACTAGAAATCCATAGGTTAATGTGCAGAAGTATGCTAAAATGCAAACAATGGAGTAGACATTTTTATTTTACTTTTATCATGAAATAGAATGCAAATTCACAAATGTGCAAATATGCCCTCATTAGACAGAATCAATGAGCAATAAATAGTAGTCAATTTCTGGTTCTCATCATGAAGCTAGTGTCATTAATGAAGTGATACAAAGCATGGAAAGCATTACAAGAGAGACATTTAGTTTGATATAAAGCCTCAAAATTCATAGTGTCAAAAGAGAAATATAAGCATGCCATTAAAAAGACAATGAAACAAGCTTCGAAAATCCATTAAAATCAACTGAAACGGAGCTCGGATGCTCAATATATTCACAAAAGAAACCAGTGGTATAAGTGCAAGAAAAATGTGAAAATAAATAACAAATAGGTCCTGAGAAGGACAACAATGTAAATATCAAAGGCTGCGAGGCCTTCCTTGTAAATTACCCACACGCGTGTTGGTATATTTGCAATTATTAAAACCTAGAGGGGGGTCAAGTGTAAATTACTCCAAGAGCACGTAGGTGGCACATGATCGGAGGACCTGAATGTAATTTGAAGAATCTTGAAGGCAGCAAATATCCCGCCCACACGTGCCTGAGCATGTGGGAGGGGCGAAGTTTTGTGGATGTGCAGTATCGGAGGAGGCTCGGGAGCTAGACCAGTCTTGGTGATTGGCTCAGGAGGCTCAGGAGAGGCTCGGCTTCGCCAAACCAACAGGCTCGGTGCTAACGTTCGATGGTTGACACATGGACTCCTGTGGGACATCTGATCAAATAAGATCAGACGATAGCTGTAGCGTGCGGGGAGGGAGATGTGGCCAACTATCGACCGTCCGATTGTGAAGATAGGACCCTCGCTGCTTTACGAGTTCCTCCTCGCCGCCGCCTCCTACGGCGGACTAGGCTGGGCTCCGACAACTTGATAATTTGCTTCGCCAGGCCTAGGGAAGACATATGGAGCTCGAAGATAGATCCTAAGAAGATGGCAAAGAAGCTCCGACATCTGTGAATTGCCGAGGAGGACTGAATGGGTGAGGCGGTCTGGAATCGCTGGTAAACACGAGCTTGAAATTTCCTCAGGCGAGAACTTTGACCAATCAAGTTAGTTCCTGCATGGTTAGTCCAATAGTTTAAGTGTTGGTTTTGTGTGAGGTGGTGGGATGGAATGGGTTCTCAAAGGGGTAGAGGGATGGGAGACCGGAGCTCCCCTCCGGTAAGGCGGAGGAGAGGTGGGTCAGAGATGACCAAATCTTGGAGAACGGAAGGTGGCTAGCTGATGTGTGCAGGAAGGTGGTTGGGATGAGGTGGAGCCGATGTGATGATCAATGAACGGTAAATGTTCGAGGAAGTCTCTCGGTAAATTAGAGAAAAAATGTGAAAAATACAATAAGGATCAGAAGGAACTTACCTAGGATTTGGCGGTCGTCGGGCCTTTGCTTGGGATTCAAGGCAAACCCCAGGTCTTCGCTTGACTCCATCAGGCATATGGAGCAGCTCGCCGGCTCGAATCGGCCGGAGGCATAGCCTACATTGGCAAAGGGTCAACACCGGGTGCTCCTCCGTCTTTGTGCCTTCGATCCGGACTCCCCCTATCACGGGTTGGCGGAGAGGGCTGGGCGGAGCCACACCTACAAATGGACACCTTGCATTGGAGGCGACGAGGGTATATTAAAGGATGGAGGTTGTGGTTTCAGTGAAGAGTATCGTGGTTTGAGAGGGCGAGGTGGAGCGAAGGTTTGGGAGTCATGGGGAGAATGGATGCCCGCGAGGAAGAAGGTGGATCAGGCTATGTCATGGAGTAGTTAGAGAGTGGAGAGAGTGGCTGAGAAGACATGGGAAATGGGTTGGGAGAGTTGGGTTGGCATGGTGGATGAACGTGGGAAAGAGGGGCGACCAGAGGTAGGAGACGTCCTCTCGTCTGTTGGATCTCACGTTCCAACGGTCGAGGGAAAGGCGCTAAAGGATATATTTGATTAGATCGATGGAAGGAGGATCTAGGAAGCACCACGTGTTGAGATAAGAAAAAGGCAGGAGCGGACGGAGGAGAAGGTGTATGGGAGTGGATCAGATGGTCGATGACAGAGCAATAGCGGACGGTGGAGATTGAACTTAGGTGGAGAAGGTTTGGCGGTGATGGACAAGATATAAATGGAAGAACGATATGAGTGTTAGGAAAGGAGGCAGGACGGACAATGGTGATATGAAGGAAAGAAGGGAAATCAGACGACAGAGAGTGGCGGGCGGGTGGCACACAGTGAGTTGGCCATGTGGCGCAACCAGAAAGCACCATGTGGCCCAATCAGGTTAGTCATAGAAAGAAGGTGAGAAAGGAGGGAGAAAATGACCAAATTTGGAAAAACTCACAAAATGAAAGTTGTAGTTTTCGATGAGATCTACAAGTTTCAGGTTGACAAAGTATGGAAATGATGTCAACCAATGGGAGAAATATTTTTGTAAGCATTTTTAATGTTAAAAAAACTACGTATTTTAGTTTTGTTATTTTTGTTGGATTTTTAATTTATTCTATGACTCAGATATATACAACAATTTATCTTATTTTTATTGGCACTATTCTAAGCTAGGGGGTTAATATTTGCGTATTAAAGTAATGAAACTGGATTTCATCACCCACATGCAATGGACTAACCCATTTGGACTCAGAGATGGGGAATATAAAATCGCTCCACCACTTAGATATTTCCTTCAGGACCATATCTCGAAGATTCGGGTTCAGCCACCACTGGAACTCATGCGATGGCTTGGCATCATCTTCAAGATAGATGTAGTGGGAGCATAGGGTAGGACTTATCCCCTGGAAATCTGCAACAATCTATCCGATTTCCTTACAGTTTCTCTCAAGAACCTCAATCAAGCGAGATTCTTGGTCTTCAGTCAAATCTACTAATATAATTATCGGAAACATATCTGGCTCACCTGCAAGGAATATGTACTTCATACTTTGCGACAAGATCTTCAATTCATGATATGTGGGAGCTGGCAAATCTGGCCTCTGAAAAGTCTGCGTGAAAGCTACCAAATCTGCATGTGAGAACTCTTGCTAAATCTGTAAATTTGATAATGATGACATTGCTGTTGTGTCTGTCTACTGTACTGGCTTGCTCACTGTCTTAAATGTGGGCTCTTTGGAAATCAGACACGGTAAATAATCATCAAAGTCCTTCCAGTCAAAATTAGTGTCTGAGTCTGAGGGATCTGATCACAAGAAATATAATCTGCTTCGTTATCCTTAATGCAATCATCAACCTCTAATGTTTCATGTACCATGAATGTGCACTCTGAAATCTCATCATCTTTAATATGTGGCTCTACCATCTCTGAGGGTGTGATAAGAGCTCATGAAACTGGATTTGACCATACTGCTTCATCATCTGTAATCACAAAATCACATTCTTGGTGGATGTCTAGATATGCATCTGTCATCTTCTCTGCATCGGTGGTCTACTCTGAGCAAGCTGGGTCTTTAGCTCTGATCTCCTCAATCGTCTCTATTTGTATACTCTTGCCATTGACGGAAAAGTATACCTTCCTACTATCATGATCGGATATTGTCTTGGCTTTGGCCAAGAATGGTCGTCCTAGAATGATGGGTGTATCGGTCGTAGATTTAGGCTTCTCCATGTCCTACACAACGAAGTCCACGGGGAACTTCAGGCCATGAATTGTGACGACAACACCCTTTAATAACCCCTTAGGCCTCTTAATAGATCGATCTACAAATTGAAGGACTGTCTTGCTTTGTTTAAGAGGGCCAAACTTGAAACGGTCAAGTAAGGTAGCCAGGAGGTGGTTAATCGAAGAACCGTTGTCTAATAGAGTGTGATCGAACCACTGCTCGTGAATATGGCATCTGACATAGGGAGCTCCTGTTGGTCAAGCAAGTGTCATGGGTAAGCATTTGGATTTATGCATCGTGGTTCATCTTCTTCCTACAAATGGTGGTTTTCTCTCTCAAGTTCTTTTGGAATAGAGGAATGTGCTCAAGTGCCTCTTGAATAGTTAGTTGAATCTGAAATCTTTCAATCATCTGCTCGCTAAACTGTAGTCGGTGCCTCCTTTTGTGATTTTTTGTTTTTGGCCCTTATCGTAAGTGGAGTGCATGAGGAAAGGGGATAGAAGGACCCTCTACTAATGGGCGAGGGACATGAGTAGGTTCCTGATCATTCAAATGGCTAGAATCCACACAAAGATCATCAAACACAATAGATGGACTCGCATGAGATAAATAAACCTTTCCTTTATTCATATTTTAGTTTTTTTTAAAATTTTGTATTGTTTGTATTTTCTAAATGAATCATTAGGTCTAGAAGATGTCAACACAACCAAAGCACTCTTGGTGGCATCAGTACCACTGACAACATCTGATCTTGCGGTATCAGCACCAGGTGTTGGCTTATGAACTTGTCAACCGGTGGCTTCAGCACCACCATCTGCAACTGGAATCTCGATAGCCTCATTATCGTTGTTTGGATAAACATCATTGGTGGCATCAGTACCCCGTCATCATCTTGGTGAGAGGGATCAGTACCGCTCCTGACATTGTCTGGCACCCTAGAATCGGCATCAGGGTGTCACCTAGACGAGTCGCCAATGGTTTGCTTCATACCACTCTTAGGAGTCACTAAATCATCATCAAATATACAACAAGTACCATCCAAAAAATCACTAGCAGAGGTGGTCTCTGTAGACTGTACACGTTCAGACTTTCTCTTCATGTTATTAGGGTTGGGTTTGACCTTAGCAGGTATGGTGGCTTTGCCCTTCATCATTTCCCTCATTCCTGCCGAAACGCATCCATCTCTTGCTAGAAAGTAGCCCACTAGTCTATCAACTTGTGGGAGAGATCATCAAGGGTTGGGTTCTCATACTGGTGTGCATGAGGATCGGACAGGTTGTCTCACTGGAAATGAGGCTGGCTCTATTACTGGTAGTGAGGAGGAGACTGGGGGTACTACTTATGAGGTTGATGCCTCCACTGTTGTCCTTGATACTGGGGATGTGGACCGTGCTGTTGTTGTGTACTGGGCTGTTGTGATTGGATGCCTTGCCATGCCTGTGCCGAAGGCTGCTGTTGGGATGAGGTGGCTCCAGTAGACCGTTGGAAGACGGGATGGTCACGACGGATCTCGAGCTGTGTTGGCATTCAGAGTACAAGATCCCATTGACTTCCATCAACGGCTCCTAATGCTCGTGGAGTTGTGGGGGAAGGGATGCCAAGGGATGATCCGTAAGATATACCACCATCTAAGTGTCTGACTTGGGTGGTGTTAGCTAGTACTACTGGAGACACCAGATTGACTCTACCTAAAAGTGGTGAACCTAATGGTATGCGGAGAAAGACTGTGAATTTCTGGTCCCGGATCAGTCTGTGACCTAGAATGGGGATGACAAGCCATTTGTAACTCTTGGATACACATGATCTGATTCTTTAGTTGATTCAATTTTCGGGCCAGCTCATCAATCTTATTGATCTTATCCATGCCCTGGCACTATTCGGTCCAGCTTCTGGCTAATAATACCCATATCGGCAGCCGAAGAATTTGCTAGTGCTGGTGCTGATGAAGATGTAGAAGTGATGCATGCAATCCTCTCATAAGAAACAACATGTGGGAGAGGCTTCCCCAAAGTGTAGACATGGGTCTGGTACATCACTGTGTAGTTTTTCTGCCATCTCCTCATAGATGGACCAGACCTGGTCTTCGTCCTTGGCAAAGTAGGAACCTCCACATGATGCAATTATTAACCCCAACATCTCAGGTGTCAGCCCACAAAAGAAACTCTGGACAAGGTTGGGCTTGCTGATCTCATGGTGGGGACAACTATCGATGATCTCTCTGAAATGATCCCAAGCTTCATGGAACTGTTTATTTGGGATCATGGTGAAATTGCTGATCATGGATCTAGCTATGTTGGTCTGGCCAAGTGGATAATATTTATTCTAGTACTCAGTCTGGAACTTCTCTCAAGTAGTGATCACCTAACCCAGGTGCTTCAGCTAGTAAGATGCTCATCAAACAAGGAGAATGGAATGGTGACTAGCATGATAATGTCCTCATCCTCTAGTCTGTCATGGAATGTGCTCCACATCATCTCGAACTCCTACTGATGGAGATGGTGCTCCTTGGTGGCTAGCTCATGGAACTTGGGCAGTAACTGGATGATCTAGGGGTGAAACTCAAATTCGCCATGGATCTCGGATAGCTGGATCCATCTATGGGAAAGAGTTGCACTAGGATTGTGCAACCGTGTCAAAGTGTGTGGTGGTCTGGCTGGATCCTGTGGTTTGTCCTGGCACCTAAGCTCCTGGTATTTCTTCACCGGTTGGTCGTTCTTGTTCATCACGCCTAGCTCGCATCTGTGTAATTTCCATCCTTACTTCAGCCACGAATGCTCCTTGGAACCTAATTTGTCTTTGCAAGGTCTCCAACGAGGCAAACAGTGTGTTGTTTATGGCAACCTGATCCAGTATGAACGAAGATGCTTGTGTTTGCTTGTAAGTCCTTCCCTTACTGCTGGCAATGTCTCCTATCTCTGTAAAGGCAAAAGACCCTAGATCAAGTGTTGTTAAGTTTATGTATGGCTGTGCTGGCCTCTTAGGTGGTACCTCCGGATTGGAAGAGGGTTGGTCGTGGGGGAACAGGGTGGAGGAGAATTTGGGTTCAAAGAGCGGGTCTGAGCTATCTGAAGCACCCCTATATGGATGGACAGGAGTGCTGAAGAGCATTGCTGCTAGAGGCAACCTAAGGACCTTCTACCCATCGTCGTGATTTGTGGATTTTTGAAGATAAGATATGGGAAGGATGCAGGATGAGAAAACAAACCCCCAATACACCAACGCAACACAACGATGACCATGGAAGTTTGGTGGGTTATCTTGTCTGATTTTATTTTTGATGACAATCTAATCTATCAGAGCATGGTAAGCGAGCTGTTTGGAACCCGCTTCTCCTTGGAGACTGACCCCGATTACTATAACTAGTTGCACCCACTTCCCAACCAGTATAGGTGTAAGTACGAACCATTTCTGGCTACCCGTTGCTTGAGGACATTTCTTATGCAGTATTCTCTTAACCACCTACTCTGCATATGGACTGTTTAACGGCTACCCATAGACCCCCACTAGAGAAATGGCTAATTGTTTTTAGAACTAGTAGTCTAAAGGGATTCTATGCATGTCTCTATCCTAGTGTGTGGTGTACTCAACTGTCTGCAAATAAATCAGACAAAGAGGGGTTGCTCTCCCCAAAACAAAAATTTTTAAGTGAAGTTTGGTTTTAGGTCAATTTTGCTTTAGCAATGCCAGATTTTATTTGGTTATCTCTTTTTATATATTTTTCTAAATAATGCAACGACTAATGAATTTTCCGGCTTCCTTTTTATTGAATTCTAAGAAGATAAGGGGAGGATGACAGAAAAGACGATGCACAATCGAACACAATAATGCATGCAGAGATCGAAATGCGTACCTTTCTTCAACACTCTATATGAAAGGTTATCCGTGCATAAATTTTAAGACAGAAATAAAACTATTCTATATGATGTACGAGGAAACCGTCCCTAAGATGAGCAACTTCTTTTAGTGGGAACAACTGGTAGTTAATTAATTAGAAAAGAGTCATGAGTCTGATCTTAGAGGCCGATTGGTGCCCACCACAGTTGGTCCTGCAAGCGTTGTGTATGGTCTCTCTCGACTCATGGTCTCTTAACCAATTAAATTAACTATTTCTTTATTTCACTAAGTCCAAATATGATCTATTGGAGAAGATAGTTAATTAGGGTGTTTGGACCTTTGCAAATTACTGAACTCAAGCAATAGAAAAACTAAATCTAGGGGCCAAATCCTCGGGAATCAAATAGAAAATAAAAGTCGAAAAACAACGAAAAACTCGGTGAGGTCCCCTGATTGCACCGTCACTCGGCGAAACAGACCCTGAATAATGAGAGTGTCCAAGTGTTCAGAGAGTGAGTGTCCAAGTTATTACGAATGTTTTTCTGAAATGGATAACTCTATGTAAACTTAGGTACTCCTGCAGTCTTCTTCTTCTCCTCTTGAGTTGGTCCCTCCAAAGTGAAATGAATTGTCCTCCAAGCGGTTCCTCACACAAAAAGCAAAGCAGAATAATGGCCTAGAGAAAAAATATTCAAAAAATGAAATAAAACTACTAAGACGTGCTCCCCACCAACGACGCCATTCTGTTGACATGTTTTCATGATGAACTAAGGTGGAATAAATAAATCAAATGTCATTGTTCATAATCAATCAAATATACCAACAAGAAAAACAAACCAGTAAGATAAAATAATCAAATGTAAGTGGTTTCTCTACTGTTATTTACCTGGTATAGCAACCACGATCGAACAAAAGGAGCACAATGAGAAGCTAAGTATTGTTACTTTAGGAATAAAAAGTCTTTTTAGTGGTTTTCTATTTTTTTCAAATTTTTAATTTTCAAAATTAAGACAACGAGTACAAGGAATAAAAAGACTCATACGCACACTTTTTGTATTTTTCGAATAGATCAAAAATACTCAGAAAATTGCAATTAAAATATTTCCCAATTTAAAATAAAATTTTTTCCCATTTTCTTATGTTTTATATTATTTTTGGTAAATTTTTTTTATAATTTTAAATGTTTTTGTAATTTTCAAAAAATCAAACAGTAAAAAAAAGAACAAACAATGAACGACCAGGAATAGTTTGCAAGTTAAAAATACTTAAAATGTCCAAAACTCCATGGGTTTGATTTTTATGCTAAAATATTGGGAAATATCTACAAGCAGAGACTAAAATTACTATTTTTAGATTTTTTTCTAAAAATTTATATAATTTTTATAAGTTTTAAGGTGTTTTGTAATTTTCATAGTTTTTATAAGGTATTTTCAAGCAAAATTAATATTGGAGATAAAAGACCTTAAAAGACAACTACCCTAATT
Organism: Ottelia alismoides; assembly: GCA_037367405.1. Classification (NCBI taxonomy): domain Eukaryota; kingdom Viridiplantae; phylum Streptophyta; class Magnoliopsida; order Alismatales; family Hydrocharitaceae; genus Ottelia; species Ottelia alismoides. The sequence continues at coordinate 262,001 of JAZKJV010011092.1, forward strand.
TTTATAGATTTTTTCAAGCTTTTTCAAGTTTTTATAATTTTTCCAAGTCAAACAAGACACTTTTTACTGGTTTTTGAAATTTTAATAATCTAAAATGGAAGACAATTAAGACACAAAAAATACCACAAAGAATAAAAGTTAACAGGAGCTATAGATAATTCTTAGATAATTTTAGAGTTGATTTAATATTTGTTGCATTAAAAAAAAGCTAAATTGCCAAAAGTAGTTCACAGGGACCTCTTCGTAAAGAAACTAAGTTTTAAGGGCCTAATTATAACATAGAGTAATGATCCAGAGGCCATCTATGCATAATCCATAAAATACATGCACATAACGTGACTCACAGCTTACAGGGGTATAAATGCAAATACACAAAATGTAAACTTCATTACATAACAAGCACAAAGTTCAAGGGGTGGTCTGTAAATATCACAAAATACTCGTATGTGTGCACGCGACTCAGACTCAACTGACTAAAGTGCAAGTAATTAAACTAGAGGGTCCAAACTATAAAACTTATTAACTATTCATTACAATTATTGGACTAAACACAAATAACATAAAAGACATGGTAAAATGTGAAATTTACCCTTACAGACTTGTGGTGCTCATGTGGAGGCACTCTGACGCATGACTCTGATGACGTCTGTGGAAAGGATCTGACGACTCTGATAAGGCAGGATCGTGCGTGCCAGATTTGCCCTAAAATCTAGTCAGACCCTTAGAATTTGGGTGTGTTTGTATGGTCCTGATCAGATCTCAAACTACCACTCTAGATCAGACATTGATAAATGTTGCGGGATAAATTGGGCTCGGGCGAGCTTCAACCGAGAATGGAGAGAGATCCACTACTTCGATGAAGATGTTGAAGAGTCCAACACAATTGTGGAAGTACTCCACGTTGAGTGGACAGCTCCAATGGATGAAATGATGGGTGTATAGTCGGCACGGTGGAGCTTCGCCTGGTGCTGTTCAGCTAAGTCCGTCAAAGGGCCAAAGGATGTTCTCGCGTGATTTTGAATCTGAATGGAAACTTTGGGCTCAGAGATGAAGCTCTGACTGAGGTTATATTGCGATGTTTCGACCTCTGGCTGAAATGGGGGAAGGAGGTCTCTCCCTAATCTAGCTCCGAAGAGCTTGTCTAAGGATAGTCAAGTTGCACTAGGAAATGAAGGGTAAGTCGGTGTAGCGATCTGTATGGGTGGAGGTGTGTAACAGAGCTCCAGACATTGTGGTCGGAGTAGGCAGAGTTGCAGCATAGATGATTGGCTAAATCAAAGTGAAATGGGAAATGGAAGCAAGGAAAGAGGTGTACATAGAGCTTCTGAAAGACTCTAGAACTGTAGGCGAGGTGAACGACGATGTTATAGCCTCTATCGAGGTGCGGAAGGCTGGGAGGCTTATCGCGACGGAGAACTCCGACCATGAGCTGAGCATCTCTCAACGAACCACCAACCAAGGCTCCAAAGGGTGCTCCAGGCTCTTGTCACTCAGCTGGAGATCGATAGGCCAGCTGCACCTATGGGTCCACGAGGATCATGGATCATAGGAGCATAATTAGGCATAAGAATCTAGGCGAAATGTGGTTGGGTCTAACCAGGAAAAAGCTGAGAAAAGAGCTTCGATGAACGAAAGTTGGGTCGACCCAGCCGAGGGAGAAGTTTTACTGGAGTCAACAGTCTGTTGTGGACCAATATGAAAATCAGGGCCAAAATTGAAAGAATAATAATATAAAATAGTAGATGATTTTTAAATAAAAATTTAATAAAATAGAAAAATTTTATTATTTTATATTTTTTTTTTGTGATTTTTAATTATTTGTAGGAATTATTATGTATAATATATACACTATAATGTATTATATACAAGTATAATATACCTATGTATTATATACATGTATTTTTATTTTATTATTTTTATAAAAATATGTTTTATTATTTATTTATTTATTTACAAAATACACTTTTAGAAATATAAAAAGATTTTTATTTGATTTTGTAATTTAATAAAGGTAATAAAAAATAGAGACTGTATACACACTTATTGCTTTTGTACAACGAATTGAGGATTTTATTTTAATTTATTTTGTGTTTTCTGATTTTTATTTTATTTTAATTTTATTATTAAGGGTATGTACAAGTGCGACAATATGTAGAATAAATATTTATTTGTTGGTGTTATGTATAATATACATTGTACCCTATACCTATCTACTTATTTCTTATCGATCGGGTCAAGACTTGACCTTCTCTTGGGGGTTTGGGTCACTTTGTATATATTTTAAATACATCATTTTCCTTTTCTCTTTATTCTTTTATATTTGTAAAATATTTGTTAATTATGCAATATTAACAAGGATCTTTACAATGTTAATTTATTGTATTTACATATATTTATAGGTGTTTCTACTAAAAGCTAAAGTTAAAATAAAAGAATAAAGAATCCGAATAATAGATTCATCAATATCCCATTTAGGATTCCAATTGGGTCAGCCCTTTATACGTGGTCCCAAAGAAATCTGAGATTACTATCATGAGGAATGACCGTGGTGAGGAGATTCCTACCCGGATGCCTACTTCATGGCGTGTATGTGTTGATTACTAGCACATGAACTCAGGTACAAAGAAGGATCACTTTCGGCCACCCTTTATTGATCAGATTATTGAGAGGTTGGAAGAGAAAAAGTTGTTTTGCTTCTTGGATGGATACCCGGGATATAACCAGGTTTTTATCGCTCCTGCGGATCAGGAGAAATAAACTACTTTCACTTTTCGCTTGGCACCTACGCCTTTAGACGGATGCCCTTTGGATTGTGTAACACCTCGCTACATTCCAAAGGTATATGTTGCCCATTTTTTACAACTTGGTGGGTAGTTTCCTCGAGGTCTTCATGGACTATTTCTCAATCCACGAGGATAGTTTTGAAACATGTCTTGCTCATTTAGACTGAGTTCTTCAACGTTGTTTTGAGGTAAACCTAGTGCTCTAATGGGAGAAGAGTCACTTTATGGTGACTAATGGGATTTTATGAGGCCATGTCATCTCCAAACATGACATGGAGATCAACCTGGATAAGATCGATGTGATATCCAAGCTTGAGCCACCCTAAAACTTGAAGCAATTGAGGTCATTTTTGGAACACGTAGGATTCTATAGGTGATTCATAAAGGACTTCTGCAAGATCGTCAGTCCTTTGACTGAGCTTCTATGCAAGGAGAATGAGTTTGTGATTGATGAGAAAGTCCTCTGTGCATTCAATAAGATGAAAGATATGGTTAATAGTGCTCCTGTCCTACAACCACCTGATTGGTTTCTTCCTTTTGAGATCATGCATACACCTTAGATTTCATGGTTGGAGCTATATAGGATAGAGAAGGGATGGGATACCATTTGTTATACACTATGGTAGCAAGACTTCGGATGAAGAACAACAAATATTTACAGTTACAGAGAAGGATGTGTTAGAAGTTGCATTCTTACAGGCAAAAAAGGATGCCAAACCACGTTTTTTCATATGGGTTCTTCTTCTCCACGAATTTGATTTAGAGTTTCGAGGTAAACCTGGAGTGAAAAATGTTGTGGCAAATCACCTTTCTCGTATCACAGACGTAGAGACGTCTAAGCAAAACATGATCCTTGACAGAGTATGTTCGAGGTTGTATTGACTGTCAGAAAATGGGAGGAACCATTGGTTCCAAAGATACCATGCCCCTATGATACATACATATTTATGATGTTTTTGATGCTTGTTGCACAAACTTCATGGGCCCATTTCCTATAAGTCAGGGATTTGAGTACGTCATGCTCGTTGTGGATTATGTTAGTCGATGGATGGCGGCTATCCCCACTCGAGCCGCTGACAGTCGTACAATGTATTTCTTTCTCAAGGACCACATTATTACGCGGTTCGGGATTCCCAAAATACTGATTCTAGATGGGGAATCCATTTCATTAATAGAGAAGTAAATAAGCTTGTGAAGGAGTACGCCATTAAGCATAGAGTTGTGTCTCCTTACCAACCCCAGACTAATGTCTTGGCATAAATTTCTAATAGGGATGTCAAGACGCTATTGCAAGAACTTGTACGTCCAGATAGGAAGAATTGGTCCCAGATGCTTGATTTGGTTCTATGGACTTATCTGACAACGTACTAGTCTCCTTTGGGTATGTCTCCCAAGAGATTGGTGTTTGGAAAGCCTTGCCACCTACCAGTGGAATTAATTAATAAAACTTTATTTGCACTTTGGGTATGCGATCTTGATTATGAGAAGGCAGGAAAGAACAGGAAGTTGGATTTGAATAGATTATTGGAATTTCGAGACTCTGCATGTGATAACTCATTCATGTATCAGGAGAAAGTCAAGCGTTGGCATGATAATCAAATTCGAAGGAAGACTTTCTCTCCTGGTTAGAAAGTTTGGTTATTTGATGCTAAGTTGAAGTTGTTTCCAGGAAAATTGAAAAGCAAATGGTCAGGACCGTTCATTGTGAGTGTTGTGCGTGACAATGGGAGTATTTTCATATTTAGGTTTTTATCTGATGCACAACCATTTTTTGTGAACGGACAGTTGCTGAAGCCATATCTAGATCATGATACATTCATGTCCATCGTTGATTATATATCTATGGTATCAGTCAATGATCCTTTGATTCCATCTTCTACGTCTAATACATGAGCTAACTACCTCTTGTATATCCTTTCCTTTCATTCTTTCTTCTTCTGTTTTATCATTCACCCCTTTTCGTGTGTATATATGCTATACTTAGGATGTGCATTATCCTACGTATAAGGGGGGTAAATAATTTGTGTTGTTCATATTCGTCCTATTCATCACTCATGTTGTTTCTTATACTTAGGGATACTCCACCTTAAGTACGGCGGGTGATGGTGTTCATATTGATTATTTTGTGTTTTATTCTTCTGATCTCTCAATTTGTCCCCCAACTTATTGATATTATATACTTAGGGCTATTCTACCCTATGTATAGGGGTGCAAGACGAGCCATTGAGTCAGTCAATTCTTTTCCTCAGTTTTTCCCTCTTGTTTAGTCTTTTACACAATTAAATAATCGTAAGTATAGGGGGGATCACCAACTTCTATTCATTCTTTAACTCATTGTTGTATAGTGTTCTTTTAACTTTTCTATATTTAGCACTAGTTATGTCTTCCATTGCAGCTCTTTGATCACTATGAGGACATAGTTCTAGGAAAGTATAGGGGGTGTCATATATATTGTATATATACATTAGACATAACTTGTACTTTTAAATATGTGATTAATATTTTGTATATTATTGGCATATGTATATAAATGCATAAAGTCCACGCGTGTAGATATACTTTGGTCACCTTCTATCTTAAAAAATAAAAAAAGGAGATTTTCTAAAAATAAATTAAAAAAGGGAAAGAAAAGAAAAGAATGATGATAAAAAATTTTATAACAAATATTGTATAAACTGTGTATATACATGTATATATTTTACTAACCCTTTTACTCTTTAAAAAATCTAAAAAAATTGTTTGTATATGTTTTTTGCATTTCATGTACGTTTTCGGGATAATATTGACATTTAAACTAAGTCTGGAATAAAATTGATGAATGGAACCCAGTTGGACCTTAATCCACTTAATTTCACATGAACTTTATAAGAAATGGAATTAAGACTTTTCAGGTTCTAGAGACTTAATTCTTTTAGTCCATAAGACTATGTTCACATGTCATCTTAATTATTTAAAGTAGAATACTTAACAACACACACATGATTCTTCTAGACCATGGCTTATCTTGGACAAGTACTCTACACGTAGCTCTTCGTGGAGGAGGTAGTGAGGAGGCAAAATCTTTTGGTCTGGGGAAGCACATGGGTATGTAACAACTAGTAGGAATATCCGTCTTCCTCTAGGGAGGGTAGTGCATCTTAACATGATCTGGTAGCATCGAGGTTTAAAGACAGGATGTTCTGGGGTTGCAATAATGCTTCAAAAGTGTGATAGTCAACTAGCTCAAGAGGAAAAACTCCTTATGTACATGTTGCACCTTGTAATATTTCAAAAAAAAATTAGAATCTCCAAAAGTGGACTGATTAAAAAGTAAAAATCCTGCCAGAGTGTATATAAAATTTAAATAATAATAATAATAATAATAGCTTCAAAGTATTTTTTTGTAAACTTGCAGTTGGATGACATGACTACACTGGTCATGTACTTGAACTTAGAAGGGAATATCCCCACTCCTCGAGGAAAGAGTTTCTAGAGTGGGGGACTAGAGTTACCTTGTTGAGAGAGGTTGTTTATTTGCTACTTTTGAAATGGATAGCTATATTTATCTTACACCGTAAAAGTAAAGATTCATAGTCATAAGAATTTGTGTATGTAGACTTGTTCTGACCTGGCTATTGAAGTGACGGAATAAGAGTTTTCTGAAATTTGAAGGTTGTTAGATTTTAAATCCATTTCCCATTAAGGTTCCGCCACACTAATAATCTAAAGGTCTGATAGAGCTCCATACTACAACTTTATGAAGATAAGTTTAGTACTCAATGTTGTCCAAATTTCTTTATTTTTCTTTTTATTTCCTTTTATTCACTTATTCTTTCAATAAGTGTTTGCTAAGGGACTAGCAAAAGTAGAGTATAGGGGGATGATGAATATGCATTTCATCATCTCTGTTCAATTATTTTAGCTTAAAATCCCTTAAATCACATGTATATATTGATAAATCCATATTCTTACTAACTTGTATCTGCATATAAATATTGTACATTTATTACTTTTTTAACCTAAAAGAAATATAAAGAAATAATTGAAAAATAAAGAAGAAAGATTGTATATATGTAATAGATACTAGCCGATTTGAACCCCGAGAGAAGATCAAGACATGAGCTGATCGACCAGGAATAAAGTATGGGGAGGTATGGTCTTTAATTAGAAAATTCAAAAAAACTATTTTGTAAACACTATTCAGTCTTTATTTATTCTTTATACGATGAATTAACTCTATGACAGGAAGCTTTTAAAATCCAATTTCTCAGTGAATTTCCTTTGAAAATTAGGTCGATTAAGGCCAACTCATGACCACTCTCAGTTCAAGTTCACAACTCAATTTGGGACCCAGGGTTTTTCCGCAAAGCATATGAATGAAATGTTGAATCACGTGTAGGTGCATGAAGCACAAACATTTTTTGGTCATTTTTAATTTTTTGTGATGTTTTATGTTTTTGTTTTTCTTTGTGATTTTTATGAAGAATTTTATTTACATTATTTCAAATGTTCGAACTTGTACGTATTATATAAAATTTCTCAAGTTTTTCAAAAATTAGCGACACCCATGTTGGTTTTACATACAGAAAATACAATACCATATAGTAGAATGCAATGCAGACTTTATACACCATGAAACTCACCCCCTATACTTAGGTATATTAGGATGCCAAAAAAAAGAGAGGTAGAAGTCGCGCTCCCCCCATACATAGACTCTTGGTCGACCTAAGTACAGTCGAGGACAAGTGGAGAGAAAGTAGATGAAACAGGAGGCATCCCCCCTCCCCTTTACATAGGCTTCTGCCTAAGTAGAGAAGAAATACAAAGGGCATCGATGGGATCGAGAGAGAATGTATAGAGTTCAAGGAGGATTTCAGCAAAGATTCTTAAGGACATGTGGCAGGAAGTAATAAGGATGTGAAGAAAAAGATGTAGAAGATTCCAAGCCATCATTGGAGTCATCTTCAAAATAATAATAGTATTTAGTGGAGGCTCTCCAACTAACTTTTTTGTGTTGTTGTTTACTTACATGCTCAACAAACTCGACCTCAGATAATGAATAGTATCGTGGAGACATATCAGTTTAGTCATATCTAATTACATCGATACATGTGTTATCCAAGGATTAGGATCCTCACTCAATCCTTGTATTAATACAGGCGTGTATACATCAAAAATTCAGTGTGCGATTTGAATGAAAATAAGACAAATTATTTCCAATTAAATTAGATTGTTTCAAATTAGTAATTGAGAAATATTATATATTAATAAGGGGTTGTTTAAAAAGTATTTAGTAGAGTTAATTATGTTAAATACTCATTGATTGTGCATTGTATGGTGATGTACCGAGTAAGTTTGCTAAAACTTAATGCAAGGAGAGAAGGAGGACCATAGTGCTTCTTCTCTCAGTAGCTACAAGACTAGATGATGTGGCCCTTCTGAACTGAGTTTGTGGGGTACTAGTCATTGGTTCTTCATACAATGTGTCACCATGTAGGTTGTATATCTCCTGTAGGGTCAGTATATGTACCATGTATATGATACTTCTCTAAGTCGGTTTTGGCTTTCTCGGCTTAGGTATCGGATTATATTAATGATGAAGGAAATATGAAATAATTGTATCCAGATTCTGTCAATTGGATGTGTCTAGGTAAATCTTATTCACCTTGGTAACAACATGGGTAGCCTCAATAGTCGGATCCTTAGATATCTCTCCTAGGGTTGTGTATGTGATATGTGGCAAGGTCAGTTATTGTGAACGGTTTGTTTCAGTTGTTTCCTCATTGTCACGACTGCTAGTTTCATGTTCTGTTATCTCAGGGTCAAGTGTGTCCTCTAGAGTTCGTTTATTAAGATATTGGTTCAGGAATTTAATGTCTTGAGTCTCATAATCGATAGTTGCTCTAGCAGATGAGAAGAACAACATTCCTAAAATGATGGGAGACTCAGACAACGGTCCTCTGTGATCAATGTCCAGGATAATAAGGCCACTATAAGTTTTATACCTTGGAAATTAATGACAATTGAAACAATTCCTCTCAGCCTTTTTGTGGTTTGTTCAAGAAATTGAACGATAACTCTGGTCTTTTTGGGTTGTCTGAGTTTGAGTCGATTAAACACGAACTTCAGGATGATGTTTACGGGGGAGTCATCGTCTATCTGAACACGAGTGAACTCGATATTCTCAATTTCATAAGTAACCCTAGTCAACTATTTGACATTGCAGTTTTTGCTCTTTTGGGTCATCATGATTGAGCTTGACATAATGATATATTCAATTCTAGACATTTTCTTGCCTATCTTCTTGGGTTGTAATCGACTCTTCACAAATATCTGAAGATCAGGTACATACTTTGTAGCCTTGATTATTGGAAGCTCCTAACGTCAAGCTTTTACAAAATGCTTCCATTTCAATGTCATCCATTTTTTTTGAACTTTTTAATTTTCTATTTTTTGGTCTTTTTATTAAACTCAGTGGAATGGTCAGTGGACGGTTCAGATGCTTGTGGTGTCTGTGCTTGATAATTTTTAACTTTATTCATTTTAGGTTCTCTTTATTGTATCCTCACTTCTCCTTGGATGTCCATAATATTTTTAACCATTTGGTTGACATGATCAAGTCAATCTATCAAAGTGTTGTCTCTCTGATTAACTTGAGCTATGTAATCCACTATCATCTCATGACCCGAAGATGAATGACCATACTTGTCAATCCAGGACTCCGACATGCAATCATGAGCTGAGTAATAGTCATATTCTATAAAAGTGGCCTAGTCACATGTCATATTTCCTTTACATAGAATCTCAAATGTATGGTCAATGAAAAACTAGTCCTACTCGAGAGGAGAGTCATCTCGAGTAGGGGATGGTTCGAATAATGAATTCTCAATCATATCCTGGAATAGAGTTTCTCTATATAATTCAGTTATGCGCATGTTAATCCTTGAATTTGCTCACTCCATTGTATCCATGTAATATTCATTTAGTTCTGCTAGTGGTAGTAACATGAAATTGTAACCAAAGAAGGGGTGTGGTGATGGAATGAGAGTGAATGATGTGATGCTTGAATTTGCAGATGAGCATGCAGCTAACATTCCTACTTGCATGCTCTGTTCTCCCATTTGAAATTTTGATTCGACAACATATGGTGTATCTTGAACTTTTGCCTAGCACCATGGCCAACAATGAGCGAACACATAATGTGCTTGTCCACAATAGTAAACAGAACAATAGAAATCCTTCCTTTCCATTCTACCCCATGACCCCACCCCGGCAAACCCTCCTCTGATGATCGTTACTCCACCCACCTTACCTCAAGAGACGCATGTTTAGGTTTTCTAAGCACGCATACATCTTCCTTTACGTATATCACTTCATGCTTTCTCTCGTTTTCTAGCATTTCCTTGCATATTGTTCTTGTTTTTATGTTTTAGATTGTATTGTTGATATATTATTTGTTATACAAGTTCGATTTTTATTGCTTGAACATGTAATGTATACTCACATCTAACATCTAATATAAATTATATATTAAAATACTCTATAAAATAATAATAATCATAATTAAATTAATAGTAAAATCTTAGAAATGAGGATTGCGTCTTGTGTGTATATGTGAGTATGTGTTATTATTTATTAAGGAGAGAGAATATACATGTGAGTTTCCTCCAATTATAATATATTATTTTTTTAGTAATAAAAATATTTTTCAAATTTTTGATTAAACATATGGATATTTCTCCATTTATTAAGTTTAAAATGCTACTATTAATTATAAAAATAACTAAAAAAAATTTAAAACAATGTTATAATATAATTTTATAGATATTTTTAAATGGAAACAAAAGTAGAGTATAAAATTCCTTAAATACCCAACTACACTCAATTCAATTGAGGCAATGTATCTCATATTTTTCCCTTTTAAATAGCCCTCTTGTGATTTTTTTCTCACGTTAAAGTTTAAGTAATGTAGAGCAATGATGAATCACTAAATGCATATATTAATATATATCTATTGTAGTATGGGCATTTAGCATATCATGCATAACCAAATAAAATATCTCCGCGAGGAAGGTTGAACTAGAATTTATAACCTGGGAAGTCCAAGATCGAACACAAGGATGCAAGAAAATTTCATTGACTATCTTTAAATTTCAAATATTTAATGAAGCAATTATTGGGATAATAATAATGAGCAGATGCACAGATCACACCAAGACAGATTTTTAACTCATTTTCTTATGCAATTAAATTAGATGAAGACAATAATGCACAAAAGACACAGTCATGACATTCACAATATGAGTAGTTGCACAACATAAATATGTATTAATTGCAAAGGAAAGTTAATGATTTTTAATGAAAATTAAAGCATGAATTAGACGAAAAGTGGTTTAAGTCTCCTAAGCATTCAATTAATTTTTAAGTTCACTATGATGTTTTATTAATAGATAAGTAATCAAATCACTGAATAACATAATAATAATGATAAAAATAACTAGAATTAAGTCAAAAAGAATCAATGTAATTAAAAGGTTCAATTTACTCACAAAAAGTGCATTTTTATTTTGATTTAAAGATCTAAATAATCACTCAGAAGAAGTAATATTTAATGCATGATTTTTAAACCAAAAATTACAACAAATCACACCACTAGATAGAGCATCAAAAGATCTTTCAATCAAGACCAAAATCACTTCATTTGGATTTATATTTGAAAAGATATTCAATAATCAATCTAGGGGTATTTTTGCAATAACAACTACATGTTTTCTTACAAAACAGGACAAAATTGGAAGAATCGCAACTAAAATAAACTGTAGGGGTAATAATGCAATTTACCCAAAGTGGGAGGACAAAATACTAAAAGTTGAAGGGTGACCGCTACAATGTACCCATTCACGTGTGCGTTACACGTGACCTAGCGAGGCTCTGTGATAGAGGCTCAGACCACATGTCATCTTATGGTGCTCTGCTCGAGGCTCAGGTGCTGGCTCAAGTATCGAGCCTTATAGATGAACAACTACTTTGGTTTGGCAATGCGACACGTTCCAAATTGTCGGATCACACCCAAATTGGGGAGATCGATGGTATCTTCTCCTAAAGTGTTCTGCAACTCCTCTGTGCGCGGTGGCGTTTGGGATATGCTCCAGCGAACATTGAAATGCTCCGCCTTGCTCCTCAGAAGACTCTAAAGATAGTATATCCTTCTTGATGGTTCTTCAAAGGCGATCATGCGCTAAGGAAGATAAGAGATGCCTCGTATTGCTCTGTTCATGAAGTTTTGCTGAAGGGGAAAATGGAGACTGGATCTCGGTCTCAATCTCTGATAATTGAAGCTATACCGACCTACAATGTTTGTCCAAACCACAAACATGGTCCGTGCAACTTATTTTAAGTGGATACGAGATGGAATGAAGGTATCGAACGTCATGAAGGAAAGGATCCCTAGTTGGTTTCTAGGCTAAGAAGAAGCCTAGACATGATGGATGTAGAATGATAATGGAGAAGTGAAGAGGATAACTAGAGTGATACACGTAGATGTGTGAATAGAGGCAAAGATATCCCCATGCTTAGATCAGTATCTAAGAGAATATATGATCTGGGATAGAGCGAATAGTGAATGGAAAGATGATCGATTGAATTTCTTACCTGGAGCATGAATGTTGAATCAATGACTTGAAGAATTTTTACAATGCCTGAAATGGAGCAGGGATGCTCTGGTCTTCGCTTGACGTCTCCAGCTATGAGACGAAGCTCGATCTGCCTAGGAGATGGTTAAATCACGACTGCTAAGGTTGGGGATTTCGTTAGTGGAAAACCTCCATATTCACAATCAAACTATAGCTCTAATCGTCATCTAAAGGATGAAGATGCTAGGAGGAACCACTTGTAAGTGGTGGATGCCACAGAGTTGGTCAGAGGGAGGTGTTTTTTTGCTAAGAAGTTGGTGAAAGGCAGTTGGAGGTGGTGGTTTCAATCACCGCCCACGATCAAGAGAGGAGGAGTTAGAAAAGCTTGGATGGCTAGCAAAGAAGAGGAATGAATGGTGATCACTTTGGTGGTAGTTGCACGGGAAGAAGATGTCAGAAGGAGTTAGGATAATGATGAGAACTTGAACTGGTGTGGAGATGCGTCATTTCACACATGTGGGTGCAAGAGGTTGAAGATGAAGGATGGACGTTGGATCTGGAGATCCAACAGTTGTGAGGGATGTGCGAAAGGAGCGCTCTGACCTGATCATGAGATTAGATCGAACTGTGGAGGAAGAGATTGATTTGTAGTCGTTGTGTCTGATGATTAGATGAATCACAAAAATGAGCAGGAAAATGAATAAAGCTGGGTCGCATAACTGGTGGAGAATGCGCCACATGGCCCATTGATAATTAAGAATAATATAGAAAATAAAGAAAAATTAGGAAGAATTAGATAGAAGACGAATTAGGAAAAGTCATAAACATGAAAGTTGTAGATCTCGATGAGATCTACAACATTCAAGCAGAAGTCAAAAAAAACCAGAAATCATTTGTACATAGATAAGAATTAAATACATAAAAAAACAGTATAAATTAATTTCTTTATTTTTTCTTCTATATTTTAAGGGTTTTTATTTTATTTTATGTTAATTTATTTATTTACAAAATTATTCTAATTTTTTATTTGGTTTTAAACAATAAATAAATACATAAATATCACATAAATATTAGGGTTATATAATATATATTAATTAGTGTCAATTATACAAAACACACAAATTAGTAATTAATATCAATAGTCAATGAATCTTATTGATTTACATAAGCAAGAGATATAATAATATTATCTAATGCTGATAAATATGGGATTTGTCACCTCATATAGTAAGCAAAGCTCGTCATCGAACTAATAAAAAAAGAATTAGTTATAAATTTAGATTAATCAGTGAGATCTTTGACATGTGCATGTGAGTATACAAGGCTCAATCGAACCTAGACACATCGTTTTAGAAATCTTGATCCACATGTTAATCAAAAGGAATTCAATTCATCTAATTATCAGACTCTCAAGATACATAAATAGAAAAGTACAACTTAGAGTCGAATGCACTCTTGAGAGTAGATTCTCAATATCACCAAACATTCGAATCTCCTAAGCTCTCCTAAGGACCCAACCATCAACACTAGGGAATAAATGTAGTCTTGCTTCATTCCATCATCTCTTTAGTTTGTCAGACTTCAAAGGTATAGATGGAAGGCTCGATCATGGAGGATATAGGATTATGTACTTATTTTCTCTTTATTTCATTGGAACATGATTCTCTCAAGTGCCAATAATCAACACAATTTTCATTTTTAATTATCAAATCAGTGTGTCCGTCAAAAGAGACTCAGCCATCTATACTTGTTTTCCTAGGAGTACACCGGGGTTCGTCTTTTTTAAGTATCTAATATATTTGCACCCAAACTCGTAGTGCTAACGATGCAGAGACCTTTTCGAGGTATGAGCTCAACTCATAGAAGCATAATGATTTGGTCAAAGTGAACGCTTAAAGTTGGGAGCGCTCACCTTGAATGTAATAGCTCGTATGTTGTAACTTTGTAATGGGACGAGGTTTTCTTTTCATCATCATTTTTTTGTGAGGGAACTTCCCTTCTTTTTGGCTAGCTCAACTGCTTTTACAACAGATTGGCGCACACTGATCAACTTATTAATTTATTGTCATCACACCCTGGCACTTTAGGTCAAAGTCAAGAGATGGCATGAGAACATGTCCCCTACTAGCTAAAATGCTAACACTCAGGTTTCATGAAGCCTTCATTGATATTATCCCGTCCTCAAACATCATATAGATCAAGTCCAAGCTCCAGCTTCAAATCCCAGTCTCCTCAGTGATACCTTGACTCATCTCAATCATGAATGCAATCGTGCATGTGAATGATAGTCAAATTCTTTTAAGGGAGATTGAGCATGCAATATTGCACATACACCTTCTAATTAAGGAAGTGTGAAATTTTTAAGTCCAAGACCCTAACGATTAAGATAGAATAACTATAAGTCTAGAGACTCCTTAACCCTATGTAAAAATCATCTCAAGCCTTGAGTGCATAGTGGAAGTGTCAATGATAAACACCAATTAAGAAGATAGCAAATTAGTTATTCATAAAAGAGTTAAGGAATTGTTACATTTGTTAGGTTGGAGACAACAGAATGTGTACCCTTGACAAAACAACATAGAGAAAATATGTGGAACACACTAGGTTACCAAACGCAACACTAGTAACTTCAGATCCCTAAAATCAAAATTGGATCTTCAAGGTTTAAAATCGCAGGCCGCCTTATGTTTCAACTGCTTTCTTCAAATAGAGAACACTTCAAAATCTGAATAGGAACGATCTTCATTGACTTGGAATTTCAACCTTCTAGAATGATGCCATTCTTCCTCAAAAGTGATATCGATATCTACTTGGGAAGCCGAAAAATTCCTTGCAATCATGGGGAAGATGAATCAACCTTTGAATCTAGTAACAAACTTTTGGGTTTTCCTTAGAAGAGAAAAATTAGACACACCAGGATGACCCAACATACAAGAAATATGAGAATCCAAGAACTGAACATCCTCAAGAAGAGGTAAAGGTACCTCCATGTGTAATTCTTCTACCAATAAATCAACTTCCTCAATCGACACGTTCCAGTGAACTCTATATCAACGTAATCCTCCAAAATATAGAATTGAAATTCATACTTTCCTCCATATTACACTCTCTAAGACTCAAAAGTAATACAACCATATAAAGAATAAAATCAAGTGGTTCAATGAACCATCGAAACCTCTTAGAAACCTAGGGCACCAAAGGGAAGTGAAGAGATAGAAAAGAATTAATGAATTTAATTTTCTATTTTTATTTTATTTATTATTATTTTTTTTAACCTCTTTAGAAAAAATAATGACTGGCCTAAACTCATATGATTAGTTGCATCTACTTTCAGCCAACACAGGTGTAAATATGTGTTCTTATACGGTTGCCCGTATTACTTAAAGGTGGTGCCATATGCGTTGTCTTTTAACCACCCACTCTACTAAAGGTGTAATTCACTCACTAAAAAGTAGCTAATCATTTTTAAATTAAATAGTCAGAATTGATATCAAAGAATTTGTTTCAATTTTTTGATTTTTATTGATTTTTTAATAGAGTTAGGGAGTTAATCAAATAATTAGACTCATTTAGACCCTTAGTTTTGAAATGAACTTTGAAATCTTTTTGCAAACAATGTCACAGAGATATAGGTTTTCAAAATATTTTACAAATGATTTTCCAAACATGCCTAGCCGTATTTTCACAAACCACATAAAATACTTGAAAACCATGTCAAATATGTATGTAAGTCTCAAGATCATTTTCAAAATATTTTGTACAAAAATTAGTTCAAAAATGTAATACGATGCCCATAGCCCCAAAAGTTTAAATAATATAAAAAAATATGAGCTATGACTAAAGTATATATGTAACATATATGGTAGACCCCCCTATACTTAGTTTTTGCTATGTCCCCATATCACAAAGTAATATGAATCCATAGCTCAACTAAGTATAAAAGAATGTAAGAATTGATGACTGGAATAAGACAATTGTAATAATGAGAAAATATATGTCATAAAGAATAAAAAGGGATGATTCCCCCTATATCTATGTTTTGAAAAACCTAAGTAGAGAAATAGAGATTAACACATAGGAGATACCTCAGAAGAACCAAAAGAATGTTTAATGGAGAATGTATGTATGGATTCCCCCTATACTTAGATTGAGAATAAAATAAGTGGAGATACGGAAAAGAATCAAAGCGAAATGAAATTTACAATAATAGAGTCAGAAGGGATATGAATCTATTGATATTTAATCTTATGTGTGAATCTATCATTATAATCATGCCTTCTTTGATTAAATCTGAAACAAAATCAATATGCACGAAGTCAATCATCTCAACATGAGTTAATCTTTTTTTGAATTCTACAAAATGCTTAAGTAACTGTTGTTAACTAAAAAGGAAGTTGCATTCTCTGAAAGCTCTGAAATCTCTACACTACAATTCTCATGCACTTCCGTCACAAAAGAAGGACCCGTCCAAATTGATTTAAGTATCTCGTTAAAAATCCATAACTTCGCATTGAACAACCATATCATTTGTCTCTATAAAAAGTTTTTGCATCTAATATGCGCACCATGCCATTTCTTAACTTTGTCCTTATAGATCATGATGTTGTCAAATCCTCTGTTGCGGATTTCCACTAACTCATTCATGTCAAGGCCTGTACACAAGTTTCCTAAGTGACAGCTCCAATTGATTTTCTTTATTGCCCATTCAGATTTGTGAACTAATTCAGAGGGCAAACAACATGTCTTGCCATAAATAATCCTAATAGGTGAAGTGTCAGGAGGTGTCGTGTAGGCCGTCCTATAGGCCCACGGAACTTGGTCTAACAACTGAGACCAGTTCTTTCTATTAGGACAGACTTGTTGGACATGCGAGCCCACAACGAGCCATTATGCAATAAATGTTATTACAAATATCATTCCCTAATATGAAATAAAGAATACATAATTTGCATAATAGGTCCCTTAGTACAATTAGGGTTATGTACCATGGCCATCTTAATGATCATATAGTTGTTGATTCAATTATTGAATCATAGAGGCTGGTGCTTAGATGTATATATAATGAGTTAGATTGAGGACTCATCAAGCACCGTCAAATGATTATTAAGAGATGATCTCCAACCTGAGTAGGAGATGGCAATCCATTATCAGTTAGGCTGATATCTGACCGACCTCTTAATGCAGGTCCTCTACATAGGAATAAAGATTCGGAGGTGTCAGATTAGTTAGGCCAAAGTGTTGATTTAACGAGATTGAGATAACCAAAGTCCTATATCGTATGCTGTCATGATATAGGCACGCATCCTCTGACCGGAGACAGATGTGTTACTATATGTTCGAGTATGTACATTTGGAAGATCAATAGGTTGATGACCTAACCAAGGTCCATACACCGGCACGCTGGTGTACATATAAGGGCATATGAGTAATACGATCTCTCAAAAGGATCATACAGGTTCTCTACTGAACCGCAAGACATGAGCTCACTCATGAGATATTAGGAAGAATTAAATTCCGTAGGCACGTTCGTCTCGCTTTGGAAGCTTGACTAAATTTGTAGGTTTGATATATACTTTTGTAAAGTATATGATTAAGACCTAGGTATGATATATGCTTTCGGAAAGTATATGATCGATACCAACTCCCAATGATAAAAAATGAGAAACTCTTTGATAAAACCCTGAAGTAGACAGTATAAAGTTGATCTTATACTTCTGGTTTATTCCGAGTCTTCCAGTATGCAGGAGGTACATGTATTGGGAATACATGAGGGTGATGTGATCATAAACGATTGTATAACCATGACGCTTCCATTCCTAGGGAGTTATGAAGCAGGTCTGGATTTTAGTGACTCCTCTCAATAGAGAAGTAATCTGATCTTGATCCAAATATTGGACATTGATCTGAATGTGATTCAGATGCAATGAGAAGATTAGATTTGCGGTCTTGATTTAATCAAGCATCTATGAGAGGTCCGAGGTCTGGATTTGAGATGTAATCTCAATATCCAAGTCACTATACATGGAACAGTACAATCGCCCTGTCCTTATCTCCAAGTATTCGCGGAGAAAGAGCATTATCCTCGAAAGAGTTAAGGATAATTTCATTGTTGATAAAATGTATCCGAGCATTGGGAAAATGGATATTTAAATGTTATTTAATTATCATGATTAATATGAATTCGATTCATATTATAAAGAGAGTTGTCTAAGATAATTAAATGTGATTTAATTGTTAAAGATGTGAATAATGTGAATGTGATTCATATTATTTGGGAACATGAGAATAGAGATCCAAGATGATTAAATATGATTTAATTATCATGGATATGAATAATGTAGATAGTATTATTCATATTATTCATAATATATTATAAATGTGATTTATAATGTATTAGAGAGAGCTAATTATAATTTATATTTGTTAATTAATTATTGATGTGTATTGCATACATATTGTGTGATTAATTAAAAATGTAAATTATATTTTGTTTTGGGTTGTGAATGTGATTCATAAATTTTCAATGGCACGATTGCAATATTCCAAAATTAATTGTGAATTATTTTTGAGGTATAAATCACAACAAAATTTGTTGGAAATTATGGGAGAAATTCATGGAGATATGCAATCTCATGAGATTGCATGAGATTGCCTCCACAATGAGGACATGGTGGACGGCGACACATTCCCACAAGGAATGTGGTAGCCGTCCCCCTCCCATTCCTTACGGAGAGTAATCTCCATGCTATTTTCTCCTTATTTGCTTGTTCTAATTTAGATTGAATTATATTTGATGTATCAAATATATTTGATTTAAATTAAATTATTAGTTGTTGGTTTTTTCCGACAACAATATTGACCCTTGGATTGATCATAAATCAATCTCAATCATTGATTTTATGAGTACCATGGATTGAGATCCATGGATCCCAAAACCTTATAAATAGAGAGGCATACCATGCCCTCTAGTACACATACTATTGAAGCACATCTCTCTCTCTCTCTTTCTCCCAACATGCCTACTCTCTTTCCCTCTCATGGCCGTCCACCATGGATGCCCTAGAGAGAGTCTCCATCGCCGCAGCATCGTCGTTATGCTGCCCAATCGTTTGCTCGTGTATCTCCTTCTCCTTCAGTGTACCTCGCTCGTGAAGAAGATGTCGGATCTTGTGTGTCGAGATCAGGAGATCCGCCGCTTGGATCATCAACATGGATTGCGAGAAGCACGCGATTCATCCCCGCGCTCGCAAGCGTCTCCTCCGTCGGATCAGACTTGAGATACGAGGTCTCTTCATTTACAGACTCGATCGCAAACACGCTTCAAGAGGTAATCCTATTACTTGTTTGTGATTTAGACGAAACGTCCCGAGAAGTGTTCTTGGATCATGTGGTTTCGTCGCATGAATTTTTTTTAAATTCTGGTGCGACTAGTCGCTCCTCGTCGTATTTGATACAATGCTCACGCTTCCGTGATGTGCTTGAGGATTCTAACCATATCCTTCAAGTGGTATCAGAGCCTTTGGTCAAAGATTTTGGATACGATCCATAAAACCGAAGGAGACTTGGGTTCGTTTGGGTTGCGAAAGTTTTATCGCATTTCATTTTCGCATCTCTGTTTAGTGATTATTTTCGGCCCAATTTAAATTGTTTAAAAACGAAAATAAAATTGGATTTGTTCCCCATTAAATAAGGAAAACATAGGATCTGAGTTTTTGTAATTTGGATTCCGTTTGCTCGAGATATGGTTGTTTTAATGAACATGTATTCACTGTTGCGGTGATTGTGAATCTTAACATGATTAATGAGTTAATTACTGGTTTGATCTGCCACGAAATGCGTGAAATATCACTTTGTTTCTGTCCTAAATCAAATTAGCAATATTTAAAAATTGATTTTGTCTAATTTGGATTTAAATTTATTAAGATATGTTAATTTTAGTAAGTATGGGTCACTGCTGAAATTACAGTCCTAATCAAGAACCATGTGATTGCCAATTAGTGAAATTAATTGTTAATTTTCATGAAAATAATTTTGAAAAATATTTGACAAATATTGGATGATGATTATTTCCTTAATTGACTTGGCCTTAACCAATAAATTGATTAGTTTTGATCTAGATCATAATTGGAAACACAATCATCAAACTCCTTTCTTGAATAGGATTGGGAATTTGTCTAGCAAATTTCCTTATAATAAAAAATGTTTTGATTATTACTATATGGTATAATTATAGTTGAAGAACCGATGATCATCTCAAGTACAAAGTGATTGACTCGGCATTATTTTTTCCCGAGGCAGATATGGTGTCTAGTCGGGGATCGCTGGGGTAGCTGGTTGCACCGGATGCGGTCCGTCCCACTCCCGCCGGTTATGGCCATTATAGCGGGTAGGGAACGAATGATGCCTGAGAGATCATGATGTATTTTTCTAATTATTAAAATTTGAATTAATACATATTTGGTGATAATATCATATATTCAAGTAAAAACAAGTTTGTTGATTGAATTGGATTGATAGTTAATTTAATATGATTAAGTTAATTATATCCAATTAAAAACACTCCATTATAATAGATGTGTTATTTCCCTTGGAAGATGTAATTAGGTCAATATGATTCATGATAATTAATTAGAATTTGAATATGATATGGAGGATCACATAAGTGGCATCCATGGTCTCCCGTTAAGGCGAAGGATTCTGTCACCAGGGATTGTATGTAGGAGACGAATGTCCGAAGTGACAGCTCCTATATGCAAGCGCATCTGGATTAGGCTCTTTTCTTCTCGAAAGAGTAAGGTCGTATGCATAGTGACCCCAATATCGGATCCTCATATTATTGGGGCGATGTTGGATTGCGCATAGCGAGTTCTATTCCTGTTGACAGTTGGGTAAATTAATAAGGGTCAACATCACCTTTGCGGTGGTGGGCCCGGGTATTAAAGACCGGATTGGGAGATGCGAGATGGACTTGCAAGGCGGAATGTGTTCCCGCTTCTTTTTATCGGAGTTGCAGATTCTCATATTATTGGGATGTAACAAAGATAAGGAAGGAGGTCCCAGATCTTGCTGAGATATAATGGTAAGTATATCTCTTACATTGAAAGTGATTAAGGGAATGAACTTTTAGTGTTGACAAGGCAAGTTAACTTTGATATAAAAAATCCTAAATCCAATTAAATTATATGTTTATATATGTTTATGCAAATTTCTTATTTCAGATAATCCTTCTTTAATCCCACTCAATGTTATACTCAATAATAACAAAAAGAACATCATGGATTGGACCTATGATCCGGATGTTGTACTTGCTATTGGACACATAATGTATGTGGTTTCAATGTGAAAGTTTCCTCATAATAATGAGGAATGATAATTAAATAGACAATATGACTAAAACCCTAGGATTTGTGTCTCTATAAGTCTTGATCTCATCTAATGTACTTTTGAAGTGACATGTCGATAATGATCGTAATTATCAAATAATCCTTATAAAATCTAAGAAGATATTCTGGAATAGATATATGCTCTCGACATATAATCATGAATGACATGGTTCTCTGCTTTATTCAGAATGGTGGCTCTGTAGGAGATGATGTATACAAATTGTGTGAGTACCTACCTGAACCTAAGTTTTATGAGTTTAAATGGATGTAGATACGATGAGTGTCATTATTCTACTATTTATACTCTAGTCATTCATGAAGCTTCATAGTATTTATATTGTATGAATTGAATGAAGCTTGTATAAATGTTGAAATATTCTTATGTTGAAATTTTTGATTTTTAACATAAGAGATCCTTTGTCTTGAGCAATGGTTGCTTATATATAAAGGGAGCGCAGTGGAAGCATGGGTTGGACCCAAGTAAGAAGTATAGTCAAAGAGTTGACTGTACTTATGTGACTTCCATATGACACCCAAAGAGTTGGATAAATGCCAATACTGCAATAAGTTGATGTGTCGATAGTATGACTATCAAATCTATCTAAAATCCTTAGAGAAGGAATTAGATAGTACATCAGAATAATCTACATATAATCATTGAAATTGACTTACTTTTTTGATAAGATAGAGTCTAATAATTGTATCTCAATCTTCTAATGACACTTGCACTTGGTTGCATCTGTATTAGAATATTAGAAATTTGATCTTACAGTTTATTGGTCATCCATGTTGGAAGTGATGCAATTGTTGCAACAATTTCCATTAGATAAATAGACTTCATATTTTCATTGGGAGCCCTTAGTCTTATAGAATGTCTCTATGACCTAGATATTAGAATACACTCATTGTTTATTTCTAAATGTTGGGAATAAACATGAAATCTGGAATAGACCTATAATAATGAGTTATGATGGAGATATTTCAGATAGAAATATAACATCTAGTGGACTCCACTAAACTAGAAAATTAATGAATGGTTTATTAAAATTTCTAACAACTGAAAACTAAACCTTTAAAGATCAATAGGAGGATATAGATCACTTGACTATGATCTGGCATCTTGTTTTGGACATATGTCTGTTGATGAGATCAATGGACAAGTAAGAGATGAAACTTTAGAATGTATAAAATTTCAAAACTTGCATACTTATGAATATTGTGTATTCAAAGTAAAAATGTCCAATGCACCTTTCTTTTGGAATGATGTAAGAAGTTAAGGTATTCAAGATCTCATATATATTGATGTATGTGAATCATCTATATCATAATAAAAATTATGGATATGTGATATCTATTAATGATTACTTGTGATATGAAATTTCTTCTCTTCACTTAGAAAACTTTGAAATGTTCAAAGATTTCACAATTTTGGTTTAGAACCAAAATTTGAAGGAAGATGAAATGAATTTGATCTAACCAAGGTAGCTTGTAACAATTAGATGAATTCAAGGAATACCTTATGGAGATGTGAATATCATTCCTATCTCAATCCTCCTAATGAAGCTTAACTCAATAGAGTTGTAGGGAGATACAATTGATCATGTGTGACATGATTTGATCAATTTAGCATAATTATCTCTTAGTTTCGAGGTATATATATGTGGTAGAGACTACATTATATATCCTTAATAATGTTCCATGTGATTAAGCAGGAATATGGCACTGGAGAGTGCTACTTTATTAGGAAAATAAAAGATGGAATTGGATACCTACTTTATGACCTTGAGATTCTTAAAGGATCTCATCTCTGAGAATGCGATTCGTAGAGGATGACTTACTTAAGAATCAAGATGAAAATGAAGTAAAGGAACTCATTTAACTATGAGAAGATAATGAGGCTCCTGGAATCGGAAACTAAATTAGATAATTAAAGATGAAACATTAATACCTCTTCAAATAAGTTTGAGGATGAATTCCGTGTGTCAGTTGAATCTGACAATGATCTGACTTCATGTGATGATGCTTCTGAAGATCATATCATTGAAAGATGGATGTTAGCAATAAAGTCAAAAGTAGACTTCATATACAAATGCTTTATATAGACCGTCGAGGATCCAACTATATGTGTGTGACCCATTATGGTGTAAATGGATCTTCAAGAGGAAGAAGGAACCTGACGGGAAGGTAGAGACCTTCAAAGTACGGTTCGTAGCCATGAGCTACACACCGAAGAGAAGACATCGCTTGCGATGAGACTTGCTCTCCAGTGACCTTGCTTTAACCCTTCAGAATATTGCTAACTATAGCTATACAACTCGACTATGACATCTTCATGATGTGAGTCAAGATTGCATTCCTCTATGAATACCTCTCTAAGGATATTCATATGAAGTAGCCCCAAGGCTTAATGGTTGAAGAAAGCAATGTGTGCAAGCTAAAGAACTCCATTTATGGACTCAGATAAGCTTCTTGTAGTTGGAACATAAGATTTGATGAAATTATAAATGTTATGATTTTAGATAAAATCTTGATGAACCATGTGAAGCTTAGTGGGAGTGCCATTGTGTTCATCGTGCTACATGTAGATATTATTCTAATCATTTGGAATGATATAAGGATAATAATAAGTGTTTTATAATTTGGTTGTTCCATACCTTGAGATATGATCTCAACAATACCTCTTAGATCTTAGTTCTAAAGATGTTCAGAAGAAAAGAGAAGAGGGTATTGGGACCGTCACATTAGTAGTAAACCTTGGACATATTCCATTTTCTGGAAAAATCCAAGAAAGGCTTCTTTCCCTTGAGATATGGTACTAACCTATCTAAAGGGATAGCACCTCAAAGAGTTGAGGATGTGCCTAGAACTTCTTGCACTTGTGCATCAGTTATGATAAGCTCAATGTATGCTAGATGTGTACTAGAACCAGATGTCTACCATGCAGTGGGAGTATTAGACTGTTACTAAGCCTACTATGGTGATAAAACACTTGATTGCAGTAATAACAATATCTTTATAGAAGGCAAAACTTTTGAGATTGTGATCTCAGAGTCTTATCTTCTAGAAATAAAGACTTTTTAGATAGTGATCTAAAAGGTCTTAACTGTTGATACCTTAGGATATAGAGATCTCTAGGAATAAAGGTATTCTGATAAGGATTATGGACATACTGGTTATAATAATTATCGAGCTAAAGTGTCAAGGACACTATAACAAAATTGGGTATTGGTTGCATAAGATGCAACATTCGCATTGGATGCAAGCACTGTTACTAGGGGATATGCAAGTGTCATAAAAGTACTTGGCATAATCTCTTGAGAAAAGAGTGACTGATTAGCTTACCTAGCTTTTTTCTAAATATCCTATGATTATCACATGAGTATGGGTTTAAATGATTAGCCCATTAATGGCTCTTAGGGCCAGTGGGAGATTGTTGGACATGCGAGCCCACGACAAGCCATTATGCAATAAATATTATTACAAATATCATTCCCTAATCTGAAATGAAGAATACATAATTTGTATAATAGGCCCCTTAGTACAATTATGGTTATGTACCATGGCCATCTTAATGATCATACAACTGTTGATTCAATTATGGAATCATAGAGGCTGGTGCTTAGTTGAATATCTAATGAGTTAGATTGAGGACTCATCAAGCACCGTAAAATGATTATTAAGAGATGATCTCCAGGTTGAGTAGGAGATGGAAATCCTTTCTCAGTTAGGTTGATATCTGACCGACCTCTTGATGTAGGTCCTCTACATAGGAATAGAGATTCAGAGGTGTCAGATTAGTTAGGTCAAACTGTTGATTTAACGCAAAGTCCTATATCGTATGCTGTCATGATATAGGCATGCATCCTCTCACCGGAGGCAGATGTGTTACTATATGTCTGAGTATGTACATTTGACAGACCAATAGGTTGATGACCAAACAAAGGTCTATACACCGGCGCGCTGGTGTGCATATAAGGGCATATGAGTAATACAATCTTTCAAAAGGATCATACATGTTCACTACTGAACCGCAAGACATGAGCTCGCTCATGAGATATTGGGAAGAATCAAATTACGTGCGCACGGTCGTCTCGCTTTGGAAGCTTGACTAAATTTGTAGGTTTGATATATACTTTTGGAAACTATATGATCATGACCTAGGTATGATATATGCTTTTGGAAAGTATATGATCGATACCGACTCCCAATGATAAAAAATGAGAAACTTACTGATAAAACCCTGAAGTAGATAGTATAAAGTTGATCTTATACTTCATATTTATTCTGAGTCTTCCAGTATGCAGGATGTACAGGTATTGGGAATACCTAAGGGTGATGTGATCATAAACTATTGTATAACCATGACGCTTCCATTCCTAGGGAGTGATAAAATGGGTCTGGATTTTAGTGACTCCTCTCAGTAGAGAAGTAATCTGATCTTGATCCAAATGTTGGACATTTATATGAATGTGATTCAGATGTAATGAGAAGATTAGATTTGCGGTCTTGATTTAATCAAGCATCCATGGAAGGCCCGAAATCTGGATTTGAGATGTAATCTCAATATCCAAGTCACTATACGTGGAACAATACAATCGCCCAGTCCTTATCTCCAAGTATTTGCGGAGAAAGCGCATTATCCTTGAAAGAGTTCAGGATAATTTCATTGTTGATAAAATGTATCCAAGCATTGAGAAAATGGATGATTAAATGTTATTTAATTATCATGATTAATATGAATTCGATTCATATTATAATGATAGTTATCTAAGATAATTAAATGTGATTTAGTTTTCAAAGATGTGAATAATGTGAATGTGATTCATATTATTTGGGAACATGAGAATAGAGATCCAAGATGATTAAATATGATTTAATTATCATGGATATGAATAATGTGGATAGTATTATCCATATTATTCATAGATATATTATAAATGTGATTTATAATGTATTAGAGAGAGCTAATTATAATTTATATTTGTTAATTAATTATTGATGTGTATTGGATATACATTGTGTGATTAATTGAAAATGTATATTATATTTTCTTTTGGGTTGTGAATGTGATTCACAAATTTCCACTGGTAAAATTGCAATATTCTCAAAATTAATTGTGAATTATTTTTTTGGAATAAATCACAACAAAAAGTGTTGGAAATTATGAGAGAAATTCATGGAGATATGCAATCTCATGAGATTGCATGAAATTGCCTCCACCATGAGGACATGGTGAACGGCTACACATTCCTACAACGAATGTGGTAGTCGTCCCCCCCTTTCCTTATGGGGAGTAATCTCCATGCTATTTTCTCCTTAATTGCTTGATCTAATTTAGGATTGAATTATATTTGATGTATCAAATATATTTGATTTAAATTAGATTATTAGTTGCTGGTTTTTACCAACAACAATCTTGACCATTGGATTGATCATAAATCAATCTCAACCATTGATTTTATGAGTCCCAAGTATTGAGATCCATGGATCCCAAAACCCTATAAATAGAGACGCATACCATGCTCTCTAGTACACATGCTATTGAAACACATCTCTCTCTCTCTCTTTCTCTCTACACGCCGACTCTCTCTCCCTCTCATGGCCGTCCACGATGGATGCCCTAGAGAGAGTCTCCATCGCCGTAGCGTCATCGTTATGTTGCCCGATCGTTTGCTCGTGGATCTCTGTCTCCTTCGGTGTGACTCACTCATGAAGAAGATGTCAGATCTCGTGTGTTGAGATTAGGTCATCCGCCGCTTGGATCATCAACATGGATTGTGAGAAGCACGCGATTCATCCCCGCGCTCGCAAGCGTCTCCACTGTTGGATCGGACTTTAGACAGGAGGTCTCTTCGTTTAGAGACTCGATTGCAAACAAGCTTCAATAGGTAATCCTATTACTTGTTTGTGGTTTAGACGAAATGATCCGAGAAGTGTTCTTGGATCATGTGGTTTCATCGCATGAAAATTTTTTAAGTTCCGTTGCATCGAGCAACTAGTGCGAGTAGTCGCTCTTCATTGTATTCGATACGATGCTCATGCTTCCATGATGCGCTTGAGGATTCTAACCATATCCTTAAAGTGGTATTAGAGCCATAGGTCGAAGGTTTTGGATACAATCCATAAAACCGAAGGCGACTTGGGTTCGTTAGGGTTGCGAAAGTTTTATCGCATTTCATTTTCGCATCTCTATTTAGTGATTATATTCGGCCCTGTTTAAATTGTTTAAACACGAAATTAAAAAATGGATTTTGTTCCCCATTAAATAGGGAAACCATAGGATCTGAGTTTACATAATTTGGATTCTGTTTGCTCGAGATATGGTTGTTTTAATGAACATGTATTCACTGTCGCGGGAACTGCGAAACTTAACATGATTAATGAGTTAATTACTGTTTTTATCCGACTTGAAATGCATTAAGTATCACTTTGGTTCTGTCCTAAATCCAATTACCAATCTTTGAAAATTGGTTTTGTCTAATTTGGATTTAAATTGATTGAGATATGTTAATTTTAGTAAGTAGGGGTCACTGCTGAAATTACAGTCCTAATCAAGAACCATGTGATTGTCAATTAGTGAAAGTAATTGTTAATTTAATGAAATAATTAAGAAAAATAATTGAGAAATAATGGATGATGATTATTTCCTTAATTGACTTGGCCTCAACCAATAAATTGATTAGTTTTGATCTAGATCATAATTGGAAACACAATCATCAAACTCCTTTCTTGAATAGGATTGGGAATTTGTCTAGCAAATTTCCTTATAATCAAAAATATTTTGATAATTACTATATGGTATAATTTAGGTTGAAGAACCGATGATCATCTCAAGTACAAAGTGATTGACTCGACATTATTTTTTCACGAGGCGGATATGGTGTCTAGTCGGGGATCGCTGCGGTAGCGGGTTGCACCGGATGCGGTCCGTCCCACTCCCGCCGGTACTGGCCATGACAGCGGGTAGGGAACGAATGATGCCTGAGAGATTATGATGTATTTTTCTAATTATTAAAATTCGAATTAATTCGTATTTTGAGATAATACCATATATTCAAGTAAAATCAAGTTTGTTGATTGAATTGGATTGATATTTAATTTAATATGATTAAGTTAATTATATCCAATTGAAATGATCTATTAAAATAGATGTGTTATTTCCCTTGGAAGAATTAATTATGTGAATATGATTCATGATAATTAATTAGAATTTGAATATGATATGGAGGATCACATAAGTGACATCCATGGTCTCCCGTCAAGGTGAAGGGTTCCGTCAACAGGGATTGTATGTAGGAGACGCATGTCCGAAGTGACAGCTCCTATATGCAAGCGCACAAGGATCGGGCTCTTTACTTCTCAAAAGAGTAAGGTCGTACACATAGTGACCCCAATATTGGATCCTCATATTATTAGGGCGATAATGGATTGCGCATAGCGAGTTCTATTCCTGTTGATGGTTGGCTCAATTAATGATGGGTCAACATCACCTTAGGGGTGGTGGGCTCGGGTGTTAAAGACCGAATTGGTAGATACAAGATGGACTTGCAAGGCGGAATGTGTTCCCGCTTCTTTTTATAGGAGTTGCAGATTCTCATATTATTGGGATGTAACAAAGATAAGGAAGGAGAACCCAGATCTTGCTGAGATATAATGGTAAGTATATCTCTTACATTGAAAGTGATTAAGGGAATGAACTTTCATTGTTGACAAGGCAAGACAACTTTGATATAAAAATACCTAAATCAAAGTAAATTATATATTTATATATGTTTATGCAAATTTATTATTTCAGATAATCCATCTTTAATCCCACTCAATGTTATACTCAATAATAACCAATAGAATATCATGGATTGGACCTATGATCCAGATATTGTACTTGCTATTGGACACATAATGTATGTGGTTTCAATGTTCAAGTTTCCTCATAATAATGAGGAATGATAATTAAATTGATAATAGGACTAAAACCCTAGGGTTTGTATGTCTCTATAAGTCTTGATCTCATCGAAAGTACTTTTGAAGTGACATGTCGATAATGATCGTAATTATCAAATAATCCTTATAAAATCTAAGAAGATGTTCTGGCATACATATGTGCTCTCGACATATAATCATGAATGGCATGGTTCTCTACTTTATTCAGAATGGTGGCTCTGTAGGAGACGATGTATTCAAATTGTTTGAGTACCTACCTGAACCTATGTTTTAAGAGTTTAAATGGATGTAGATACGATGAGTGTCATCATTCTACTATCTATACTCTAGTCATTCGTGAAGATTCATAGTATTTATATAGTATGAATTGAATGAAGCACGTATAAATTTTGAAATATTCTTATGTTGAAATTTTTGATTTTTAACATAAGAGATCCGTTGTCTTGAGAAAGGGTTGCTTATGGATATAGGGAGCGCAGTGGAAGCTTGGGTTGGACCCAAGTAAGAAGTGTAGTCAAAGAGTTGACTGTACTTATGTGACTTCCATATGACATCCAAAGAGTTGGATAAATGCCAATACTGCAATAACTTGATGTGTTGATAGTATGACTATCGAATCTATCTAAAATCCTTAGAGAAGGAATCAGATAGTACATCAGAATAATCTACATATAATCATTGAAATTGACTTACTTATTTGATAAAGTACAATCTAATAATTGTATCTCAATCTTCTAATGACACTTGTGACTGGTTGCATCTGTATTAGAATATTAGAAATTTGATCTTAAGGATATTAGTCATCCATGTTGGAAGTGATGCAATTGTTGCAACAATTTCCATTAGATCGATAGACTTCATATTTTCAGTGGGAGCCTTTAGTCTTAGAGAATGTCTCTATGACCTAGATATTAGAATACACTCATTGTTTATTTCTAAATGTTGGGAATAAACATGAAATCTGGAATAGACCTATCATAAAGAGTTATGATGGAGATATTTCAGATAGTAATCTAACATCTAGTGGACTCCACTAATTAGAAAATTAATGAATGGCTCATTAAGATTTCTAACAACTGAAAACTAAACCTTTAAAGATCATTAGGAGGATATAGATCATTTGACAATGATCTGGCATCATGTTTTGGACATATGTCTGTTGATGAGATCAATGGACAAGTAAGAGATGAAACTTTAGAATGTATAAAATTTCAAAACTTGCATACTTATAAATATTGTATTCAAAGTAAAAATATCTAATTCACCTTTCTTTTGGAATGGTGTAAGTTGTTAAGGTATTCAAGATCTCATACGTATTGATATATGTGAATCATCTATAACATAATAAACATTATGGATATGTGATATCTATTAATGATTATTTGTGATATGAAATTTCTTCTCTTCACATAGAAAACTTTGAAATGTTCAAAGATTTCACAATTTTGGTTTAGATACAAAGTTTGAAGGAAGATGAAATGAATTTGATCTAACCAAGGTAGCTTGTACCTATTAGATGAATTCAAGGAATACCTTATGGAGATGTGAATATCATTCCTATCTCAATCCTCCTAATGAACCTTAACTCAATATAGTTGTAGGGAGATACAATTGATCATGTGTGACATGATTTGATCAATGATAAATCTTAGCATAATTAGCTCTTAGTTTCCAGGTATATATATGTGGTAGAGACTACATTATATATCCTTAATAAGGATCCATGTGATTAAGCTAGAATCTGGCACTAGAGAGTGCTACTTCATTAGGAAAATAAAGGATGGCACTGGATACCTACTTTATGACCTTTAGATTCTTAAAGGATCTCATTTCTGAGAATGTGATTCTTAGAGGATGACTCTCTTAAGAATCAAGATGAAAATGAAGTAAAGGAACACATTTAACCTTGAGAAGATAATGAGGCTCCAGAAATCGGAAACTAAATAGATAATTAAAGATGAAACATTAATACCTCTTCAAATAAGTTTGAGGATGAATTCCATGTGTCAGGTGAATCTGACAATGATCTGACTTCATGTGATGATGCTTCTGAAGATCATATCATGAAAAGATGGATGTTAGCAAAAAAGTCTAAAGTAGACTTCATATACAAATGTTGTATATAGACCCTCGAGGATCCAACTATATGGGTATGACCCATTATGGTGTAAATGGATCTTCAAGAGGAAGAAGGAACCGTATGGGAAGGTAGAGACCTTCAAAGCACGGTTCGTAGCCATTAGCTACGCATCGAAGAGAAGACATCGCTTGCGATGAGACTTGCTCTCCAGTGACCTTGCTTTAACCCTTCAGTATATAGCTAACTATTGCTACACAACTCGACTGAGACATCTTCATGATGTGAGTCAAGATTGCATTCCACTATGAATATCTCTCAGAGGATATTCACATGAAGTAGCCCCAGGCTTCATGGTTGAGGAAAGCAAGGTGAGCAAGCTAAAGAACTCCATTTTTGGACTCAGATAAGCTTCTTGTAATTGGAACATAAGATTTGATGAAATTATAATTGTTATGGTTTCATATAAAATCTTGATGAACCATGTGAAGCTTAGTGGGATTGCCATTGTGTTCATCGTGCTACATGTAGATATTATTCTAATCATTTGGAATGACATAAGGATAATAATAAGTGTTTTATAATTTGGTTGTTCCATTCTTTGAGATATGATCTCAAGAATACCTCTTAGATCTTAGTTCTGAAGATGTTCAAAAGAAAAGAGAAGAGGGTATTGGGATCATCACATTAGTAGTACACCATGGACATATTCCATTTTCTAGAAAATTCCAAGAACGGCTACTTTCCCTTGAGATATGGTACTAACCTATAAGGGATTGCACCTCAAAGAGTTGAGGAAGTGAATACTAGAACTGCTTGCACTTGTGCATCAGTTATGAGAAGCTGAATGTATGCTAGATGTGTACTAGAACCAGATGTCTACCATGTAGTGGGAGTAGTAGACTGTTACTAAGCCTACTATGGTGATAAAACACTTGATTGCAGTAATAACAATATCTTCATAGAAGGTAAAACTTTTGAGATAGTGATCTCAAAGTCTTAGCTTCAAGAAATAACGACTTTATAGATAGTGATCTAAAAGGTCTTAACTGTTGATACCTTAGGAGATAGAGATTTCTAGGAATAAATGTATTCTGATAAGGATTATGGACATACTGGTTGTAATAATTATCGAGCTAAAGTGTCAAGGACACTATAAGAAAATTGAGTATTGGTTGCATAAGATGCAACATTCGCATTGGATGCAAGCACTATTACTAGGGGATATGCAAGTGTCGTAAAAGGACTTGGCATAGTCTCTTGAGAACAGAGTGACTGATCAGTTTTCCTAGCTATCTTCTAAATAGCCTATGATTGTCACATGAGTGTGGGTTTAAATGATTAGCCCATTAATGGCTCTTTGGGCTAGTAAGAGATTGTTGGACATGCGAGCCCACGGTGAGCCATTATGCAATAAATGTTATTGCAAATATCATTCCCTAATCTGAAATGAAGAATACATAATTTGCATAATAGGTCCCTTAATACAATTCGGGTTATGTACCATGGCCATCTTAATAACCATACTGCTGTTGATTCAATTATTGAATCATAGAGGTTGGTGCTTAGATGAATATCTAATGAGTTAGATTGAGGACTCATCAAGCACCGTCAAATGATTATTAATAGATGATCTCCAACCTGAGTAGGAGATGGCAATCCTTTTTCAATTTGGCTAATATCTGACCGACCTCTTGATGCATGTCCTCTACATACTAATAGAGATTCAGAGGTGTCAGATTAGTTAGGTCAAAGTGTTGATATAACGAGATCGAGATAACGAAAGTCCTAAATCGTATGTTGTCATGATATAGGTACGCATCCTCTGACCGGAGACAAATGTATTACTATATGTCTGAGTATGTACATTTTGCAGATCAATGGGTTGATGACCAAACCAAGGTCTATACACCGGCGCGCTGATTTGCATATAAGGGCATATGAGTAGTACGATCTCTCAAAAGGATCATACAGATTCACTACTGAACTGGAAGACATGAGCTCACTCATGAGATATTTGTTAGAATCAAATTCCGTGCGCACAGTCGTTTCGCATTAGAAGCTTGACTAAATTTTTAGGTTTGATATATACTTTTGGAAAGTATATGATCAAGACCTAGGTATGATATATGCTTTTGGAAAGTATATGATCGATACCAACTCCCAATGATCAAAAATGAGAAACTTACTGATAAAACCCTGAAGTAGACAGTATAAAGTTGAAATTATACTTCAGGTTTATTATGAGTCTTCCAGTATGGAGGATGTACATGTATTGGGAATACCTTAGGATGATGTGATCTTAAACGATTGTATAAACATGACGCTTCCATTCCTTGGGAGTGATGAAACAGGTATGGATTTTAGTGACTGCTCTCAGTAGAGAAGTAATCTTGTCTTGATCCTAATGTTGGACATTGATCTGAATGTGATTCAGATGCAATGAGAAGATTAGATTTGTGGTCTTGATTTAATCAAGCATCTATGGGAGGCCCAAGATCTGGATTTGAGATGTAATCTCAATATCCAAGTCACTATACGTGGACAATAAAATCGCCCTGTCCTTATCTCCAAGTATTCGCAGAGAAAGCGCATTATCCTTGAAAGAGTTCAGGATAATTTCATTGTTGATAAAATGTATCCGAGCATTGAGAAAATGGATAATTAAATGTGATTGAATTACCATTATTAATATAAATTCGATTCATATTTTAAAGTGAGTTATCTAAGATAAATAAATGTGATTTAGTTGTCAAAGATGTGAATAATGTGAATGTGATTCATATTATTTTGGAACATGAGAATAGAGATCCAAGATGATTGAATATGATTTAATTATCATTGATATGAATAACGTGGATAGTACTATCCATATTACTCATAATATATTATAAATGTGAATTATAATGTAGTAGAGAGAGCTAATTATAATTTATATTTGTTAATTAATTATTGATGTGTATTTGATACACATTGTGTGATTATTTGAAAATGTAAATTATATTTTGTTTTGGGTTGTGAATGTAATTCACAAATTTCCAATTGCAAGATTGCAATATTCTCAAAATTAATTGTGGATTATTTTTGAGGAATAAATCACAACAAAAGTTGTTGGAAATTATGGGAGAAATTCATGGAGATATGCAATCTCATGAGATTGCATGAGATTGCCTCCACCAAGAGGACATGGTGGACGGCTATACATTCCCACAACGAATTTGGTAGTCGTCCCCCCCCCATTCCGTAAAGGGAGTAATCTCCATGATATTTTCTCCTTAATTGCTTGATCTAATTTAGGATTGAATTATATTTGATGTATCTAATATATTTGATTTAAATTAGATTATTAGTTATTGGTTTTTACCAACAACAATTTTGACCATTGGATTGATCATAAATCAATCTCAACCATTGATTTTATGGTCCCATGGATTGAGATCCATGGATCCCAAGACCCTATAAATAGAGAGGCATACCATGCTCTCTAGTACGCATGCTATTGAAGCAAATCTCTCTCTCTCTCTCTTTCTCTCTACACGCCTACTCTCTCTCCTTTCATGGCCATCCACCATTGATGCCCTTGAGAGAGTCCATCGCCACAGCGTCTTCGTTATGCTGCCCGATCGTTTGCTCGTGGATCTCCGTCTCCTTCAGTGTGCCTCGCTCGTGAATAAGATGTCGGATCTCGTGTGTCGAGGTCAAGAGATCTGCCGCTTGGATCATCAACATGGATTGCGAGAAGCACGCGATTCATCCCCATGCTCGCAAGCATCTCCTCCGTCGGATCGGACTTGAGACAAGAGGTCTCTTCGTTTAGAGACTCGATCACAAACACGCTTCAAGAGGTAATCCTATTACTTGTTTGTGGTTTAGACAAAACGATCCGAGAAGTGTTCTTGGATCATGTCATTTCGTTGCATGAAAATTTTTTAAATTCCACTGCATCGAGCAACTAGTACGACTAGTCGCTCCTCATCGTATTCGATACGACGCTCATGCTTCCGTGATGCACTTGAGGATTCTAACCATATCCTTCGGGACTAACTTTTGAAGAATGCTCTTCACCTCCCTACTTTAAACTTCTTCCATGTCGTTCGATTGTGGGTGGTAAGGACTAGTAACTCGATGCTCAAATCCATAGTCCTTTGCTAAGAATTCATCATTCCATTCACAAAGTGGCTACCACCATTAGATATCAAAACCTTGGGCACCACGAATCGTGAAATAGTATGATCTTTTAAGTTGCAGATAGTCCTACTGTCTGTGGCTCATGATGGGATAACCTCTACTCATCTCGACAAATAGTCTACCACTAACAAGATGTACTCAAAACCTTGTCTTTTAGGGAAAGGACCCATGAAATCTATGCCTCAAGCATAAAAAAACATCACAAAAAATCATAGGTTGCATGGGCATCTCATCTCAAGAACTAACAGTCCCTCCCATCCTTTGGCAAACAAGGCATGATTGTACAAAGTTAGTGGCATATTTCCTGAGTGGTGTCCTCCAACCTCAAGTGAATTACAATACGTGAGGACACTTTGGTATTTCTCTGAGTAATGCACCTCCTCCAGACACAATATGGTCCCTAAAAGAAAAGGAAAGGATCCTCCCAAAGGCATTTCCTCGAATCCTACATGAGTCGGTCAATACTGCTCCATGTCCAACCATGAGGAACTTGCTTGGAAACAAGGAAGTTCACCATGTTGGCATACCATGGGAGTGAGTCAACAACATCGATAACCTCATCTGGAAAGGTCTCTCGAATAAGATCAGAATAATGGGAATTCTTAGTCTCAATCCTCAAAAGATGATCAGCCACTACATTTTTGACTTCAGGTTTATCCTCGATCTCCAAATCAAACTCATGGAGTAACGGTATCCACCTAAGAAGATGCTCCTTCACGTCCTTCTTTTCCATGAGATACCTAATGGCTAAATGATCGGTGTAAACTATCTCTTTTAAGCCAAAAATCATAATCCTAAACTTCTCTAAAGCCCGTACTACTACGAGCAACACTTTCTCGATCATTGTGCAATTTCTCTGTGTTGGGTCCAAAAGTTTGCTTGCGTAGTGAATTGCGAACGGAATTTGATCTCACCACTGCCCTAATACTGCTCCTACAGAAAAATCTGAAGCATCAGTCATGATCTCAAAGGGAACAGACCAATCAGGAGCCTACATAATTGGTGAGTCACAAATCTTCTTCTTAAGGAGCTCATAGGCCTCAAGACACTTGTAATCTACAAAGAACTTGGTGTCCTTTCCTAAGAGCTCAGTCAGGGGTCGAGCAACTTTAGAGAAATCTTGAATAAATCATCTATAAAATCCAACATGCCACAGAAATGACCTCAGTGACACGATGTTAGTTGGTGGATCAAGTTTCTTGATCACATCCACATTGGCAGGATCAACCTCCATTCCCTTTTTGTAGATGACGTGCCCCCACACAATACCATCCTTAACCATAAAATGACTTTTTTTCCCAGCAGAGTACCTGACTCAACTCTCTACACCTCTGTAGGACCGAATCCAATTGCTCAAAACAAGAATCAAATGAATCACCATGAACCGAGAAGTCATCCATGAAGATCTCCACGACCCCAACCATCTCGACAAACACGACAATCATGCACAGTTGAAATGTATGTAGGGTGTTGCATAAACAAAAAGGCATGCACGTGAATCATATGTGTTGAAAGGGCATGTAAAAGTTGAATTTTTTTGGTCTTCTAGGGCAATGGCGACTTGATTAGCTAGAGTAACATAAAGAAGAAAATAGAAGAACTATTTCCATGCTAATCTCCCCAAGATCTTATCGATAAAAGGTAGGGGAAAGTGATCGTTCTTGGTGGCAGCTTTCAATCATCTGTAGTCGACAAAGAGTCACCACGACGTGGATACTCATGTCGTAATATCAGCTCCATCCTTATTTGTGATGATATGAATTCCCGACTTCATCAGAACAACACGTAAAGGGGCCACCCATTTGGAGTCAGAGATTGGGTAAATAAAACCGCTCCACACAACTTCTCAGTCTCTTTATTAACTACTTTTGTAGATATGGATTAAGTCTTCTTTGGAACTCATGGGAAGGTCTAACATTATCCTCAACAAAAATATGGTGTGAACAGAGTGGGGGATTTATACCCACGAGATCTGACACTGTCCATTATATGGCCTTGTATTTTTTTCTAAAACTTCTAACAACCTAATTTCATGCTCTATAGTTAACCTGTAGCTAATGATGACAAGAAATTTATTCTTTGATCCTGCAAGAAAGGAGTACATGAGTATAGGAGGTAGTGGCTTTAACTCCGGCAAAGAAGAATTGACAGGAACATCAGGCTGAGCTACTGCTGAGTCTGGATCTATGTTGCATAGTGGAGTTGAATCGTCTGTAATACTGTCCACCAACTGAACTGAAGATTAAATAATCAGATCGCCAAAGAAACATGGTAATTCGACCAAAGTCGTGTACGATTCATCATTTAAATCCACTGATTGTTCCAAAGGAGGAGGAAGCGTTAAGTCCAAAGGGACCTATAAGTCATCAAGGGAATAGGGATATGCAGATCTCAATAACTTTAGCAACATCTCAACAACCGCTCGGTGTACACTGTCCTATCCATATGAGAGGGTCTCACTCTGTACTGTTAGGTTCTCAGATAAAATCCCAACTATGATAACCACATCGCAGTCTGCCTCTAAAAAGGAAGAGAAATATATGTTAGACTCTGAATCAGGTCGCTGTCATTCATCTGCTTCATTTGTAGTTCCACTTCTCTACTTGGAGAATGGAACATCATCATCCCTGTCTGATAATCGAATGAAGCTCTAGTGTTCATTAGAAAGGGCTTCTCAAGGATAATTTTTGACTCTCTCCAATGATTAGAGATGTACATGTCAAGGACAATGAAGTCCACCATGTAGTCTTGCCCCTCAATCGAGATAATAACATTCTTGACCTCACCCCTGGACATTTTCATCGATTTATCTACAAACTGAAGTAAATCTCTAGATATGTGTAAGGGTCCCAACTTCAAATTCTCATATAAGGCAAAGGGTAACAAGTATATTGAAGAGCCATTATCCATGACAGTGCGTGCAAAGACTATGTCATCGATATGACTCACCACATAATGTGCACCTATTTCTATCTCTTCTTCTATGGAAACTTTTGGTTCTTGTGACAAATGGTAGTGGCAACCGAGGGAACATGTGTGTTGACGTTACTATTTGATTTCATCCTGCTTGCTTTGCTTGGTATGCAACTCGCCTTCAAGTATTTCTTAAATGCATCATTACTAGCCATAAATTTAATAAATGACACCTTAACCATATTG
Organism: Ottelia alismoides; assembly: GCA_037367405.1. Lineage (NCBI taxonomy): Eukaryota > Viridiplantae > Streptophyta > Magnoliopsida > Alismatales > Hydrocharitaceae > Ottelia > Ottelia alismoides. The sequence goes on from JAZKJV010011092.1 coordinate 301,143, forward strand.
TTATCTCTACAAAATCATGCCATATTAGTATCTTCTTTTTGAATCTTATTTATGATGCACTTTCTTACCGTAAGAGCATGAGGGAAACAGATATGTAAAGAAGGATGTGAAGACTCAGAATCATAAGCATAAACATGCATTTTATTATTCATAGAAACTGTGTTTTTCACACATGAATAATTTACATTTGAAATAGCAACCGAATCATTTATCACAGGTTGTGGAATGCCTGTTGAATGTACATTCTCCTCAACTGAGGTGCAAGGTCCTCTGTAGACTTTGAATCTGATGCGTAATGTGTTGCTCTCGTATTACACCTCAATCTCCTCCTAGAAGTCTCTGCTTGTTCATAATGCTCTTAGTGGAGATGCTTGGCATCATCATCCTCTCAAGTCTCCTTAAGCTGAGCGTCAGAGTCAATGGTATCCATATCCTTTGCCGGATGTAAAGATATCGTGCCTAGATTTCTGAGAATCTGAGTGGTATACCTGATCTAACTATTGCTACTAAGGTTTGTTATGGAACCTAGGATGGAATGGATGTAACAAGGGCAGTGCACTCATCATGTAGACGAGAAAGACAACTGAGATCAACCCTCAAATCCTATACCTCGTTCCTGTAGGAACGCAACACACCTCCAAAATCTATCTCTGAAAATCAATCGGGCGGTAGTGGCCTCGCAGACCTCCACCTGCGAGGCCACCGCCGCCCGAGCACCATCCAGATTCATCGTCGCTGCCCTCCATTACATTGGAACAAAGAATGGAAAGAGACACCCACCTTTAACCCTAAACAGTGCACGTGCCCTGCACATGCGGCCCCTTTATTTTTTTGAGTAAATTACAACCACATTTTGTTGACTCGCTTTATTCAAATTTTATTTGTATGTATTATGAACAAGTGTCATTGCAACCCAATCAATCGTCAAATAAAAAACTTATTTTATAATCAAACTGAAATAACTAAAAAATGTAGTAAGAGAATTTATTTTTTAATTCACATGTATAGCATTAGGATCGAGCTCAAGGAGGCTACAAATCCCATGGGTTATTCTAATAATTGAAAAATCAATGAAAAAATAAGGAATCTCAATGTATACTATGCTTGGTTTTTTTATTTACTTTATTATAAATATTTTTATAATTTTACATTTTATGATTTTTTAGTTGTTTTTAGTTTTGCAAATTTTTAATTTTTCAAGAATATACTTTCCAATGAATGTTTATATACAAAAATAAAGATGGGCTATTTTTTTTTTAAAATATAGTAACAATGATAAAAAAAGTTCAAAATAAAATGTTTTTATGTTTTGCAATTTTATAATGTTTTTGGAGATTTTTTAAAGATTTTTCAAAAAAATTTGGATTTCCAAAAAATCAGAAATTAAAACTAATGTTAAATAATAAACAAGTAGGGATATTTCACAATTTAAAAATGTCAAACAAACTAAAAAATGATTGTATTCATTTTTCCTAAAAACTAAAGTAAATATATATAAAGAAGAAGTGAAATCACAATTTTTTGGAATTTTCTACAATTTCCTATGATTTTTATAAGATTTTAGATTTTTATAATTTTTTTGGGTTTTACAAATATTTAATGAACGAAATTTACATAGATAATAAAATAAACAAAAAGAAACCTTTTTTTGAATTTATAACGCAAAATTCAATTTTTTTTATGAATTTCCTAATTTTAAATAGAGGAAAATGTAGTGTTTTAAAATTTTTAATAATAGTAAGTAATTAAAATACAATGAAAAAATTAAACTATGAACAAGCATACGCTGGGAGCATTACAAGATTTTTTAAAAATTTTATGACAAATAGAAATATTTACTCTAACAAGAGAAGTATTCAATTTTAAGTCTAGATAAAAGTTGACTTAATAGTTTTTATTCAAAGTTTATGAATTAAAATATAACAATAACTAAAATGCGAGACGAAAATCGTAATTTCCCCTGAGAATCGCATGCATCACATTTGTTGGATCTTGCGAGGGCTTTTGCACAATTTTCAGAATGTACAGGGGAATAGATGCAATTTATTCATATATTTGCAATGGGAGACCATGTGCCACGTTCTAGGCCCATAGATCTAGGGTTGCGATCGAGGGTTCAGATTGAGCACCCCAAAATAGGGCTTTCTAGTGAAATCAAAAGGGGGGGTGTGCCACCCCTTCCTTCTTTCTTTGTTTGAGGGCGGTGTCAACGTTCATCTAGGCAACGAAGGAGGCACTTGGTGATGGTTGACGGTGCACCAAGCTCCAGGCAGAGGTGCTCCTCTAGGCGAAGAATGGGTGGCGTTTCTTCTCCGATAAGGGCTTCTAGCGGAGGGGTGGAACTCCAACAGTTGGTGGATATGATGGAGAAAGAGGGCCGAGCTCGGTGTTGTTGCTTGTGGATGGAGGTATTGAGCTTCTTGCTCCTAGCAGAACTCACAACAATGAAGATGGAGCTCTGTCCCCATGCGATTGGCGGAGGGCTAAGGAGGTGGATGTGGTGGATCTCGCGGGGCAAGGAAGGTCATCCTCCAATCGGTGGATGGTCTGGGCAGTGGCAAGCTTTGTGGCATTAGAGGTTCTCCTCCGATGTGCGGTGGTGAGCACTACAAAGGAGAAGGCTGTGGTGGTGGAGAGATGACGAACGAAGAACGTGAAGGTGCTACTCTGGATAGCGGCTCCAGGAGGAATGGTGGGTGATCAGGAATGACTATGGGGGCAACACACACCTCCTTCTCGTGGCAGTGTGAGTTTGGAAGGTGAGGGACTCACCTGCGGAGGGCGTGGTTGGTGGAGGAGGTGGATGGTGACAAAGGAAGGAGGTGATGGTGGCAACGCTCAGTGGAGGGCGGGGTTGTGCTTCTACCCATTTTTTCCTTTTTTTTCTTTTTTTTAATATTTTTTAAGAACAACCGATGATCTCTTCTTTTAGCTGTTAAAAAATAGAATATACAAAACCAACTCGAGCATGACATCTCAGTTAGAAAAATCAAATAAGAATCGATGGGCGAGGTGGTTCTGTCGGTGGTGAAGGATTGGAACCGTGTCTCTGGCCACCGTATGTCGCTAGAGATGAGAGATCGTGAAAGATAGAACGTGAAGCGATGAAAAATCGAAAAATGATGTGAGATCGATAATCAGAGGCAGATCAAATCATGATGAATAATTAGTAACGATTAACTAAGATTGTGAATTTAAAATAATGACTATGAAATTAAAATTACACTACGATTAACCTAGATAAAAGACGGAAAATAAAGATTTGGATCTCACCATAGGAGTAAATGAATGCCATGATGGCCTCGATGAAGAAAGGCTCGTTGTCACCAGATGGCTGGGAAGATGGGCACCTTTCTACCACAAGGTTACTCTTGGAGATTAGGCTCCTCTCACCAAAGGATTGATTAAATTGGAATGAGGAAGGATGAGCCAAATAGATAGAAAAATTGGAATTTCAAAAAACGTGATAATAGAGAAGAATAAAGGATAATATGTTAAAGGTGGAATTAAATTAATTAAATTAATGAATAAAATAATTTCAAAAATTATATAATTAAAATAATAATAAATACAAATAACTTAGAGGGCCACCTTAATGGTGGGTTAATTAAGGAATTAATTAAATTATATAAATATAGTATATTATTTATATAATTAATTAAATAAAAAATTCTTTTTCATCAATTTATTAATTTAAATAACAAGTGTTATTTATTTATTTTTTGTGGTGGTTATTAATGGATATTAATTATACATATAATTTATACATATGGTACATTATACACATAGTTAAATCAGGAAATTATGTTATTTTATGTATTATATATATTTTTTTATTTTAAAAAAATAATAAAATTATTTACTATTACATAAAAATACATTATGTATAAAAATAAATATGAATAAATATGTACAATAGATCAGTGGTAAAATTGCAAAAACCACCGTATGAAACCATCATTCGAACCATAACTCCAAAAATTATGAAACCACTGCCATTTTAAAGATAATTTAATTTAGATTACGAGTGATGTTAGTTTGACTAAATTTAAGTACATATGGAGCTTGAATCGATCTTTCAATTATCGCTTTATGGCTTTTTTTGAAAGTGGTTACTTTTATCCTATACATGATTTTATTTTGCAAGTATTATTGTAATAGAGAAAATATTTTTATTTACATCTTTCATTTTTTCGGTCAATTTATGGACAAATAAAATAGTGTAAGTTTTATAAAAATATACATAGAATAAATACAAAATAAAGAATGAAAAAAATTCCGAAATGTTTTTTTAGATTTTCAAATTAAAGACCCGATCCCCTCCTACTTTATTCCTGGTTGATCCAATCAAGTCTTGACCATCTCTCATGGTTCGAGTCATTGTGTATCTATTACATATATGCAATCTTTTATTTTCTTTATTTTTTAAATATTTATTTATCTAGTTGATTTTAGGTTAAAATAGTAACAAATATACAATATTTACACACAAATGCAAGTTTGTAAGAATATGGATTTAGTAATATATACATGTGTTTTATAATGGATTTCAAGCTAAAATAAATGAATAAAGATGACAAAATGAAGATTCATCATCCCCCTATGCTTTACCTTTTATATACCCTTAGCAAACACTTATTTGAAATAATAAGTGAATAAACGAAAAGGAAATGAAAAATAAAGAAATTAGGAAAATACTGAGTATTAATCTTATCTTCATAAAATTGTAGTATGGAGTTCTGTTAGACCTTTGGATTCTTAGTATAGCGGAACCTTAGTGGAAATAGATTTAAAACCTAACAACCTTCAAGTTCCACAAGACTCCTATTTAGGTCGCCTCAACAATAAGGTCAAGTCTACATACATAAATTCTTATGACTATGAATCCTTACTTGTATGGTGAATGTGAAATATAGCTCCCCATCTCAAAAGTATCAAAGAAACAACCTCTCTCAACAAGGTAACTCTAGTCCCCCAGTCTAGCAACTCTTTCCACGGGGAGCGGGGATATTCCCTTTAAGTTCAAGTGCTACAAGCTCAAGAAGTGTAGATGGAGAAAAGAATGGACGGTAACCAGTGTAGCTACCTATCCTTGGATGCATGACAAATGCTGCCAAGTCATCCAACTACAAGCTTACAAAAACTTTACATTGAAGCTCCTCTTATTTTTTCTCTAATTGTATATACACTCTGACAAGTATTTTACTTTCAAATCAGGCCTGTCCAGTTTTGGAGACTCTGCATTTTTTGTTCGTTTTTTCCTTTTTTAAAAAAATTGTACAAGGTGCAACATGTACATAATGAGTTTTTCCTCTTAAGCTACTAGACTATCCCTCTTTTGAAGCATTATTGCAACCCCACAACATCATGTCTTTAGTGCTCAATGCTACTAGATAAGGTTGAGATGCGCTACCCTCGCTTGAGGAAGACAGATATTCCAACTTGTTGTTACATACCTATGTGCTATCCTAAGCCAAGAGATTCTGCCTCCTCACTACCTCCTCCATGAAGAGCTACGTGTAAAGTGCTTCTCTAGGATAAGCCCTGGTCTAGAAGGATCATGTGTGTGTAGTAAAATTATCGACTTAGACTACTTAAGATGACATGTGAACATAGTCTTATGGACTCATAGAATTAAGTCACTAGGACATGAAAATTCCCAACTCTAGTTCTTATAAGTTTCCTCTGAAATTAAGTGGATTAAGGTCCAACTAAGCTCCATTCTTTAATTTTATTCCAAAATCAGTTTAAATGTCATTACTATTCTGAAAAATGCACATGCAAATGCAAGAAATATATATAGAGCAGATATATTTTTTAAGTTTTTTTCTTTTTTTAAGAGAAAATGGTTAGTAAAATATATACAATTATATACACAGATTATAAAATATTTTTATAAGATGTTTTTTATTTTTTAAATTTTTTATTTCTTTTATGATTGAAGGAGACCAAAGTTTATATACGTGTATGAATTTTACACATTTATATACATATAAAAAAATAATCACATTTTCATATCCATTTAAAAGTACGAGTTATGGCTAAAGTATATATACAATATATACGACACCCCCCTATACTTAGCTCGAACAATGCCTTATAGTTATCAAAGAGTTGTAAAGAAAGACATAACGTGTGCTAAGTATAGAAAAGTGAAAAGAACACTATACAACAATGAATCAAAGAATTAATAGAAGTTAGTGATCCCGCTATACTTAAGATTAATTAATCCTAAGCATAGAAGACTGTACAAAAGGAAAAACCCGAGGAAAAGAATTTACATTATTAACGGCTCATCTTGCCCCCAATACTTAGGGTAGTATGGCCATAAGTATAGAATATCAACAAGTTCGAGGACAAGAGAGAGATCAGAAGAATAAAAACACAAATGATACTATATTAACAACATCACTCCCCCTATACTTTGGTAGAGTATCACTTAATATAAGAAATAACAGGAGTGATGAACAAGACGAATATAAAAAACACAAATCATTTTCCCATCCTATAATTAGGATAAAGCACATCCAAAGTACATCATATATACACACGGAAAAAGGTGAATGATAAAATGGAAAAACAATGAATGAAGCTTAAGGATATATAAGAGGTAGTCAGCTCATGTATCAAATGTAGAAGATGGAATATAAGGATCATCATCTTATACCACAGATATAGAATCTACTACGGATAGGAATGTATCATGATCTAGATATTGCTTCAACAATTGCCTGTTCACAACAAATGGTTGTGCATCAGATGACAACCCAGATAAGACAATACTCACATTGTTATGCACAAATCTCACAATGAACGGTACTGCCCATTTGCTTTTCAAATTTCCTAGAAACAACTTCAACTCAGCATCAAATAACCAAACAATATGATCAGGAGAGAAAGTCTTCCATCGAATATTTTTGTCATGCCAAAGCTTGACTTTCTCCTTATACATGAGTGAGTTATCATATGCAAAGTCTCGGAATTCAAGTAAATTATTAAAATGCAACTTCTTGTTCTTTCCAGCCTTCTCATAATCAAGATTACATAGACTAAGGGCCCATAAAGATTTGTGAATTAATTCCACTGGCAAGTGGCAAGTCTTTCCATACACCAATCTGTAGAGAGAGCTACCCAAAGGAGACGTGTATGCCGTCCGATAAGCCTATAAAACTGAATCAAGCATCTGGGACCAGTTCTTCCTATCTAGACGTACATGTTTTTGCAATATCGTCTTGATCTCCCTATTTGAAATTTCTGCCAAGACATTAATCTGGTGGTGGTAAGGAGATGCAACTTTGGGCTCAATGGCATACTCATTCAAAAGCTTCTTTACTTCTCTATTAATGAAATGGCTTCCCCCATCTGAAATCAGCATTTCGGGGATTCCAAACCGAGCAATAATGTACTCCTTGAGAAAGGAACACACTGGGTGTGGATAGCCTCCACCCACCGACTAACATAATCCACGGTGAGTAGGATGTACTGAAATCCCTGACGGACATGAAATGGGCCCATGAAGTCTATTCCCCAAGCATCAAAAACATCAAAAATATGTATGTATCTTAGAGGCATGTTATCTTTGGATCCAACAGTTCTGCCATTTTCTAACATTCAGTACAACCTCGAACATACTCTGTAGCATCCTTAAACAATGTGGGCCACCATATGCCACTCTGTAAAACCTTTGTTGATGTGTGCTTCCCCAAATGATGCGCATGTGATTTTAGATTGTCACAGTGCTCAAGTACACTGGTGTGTTCCTTCTCAGGAATACACCTTCTCCAGATACAATCCGCACCCTCGTAAAATAGGCATGGATCCTCCCATTGGTAATAATGAATATCACAGAAATATGTCTAACTTATATTTCGACCAATCATGTGGAACTTTCTTGGAGACAAGATAGTTCACAATATAATCATACCATGGGTGTGAGTCCATAGATAAAATGGACTCATCTGGAAAGGTTTCAGAAATAGGCATCATGTTCTCCTCAGAGGTCTCTGCATCCGTGATAAGACAAAGGTGATCTGCCATAATATTTTTAACTCTAGGTTTATCTAAGGTCATCTTCCCTTTCACGTTTAATCACACATCTAGACCTTGTATAGTCAGACGCTACCTTTTCCCTCTAGGAGTGGATCCCCGATGTATGTCTTCCGATTTCATACTCAGTTTGAGGCTTTGAAGGGCTTTGGCAAGCCTCTTTCTAAGTTGTTGGACCCGTTAAGCCATCTGATTCTCTATACTCTGATTTCTTTCCAAGGGATCAGAGACTATCCCATAGATAATGTCATCAGCATATCTTTCGTATAAGAAGGATCCATCTGATAAGGGTATGGATCGTCATCCTTCTTTTCCTGTAAGTATCGTATGGCAGTGTTATCCGTGTACACAATAACGTGGGAACTAAGGAGGTAAGATCTGAACTTTTCTAGCTCAAACACAAGTGCTAACATCTCCTTCTTATAACTATATAATTTTGTTGTGCTTCATCTAGAGTTTTGCTAGCATTGTGCATAGAATAGCGTATCCCATTCTTTCTCTCTCCTAAAATAGCTCCACCAACGAAATCTGAGGCGTCTGTCATGATCTCGAATGGAAAGACACTAATCAAGTCATTATAGGATAGGAGCACTAGTAACCATATCTTTCATATGACAGAATGCAAGGAGGACAATCACATTGATAACAAACTCACTCTCCTTGAACAGAAGCTTAGTCAAAGGTCTAGTGATCTTGCTGAAATCCTTTATGAATTGCCTGTAGAATCCTACGTGTCCCAGAAATGACCTAAACTGCTTCAAGTTATGCAGTGGCTCTAACATGGAAATCACATCAATCTTAGACGGATCGACCTCCATACTATGTGTGGAGAAAACATGGCCCAATACAATTCCATTATTTACCATAAAAGTGACACTTCTCCCACGAGATTACTAGGTTTACTTCACAACAACGTTGAAGAACATGGTCTAAATGAGCAAAACATGTGTCAAAACTATCCTCGTAGAATGAGAAATCATCCATGAAGACCTCAAGGAAACTACCCACCACGTCAACAAATACGACCAACATACATCTTTGGAATGTAGCAGGGGCATTACACAATTTAACGACCCTCGTCTAACGACGTAGGTGCCAAACGAACTAGTGAAAGTAGTTTTCTCCTAATTCTAAGGAGCGATAGCAACCTGATTATATTCCGAGTACCCAATCCAAGAAACAAAAGAACTCTTTCCCTGCCAATCTCTCAATAATCTTGCCAATAAAGGGCAGCAAAAAGTGATCCTTCTTGGTATATGAGTTCGAGCACCGGTAGTCAACACAGACATGCCACGAAGTAGGTACCCGAGTCAGCATTTCCTCACCACAATCATTCTTCATGATTGTGATATTGTTTCTTTGGGACAACATGTAAAGGGTTGACCCACTTGGAATCTGAAACGGGATATATAAATCCAGCGTGACAACATTTTCTGATCTCCTTCATTTCAACCTTCCTTTGATTTGGATTTAGACGACACTGACATTCATGGGAGGGTTTACAGTCATCCTCTAGGTATATATGATGCGAGCACAAAGCTATATTAATCCCATAGAGATTCGAAATATTCCATCCTATGGCCTTGCGGTTTCTCTCAATAACCTATAGCACGCGAGATTCTTCTTCAATGCTCAACTACGAGTTGAGGATGACCGAAAACATTTGGGGGGGGGGACTTGCAGCGAGATGAAGGATATGGTATAATCCTCAAGGGCATCACGGAAGAGTGAGCATCATATTGAATACGACGAAGAATGATTAGTCAGACTAGTTATTCTATGCAGCGGAATTTTAAAAAATTGCATGTGATGAAACCACATTATCCAAGAATGATTATCGGACAGTTTCATCTAGGAATACCTCTTGAAACATGGTTGATCGAGTCTCTACAAGAAGAGACCTCCTGTCTCATGTCCGATCTTCGGAGAAGATGCTTGTGAGCGTGGGGATGAACTGTGTGATCCTCGCAATCCAAGTTGTTGAATCCAAGCGTGGAAATCATGATCTCGTCGCACGAGACCAAACACCTTCTTTCTAAGCGAAGCACACCAAAGAAGATGGAGAACCGAGAGTCGTCGAGGCAGCATCACAACGACCAGTCGACGAGGAAGATGTCTTCTTCTTCTCTTAGGGTGGATGGCCACCAATATGAAAGAGGAAGAGAGGACGTGTGAAATATAAGATAGGAGAGAGCTTATGATGTTTGTTCTTGTTGTAACTCTAGAGATCATGGAGTGTGTCCCTTTATATAGGGTTTGGGAGTCCACAGATCTCAATCCATGGGACACACAAAATCAATGGATGAGATTGATTTGTGTTTCTTTCAATAGTCGAGATTGTTGTTGGTAGAAAACACAACAACTAATTTAATTTAGATTAAATATATTTGATAAATCAAATATTATTCAATCCTAAATTAAATTACCAAAATTGGAGATAATGGAGATGAGAATCTCCACATTCCACAAGGAGCCATGAACGACCACCAATTCCATGTTGGAATGGCTTTCCGTCCACACTCCCAATTGGAATGTGAGATTCTCCAATGAAATCCAAGATTTCATGGTTACTCATATCTCCAATTACAACAACAATTGTTGTAAAAATATTCTATAAAAAATAATTCACAATTATTTTGAGAATATTGCAATCTTGCCATTGGACTTTTGTGAATAGATTCACAACCCATAACAATAGTTAATTTATATTCTCAACTAACTATACAATGAGAATCCAATTCACACCAATAATTAATTAACAAATATTAATCATAATAAGCTCTCTTTAATACATTATAAATCATATTTATAACATATTATAAATAATTGGATATTGCTTTCCACATTATTCCTATCCATAATAATAAAATCACATTTAATTATATTGGATCATCATTTTATTCATCCATTAATGTGAATCGAATTCACATTATTTAAGTAATTAAATCACATTTAATTATCCATTTCTCAATGCTTAGATATAATTCAACTATGGAATTTTTCTTGAACCCTTTCAAGAATAATGTGCTTTCTTCGCAGATACTTGGTGATAAGGATGGGGTGATTACATTGTTCCTCGTATAGTTACTTGGATATTGAGATCACATCTCAAATCCAGATATCATGTACCTCCCACAGATGCTTGATTAAATCAAGGTCGAAGACCTAATCTTCTCATTGCATCAGATTCTCATTGAGACCAATGTCCAATACATGGATAAAGAACAGGTCACTTCTCTACTGAGAGAGTCACTAAAATCCAAACATGTTTCATCACTCCCTCGAAATGGAAGCGTCATGGTTATACAATCGTTTATGATCAAATCACCCTTAGATATTCCTAAGACATGTACATCCTGCATATTGGAAGACCTATGATCAACCTAATGATATAGATCAATTTTACATTGTCATCTTCAGGGTTTGATCACCAAGTTTCTCAATCTTGGTCATTGGGAATTGATATCGATCATATGCTTTCTCAAAGCATATATCGTACAATCAAATTCTTATCATTCTTCCAAATCACGACGACCATGCATGGAATTTGATTGGTCCCAATACCGCATGAGTGAGCTCATGTCTCCTGGTTCACATTTAAACCTTTATGATCCATTTGAGAGATCGTATTACTCACATGTCCTTACATGCACACCAGCTCGCTGGTGTATAGACCTTGGTTAGGTCATCAACCTATTGGACTGCCAAATGTACATACTTAGATATATAATAACACATCTGTCTCCGGTTAGAGGATGCATGCCTATCTCTTGACAACATATGACATAGGACTTTGGTTATCTCGATCTCGTTAAGACAACTCTTTGACCTAACAAATCTGACACCTCCGAATCTCTATTCCCATGTAGAGAACCTACATCAATAGGTTGGTCAGATATCAACCAAGTGAGAAAGGATTGACATCTCCTATTCAGGATGGAGATCGTCTCTTAACAATCATTTGTCGGTACTTGACGAGTCCTCAATCTAACTCTTTAGATATTCATCCTAGCATCAACCTCTATAGTTCAATAATTGTATCAACAGTTGTATGATCATTAAGATGGTCATGGTACATAACCCTAATTGTACTAAGAGACTTATTATGCAAATTAGTTATTCTTCATTTCCGATTAGGGAATGATATTCGCAATAACATTTATTGCGTAATGGATCACCGTGGGCTCGCATGTCCAACAATCTCCCACTAGCCCAAAGAGCCATTAATGGGCTAATCATTTAACCCGCACTCACGTGACAATCATAGCATATTTAGAGAAATATATTGGTAAGCTGATCAATCACTATATTTCCATGAGACTTTGTCAAGTCTTATTACGACACTTGCATATCCCCCAGTAACAGTGCTCGTATCCAATTCGAATGTTGCATATTTAGCAACCAATACTCAAACTTGTCAGTTATAGTGTCCTTGACACTACATCTTAATAATTATTGTAACCAGTATTTCCATAACCCTTATCAGAATACCTTTATTCCTGGAGATCTCTTTCTCCTAAGGTATTCGTAGTTAAGACCTTTTAGATATCCATCTATAAAGTCTTAATTTCTTGAAGATTAGACTTAGAGATCACTATCTCACAAGTTTTGTCCTCCATGAAGATATAGTTCTTACCGCAATCAAGTGTTTTATCACCATAGTAGGATTAGAAACAATTTACTACACCCACTACATGGTAGACATTTGGCTTGTGTATACATCTAGAATATACCCAGCTTCTCAGAACTGATGCACATGGGCTAGCATTTTTAGCATTAACATCCTCAACTCTTTGATGTGCTATCCCTTTAGATAGGTCAGTACCATATCTAAAGGGAAAGAAGCCTTTCTTGGAATTTTCCAGAAAATGGAATAAATCCAAGGTGTACCACTAATGTGATGATCCCAATACCCTCTTTCTTTGCTTATGAATAACTTAAGAACTAAGATTTAAGAGGTATCATTGAGATCATATCTCAATATGGAACAACTAGTTATAAAACACTCATTATTATCCTTATATCATTTAATATATTATCTACATTTAGTACGATGAACACAATGGCACTGCCACTAAGCTTCAGATGGTTCATCAAGAATCTATCTGAAATCATAACATTTATAATTTCATGAAATCTTATGTTCCAACTATAAGAATCTTATACGAGGCCATCGATGGAATTCCTTAGTTTGCACACCTTGCTTTCCTTATCCATGAAGCCATGGGGCTACTTCACGTGAATATCATCAAAAAGGTATTCATAGAGGAATACAATCTTGACTCACATCATGAAAATGCTATAGTTAAGTTGTGTAGCTAGGGTTAGCTATATTCTGATGGATTTAAGCATAGTCATTGAAGAGCAAGTCTCATCGCAAGAGATGTCTTCTTTTCGTGGTGTAGCTCATGGCTACGAACCGTGCTATGAAGGTCTCTACCTTCTCATTAGGTTCCCTCTTTCTCCTGAAGATCCATTTACACCTTAATGGGCCTTACCAAAATAGGTGGATCCTCGAGGGTCCATATACAACACTTGCATATGAAGTCTACATTATACTTTTATTGCTAAGATCCATCTTTCCATGTCATGATCCTCAGGAGCTTCATCACATGAAGTCCGATCATTTTCAGACTTAACTGACACATTGAATACATCCTCAAACTTATTTGAAGAAGTATTAGTGTTTCATCTTCAATTATTCTTTTAGTTTTCGATTTCAGGAGCCTCATTATCTTTTCAAGATTAAATTAGTTCCTTTACTTCATTTTCATCTTGATTCTCAAGAGAGTCATCCTCTAAGAATTACATTCTCAGATATGAGTTCTTTTAAGAATCTCAAGGTCATAAAGTAGGTATCCAACAGCATCCTTTTTTTACTAATGAAGTAGCACTCTCCAGTGCCAGATTCCAGATTACATACATGGAACCTTATTAAGGATATATATTGTAGTCTCTGCTACATATATACCTTGGAAACTAATAGATAATTATGCTAATATTTATCATTGGTCATATCATGCCACACAAGATCTAATTGTGTCTCCCTACAACTCTTATTGAGTTTAGATTTATTAGGAGGAGTTAGATAGAAATGATATTCATATCTTTATAAGGTATTGTATGAATTCATCTAATAGGTACTGATTATCTAGATTAGATCAAATTCATTTAATCTTCCTTCAAACTTTGGTTCTAAACAAAAATTGTGAAATCTATGAATATTTCAAAGGTTTCTAAGTGAAGAGAAGAAATATTATATCACAAATAATCATCAATAGATATCACATATCCACAATGTTTATTCTTATATAGATGATTCAGATACATCAATATGAATGAGATCTTGAATAACTCGACATCTTACACCACTCCAAGGAAGGGTGTATAGGACATTTTTACTTTTGAATACAATATTCACAACTATGCAAGATTTGAACCTTTTGACAATCTAAAGTTTCATCTCTTATGAGTCTATTGATCACATTAACAGACAAATGTCCAAGGCTTGATGCCAGATCATTGTCAAATGATCTTCATTCTCCTATTGATCTTTTAAGGTTTAATTTCAGTATTAGAAATGTTAATGAACCATTCATTAATTTTCTAATTTAATAGAGTCCACTAGATTTTAGATTACTATCTGAATATCTCCATCATAACTCTTTATGATAGATCTATTATAGAATTCATGTTTATTTCCAACATTTAGAAAAAAACAATGATTGTATTCTGATATCTAGGTCATAGAGACATTCTCTAAGACTAAGGGCTCTCCCACTGAAAATAACAAGTCCATCTATCCAATAGAGATTATTGCAACAATTGTACCAATGTCCATGTCGATGGCTATTAAACCTTAAAATTAAATTTTATAGTCTTCTAATACATATACAACTAATTGCAAGTGTCATTAGAAGAATGAGATACAATTATTGGACTTTTATCTTATCCAATAAGAAAGTCAATTTCAATGATTAAATTTAGATTATTCTGATGCACTATCCGAGTCCTTCTTTAAAGATCTAGATAGACTTGATAGTCACACTATCTATACATCAACTTATTGCAGTATCGACATTCATCCAACTATTTGAATGTCATATGGAAGTCACAAAAGTACGGTCAACTCTTTGACTTTCCTCTTGGGTCCAACCCACGCTTCCAGTGCGCTCCCTTTATCTATAAACAACCATTGCTTTAGACGAAGGATCTCTTATTCTTAATTCAAAAGATTTCATTATAAGGGCATTTCAACATTTGTACATGATTCATTCAATTCATACAATATGAATATTCTGAAGCTTCATAAATGACTAGAGTATAGATATTAGAATGATGACACTCATCGTATATACATTCATCTAAACTCTTAAAAAATATTGGTTCATGTAGGTACTCAAACAATTTTGAATACATAATCTCTTATAGAGATACCATCTTGCATGATGTAGAGAACCACGTCATTCATGATTAAATGTCGAGAGCACATATGTATGCCAGAACATCTTCCTAGAATTTTATAAGGATTTTTTGACAATTGAGATCATCATCGGCATGTGACTTCCAAAGTACATTCGATGAGAGATCAAAACTATAGAGACATACAAACCCTAGGGCTGTAGTCCTATTGTCTATTTAATTATCACTCCTCATTTTTATAAGGAAACTTGCACATCACAACCACATACAATATGTGTCCAACTACAAGTACAATAACTTAATAGTGGATCCAATCCATGATATTTTTCTGGTTATTATTGATTATAATATTGAGTGGGTTTAATGAGGAATTATCTGAAATAAGAAATTTGTATAAGTTTATATATTTATATATTTACATATTTTACTTCGATTTAGGAATTTTTATATCAAGTTGTCTTGCCTTTGTCATCAATGAAAGTTCATACCCTTAATCACTTTCAATGTAAGAGATATACTTACCAATATATCTCAAGCAAGATCTGGGATCTCCTTCATTATCTTTGTCGCATCCCAAAAAATGTAACTCTGATAACAAGAAGCGGGAAAACATTCTGCCTTGCAAGTCCAACTTGCATCTCCCAATTCGGTCTTTAACACCCGGGCCCACCACCCCTAAGGTGATGTTGACCCGTCATTAATTGAACCAAACGTCAACAAGAATACAACTCGCTATGCGTAATCCAATATCACCCCAACAATATGAGGACCCGATATTGGGGTCACAACGCATACGTCCTTACTCTTTCAAGAAGCGACGAGCCCGATCCAATTGGATCGTATGCAGAAGCTGTTATTTTGGACAAGCGTCTCCTACATACAATATCTGATGACGGAACCCTTCTCCTCGATGAGAGACCATGGATGTCACTTATGTGATCCTACACCTCATATTCAAAATTTAATTAATTATTATGAATCATATTCATATAATTTATTCTTCCAAGGGAAATACACATCTATTCATAATAGAGTGTTTTTAATTGGATGTAATTAACTTAATCACATTAAACTTATTATCAATCCAATTGAATCAACAAACTTGATTTTACTTGAACATATGGTATTATCTTCAAAGTACGTATTAATTCGAATTTTAATAATTACAAAATACATCATGATCTTTCAGGCATCTTTTGTTCCCTACCTGCTGTCATGGCCAGTACTGGTGGGAGTGGGACAGACCGCACACGATACAATCTGCTACCCCTAACACTCCCCAACTAGACACCATATCTGCCTCAGGAAAAGATAATGTAGAGACAATCACATTGTACTTGAGATGATCATCGGTTCTTCAACCGAAATTATACCATATAGTAATAATCAAAATAATTTTGATTATAAGGAAATTTGCTAACCAAATTCCCAATCCTATTCAAGTAAGTTGTTTGTTGATTGTGTTTCCAATTATGATCTAGATCAAATTTAGTCATTTTTTTGTTAAGACCAAGTCAATTAATGAAATAATCATCACTAAATATTTCTCAAATATTTTTCCATAATTATTTCAGGAAATTAACAATTAATTTCACTAATTGACAATCACATAGTTCTTGATATGGAATGTAATTTCAGCAGTGACCCCTACTTTCCTAAATTAACATATCTCAATCAAATTAAATCCAAATTTCGCAAAATCAGTTTCTTAAGATTGCTAATTGGATTTATGACAGAACCTAAGTGATATTTCACGAATTTCTAGGCGCATGAAAACAATAATTAACTCATTAATCATGTTTAGACTCATAGTTCCCCCAACAGTAAATACATGTTTATTCAAAAAGCCATATCTCGAGCAAACAGAATCCAAATTATGTAAACTCAGATCCTATGGCTTCCTTATTTAATGGGAACAAAATCCTAGTAATTAATTCGTGTTTAAATATTTTAAAAAGGGCTGAATTTATTCGCTACACAGATGTACGGAAATGAAATGTGACAAAAAAAACTTTCGCAACCTTAATGAACCAAGTCGTCCTAGGTTTACGGATCGTATCAAAAACCTTCGACCTATGGCTCTGATACCACTTAAATGATATGGTATAATCGTCATGCGCATCATGGAATCATGAGCATCGTATTGAATACGACGAAGAACGACTAGTCGGACTAGTTGTTCTATGCAGTGCAATTTAAAAAATTTCATGTGATGAAACCACAGGATCCGAGAACGACTCTCGAATCGTTTCATCTAAAATCACATCGAGTATATAGGAATACCTCTTGAAGCGTGGTTGATCGAGTCTCTACGAGAATAGACATCATGTCTCATGTCTGATCACCGGAGAAGACTCTTGCGAGCGCGGGGATGAACCGCGTGATCCTCGAAATCCAAGATGTTGAATCCAAGCGTGGAACTCCTGATCTCGTCACACTAGATCAAACGCCTTCTTTGTGAGCAAAGCACACCAAAGAAGATGGAGAACCGAGAGTCGTTTAGGCGGCGTCACAACGACAAGTCGACGAGGAAGATGTCTTCTTCTTCTCTTAGGGTGGACGACCACCAATATGAAAGAGGAAGAGAGGACGTGTGAAATATAAGAGAGGAGAGATCTTATGATGTTTGTTCTTGTTATAACCCTAGAGAGCATGGAGTGCCTCTCTTTATAAAGGTTTGGGAGTACATTGATCTCAATCCATGGGACACACAAAATCAATGGATGAGATTGATTTGTGTTTCTTTCAATGGTCAAGATTGTTGTTGGTAGAAAACACAACAACTATTTTAATTTGGATTAAATATATTTGATAAATCAAATACTATTCAATCCTAATTTAAATCACCAAATTGGAGATAATGGAGATTAAATACTCCACGTTCCATAAGGAGCCATGGACGGCCACTAATTTCAGGTTGGAATGGCTAGCCGTCCACACTCCTGATTGGAATGTGAGATTCTCCAATGAAATCCAAGATTTCATGGTTACTCATATCTCCAATTACAAGAACAGTTGTTGTAAAAATATTCTATAAAAAATAATTCACAACTATTTTGAGAATATTGCAATCTTGTCATTGGAAGTTTGTGAATCAAATTCAAAACCCAAGACAATAGGTAATTATATTCTCAAGTAATTATACAATGTGAATTCACACAAATAATTAATTAACAAATATAGATCATAATAAGCTCTCTTTAATACATTATAAATCATATTTATAACAAATTATAAATAAATTGATATTGCTATCCATATTATACCTATACATAATAATTAAATCACATTTAAGTATATTGGATCATCATTCACATACATCCATTAATGTGAATCAAATTAATTATGAAAGATCATTAAATCACATTTAATTATCCATTTCTCAATGCATAGATATAATTCAACTATGGAATTATTCTTGAACCCTTTCAAGAATAATGCGCTTTATCCGCAGATACTTGGAGATAAGGGCAGGTCGATTGCATTCTTCCACGTATAGTGATTTGGATATTGAGATCACATCTCAAATCCAGATCGCATGGACCTCCCACAGATGCTTGATTAAATCAAGGCCGTAGACCTAATCTTCTCATTCAGACCAATACCCAATACATGGATAAAGACCTAGTCACTTCTCTACTGAGAGGAGTCAATAAATCAGAACCTTTTTCAACACTCCATCGGAATGAAAGCGTCATGGCTATACAATCGTTTATGATCAAATCACCCTTAGGTATTCCTAACACCTGTACATCATGCATACTGGAAGACCTATGATCAACCAGAATATATAGATCAATTTTACACTGTCATCTTCAGGGTTTGATCACAAAGTTTCTAAATCTTGGTCATTGGGAATCGGTATCGATCATATGCTTTCTCTAAGCATATATAATACCTTCAAATTCTTGTCATTATTCCAAAGCACGACAACCATGCATGGAATTTAATGACTCCCAATACCTCATGAGTGAGCTAATGTCTCCCGGTTCACATTTCAACCTGTATGATCCCTTTAAGAGATCATATTACTCTCATGTCTTTACATGTACACCAGCTTGTCGGTGTATAGACCTTGGTTAGGTCATCAACCTATTGGTCTGCCAAACGTACAAACTCAGACATATAGTAACACATATGTATCTGGTCAGAGGATGCACGCCTATATCATGACAGCATATGGCATAGGACTTTGGTTATCTCGATCTCGTTAAGTCAACTCTTTGACCTAACTAATCTGACACCTCCGAAACTCTATTCCCTTGCACAGGACCTCCATCAAGAGATTGGTCAGATATCAGCCACGTGAGAATGGATTTCTATCTCCTACTCAGGTTGGAGATCCTCTCTTAACAATCATTTGATAGTACTTGATGAGTCCTCAATCTAAGTTTTTTGATATTCATCTAAGCATCATCGTCTATGATTCAATAATTTAATCAACAGTTGTATCATCATTAAGGCGACCGTGGTATATAACCATAATTGTACTAAGGGACCTACTATGCAAATTAGTTATTCTCCAATTCAGATCAGGGAATGATATTCGTAAAAAACATTTATTGCGTAATGGCTCGCCGTGGGCTCGCATGTCCAACACAAGGGCATATTTTAATGTTGATGGTAAAACATTGAGCTCAGGTGGGATCTGAATCTGCTCTACAATAACCTGCTATTGTATTGGTAGATGGTATGTGATATGTACTCTGTGGACTGTCAACCTTGGCTACTAACAGCTCAACAAGTAAAATATCTTATGGATCTGCAACGAATGTTCTCTGTTCATAAAGGAGGAGGCTCATCAGGAATGTACCTCAGAACTCCCAGAAGGAGGAATATCATAAGTAATATCGGAAAAGTGTGTCAAAGGAAAATCTTAAGGTGCCTTTAAAAACTAAGATCCATCCTCAAAAATCAGCTCAACTGTCAGCAACTAGCTCAATTGGATCACCAAGTAACTCATGTCGATTGTGCTTTGTAGAGTCCTTTTAGGAAAGAAACTCCTGGTTATCAATGAAATCAGTGAAAAGATCTGTCTCTCAGAATTCAAAAAGAAATTCATAGTACTCTGGCAGTGATATAACTTTTTCTCTCTCATTTGCTGTTGGTGGCAGTGATTGTCTAGGATCAAAGATTGTCTCAATTTTCACCTTGTCGCTGCTAGACTGAAAGTTGATCTCTATAGTACCATAATCTACTGCTAATTTAGCCGTTCGGAGGAATGATCGACCTAGTATGATCACGGTATGAAGCAACGTTGTAGGTGTGTCCATACCGATGACAACAAAATCAACAGGGTATTTCAGTCCCTGCACTATTAGCAATTTCATTCCATGCACCATTACAATACTATCCTATAAAATGCCTCTTGGCCTCTTAATCAATCTATTAGTAAACTAAAGGATCATCCTATTTATTTTAACAGACCCTAATACAAATTCAATTAGTAAAGAGGATGGCAAGAGATTAACGGAGGAATCATTTGGAGAAGAGTATGATCATAGTCTTTATCAAAGGTATGACAATGGATGTGAGGTGCTCCCTTGTCTTTCTTTTCGGGGATGAGATGATTGATGACATGAACTGTGCCCATGGTCAAGATGTGTTTTTCGATTTGCTTTCATTTGTTCTACCTTAGTTGGCGCTTTTGTGTACATACCTCTTTCATTCCCTTTTTTACTGTAGGCATGTATTCCATGGCATTAAGGAGTGGCATTTCTAAAAAGATATTATGTAAGATCTCAAACACTCCACGATCAGATAGGGATATTTTTTATTTTAGGTTTGAGAGTAGAACGAAATGATATGGAATAGAATAAATATTCAAACATTCATTTCCATTATTCAAAGTGG
Source organism: Ottelia alismoides (assembly GCA_037367405.1). Classification (NCBI taxonomy): domain Eukaryota; kingdom Viridiplantae; phylum Streptophyta; class Magnoliopsida; order Alismatales; family Hydrocharitaceae; genus Ottelia; species Ottelia alismoides. The sequence goes on from JAZKJV010011092.1 coordinate 322,464, forward strand.
AGTCTTCATTTACAAAAGAACAATCAGAATCAGTCTGTAAAATGTTGTCCAAAATAGGTGCAGGAAAAACTGAATCTAAAAAAGATTGGGATGCTGCTATTGGTGAAGAGGAAGAATCCACGACTGGTATGATCTCCCTCGCTGCCGGTGATCTAAATTTGCCTCGTGGAGGTGAAGGTGGTGGTGAAGGTGGTGAAACTCCAGACTCGGTGTGGCTACACTGGGCCTCTCGACTGCTGGTGAAGGAGATGATGTGGAAGATGATGCTTTCTACATGGTTTGATCTCCCAACCCCAACTGGTGCATAGGCGACAGCAATCTCCTACCACTCTTGAGATGACTGACGTCAGATAAACATGTAAAATCAAGGGTCATACCTGTCTCAGGTGTGGGTGGGCTATTGGCTACCTGCTCCTTATGTATGAAATTGTTGTAGTTGGCTTCAACCTCTGCTGGGATTAGTATCTTGGTGGTGGTCCGACCGTCGATCCTTCGAGTCAGTTTGTTCATGTTCTTCATGAGCAGTGCACGTTGGTCTAGTGCTGGGTTCACTTAAGGGGCCTCAGGGTGCTCAATGACTGGATGTTGCTGAGACTGATAGTGCTTAGGCTATTGGTAACCATACAGATTCTGACAATGAGGAGGAGGATGTGGATATTGTCCATAATATGCAATCTACCGTTGGTTAGGACGAATGAAATATGCATACTGTTGTTGTTGTTGGCCTTGTCTCCAATTTTGGAATTGTGGTGGAGACTGATACTAAGTTTGGAACATCTGGTGCTAGTACTGCTATTGTTTACCTCCATGAAACTAGTGGGCGGATCTCTGACCCTGTTGAGAATCCAACAGGCCTTTCCCAGATGGATGAGGTTGGTTTGCTTACGGTCAAACCAGATGTCGTTCACCTCCTGAATGATAGGTGGAGGTGGAGACTGCTGCTAAGAAATGCAGGCTACTTCATGTTGGTACGGAACAATCTGTTGTGAATTTTGCTAGACTGATCATGGTCTGCACGTAGTAGACGTGCTGAAATGTGGATGGTCCTTGCTGCTCTGTTGGGTGGAAAAAGTATGCTCCCTATCAGAGGTATCAACTGCTGCACTTGCACTGTAGACTGCGTTCATTGTACTCACAAGATGCTCCATATGCCTTGTTATCTGATTCACCATATCCAGGTTTTTTGTCCTTTGTTCGATCACTTGAAGCTTCTCAAGCTCCATGGACCATTTTTTAATCATGTACACTTTGGATAAGTGGTCTTTAGTGATGATCAAGTCAGAGTTGTCCACCCTATCCACTTCGCGTGATGTAATCATATTGACAACCTGGTGCAATATTGAAGGGGAGGTGACGGGGTGCTTTTGAAAAGAACGCGAAGAAGAAAGAGATTCTCAGTTATCCGCAATCTCCTCAAAAATTTGATAAAGGACATCCTCGTTCTTGTTGAAGTGGCTCTCCCCACAAGCAGCATCTACCAACTTCTAATTCTCAATGCTAATACCCAAAGAAATTTTGCACAAGGCTTGTCTTTGGAATATCATGATCGAGGCACTTCTCCGTTAAGTCTTTGAATCTTTCCCACGCCTCATGAATAGGCTAATGGGACATCTGGGAGAAGTTAGCAATCAAAGATCACATTTGTTTGAGCCATCCGAGCAGTTAATATTTATTCATAAATGTGGACCTCAACTCTTCCAAATTATGGACAACCATTCCCAAGTGTTATAACCAAGACAAAGCTTCATCCATCAGACTGAACGGGAAGGTCGTCGTCTTCACTTCCTCCAATGGCACATTTGGGTAGTGTATTATTCCACAAATGCGATCGAACTGTTGGAGGTGTACATATGGTTCATCGTTAATATTGTCATGGAATATTGTGAGATGAGGCAAAATAGTGGGCTTAAGCTAAAAATGCTCATGAAACACAGAGATTTAAATCCAAGGATTTATATGTCCTGCCCCTAGATTATAAGCAACATTTAATGTAAGATAAGCCACCAGTTCTATCACAAGGTTTTCTCTTCCATTCCCACCACCTCCATTGTTTCTATTATCCTCCTCTTTCCTATCTTGTTTGTCCTGCCTCAGCTCGAGAATCATATCTCTCAATGCGGTCTGAAAGTCAGCATGTTATGTTAATTGAGCTTGAATTGGCTGAATAGAGGCTAACATGGTGATGTTGAACTTGTTCTTCTCTAGCATGGTTTCCTTTCCCTTTGGTGGCATCAAGTGTCTGGTATGTGACTCCGAAAATGTGCATGAAACTCGGTTAGTCCTAAAAAATGATGTAGTCTTGTATACTGTTTTGAGATTAGAGCCAATCTCAATTAGAGGTTTGACGGATGATGTGAAGGGTGATGTGGAGAAAGAGGAATATTCGGGAAGTGAGTCTCCCTGAATAAAAGTTGAACGAATCAGAGTGTAGATTGAGTTCGCAAATTCTGAACGAGAAATATACTAGTCCGTCATCTTCGAAATCAATAGGAAGGATGCGAGAGCACAAAGGTAATTGCAAGAGAGAAAATGAGTGGAAAGCATGAAATGCGTGGAAGGATCTCTAGCAAAAGCATTAGCAATCAAGACACAATAAAAATCACCAATTCACCAACTTAACACAATGTGAAGATCGTGAAGGTTATGTCAATTATCTTGTCAATTTTTAGAGTTTGGTAAGTACAATATTGGAAAGAGTTAACAAGCTGTTCGGTGCCTATCTTTCCCTACAGACTAGCTCGATTCATACGACTAGTTGCACCTACTTTCTGCCAGTATTGGAGTAAGTATGGATCATAAAAATACGACTATCCGTTACTTAAGGACGGATCCTTTCACGGTGTTCTCTAAACAACCAACTCTGCTAAGGAAATTCGGACCGTTTATTGGCTACCTGCACTTCCTCACTGAGAAGTAGCTAATCATTTTTGGAGAACCTATTGCCTATCTAAAAATCTGGGCATGGTTCTATCCTAGTGTCGTCCCTCTCTCTTTTTGCAAATAAATCGAAAATTCATGGGGTTACTCTCCCCCAAAACAAGAATTTCCTTTTAAGTTTGTTTTATGGTCGAGTTTTCTTTAGCAAACCTGGTTCTAAACAATTGTCACTTGGTTTGAAAATTCTCAATAATTTGCCTATGGAGTGTCCAATTTACTTTTTAAATTATGTCAATGAAAATAAGGGAGGAAATTGGATAAGCCAATGCACGATTGAACACAATGATGCATGTAAGGGTTAGAGATGTTTACCTTGTCTCCAGCACTCTACATACAGGGTAATCGATACAGAACTTAAATATAAAAAATAAACTAATCTAAATGATGCACGTGAATCATCCTAGCAATCACTTCTCTAGGCAAGAACTAATTTATTTGTCTAAGCCCAAAATTCTCTCTACTCTATAGGTGCAGAAATTCTTGTTTAGGGCTTTGGAACTAATTAGTTACCTGGCAAAAGTAAGTTCATAAAGAAATCAATAGACATCTCACAAAATCCACATGAAACAAAAGAAAATAAGGTAATGAAAATCAAAACTAGTGAGGTCCCTAAAGTGCACCGACACTTGGTGAAATAGACCCCACAAACATGGTATATAGTACCCTTTTACATAATGTTTGAATGAAGAAATAAATGCTAAAATTTATCTAAGTTTAATGCTCCAAATGATTACTCTAATAAATATTTTGCTACTCCTCCTACACTCTCCTGCAACTTGATGAAGAAACAAGTCGCCTTCGCTTCACTAGAGTGCACCGGCATTCCTTAGAAAGCGGCACCATCTCGTTGGGCCCTCGCAAGAATAAAGGAAATAAAGAATATGTAATAGACACAATTATAAAAAATGAGCTAGAATAAATAAATTTGAATAGACACAATGAATATGAATAATGAAAGAATGTAGAAATTATAAAAATAAAGGAAAAAGAGCACCGACCGAGTCGTCTAAAAATAGACCACTATCGTTGTAATGATCAGTGAATTTTACCAACAATTTTATTTTTATTATTTATACTCCTAGACTTAGATGTATAATGATTATGTATAGGACTATCGAACTCAGGTAGGTAAAATGTTGGAAACTAGGGTTAAACTATAGAGAATTAAGGTTTTAACGATTTCCTAATTTTTATTTATTTTAGGTATTTTTCTGGATTTTTATTTAAATTTTATAAACTTTATATTTTTTGTGATTTTTAAGTATTTTATGATTTTTTTATTTTAGAAAATGTTTTGTATAATTTTTCTTTAATTTTTTTGGTATATTTAAGTGTGTATTTTTGTTTTCATGTTTTTAGGAATTTTGTAGAAGGTATTTAGAATTTTATGGATTTTGTATTATTTTTAATGTTGAAAATTGATTTTTTGGTGAAAATTGAATTTTTGTTGAAAATAGATTTTTATTTTGGATATTTAGAATTAAAAAAGGAAAGAAAATATTTTTTATTTTTATTAGAAATTATGTGTAATTATCTTTAAAATGATATATTTTAATTTTTATGTGATTTTTCTTGAATTAAGTATGAATTTTTTAAGTTTTTATGTGTTTTAAACATTTTTATTTGTTTTAATGTTTAAATTTTATTTTGTTTTGGGTTTATTGTGTAAAATATTGTAAAATAAAATAAAGGTAATTTTAGTTTGATTTTTAATAGATTTTTTATAATTTTTATGCATTTTTAATGTTTGTTATATCTTCGTATTTTTACATGATTTATTTAAAATATAAATTGTTTTTATTTTTTAAACTATTTTAATATTATTTGTCGGGTAGCATAGGGTAATTTTTTTATTTGTATTTAGTTTTTATTTTACGTATTATTTATTATGTATAGGGTATGTATTTTGTTTGGTATAGTGAATACTCTGATATGGGTGTATATCTACTTTCCTAGAAATAATAGGTTTCCATGTGAATTTTACATAAACAATAGGGAATATTGTATAAAAACCAGAGGCGCGTGCCTCTTCAGAACCTAGTCATGGATGTGAAAAGCAAAAGATTGGAAGCACTCGCTCGTAAATAGTCTAGAAGTCACACGCTTGATCGTGTGACCTCCCTTGTCAAAGGCATGTGCGTGAATAACAAAAACACCGAGGTGTTTTCTGCAAAACTTCAAATGATCACGTGCTAAAGCACATGGTAGCACCTGTTCATAATATCAAGATGTATCATAAATTTTCGATGAAAATTTGACAGAATATCTGGCTTAACATGTGCTGGTAAGGTGATATTCTTAAGCTGTGGGATTTTGAGAGTTGGATTTCTTCAACTCGATCGGATGACTGAATTTTAATGTGGATCTCAAGGCATTCTTCCCCAAAAGTGAAACTGCTCTAGGCATTGATTCGAGTTGAAGGGAGGCGGATGTTGTTGATGCTCGATCTATGGTGGGTTGTTCTCAACGAAAGGCGGAGCTATCGTTCAGACCAGTGCAACGGAGGTAAATCTTCATTCCCAGATAGTCTTCAAATTACTTGTCGATGAAACTTGATTATATGATGATCCTGCACCGGTTCTCGAATGAGGGTACGGTTTCTTTCGCTCGAGTGTGTTCTTGTCTAAGTCCAAGCCACGAAACTTATTGATCAAGTCGCCTGCTTGTCACAATCCAGTCGAATGCAACATCGACTTGTTGTACAGTTGTTCGACTCCAAACATTTGTTCTTGAGGTAGCAACGACCAATGGTGGCTTAGTTTATCTGCTCATGCAACATCTATCATCCAAGGTGGAGCAGATCAGAAGATGCTTTATCTACTTAGATCAATGATAATTGATGATTGATCCAGATGCAGAATGATTCTTCGTAAACTCATGGTTGATAGCTCAAGTACTCTAATTACCTGCAATGTTATAGGTGGACTCAAGGCGAACCACGATCCAAAACTACATAGGAAGGGTGAATGGAAGGAAATACTGGCGTCATAATAAGGTGATCCAATACTCCGATCAGCGTATGTGATCGGAGTTGGTAGGTTCTGAGAGGCAGTATAGAAGCGATGGGGATTCGAAGGTGAATGTGATGAAATGGTGCTGAATTGGTACGGTTTGAGTATCAAACTGGATTGAAAACATAGAGGGTGAGGAGAAGAGAGAGATAAGGAGAATAACAGGGACGAAGGGAGAAAAATCAAAGGAACCTAACCTGGATGAACGCAGATGAATGCCCATAAGATTAAGATTTACAGAAGCTAAGAGTCTTCTACTACACCGTGCAATGATGTAGAGGTTTGGTGAGTAGTAGAGATGGACCTTGACACTGGCGGTGATCTTGCATGAACCTCTCTCTCTTTCGCTTGATGATGGGGTGAGTGTGTACTATCGCTCTTCTCTCACACCGGAGCTCGTAGAGGAAATTGGTAAAAATGTCGGATCTCGCGAGCTCGGAGGGGAGGGGGTCTTTATATAGGACGGAGAGAGGAGGTTGGGTTCGGTCACCGCGGTGAAGTACGAGCACTAACGGGCAGTTGGAGGAAGGGCTGCCAACGGCGGGCTGTTGAGGCAGTTGACGTTGAGGAGGAGCGACAGGCGATGATGGGTTGGCACTGGAGAAAATGGAATGGAGAAAGGAAAAAGAAGAGAGAAAGAAAAGGAATAAAATGATAAACAATAAATATATATTTTAAATTAATCAATTATAAAAAAAATTAATTAATTGATAATTAAATGGATAATTAAATACTTAATAAGTAATTAAGTTAAGTAATTATAATTAAATATATAATTTTGTATTTATTTAAGGAATTAATTAAATAAATAATTTATTAAATAATACATTTATAACAAAATAATTACATTAATTAATAAGTAACTAAATATTAATTAAATAATAATAAGTTAATAACTAAATAAATAAATTAATGAATTATGTTTTTTTTAATTTGAAGAAAAAGTACTAATATATTAAAAAATATTATAAGTTTCGGTACATTGTACAATATACCAATATGGTCATAAACCCACATTTTGCATATTAACTCCGATTTTACCGAAATAAGTGTCATTTTATAGATAATTAAATAATATGAACTTTAAGACTTAGTTTGCCCAATTTGGAGTCTGTATGGCCTAGTTAGGAAGTCCGGAAAATTTAGGTAACTACTTCATGGCCTTAGGATTTATTAGCATTTTGACTTAAATTATATTTTTATATTTTTATATTAAGTTTAGAAGAATTTTAGAAAAGAAATTAAGTTAATCGGAGTTACGGTTAATTAAGTAAAAATACGTGAAGCTTCTACATATAATACATATATACAATGGGGCCCAAATGCCAAAACTCACCTGTCTTATTCTAATATTTTTTTTGATATTTTTAATAAATAGTAATATTAATAAAATAAAATTTAAATTTGAGTTTGGTCCATTTGAGGTTTTCTATAAATAGTTATGAACCTTTGAAGTGGTCTTAGATGATTTTTCGGTTCATAATAATTATTTTTTTATATTAAATAATTTTTCTGATATTTTTATAAAATAATATATATTTTTATGAACAACTTTTATTAAGAAAGTAATTTGATTTGGAATTTTCTTGATGATAAATAGAATAGGTGAAATATTTACAAGGTGGAAAATGTGTTTATGTACAATTATTGGTCTTGAATTTCTAATATTTTTATAGCATAAGATCCTTATCTCCCCCTACTTATTTATTTTATTAACATGGTCAATATTGACATGGTCTCGGGGTTAGGATCAATCTCTATATATTTTAAATCCATCCTTCTTTTCTTTTTATTTTTCTTTTTCTCTTTATTCTTCTATTTCAAGTAAAATAAGTGTTAAATATATGACATTATCAAATGTTGTTAGAATGATAACTAATGGGAATTAGTGAATATTTACATGTATTTACCAAGAATTTTAGACTAAATGAAAGAATAAAGATGATGAATCATAGATTCATCATTCCCCTGTACTTTACCATTGCTAGTCCCTTATCAAACACTTATTATATAAATAAGTACAAGCAAAAAGAAAAATAAAAAGGAAAAATAAAAGAACTAGGACATGCTTGGTTCTTTAAACCAAATCTCACTTCACACAAAATTTAGAACTTGTATTTAGACCTTTGGATTATTAGTGTGTCGGGACTCTATTAGAATTAGGATTTAAGACTCGACAACCCTCTAGATCGAAAAATCTTTATCCAGGTTCACCTCAACAGCCAGCTCAGATCCATTCATTCATCACGCAATCTTTTCAGCTTTGAAAGCAATCTGTCGTGTGTGTGAAAGGTTTTACCTCTTCTCTCTTTAGAAAAGCAACAAAATCACCCATCCCAGTAATACACTCCCTTTGGGCCCTCATCCAGCTACTCGATCCTCGAGGAGGGGGGTATTTCCTTCTAAGGCCAGGTCGTGTTGTGTCCACAATCGAGTATAGGAAGAAGATAGAACAATGATAAGAGAACTAGAGTGTGATCAACGTAATCACATGTCCTTGTGAAGCCTGGCAAGTTTAGGCAAGTCTCCACTAAGATATGCAGGTTTTCTAAAGCTCGAACCATTGTGGTCATTTTTGTATTTGGTGTATGGCTTCTTTTTGGTAGAAATGATTGTTGCACTGCATAAATCTTTTTTGCTCGACGGATATAGCATCTTTTCATTCCATCCATTTTTTGGGGGTCCTGGAAAATTGTGCCAACAGATCTTTCCCCCGTCCAAAGCTTTATTTCAAACTCAATTACTCCTGTCTTTTGACTTCGGTTCCACTAGACAAAGTGGAAACAAACCACCTAAATGGATTGCCCTTTGCAGCCCCATGCAAGTTGAGCTAAGTGTAGAGTGCATGAGTTCAAAATTTGTTCAAATGGAGAAGAGTTAAACGGATGACACCAAGTGTCCTACTTAGGCACTTTCAAGTTGAATTCCAAATAAGGTCTCATGTAACCCAAAGAATTAAGTCTAAATGATATGAAGAGTCATAATTCCAGTTCCTAATAAAGTCCCTATAGAATTAAGCAGATTAAGGCATATACCTAGCTTCATCTCTCTGACATTAATCCATTCGGTTCAAGAATCGAACTTGTTCAGAAAAATGCGAATGAATGCGACATTTTTTTATGATGTGAATTTTTTGGCTTAAACCTTTTAAGTGATTTTTAAAGAATTTTGCAAATTTCTATTGAACATTAATACTTTTCAATTTTTAGTCTCTTTTTGAAAGAGTTAGTGGATTAATTTCACTTATACGAATTTTACATGAATTAGGTACATTTTACAAAGGATTTTATACATATTTTACATACAAGATTATACGACTTTAATACAAGATTTTACAAGAATTTTAATGGTTTTAAATAACTAAAGAATTTATCTAAAAAAATTACAACATATTTTTATATACGATTTGAAGCCATTTTTTACATGTCATATTTTTTACAGTTTTCTTGTGGCTTTTAAAAACCCAAAATTTACAACCATACTTTTAGAGAGCCATATTATTAGAACTACAATAAAGTACGAGTTATAGCTTATAAATTATAAATAGCATATATACGACACTCCCCTATACATGGCATGAACTATGTCCTCATAGTGATCAAAGAAGCAACAAAGGAAGACATAAATCAAGCTAAGTATAGATTGATGATAAGACTTCTATAATACAACGACTCATAAAATAACGAATAAAGAAAAGAATTTGATCATTCCCTCTATACAAAGGTTCAATTTATCCTAAGGATGGCAGACACAAAATCAAAGATGATCGAGGTCAAGAGAATGTACACACTCAATAGCTCAGCTTGTCCCCCCTATACATATGGTAAAATATCCCTAAATATAGAGATGAATATAAAAGATAATGGAAAAGTGAGAGAGTAGACAATATAAAAATAAAAAATAATCAAAAGCGATATGAGCGATAGTACCCCTCTATACTTAGGGTAAAGCGCATCCTAAGTATAAGAAACAACAAGAATAATAAAATATAATGATTTGAACAACATAGTGTCTACACCCCCCTATACTTAGAATAAAGCACATCCTAAGTATATAAAAAGTTTCTAGATGAAACCTAAGGGTGTAAGACAAACGGATGGAAGAAAGAATAAAATCAAAACTATAAACAAAGTAATCTGGGAAATCAGGTATGAAATGCAGAGTATAACGAGTAGAGAAGGCATCTCATATAAAATGAAAAGGGGCAACCTCAAAGGTCGGCGGTTCATAATCAAGAAAAAGTTTCAACCGTTGACCATTAACTCGAAAGGTGGAATCATATGACAACTCAGATATGTCAATGCTACCATTGTCGTACACCTTACACACAAGATATGGGCCTTTCCACTTGCTCTAATGTTTCCTTGGAAATTGCTTTAGTCTCACATCAAATAGCTGGACTTTTTGATTAGGATCAAACTACTTTTGGCTGATATGAGTATCATCCTACTCTTTCATCTGCTCCTTATAGTGTAGGCTACTCGGGAAGGCTTCATCTCTGAATTTATCTAGGGCTGCCAATTCTGTCTGCCTCTTATCTCCCATATCAATTAGATTAAAGATCGCTTCTTTTACTGCCCACAATGATCGGTGCTTGATTTCAATAGGTAAATGGCATGGCTTGCCATAAATGAGACGAAAGGGAGATGTACCCAATGGACTTCTGAAGAATGTTTTGTCGGCCCAAAGAAATAAGTCCAAAAGATGCAACCAATCCTTTCGTTCTGGGCGAACAACCTTCTGCAAGATTGTCTTCGCCTCCCTATTTGAGACTTCGGCTAGACCATTCGTCTGAGGATTATACGGAGTAGAAACCCGATGATCCATGCCAGACTCGTTAGCAAATGCTCTTACCTTGTCGTTGATGAAATGACTACCCCCGTCTAATATAAGAATTCGAGGGGCTCCGAACAGTTGGAAATGCGAGCCCACGGCGAGCCATTATGCAATAAATGTTATTGTGAATATCATTCCCTGATCAGAAATGAAGAATAAATAATTTGTCTAATAGGTCCCTTAGTACAATTAGGGTTATGTACCATGGCCATCTTGATGATCATACAGCTGTTGATTCAAATAGTGAATCATAGAGGCTGGTGCTTGGATGAACATCTAATGAGTTAGATTGAGGACTCATCAAGCACCATCAAATGATTGTTAAGAGATGATCTCCAGCCTGTGTAGGAGATGGCAATCCTTTCTTAGTTAGGCTGATATCTGACTGACATCTTGATGTAGGTCCTCTGCATAGGAATAGAGATTCGAAGGTGTCAGATTAGTTAGGTCAAAGAGTTGACTTAACGAGATTGAGATAACCAAAGTCCTATATCGTATGTTGTCATGATATAGGCACACATCCTCTGACCAGAGACAAATGTGTTACTATATGTCTGAGTATGTACATTTGGCAGACCAATAGATTGATGACCTAATCAAGGTCTATACACCGACGCGCTGGTGTGCATGCAAGGGCATATGATTAATACGATTTCTCAAAGGGATAATACAGGTTCATTACTGAATCGGAAGATATGAGCTCACTCATGAGATATTGGGAAGATCAAATTCCGTGAACGGTCACCTCGCTTTGGAAGCTTGACTGAATTTGTATGTTTGATATATACTTTTGGAAAGTATATCATCAAGACCTAGGTATGATATATGCTTTTGGAAAGTATATTATCGATACCAACTCCTAATGATCGAATGAGAAACTTAATGATAAATTCCTAAAGTAGACAATGTAAAATTGATCTTATACTTCGGGTTTATTATAAGTCTTCCAGTATGCAGGATGTACAGGTATTGGGAATACCTGAGGGTGATGTTATCATAAACGATTGTATAACCATGACGCTTCCATTCCTAGGGAGTGATGAAACGAGTCTGGATTTTAGTGACTCCTCTCAGTAGAGAAGTAATCTGATCTTAGTTCAAATATTGGACATTGATCTGAATGTGATTCAGATTCAATGAGAAGATTAGATTTGCCATCTTTATTTAGTCAAGCAACTATGGGAGGCCCGAGATCTGAATTTGAGATGTGATCTCAATATCCAAGTCACTATACGCGGAACAATACAATCGCCCTGTCCTTATCTCCAAGTATTCGTGGAGAAAACACATTATCTTTGAAAGAGTTCATGGATAATTCTATTATTTATATATGTATCCGAGCTTTGAGAAAATGGATAATTAAATGTGATTTAATTATCATGAATAATATGAATTTGATTCATATTATAAGGAGAGTTATCTTAGATGATTAAATGTGATTTGATTATCAAAGATATGAATAATGTGAATGTGATTCATATTATTTGAGCATGTAAAAATAGAGATCCAAGATGATTAAATGTGATTTAATTATCATGGATAAGAATAATGTGGATAGCACTATCCATATTATTCATGATATATTATAATTGTGATTTTAATGTATTAGAGAGAGCTAATTATAATTTATATTTGTTAATTAATTATTGATGTGTATTGGATACACATTGTGTAATTAATTGAAAATGTAAATTATATTTTATTTTAGGTTGTGAATGTGATTCACAATTTTCCAATGTCAAGATTGCAATATTCTCAAATTAATTATGAATTATTTTTGGAGAATAAATCACAATAAAAGTTTTTGAGATTAAATAAAGGGCAAATACATGGAGATATGCAATCTCATGAAATCTCATGAGATTGCCTCCACATGGAAAGATGTGGACGGCTACCAAGTCCTACTTGGAATTGCTGGCCGTCCACCATGTTGACATGGGAGATGCAATCTCCATGTCATTGCTTCCTTATTTGATTGATTTAATTTTAGGATTGATGTATATTTTATTTGTCAAATATATTTGATCTAAATTAAATCATAAGTTGTTGGTTTTTATCAATAACAATCTTGACCATTGGATTGACATATCATTCTCATCCACTGATTTTATATGTCCCATGGATTGAGATCCATGGATCATAAAACCCAATAAATAGAGAGGCATACCATGCTCTCTTGTACATGATATTGTAGCACATCTCTCTCTCTCTCTTTCTCTCTACACGTCTACGCTCTCTCGCTCTCATGGCCGTCCACCGTGGATGCCCTAGAGAGAGTCTCCATCGCCGCAGCGTCATCGTTATGCTGCCCAACGTCTGCTCGTGGATCTCTGTCTCCTTCGGTGCGCATCTCTCGTGAAGTAGACATCGTATCTCATGTGTCGAGATCAGGATATCCACCGCTTGAATCATCAACATGGATTGCGAGAAGCACGCGATTCATCCCCGCCATCGCAAGCGTCTCCTCCGTCGAATCGGACTTGAGACAGGAGGTCTCCTCGTTTAGAGACTCAATCGCAACCACGCTTCAAGAGGTAATCCTATTACTTGTTTATGGTTTAGACGAAACGATCCGAGAAGTGTTCTTGGATCATGTGGTTTCGTCGCATGAAAATTTATTAAATTCTGTTGCATCGAGCAACTAGTGCAAGTAGTCGCTCCTCGTCGTATTCGATACGACGCTCACGCTTCCGTGATGCGCTTGAGGATTTTACCATATCCTTCAAGTGGTATCAGAGCCTTAGGTTGAAGGTTTTGTATACGATCAATAAAACCGAAGGCAACTTGGGTTCGTTAGGGTTACGAAAGTTTTATCGCATTTCATTTTCGCATCTCTCTTTAGTGTAAATTTTCGACCCTGTTTAAATTGTTTAAACACGAAAATAACACTTGGATTTTGTTCCTAATTAAATAAGGAAAGCATATGATCTGATTTTACGTAATTTGGATTCCGTTTGCTCTAGATATAGTCGTTTTAATGAACAACTATTCACTGTTACGGGAACTGCGAATCTTAACGTAATTACGGATTTAATTACTATTTAGAAACACGTTAAACTGCATGCAAATCACATAGGTTCTGTTGTAAATCAAATTAGCAAACTTTGGAAACTTACTTTGCTTAATTTGGATTTATATTGATTGAGATATGCTAATTTTAGTATGTAGGGGTCACTGCTGAAATTACTTTCCTAATCAAGAACCATGTGATTGTCAATTAGAGAAATTTATTGTTAATTTCATGAAATAATTATGGACAATATTTGAGAAATATTGGATGATAATTATTTCATTAATTGACTTGGCCTCAACCAATAAATTGATTAGATTTGATCTAGATCATAATTAGAAACAAAATCATCAACCTCCTTGCTTGAATAAGATTGGGAATTCGTCTAGCAAATTTCCTTATAATCAAAAATATTTTGATTATTACTATATGGTATAATTTCGGTTGAAGAATCGATAATTATCTCAAGTACAAAATGATTGACTCGGCATTTCCTGAGGCGGATATGGTGTCTAGTCGGGGATCGCTGGGTAGCGGATTGCAACGTATGCGGTCCGTCCCACTCCTGCCGGTACTGGCCATGACAGCTGGTAGGGAATGAATGATGCCTGAGAGATCATGATGCATTTTTCTAATTATTAAAATTTTAAATAATACATATTTCGATATAATACCATATATTCAAGTAAAATCAAGTTTGTTGATTGAATTGGATTGATAATTAATTTAATATGATTAAGTTAATTATATCCAAATTAAAACACTCTATTATTAATAGAGTTATTATTTCCCTTGGATGAATTAACTATGTGAATATGATTCATGATAATTAATTGAAATTTGAATATGAGGTGGAAGATCACATAAGTGACATCTCTGGTCTCCCGTCAAGGCGAAGGGTTCCGTCGCCAGATATTTTATGTGGGAGATGCTTGTCCGAAGTGATAGCTCCTGCATATGATCCATTTGGATCGTGCTCGTCGCTTCTCGAAAGAGTAAGGACGTATGCGTAGTGACCACAATATCGGGCCCTCATATTATTGGGGGGATATTGGATTGCGCAAAGTGAGTTGTATTCCTGTTGACGGTTGGTTCAATCAATGAAGGGTCAACACCTTAGGGGTGGTGGGCTCGGGTGTTAAAGACCGAATTGGGAGATGCAAGTTGGACACGCAAGGCGGAATGTGTTCCCGCTTCTTTTTATCCGAGTTACAGGTTCTCATATTATTGGGATGTAACAAAGATACGGAAGGAAATCCCAGATCTTGCTAGAGATATAATGGTAAGTATATCTCTTACATTGAAAGTGATTAAGGGAATGAACTTTCATTGTTGACATGGCAAGATAACTTTGATATAAAAATTCCTAAATCAAAGTAAATTAAATATTTATACATGTTTATGCAAATTTCGTATTTCATATAATCCTTCTTTAATCCCACTCAATGTTATACTCAATAATAACCAATAGAATATAGTGGATTGGATCTATGATCCAGATATTGTACTTGCAATTGGACCCATAATGTATGTGGTTGCAATGTGCAAGTCTCCTTATAATAATTAGAAATGACAATTAAATAGACAATAGGACCAAAAACCCTAGGGTTTGTATGTCTCTATAAGTCTTGATCTCATCGAATGTACTTTTGAAGTGACATGTCAATAATGATTGTAATTATCAAATAATCCTTATAAAATATAAGAATATGTAATGGCATGCATATTTGCTCTCGACATATAATCATGAATGACATGGTTCTATGCATTATGCAGAATGGTGGCTCTATAAGAGATGATGTATTCAAATTGTTTGAGTACCTACCTGAACCTAATTTTTAAGAGTTTAAATGGATGTAGATACAATGAATGTCATCATTCTACTATCTATACTCTGGTCATTCATGAAGCTTCATATTATTCATATTGTATGAATTGAATGAAGCATGTATTAATGTTGAAATACTCCTATATTGAAAATTTTGATTTTAACATAATAGATCCTTTGTCTTGAGAATTGGTTGCTTATATATAAAGGGAGCACAGTGGAAGCATGGGTTGGACCCAAGTAAGTAGTATAGTGAAAGAGTTGACTATACTTCTGTGACTTCTATATGACATCCAAAGAGTTGGATGAATGCCAATACTGCAATAAGTTGATGTGTTGATAGTATGACTGTCAAATCTATCTAGAATCCTTAGAGAAGGAATCTGATAGTACATCAGAATAATCTACATATAATCATTCATATAGACTTACTTATTTGATAAGATAAAGTCTAATAATTGTATCTCAATCTTCTAATGACACTTGCAATTGGTTGCATCTGTATTAGAATAGTATAAATTTGATCTTAAGATTTAATGGTCATCCATGTTGGAATTGATCCAATTGTTGCAACAATTTCCACTGGATCAACAAACTTCATATTTTCAGTGGGAGCCCTTAGTCATAGAGAATGTCTCTGTGACCTAGATTTTAGGATACACTCGTTGTTTATTTATAAATATTGGAAATAAACATAAATTCTGTAATAGACCTATCATAAAGAGTTATGATGGAGATATTTCAGATAGTAATCTAAAATCTTGTGGACTCTACTAATTAGAAAATTATTGAATGGTTCATTAAGATTTCTAATACTGAAAATTAAACCATTAAAGATCAAAAGGAGGATAAAGATCATTTGACAATGATCTTGCATCACGTTTTGGACATATGTCTATTGATGAGATCAATGGACAAGTAAGAGATGAAACTTTAGAATGACTAAAATTTCAAAACTTGCATACTCATGAAAATTGTATTCAAAGAAAAATGTCCAATACACCTTTCTTTGGGAAAGGTGCACGATGTCAAGGTATTCGGGATCTCATACATATTAATGTATGTGAATCATCTATATCATAGTAAACATTATGGATATGTGATATCTATTGATGATTACGTATGATATGAAATTTCTTCTCTTCACCTAAGAAACCTTTGAAATGTTCAAAGATTTCTCAATTTTGGTTTAGAACCAAAGTTTGAAGGAAAATGAAATGAATTTGCTGTAACCAAGGTAGCTTGTACCTATTAGATGAATTCAAGGAATACTTTATGGAGATGTGAATATCATTCCTTTCTCAATCATACTAATGAATCTTAACTCAATAGAGTTGTAGGGAGATACAATTGATCATGTGTAACATGATTTGATCAATGATTAATCTTAGCATAATTATGTCTTAGTTTCCTGGTATATATATGTGGTAGAGACTACATTATATATCCTTACAAGGTTCCTTGCTAGAAAACTAGATTCTAGCACCAGAGAGTGCTACTTCATTAGGAAAATAAAGCATGGTATTGGATACCTACTTTATGACCTTGGTATTCTTAAAGGATATCATCTCTGAGAATGTGATTCTTGGAGGATGACTCTCTTGATAATCAAGATGAAAATAAAGTGAAGGAAGTCATTTAATCTTGATAAGAAAATGAGGCTCCTGAAAACGGAAACTAAATAGACAATTAAAGATGAAACATTAATACCTCTTCAAATAAGTTTGAGGACGGATTCCATGTGTCAGTTGAATCTTACAATGATCTGACTTCGTATGATGATACTTCTAAATATCATATTGTGGAAGAATGGATGTTAGCAATAAAAGTCTAATGTAGACTTCATATACAAGTGTTGTATATGGACCCTCGAGGATCCACCTATATGGGTAAGACCCATTAAGGTGTAAATGGATCTTCAAGAGAAAAGAGGGAACCAGATGAGAAGGTAGAGACCTTCAAAGCATAGTTCGTAGCCATGAGCTACACACCGAAGAGAAGACATCGCTTGCGATGAGACTTGCTCTCCAGTGACCTTGCTTTAACCCATCAGAATATAGCTAACAATAGGTACACAACTTGACTATGACATCTTCATGATGTGAGTCAAGATTGTTTCTCTATGAATACCCCTCTGAGGATATTCATATGAAGTAGCCCCAGGGCTTCATGGTCGAGGAAAGCAAGGTGTGAAAGCTAAAGAACTCCATTTTTGGACTCAAATAAGCTTCTTGTAGTTGGAACATAAGATTTGATGAAATTATAAATGTTATGATTTCAAATAAAATCTTGATGAACCATGTAAAGCTTAGTGGGAGTGCCATTATGTTCATCGTGCTAAATGTAGATTATATCCTAATCATTTGGAATGATATAAATAGTAATAAGTGTTTTATAGACTGGTTATTCCATACATTGAGATATGATCTCAAGAATACCTCTTAGATTTTAGTTCTGAAGTTGTTCAGAAGCAAAGAGAAGAGGGTATTTGGACAGTTACACTAATAGTACACCTTGGACATTTCCATTTTCTGGAAAAATACAAGAAAGATGAGGTACTGGCCTATCTAAAGGGATAATACCTCAAAGAGTCGAGGATGTGAATGCAAACTGCTTGCCCTTATGCATCAGTTCCAAGAAGACGGGTGTGTGCCAGATATGTACAAAAGCCAGATGTCTACAATGTAGTGGGAGTAGTAAACTGTTACTAATCCTACTATGGTGATAAAACACTTGATTGCAGTAATAACAATATCTTCAAAGATGGTGAAACTTAGAGATAGTGATCTCAAAGTCTTATCTTCAAAAGTTTAAGACCTTGTAGATAGTGATCTATAAGGGACTTAACTGTGGATACCTTAGGAGATAGAGATCACTAGAAATAAAGGTATCCTGATAAGGATTATGGGCATACTAGTTATAATAATTAACGAGCTATAGTGTCAAGGACACTGTAACAAAATTGACTATTGGTTGCATAAGATGCAACATTCGCATTAGATGCGAGCACTGTTACTAGGGGATATGCAAGTGCCGTGAAAGGACTTGGCGTAGTCTCTTGGGAACAGAGTGACTGATCAACTTACCTAGATATTTTCTAAATAGCCTATGATTGTCACATGAGTGTGGGTTTAAATGATTAGCCCATTAATGGCTCTTTGTGCTAGTGGGAGATTGTTGGACATGCGAGCCCACAGCGAGCTATTATGCATTAAATGTTATTACGAATATCATTCCCTGATCTGAAATGAAGAACAAAAATTTGCCTAATAGGTCCGTTAGTACAATTAGGGTTATGTACAATGGCCATCTTGATGATCATACGGCTGTTGATTCAAATATTGAATCATAGAGGCTGATGCTTGGATGAACATCTAATGAGTTAGATTGAGGACTCATCAAGTACCATCAAATGATTGTTAAGAGATGATCTCAAGCCTGAGTAGGAGATGGCAATCCTTTCTAAGTTAGGTTGATATCTGACCGATCTCTTGATGTAGGTCCTCTACATAGGAATAGAGATTCGGAGGTGTCAGATTAGTTAGGTCAAAGAGTTGACTTAACGAGATCGAGATAACCAAAGTCCTATATCATATGTTGTCATGATATAGGCACGCATCCTTTGACAGGAGACAGATGTGTTACTATATGTCTGAGTATGTATATTTGGCAGACCAATAGGTTGATGACCTAATCAAGGTCTATACACCGGCGCACTGGAGTGCATGCAAGGTCATATGATTAATACGATCTCTCAAAGGGATCATACAGGTTCATTACTGAATCGGAAGACATGAGCTCACTCATGAGATATTGGGAAGATCAAATTCCATACACGGACATCTCGCTTTGGAAGCTAGACTGAATTGTATGTTTGATATATACTTTTGGAAAGTATATCATCAAGACCTAGGTATGATATATGCTTTTGGAAAGTGTATGATCGATACCAACTCCCAATGATCGAATGAGAAACTTAATGATAAATCCCTAAAGTAGACAGTGTAAAATTGATCTTATACTTCGGGTTTATTCTGAGTCTTCCAGTATGCAGGATGTACAGGTATTGGGAATACCTGAGGGTGATGTGATCAAAAACGATTGTATAACCAAGACGCTTCCAAACCTAGGGAGTGATGAAATGGGTTTGAATTTTAGTGACTCCTCTCAGTAGACAAGTAATCTGATCTTTGTACATTGTTCTGAATGTGATTCAAATTCAATGAGAAGATTAGATTTGCGGTCTTGATTTAATCAAGCATCTATGGGAGCCCAAGATCTGGATTTGAGATGTGATCTCAATATCCAAGTCACTATACATGGAACAATACAATCGTCCAGTCCTTATCTTCAAGTATTCGCGGAGAAACCGCATTATCCTTGAAAGAGTTCATTGATAATTCTATTGTTGATATATGTATCTGAGCATTGTGAAAATGGATAATTAAATGTGGTTAAGTTATCATAAATAATATGAATTTGATTCATATTATAAGGAGAGTTATCTTAGATAATAAATGTGATTTGACTATCAAAGATATGAATAATGTGAATGTGATTCATATTATTTGGGCACGTGAAAATAGAGATCCAAGATGATTAAATGTGATTTAATTATCATGGATAAGAATAATGTGGATAGCACTATCCATATTATTCATAATATATTATAAATGTGATTTATAATGTATTAGAGAGAGCTAATTATAATTTATTTTTGTTAATTAATTATTGATGTGTATTGGATACACCTTGTTTTATTAATTGAAAATATAAATTATATTTTGCTTTAGGTTGTGAATGTGATTCACAATTTTCCAATGTCAAAATTGCAAAATTCTCAAATTAATTATGAATTATTTTTGGAGAATAAATCACAACAAATGTTTTTGAGATTAAATAAAGGAGAAATACATGGAGATATGCAATCTCATGAAATCTCATGAGAGATTGCCTCCACATGGAAACATGTGGACGGCTACCAAGTCCTACTTGGAATTGGTTGCCGTCCACCATGTTGACATGGGAGATGCAATCTCCATGTCATTGCTTCCTTATTTGATTGATTTAATTTTAGGATTGATGTATATTTGATTTGTCAAATATATTTGATCTAAATTAAATCATAAGTTGTTAGTTTTTACCAACAACAATCTTGACCATTGGATTGACATAAATCAATCTCATCCATTGATTTTACATGTCCCATGGATTGAGATCTATGGATCCTAAAGCCCTATAAATAGAGAGGCATATCATGCTCTCTTGTACATGCTATTGTAGCACATCTCTCTCTCTCTCTTTCTCTCTACATGTCTACTCTCTCTCCCTCTCATGGTCGTCCACCATGGATGCCCTAGAGAGAGTCTCCATCACCGCAACGTCGTCGTTATGCTGCCCGATTGTCTGCTCGTGGATCTCCGTCTTCTTTGGTGCGCCTCGCTCGTGAAGAAGACATCGGATCTCTTGTGTCGAGATCAGGAGATCCACCGCTTGGATCATGAACATGGATTGCGAGAAGCACGTGGTTCATCCTGTGCTCGCAAGCGTCTCCTCCGTCGAATCAGACTTGAGGATAGGAGAACTCTTCGTTCAGAGACTCGATCGCAACCACGCTTCAAGAGGTAATCCTATTACTTGTTTGTGGTTTAGACAAAATGATATGAGAAGTGTTCTTGGATCATGTGGTTTTGTCCCATGAAAATTTTTTAAATTCCGCTGCATCGAGCAACTAGTGTGACTAGTCACTCCTCCTCGTATTCGATACGACGCTCATGCTTCCGTGATTTGCTTGAGGATTTTACCATATCCTTCGTGAACCGCGTAATGAAATGCTTTTTCAAGAACTTACAAACTATGTTCGCATCAGTGGCTTGGTCTGGAATAGCCTCTACCAAACGACTCACATAATCTAAAACTAAAAGAATATACTCAAACCCTTGACTTTTAAGGAATTGGCCTATAAAGTCGACACCCCATGCATTAAACACCTCACATAAGTTAATCAACTGCATCGACATCATGTCCCTATGTCCACACGTACCCATTCTCTGACAGTCAGTACATCTCTTTACGAATGCATGGGCATCCGCAACGAGTGTAGGCCACTAAAGGCCGGCTTGAAGCACCTTCCATCCTGTCCTTTTCCTTGAATAGTGTCCTCCAGCTTATAATATATGGCGATACATGAGGACACTATAGAATTCCTCTTGAGGAATACACTGACGCCAGAAGGTATCCTCTCCTTCATGATAAAGGATAGGATCATCCCAATGGTAAGACTTGGCTTTCGCGAAGAAAGTCTCAAGTCTTTGTCTGGACCAACCTTGCGGGACTTTCTTAGCAACAAGAAATTTCACAATATCAGCATACCATGGCAGCGAGGTGACAAGAATAATCTCATCGTGGAAGGTCTCAGAAATAGGTGCATCAAACTCATAAGTCTCGGGTATTTCTAATCGGGAGAGGTGATCCGCCACCACATTCTTGACTCCATGCTTATTCTTGATTACAGTATCGAACTTACATAGTAGAAGGATCTATCAGGTCAGACGTGGCTTTGAATCCTTCTTATCCATTAAGTATCTAATGTCGGTGTGATTAGTGAAGATTGTAACCTTGGATCCTAAGATGTGGGATCTAAATTTGTCAAAGGCAAATACTATGGCTAGCATTTCTTTCTCTGTTACTGTGTAATTCGACCGGGCAGAATCCAAAGTCTTTCTACCACTGTGTATGGCATATCAAAGGCCATCCCTCCTCTATCCCAACACAGCCCTAATGGCAAAATCGGAGGCGTCTATCATGATCTCGAATGGGAGAGACCAATCAGGTGACTGAAGGATAGGAACCTCTACAACCATGCTCTTGAGAGTTTCAAAAGTCGAAAGACACTTATAATCAACAATAAATTTGGTGTCTTTCGCGAGAAGATCAAAGAACGATCATGCAATTTTGCTGAAGTCTCGTATAAAACGTCGGTTGAAACCGACAAGACCGAGGAACGACCGTAACTGCTTCAGATTGGATGGTGGATTGAGTTTCCTTATGAAATCCACCTTGGCTGGGTCTACCTCCTTGCCCCTGTTGGACACAATGTGACTAAGGACCGTCCCTCGAGTCATCATAAAATGACTCTTCTCCCAAGAAATAATGAGGTTAACCTGCATGCACCTCTGAAGAATGCGGTCTAGGGTAGAAAGGAAGGAATCAAAATCATCACCATAGACCAAAAAATTATCCATGAAGACCTCCAATATGTCTCCCACCATGTCTGCACAAATAGAAAGCTTACACCTTTGCAATGTAGATGGATCATTACACAATCCAAAGGGCATCTTTTTAAAAACATATGTTCCGAACAGACTTGTGAAAGTCGTCTTTTCATGGTTTTCAAGTGCAATAGACACCTGATTATATCTCGAGTACCCATCAAGGAAGCAATAATGGCTCTTCCCGACCATCCATTCGATGATCTGATCAATGAATGGTAGCGAAAAGTGATCCTTCTTGGTCTCCTGATTCAAACGTCTGTAGTCCACAAAGACACGCCATGAAAAGGACTAACCCATTTAGAGTCTGTACTCGGGTAGCGGTCTCCTCTCCATCCTCGTTTATCACTATAGTGATACCCGTGTTATTGGGTACCACATGTAAAGGACTAACCCATTTAGAGTCAAAGATGGGAAAGATAAAATCGATGTTCCACCACTTGGATATTTCTTTCATAACCACCTCTTAAAGATTTAGGTTCAACTAGTGCTGAAACTCATGAGATAGTTTGATGTCTTCCTTGAGAAAAATGTGGTAGGAGCACAGAGCTGGACTAATCCCATGGAGATTAGATACTAACCGCACGATCGCCTTGCAGTTCTTTTCAGGAATCTCCATCAGATGAGATTTTTATTCATCTTTCATATCAGAAGCGATAATGACCGGAAACATTTTAGGCTCTCCAGCAAGGAATTGGTATATCATACTCTGAGGTAGAGGTTTAAGTTCATGGGGGAGAAGAAACAGGGAGAGATTGTTTGACTAGGGCATGGGTATAGGCTACTAGGTCGGTGTGCATAAGATCAGCCTGTTGTGACTTAGAAAGATGTAGATACTGCTCCTCTGATGGCTGGACATTCTGAACTGGCTCAGTCTCCAGGCTAGTTGCAGGCTCTAAAGATTGAGTCTGAGGTGAGAAGAATTCAATGAAACAATGCCAATAAACAACTTCAGAATCTAACTGATCTAAGGGTAACTGATAGCTATGATGATCCACTTCAGACTCCAAGGGATAGACAATATTAGAATGATCTAGAAAGGTTCCAGAATCATCTCCGCAAGCTTCATCTATAATTATCTCTAAGATTGTGTTTTCCAATATCCCATCATCTTATATTGAATCTCATATTCTTTTGATGGCATGATGAAAGATTGTGTACTCGGTTCGACCCAGAAGGCCTCATCATCTATCTGTATAAATCACAGTCCTGATGACTATCAGGTTCATCATGAGATGCTCTCTCTCGACTAATCTGGATTTGAGATCTTTGATCTTCTCTATATGTATACTCTCACCCTAGACGCATAAGTACACATTCCCGGTACCATAGTACAAAACGGACTTTGCTATCACCGTAGAAGGTCGTCGTAATATGTTTAGCGTATGAGTCCCACATTCAGGGACTACAATGTCCAACACGACAAAGTCCATAGGGAATTGCATCCCCTGAATAGTAACAATAATGTCCTCGATTAATCCATTAAGCCTCTTGACCAATCTATCAGCAAACTGTATGACTATTCAGCTTGGTCAAAGAGGTTCGAACTCGAACTTTTCGAGTGAGGAAGAAGGAAGAATATTAATCGAAGATCCGCTATCTAATAGTGTGAATGTCTGATCGAGGATCTCGCATCTGACATACGGTGCTCCCGTGTTTGATCTCTTGACTGGGAGATAGTTCTGAATTGTGTGAATTGTTTCCTTGGTTAAAACATGGATCTCAGAACAATGATTGTGTTACCTCTTCTTTCTGTGAATCGTGGTTCTCTCTTTTAAGCTTTTCTGTAGAAGAGGAATGTGTGCAAAAGCTTCCAAAAGAGTGAGTTGGATTGTGAACTTGTCAATCATCTATTTCATCAGATCATTCACTTGATTATTTTTGCTATTTTCCTTTTTATCACATTTTCCTGAGCAGAGTGCTTTAGAAAAGGAATATGTACATCTTTCTGGTTAGTCTGTACAATAGGAGGATCATAAGAAGAAAATATTTTTGCAAAATAGCAACTTGCATTCCGTAAACCATCAAAGAAAGATTGAGATTGATCAACTGTCTTATATTTAATTCTCTTCCTAGTTCTTCTCTTTTGTACAACTTTTTTTTAATTTTCTCTCATCATCATCACTATACAAGAAGAAAGGTAAAGCAATTGTATCGACATTAGGCTTCGGTTGTTGTTCTTCAGACTTGGTGGCTTCAGCACCATCATCAACATCATCAACGGGAGAGGCGACTTCAACACCACCATCAACATCCTCAACAGGCTCGCTTATGTCATAATGTGTATACCCATCGATCCTAGTTGAGTCTCCATCTGCTGGCATCCTACCGCTCCTAAGAGAAATGAAATCAGCGTCATCACAGAAAAGATAATCATCTGAAAATACCTGTGACTGAAGGGTGGGCTCGGTCAAATCTACCTGCTCTAACTTTCGCTTCAGATTGTTGGGATTTGGTTTTATCTGAGCAGGTAAGGCGAACTTCCCTTTAAATAAATATGTGACATGAGTATTAAATTCCTCCGTCTCTCGCTGAAAAGCGACCTGCTGATCGAATCAGTTTGGCAAGATACTCTAAAGATGGGTTCTCATGGAAGGGACCATGAGACCTAGATGATTCGCCTCTATAATATTGAGGATGCTGGTGAGGTAACTGATGCTGTGGAGGATAAGATTGATGGTACTGAGAATGATATGAACTCTGCTTCCACTAAGGTTGCTGGTACTAGCAAGGGCCGGAATGCTACTGTGGTTCTCTGCTTTAGCCCATCAGGTGCCTGGGGTGGCTGCTTGGAAGATGTACCTCCTGTTGACTAATGAAAGCTAGGATGATCGCAACGGATCCTGGTTGCTACGGCTGGTTGTACCATATCCAATTGACCTCGGTCAATGGCTCATGAATCTCAGAGTAAACTGATGACATAGAAGCCAATGATTGATTGCTCTGATACACAACCAAGTGAGTATCAGATGATGGTGTCTGCTGGTATTGCAGATACGCCAAAGATTGGTTAGTTGACTTGAGTGCACATGGTAAATATGTTGAACTAGAGGCTATGGAAGTATGTCTCGGTCTCAGCTTCCTGAATCATCCTGTGATCTAGAAGACTTTGTAGATTCCATCAGAATCTCTTGAATGCACATAATTTGTGTCTTGAGATCACATAAACATCTCTCAAGCCCATCGATCTTGTCAATCTTACCGAAATTCTGGCACTTCCTCTTTATGATTTCCATACAATCCAACTTCTAGAAAATAATCCCAATATCAACTAATGAGGATTTGATAGGTGTCGAGAAAGCAGAAGATGGATTCATTTCGATTTGTGCCACTCAGCACTGCTAGTGATATGTAGGTAGCTTCATCTGAGTATAGACCTGAGTTTTAGAAATTGGGTGTAGTTTTTTGCCATTTTCTCATAAATGGCCCGGACCTGGTCCTCATGCATCAAAAAATAAGATCCGCCACAAAATGTGTTCACCAGTCCTTGTAATTCTTGTGTCATCCCACAGAAGAAACTCCATACAAGAGTTGGCTTTGAAATTTCATGATGCGGACACCGATCAATGAGCTCTCTAAAATGATGCCATGCCTCGTGGAACCGCTCATTCCCGATCATGGTGAAGTTACTTATCATAGCTTTGGCAACATTTGTTCGACCAAATGGGTAGTACTTGTTCAAATATGCGGTTTACAGCTGCTCCCAAGTTTAAATATATCTCCCTAAGTGTTTTAGCTAGTAGGCTGCTAGGTCTATGAGGGAGAATGGAAAGGCGATCAATTTGATCGTGTCCTTGTTTACGTGCGCATCATGCAATGTGCTACAAATAAGATCAAATTCCTAGAGGTGAAGATGTGGCTCTTCAATAGAATGTCTGTGAAACTTGGGCAGCAGTTGGATCGTCTGAGGTCGAAGCTCAAAGTTTCCGTGAATAATTGGGAGACGGGTCCACCGATGAGTGGTAGTAGCTCTAGGGTTGTAGAGATGTTTCATCGTTTTGTTCGGACCAAGAGGTGGTCTCTCTACACCGTTGGGTTGCTCAGGTTCCTCAGTTCTTGGATTCTCAGCATATGTGTTGTGTTGTTGGGCTCGCTGCTAAAACAGCTTGGCTCTGAAATCGTTCATCACTCTACCTTGCTCCCAAATGCGATTTTGCATTGTCCGAGGGATGCATGTAGACTGTTGTTGATCGCAAACTGATCTATAATAATTGATGTAGTCTACAGTCCTTTTCCAACCATGTCTTCAGGAAAAGAGAAAGAGTCTAGATCAGATTCAACCAGGTTAATACCCAACTATTGAGAGTTTCCTCGAACCGAAGGTGATAATGAGGGAGAGTGAGAAGAAGAAGAAATCGAAGAAGAGCTTCCAAGGTTAGAGTCATGCCTCGAAGTAGAATCTTGATGAAAATTTAAATTTGGGAAGAGAGACATCCTGAACCGATCTAGATTGATGGGTAGGTGCACGAGAGAGTGATCGGTCAGAGTGGACCGGAGCGATCGCTTACTCATAAAATAGATTCAAGTTGATCAAGATCTCTGAAATAAAGGACTTACACCACAAAGTCATATGCAAAGCAAACCCCAAATTTACCAACTTAACCCGGTGATTCCTCTCACATATTAGCATGAGCTGATAGGTGTCTAAAACATCCTCGAAATACTATCCCAAGTTCTTACAAGAAATCACCTATTCTCAACTAGTACGGGAGTAAGTATGGACCGTTTCCGGCTACCCGTATTACTTGAGGACCTTGCTATTGCGGTGTCCTATAAACTGCTCACTCTGCTAAGGAAACTCAGACTGTTTCCAACTACTCGAGAGTCCCCACTAAGAATAAGAGAGTAAATGTATGAATTCAGTAGTATTCCCAACAAAATTCAAACTCGATCTTTAGCCTTAAGGGTCATCTTTTACTCACAAATCTGGTGAGAACTCACAATTCATGCGCTGGGGATTGCTCTCCGAATAGAAGTGAATCCTTTACGTTAAGTTTTGGGCCAAATAATGTTAGCTATCCTCGTTTTAATTTGGTTGTCACTTTTTTTTGATATTTTATAAGAATTGTCTAACGATTTTTGTCTTTTTAGTTTTTGTCCTAGATAAGCATGCACCTAGGTTGAGAGTCCAAAAACTAGCTACAAAAGCTCAAGCAGAGAAAAATTGAAAATCCTAAGTAAGCACCTAGCCTCAAAAAAGCCGCGGAAAATCATCGATAAAATCGTGATACGATAAAAGCCGTGGGGGTGCTCTACTCCCCCAAATGCACGGCAATTAGTGAAACAGACGCTGAAAAGAATAAGAAGAAGGAATGTATAAGCTGGGATGCCCATATGGGGGCCTTTCTACGAAAACAAAACAACAGACAAGTGCCCATGATCTTTTTATTTTGTTCTTACAAAAGATTACAAGAAAGTAAAAATATGATGTTTCTTGGTTCTCAGTTGTGCGGCCCAACTTATGATACACAAATCAGAAGCAAAAAATCGTGAGGTTAGGGAATAAAGTAGCCGAGAGAAAATGCTAATCCCTTGGTCTATGATCTACCCTAGGCTTCATTCCCGGTAACGATGCCATATGAAAAACCGCATCGATCAAGTCATCTAAGAGTAGACCATTGTTGTTG
The DNA here is from genome assembly GCA_037367405.1 of Ottelia alismoides. Taxonomy (NCBI): domain Eukaryota; kingdom Viridiplantae; phylum Streptophyta; class Magnoliopsida; order Alismatales; family Hydrocharitaceae; genus Ottelia; species Ottelia alismoides. Next base: position 350,984 of record JAZKJV010011092.1, read on the forward strand.
TAACAATTCGTGAATTTTACCAAAAATGTTGTTTTTATTATTCATACTCCTAAACTTAGATATATAGTGATTAAGTACATAAGTGTCGAACTCATGGAGGTAAACTATTGGAAACTAGGGTTAAACTATTGAGATGTGATAGAGCTCCAGTAGAGCTTCGTTGATGATAGCCTCGACAGGTTGTCGACAGTCACGGAGGCTCCTCATGACAGAACAACGTGGTTGTAACACCGGTAATGTGATTACGTCATTCCCTACCTCCCTCTCTTTATGGTAGGGAGTTGTCACCTCTCTCGCATCGATGCTTAAAAAAGGGAAGGAGAAAATGGCAAATCTCTCAAGCTCGGAGGGGAGGGGGTCATTATATATGATGTGGAGAGGAGGTCGGATCCGATCACCGCGGTGATGTATGAGCACCGGTGAGCAATTAGAGGAACGGTCGGCCAACGATCGGTCATTGAGGCGTTTGACGGTGAGGAGGAGAGGTAGACGGTGATGGGTTGGCGTAGGAGAAAACATGAGGAAGGAGGAAGGAAAAACGAGAGAGAGAAAAAGAATAAATAAATAAATAAATTATAAATAGATTAATTTATTATTAATTTAATGGATAATTAAATACTTAATAACTAATTAAGTTAATAAAGGTATAATGAAATATATAATTACATACTTAGTTAAGGAAATAATTAATTAAATAATTTACTACATAATTAAGAATAAAATTAAATAAATACATTAATTAATAATTAATTAAATAATAATAGTAAAAAAGTTAATAATTGAATAAGTTATTATTTATTTTAATTTAAGAGTAAAGTATCAAAATGTTAAATAAGAATGTAAGTTACGATACATTGTACAAGATAACAATAAGGTCCCAAAACTCCATTTTGCATATTAACTCTTATTTTAGAGAAATCAGTGTCATTTTGTACATAATTTAATAATAACAACTTTAAGACTGAGCTTTCCCAATTCAGAGTCCATATGGCCGAGTTAGAAGGTTCGGAAAATTTAGGCAACGGCTTCGTGGCCTCAGGATTTTCTGATATTTTGACTTAAATTATATTTTTATATTTTTATATTGATTTTTGTTAGAATTTTAGAAATTTTGATTAATCAGAGTTATGGTTGGTTAATTAAAAATACAGGAAGTTTCTACTTGTAGTACATATATAAAACGGGGCCCAAATGCCAAAACTCACCTGTCTCATTCTATTATTTTTTTGATATTCATAATAAATAGTATTATTAGTAAAATGAGTTTAAAAGTGAGGTTTAGTTCGTTTGAATTTTTCTATAAATAGTTAGGAACATCTTAAGTCACCTTTTATGGCTAATTCGATTCATGATAATTAATTATATTTTGTATTAAATTATTTTTCTGAAATTTTTGTAAAATAATATATATTTTTATAACAACTTTTGTTAAGAAAGTAATTTGATTTGGACTTTTCTTGATGATAAATAAAATTGGTGAAATATTTACAAGGTGGAAAATGTGTTTATGTACAATTATTAGTCTTGATTTTCTAACATTTTTATAACTTAAGATATTTATCTCCCCCTACTTATTTATTTTGTCGACCAGGTCAATATTGACCTGGTCTCAAGGTTACGATTAGTCTGTATATATTTTACATCCATCCCTCTATTCTTTTTATTTTCCTTTTTCTCTTATTTCTTTTATTTTGGGTTAAATTTGTGTTAAATATATGATATTAGCAAATGTGGTCAGAATGTTAATTAATGGGAATTAATGAATGTTTAGATGTATTTTACTAAAGTCTTTATCTAAAATGAATGAATAAAGGCGATGAATCATAGATTCATCAATAAGCTTACAACTAGGAATAGAAGGTCAAATGAGAAACCTAACTACCCTCGTCATGGCTCCCCGGCAATGGCGCTATTTTGTTAACTCACTTTCTTCAGGTCTTATGTGTTTGTATTATGAACATGTATCATCGCAACCTAATAAAGCGTCAAAAAAATATTTGATTCTCATGACGGAATAAATACAAAAGCGTAGCAAGAGAATTTGCTATTTAATTTACCTGTATAGCATCAGGATCAAACTCAGAGGCTACAAATCCTGCGAGTTATTCTAACAATTGAAAATCAATGAAAAGAATATGGAATCACAATTTACACTATGCTTGGTTCTTTTTTTTGTTTTTTTATTTTTATATTGTCTGATTTTAAATTTTTTTAGTGGTTTTTAATTTTGCAATTTTTTATTTTTTCAAGAGTGTAATTTCCAAAGGAAGTTTTTATATAAAAATAAATAAGGGATATTTTCCATTTTTAGATTATATTAAAAATGATCAAAAAGGTCAAAATAAAAAGTTTTTGTGTTTTATACTTTTTATAATGTTTTTAGTGATTTTTCATAGATTTTTAAAGTTTTTATAGATTTTAAAAATTAGTTGAAAATAATGTTAAATTGTAAATAAGTTTTTATGGATTAGCTTACGTTAGAAAATAAGTTAATTACACTACAAGAAAATATATTTTTCTTTTTCGAATTTTCGACGCAATATTTGAATTATTATGATTTTTCTAATTTCATGTAGTGAAAGATGTGATGTTTTTGAATTTTTAATAAAAGCAAATGTAAATGAAATGTAATGAAAAATTTTTACTATGAACAACACACAACACGATCATAACAAGATTTTTGTAGAATTTATTGACCAATAAAAATATTTATTCCAACAATAGAAGTAAGCAAATTGACGTCTAGATAAACGGGGACTTAGTAGTATTTATTCAATGCTTATTAATTAAAATATAAAAAAATGGGGGATAGAAATTGCAATTTACCTTAAGAATCACTTGTGTCACACATGTTGGATCTGGCAGGGGCTTTTATGTATTTTTCAGAATGTCTGGGGTGCTAGATACAATTTATTTAGAAATTTCTAATGGGGGGGCAATGTGGTGTGTTCGGGGCCCTTAGATCTAGGCTGCTAATTTAGGGCTCATATTGAGACCCCCATAGGGATTTCTGTTGAAATCAAAAGGCTAAGGGAGGGGGGCGTTCCTTCCTTCTTTCTTTGATCGAGGACAACAACAACATTCGTCCAGGTGGAAGAGGAGGCACATGGTGATGGCTGGTAGAGCACCGAGCTCCTGGTAGAGGTGCTCCTCCATTCGAAGAGCGGGTATGTTTCTTCTCTGATGAGGGCTCTTGGCAGATGGGTGGAGCTCCTACGGTTGGCGTCGAAGGTGGAGAAGGAGGGTCGAGCTCAGTAGTGGTGCTTGCGGATGGAGGAACTGAGCTTCGAGTTCCTAGTGGAGGTCACTGCGTTGAAGACAGAGCTTCTCCCCAGGCAATCAACGAGATCTAAGGTGGTGGACGTGGTTGATCTCGTGTCATAAGGAAGGTCCTCCTCCGAGAGGCGGATGGTCTGGGCGGTTGCGAGCATTGTGGCGATGGAGGTTCTCCTCCGATGTACGGCGACGAGCGCAACGAAGGAGAAGGTTGTGGTGGTGGAGCGTCAGAGAGCGATGAATGTGGAGGCACTGCTCTGGATGGCAACTCCAGGAGGAACGAAAGTTTATTAGGAATGGTGATGGGGCAACACACACCTCTGGTTCTCGCGGAGGCACGAGTCTGGATGGCGCGGGACTTGCCGATGAAGGGCGCAACTAGTGGAGGAGGTGGACGGTGATGGATGCGGGAGGCAAAGACAGCGACGCTTAGTGGAGGGTGTGACTGTGCTTCTTCCATTTTTTTCATTTTTTCTTTTATTTGTAAATGTTTTTTAATGACAATAGATGAACTTTTTTTACGTGCAATTAAATAGAATATACAAAAAACTGACTCGAGCTCGATGGCTAGGTCAAAAAAATCAAATAAGAATCAGTGGGCAAGGGGTTTCCGTTGGTGGAGATGGATTGGAACCGTGTCTCCGGCCATCATTTGTGGCTAGAGGTGAGAGATAGTGAGAGATAAAACGTGAAGCGGTGAGAAATAGGAAAATGATGTGAGATTGGCAATCAGAGGTGGATCAAAACGTGATAAACAATTAGGAATGATTAATTAAGATTACGAATCTAAATAATGACTATGAAATTAAAATAACAAATTACGTTGTGATTAACCTAGATAAAACAATAAAAAATAAGGATTTGGATCTCACCATAGGAGTGGATGATTGTTATGATGGCCTCGACGAAAGCTGACTCGCTGTCACCGGACGGCTTGGAAGCTGGGCACCTTTCTACCACAAGATTACTCTTGGAGATTAGTCTCCTCTCACGAAAGGATGATCTTGCAATGAGGGAGGAGGAACCAAATAAATAGAAACAAATTTGAATTTCAAAAAATGAATTAATGGAGAGGGAATAAAGGGAAATATGTTAATGGTGGAATTAAATTAAGTAAATTAATGAATAAAATAAATTTCTCAATTATATTAATTCAAATAATAATAAATACCAATAACTTAAAGAGACACCTTACTGGTGGGTTAATGATGTAATTATTTAAATTATATACATATGGTATATTATTTACATAATTAAATAAACAAATAAATCATTTTCATCATTTCATTGATTTATATAATAAACGTTAGTTGTTTATTTTTTGGGGGTTATTTAAGGAAATTAGTTATATACATATAATATATACATATGGTACATTTTACATATGGTACATTATGCACATGGTTAAATAAGGAAATTATGTTATATATATATATATATATTAATAATTATTATTAAAAAATATTTAAATTACTAAAATACATTATATATAAAAATAAATATGAATAAACAAATACAATAAATAAGTTGTAAAATTGCAAAAAAAAACCTCACAAAACTATCTTTCAAACCGTAACTCCAAAAATTATGAAACTACTATCATTTTAAAGATAATTTAATTTAGATATGATGTAAGTGAGTTTGATAAATTTGAATTCTTATGGAGCCGGAATTGATCTTTCAATTATCGCTTTATTGCTTTCTCCAAATGTGGTTACTTTTATGGACAATTTGAGGTCAATTTATGGACAAATAAAAAAGTATAAGTCTTGTACAAATATACACGAAATAATATAAGAAATAAAGAATGAAAAGTATTTACAAATTATATTTTGGATTTTCTGATTAAAGACCCTATCTCCCCGTACTTTATACCTGATCGATCAGGTCAAGTCTTGACCTTCTCTTGGGGTTCAAGTTAGTCTGTATATATAACATATATAAAGTCTTTTATTTTTATTATTTTTTCTTTTATTTTTTATTTTAGGTTAAAATAGTAATTAATATACAATATTTACATACAGATGCAGATTAGTAAGAAAATCGATTTAGTAATATATACATGTGTTTTATAAGGGATTTTAAGCTAAATAAAATGAATATAAATGATGAAATGCATATTCATCACCTGGCTGGAATGTATGTAACAGGGGCAATGCACTCATCATGTAGATAGGAAAGACGGTTGAGATCAACCTTCAAATCATGTACCTCGTTCTTTTAGGAACACTGGTCCTTCAAAATACGTATTTGAAAATCAATGGGACCTAAAGATGAATGTTACTGCTGTGAAGAAGAGGAAGGCGAAAAAGAACATGAAGATTGGCCCTGATGGCCATAGGACTGTTGTTGTTGCTAGGAGTAACGTGGTACATGCAGACCCAGCTGGCCCAACTGATACGTCTATTGACACACGTACTGCTACTTCCTCATTGCTTGATAAGAGATGGCTCCAGAGATTTTTGTGGTGTTGGAAGAGGTGTAGGAGTCAATGATGTGTTATAGAATGTTTGGGGACACTGGTAGGAGAAATGGTCCCCAGAACTCCTCTGCCTAGCATGGTTATTAGTGTGACAAACACCATTTACCTCCCATGCCTTGGAAGGCTCCTCAGTAACTATGCCTACAGACGTTGACTCCTGCTGGTGAGAATGGGCTAGAGGATGGTCCTCAACCCACTGCTATGGTGGCCCTGACATCTGCTACACCTGAATATGGTGAACATGGTAAACGGAAGATGCAGATGCAGTCACGGCATGTACCCACATCTTGGATACCTTCTTATAAAGCTCCGCAATCTTCTTAGGCTTTTGGATAAGTTGTTTTACAACTCATTCATCTTCATATGGATCCTCTCAACCACTATAATTTTAACTAATATAAGGCCCATGTCAAAAGGATCCACTGTAGCCTTCACTCCACCGTTGGATAGGAATGGAATGTGGGTCTCTAACTGAGCTCTACTCACAGACTGTGCTCTACTCATCTCAACCATCCCCTCAAACACCTTCCAGACGGTGTCCACTCCACATGAAGTGTAGCTACCTCGACAAGCAGCACTAACCAAACGCAACACCTCAGGGTGTAGACCGCAATAAACGGATTGAACTAGGATGGTAGGCTCTACGCCATGAGGAGGACACTTACGTGAGAGATCCTTGAATCTCTCACATGTATCACATAAGGCTTCATTGGCAAGTTGGGAGAAACTTATGATACGCGAATGGATCAAGTTAGTTCTACTTAAAGGGTATATCTTATAAAAGAAGAGGTCCTTGAACTGCACAAAGGTAGTTACTACTAACCCAAGTTTTTCATCCAATAATCTGCCTTATGCTTTAAGGCAAAAGGAAGGGCTTTGAGCCTAATGTAGTCTTGACTAACCCTAGTATGCCTATGATTAGTACAGACTAACTCAAAGTCCTTAAGGAATGTATATGGTTCTTCATGTGCATTCCCATGAAAATGAGGCATCAAGATGAGAACTATGGCTTCAACTCATATTCTACTTCAAGCTCAATTTGTATCAACCAATTAGCCATCTAATACTGCACAGGGTTGTATTTCATGTCCATCAGTGCATCTCTACCCAAATGTAATTGGCCAAGTTGTGCTCTCATAAGTGTTTGGTTATGTTCAGATTCTACTAACCTAGTAAATATTGCATGCATTGGGTCCTCTCGTTCTTCTGCATCCCCATTCTCACTTTGTCTCTTAGGAGGCATATTATTTATATTTGTTACCTTCATCAAAGAATGGGTTGGAGTGAGATCTAGATTAAGATAATGAAATCAAATCAATATCACCAAGGCAATGATCTTCTTCGATGAGTAGAGAAGAAAGAAAAGGGTTGGTCGAGATGTAAACACCCCCAAGGAATGAATCATGATACACCAGTTTGAAACAAAGTTCATCTCTAAACCGGGATGGAAAAGTTAAAGAAGAGGAAGGGGACTGGAAATGTAAAGATGTGATATTTGGGCGATTCAACGACAAGCTCGCAAAGTTGGAGCAAATATTCGACTAATTGTCCATCTTCGAATTTCAAAATATATAAGAATGGGGCACGCTCGATACAAGAAGATTCTAGTAGTACTAGACACATAAATATGTAAACCTACTCACACAAAGCAATCAATACAAACCCCTATGAATCGATTCACCAACTCAACACTAAAGGCAGAGATGGTGGCCTTATTATCTATTCAATTTTAATATAGTGATTCAAACAATCTTAAGCAAGCTCACATGTGTAGTCCCTTAAGGTAGTTCAAGTTCAAGCCAGAAGAACACACTAACAGGAACAAAACTACTTCTTTTAATGGTCAGAGGCAAGTGCTTCAAACAATAATAAGACCCTAAAAGTGGCAAGCGCTTAATGCACAAGATTAGGGATTGCTGTCTCTATTCCTTAGGGGATACATCCTTACCCACTCTATTTGGAGGTAAGTACCTATAATCAATAAGGCTTTTACTGCCTGTAATACAAGGTTTCTTTTATTCCAAATTAATTTGGTAAACTTGTAATAATTCAGTGCCAATTTTAGGAGTTGGGTTATCACTTTGAATTATGAGACCACAAGCATCATCTAATGTACATTCCCTTTTAACTTTGCTTAAGTTGGTAAAAACCGAGGGAGAAAGCGAAAAATGAAATGCAATCGAGAGATAATGATGCATGCAGTCATTTAGAAATACTTACAGCATTTCCCAGCACTCTCCATGTGGATGCATAGACTTAATTATAAAATTTATCTATATGATGCAAGTTGAGAAACCACACCTAAATAACAATTCTATTAGCAATGATGAAGTGAATTTAGTTTGGCTAAGTTGAACGTATGTTATGTGCGTCTATGAATCTCCTAAGATTTTTATAATTGTGAATCTTATGAGATTGTGGTGTGTCCTAAAATATGAGATAGATCAAGAAAAAATGACCTACGACATGTCTAATTTGGCATAGTGATTTGATCTAAAATGGCACTCAAGTCGAGAACCACTCTCGATACATCCACATAAAGCATAGAAAATTTTAACATGCCTTCATTACACTTGCGAGATCTCAATCGATAACTATTGTAAATAGGCAATTAAGATGCAAATTAATTACATCACAACAAAAATGGACTCAACTAACTAAATAATCTTTGTAATTAATTTTCTTCATCGACTCTCTAGTAATAAACTCCAAGCTCCTCGCCTCTACGGTCCTTCGAAAGTCATCATCTCTATGGCCCACCACAAAATAAAAAATTATTATAAAATTCTAGAGTGATTCAAATTAATTAAGTAAAAATGAAAAATCAACAAAATGTATAATGCAACAATACATGCTCAAAATAATTAACCTAAAGAACACTAAATAAATATTTTGACCCACAAATTGTCATAAAATGTGCCCCATCCCCAACAACAGCGCCATCTGATGAATCGATAAATGCATATATTTATATGAATCCGTTGTAGCACGGGCATATAGTGTACCATGTAGAAATGAAAAAAAATCACCGCGAGGAAGGTTTGGCGTGTACTTATAACCTAGGAAGTCCAAGGTCGAACATAAGGATGCGAGCAATTCAATGATTAGTTTTAAGTTTCAAATATTTAAGGAAGCAATATTTAGGATGGAAATAATGAGCGGATGCATATATCACAACAAGACATATTTTGAACTCATTTTTTTTGCAATTAAATTAGATGAAGACAACAATGCACAAAAGACACAATTATGACATTCACAGTATGTGAAGATGCACAACAAAAACTCTTATTAATTAATTGTAAAGAAAACTTCCTGAATTTTAATAAAAAATAAATCATTAATTAGATGAAAGGTACTTTAAGTCTCCTAAGCATTCAATTATCTTTAAGTTCACTATGATGCTTTATTAATAGACAAGCAATCGAATCACTGAATGACTTAATGATAATCATAAAAATAACCAGAATTAAATCACAAAGAATCAATGTAATTAATATGTTTAATTTCTAATAATTTTTTTTTCAATTAGATTTAAAGATCTAAATAATCACTTGGAAGAAGGAATAGATAATGCATGATTTTTAAAACAAAAATTACAATAAATCATGCTACTAGATAGATCATCAAAAGCGATTTCAATCGAGACCATAATCACTTCATTTGGATTTCTATGTGAAAGATATTCAATAATCAATCGAGTGGCATTTTTGCAATAAAAACAACAAGTTTTTCTTACAAAATAGGACAAAATTGGATAGAATTGCAATTGAAATAAACTATTGGGGCAACAATGCAATTTACCTAGAACGGGAGGATTTATCTGCAAATACTAAAAACTAGAGGATGATCGCTGCAATTTAACCAGTCATGCGCATGTTGCGCATGACATAGAGAGGCTTGGTGACAGAGGCTTTGTACACGTGTCTACTTCTTGTGCTCCGCTTGATGTTTAGGTGGTGGCTCGAGTATTGAGCCTTAGGGATGAACAACTGCTTCGGTTAGGCAGCGTGGCAAGTTCTATACCGTCGGATCTCATCCAATTTGGGGAGATCGATGACATATGTTCCTCACGTGTTCTATGACTCCTCTGTGCGTGGTGGCGCTCGGGTTGTGCACCTGCGAAGACTGAAATGCTCCGCCTTGCTCCTTAGAAGACTCTGAAGATAGTATATCCCTCCTAATAGTTCTGCGAAGGCGATCAAGGGCTAAGGAAGATAAGAGATGCCTCGTATTTCTCTATCGGTGAAGTTTTGCTGAGGAGGAAAATGGAGACCAGATATTGGTCTCAATCTCCGATCATTAAAGCTATACTGACCTGCAATGTTAGTCCATACCATAAACAAGGTCCGCACGACTAATTTGAAGTGGATATGAGATGGAATGAAGAGATCGAACGTCGTGAAGGAAAGGATCCCTAGTTCGGTTACAGGCTAAGCAAAAGCCTAGAAATGATGGAGGTGGAAAGATAATGGATAAGTGAAGAGGATAATGGGAGTGATACATGTGGATATGTGAATAGAGGCGAAGATATCTAGATGCTTAGATAAAGATGTAAGAGAACATACGATCTGGGATAAATGAGCAAATAGTAAATGGAAAGATGATTGACTGAATTGCTTACCTGGAGGATGAAGGTAGAATCAATCGACTTGAAGAATTATTTGTAGTGCCTAAAATGGAGCGCGGATGCTCCAGTCTATGCTTGACATCTCTGGCTATCAAACGAAGCTCGATCAACTAAGGAGATGGTTGAATCATGGCTACTGAGGCTGGGGATCTCATTGGTGGATAACCTCCTTCTTCATTATCAAACTCTAGCCCTAACTGTCACCTAGAGGACAAGTATGCTAGGAGGAACAACTCGCAAGTAGAGGAAGCCCTGGATGTTGGCCAAAGGGAGATGTTTTGTTGCAGAAGTTGGTGACAAGCAGATGGAGGCAGTGGTTTCAATCACCGAACTTGACTGAGAGTGGAGAAGTTCGGAAAGGTTCGATGGTGGGTGAATAAAAGGAATGAAGCGTGATCGATTTGGTGGTAGTTGCGAGGGAAGATGACATCATATTGAGTTATGATAATGACGTGAAGTTGAGTCAGTGAGGAGATGCGTCATTTTGCAGAAGTAGGTGCAAGAGGTTGAAGATGTAGTATGGTCGTTGGATCTTCAGATCCAACAACTATGACGGATGCATAAAAGGAGCACCCTGATCTGATCATGAGATCAGATCAAGAGGTGGAGGATGATATTGGTTTGCAGCCGTCTGATCTGTCCATCAGATGGCTCACAAAAACGAGCAGGAAAGTGAATAAAGTTGGGTTGCCTGACAGGCGGAGAATGTGCCATGTGGAATATAATTAAGAATAAAATAGAAAATAAAGAATAATTAGAAAGAATGAGATAGCGATGAATTAGGAAAAGTCACGAACATGAAAGTTGTAGCACTCGATGAGACCTACAACTTTCATGTAGAAATCAAAGAAATCAGAAGTCATTTATACATAGATAAGAGTTAAATACATAATGAAACAATATAAAATAATTTTCTTTAAATTTTCTTTTTTTTATGGGTTTTTATTTTATTTTATGTTAATTTATTTATTTCAAAAATTATTCTAATTATTTATTTGGTTTTAATAATAGATAAATACATAGAATATGGAACAATAATAGGGTAATATAATATATATTAATTAGTGTCAATTATAAAAAACACACTTTGGTAATTAATAATAATAGTCAATTAATATTATTGATTTACTTAAGCAAGAGAGATAATAATATTATTTAATGCTGATAAATCTGGGATTTATCAACCAATGCGCCACATTAGTTTGTAGTTAGGTAGTTAATTTGGTAAAAATGTTAAATAACTAGAAAATCGCACAAAACAAAATACATACAGTTCATCCCTCAACACTGGGTGGTTCGTGGCCATGCACAATGGGAGGTTTGTGCATCACATTGGAAAATTTTATCACTTCCAACATGTTATAGTTTTTCACAAAACTATTGACTCACTTCGGGATGAGATATCTCAGTCCAATGGTTGTAGATTTTCATGTGTTTAGGAGGAAGATATTTTTCAGGTAAATTTCCAATAACATAACATTAAAAACTTTATTATGCATAATATTAGGATTACATAAATCCATAAACCATTCACAAACTAGACAAATCTTTGTACTTGCCCACTAACATAATTTTATATATTTATACTGGTATCTTGAAGTCCTCATATGGAGCACGCACATACGAGAGATTCATGGTATACATATAATATAACTTTTATGTTAGCTTTCCTTAGTTCAAAGGTCATGAAGTAAGGGAGTCTTTAGGGATTAAAAAACTAAATTATGACCATCATTGCCACATGTATGTTAGTTCATATTTGTACTTGATTTTGACAATATAACATACTTCCTCTTTGATATACCATATCAATATTAATACACTTTAATAATTATTCTTTTTTTTAAACAATTTTAATGGCTATTAAGCATTATTTATGTGGTATATTGAAGGGGTATATGTTTATGCTGCTGAAATTTTCTCATATATAATCTCTAACATGCATTTAGCGACGATAGTATTAATTTAATTGTTGAATCTTTAAAGATGAGCACAAGAGTTAATATTAATAAACAAGTTATTCTCTTATCTTCTAACTTCCGAAATCTCTCTTTCATTATTACTAATATGAGCAATAGGGAGTATATGTATTACCATATCCAAGATGGATGCTTTTTGGATTCATTTGAATGTGGTATATAGGAGTTTGTGTCATTTTCTTATGCCACAGTTCTATGGTTGTAGATTCATATGGTACAATTATTTCTCCATTTCTCAAGTGTCATTTACTAAAGAACAAGGTTAAAGATGGAGTTTAATTACACCACTATAAGCAAGGATTCATGGATGGTTATTATACATGGTTGAGACGGTGAAATTATCTCTCCTCCGGTGAATGAATCAAACGATGTTCCTCAAAATAATTCATTGGTTGAAATGGTGATGGATGCCATAGGATCTGATTTTTTAAGTAACATTTGATAATGAAGAACTACATGTAGAGTCGGAAGAATTTCATGATCTCTTGAAAAAGGCAGCAAAACTATTATGGTCAGGTTATAAGACATACTCGAAGCTTTCAGTAGTTTCATAACTTTTGGCTATGAAAATATAATATAAAATGAAAGACATGATTTTTGATGCAATGTTTGTTATTTTAAGAAAATTTTGCATGAAGATCATGAATTACTAGCAACTATTGTAAATTGAAAATTTTAATGAGGAAGATGGGTTCAACCGAAGTGAAAATCAATTCTTGTATAAATCATCGTATTTTGTATTGTGGTGAGAATGAGAATTTAACATATTGTCCAAAATGTAATGAGCCAAGATGTAAGGACTCCAGTAAAAGTTAAAATAAGGTTTGATGGAAAGTTTACGTTACTTTTCACCTCGACTAAAGAGATTGTATTATTTTAGAGAATCAACAAAGGAGATTTTGTAGCATGAAAATCATACTCAACAAGAGTATATCGAATACCCATCAGATTTAAAGAGTCAGAAACATTGATGGCTGATTTTCCATCATTTGTAATGGAGAAAAGGAATTGTATTATCGGTGTGTGTACAAATGTATTTAACCCATACAGTAGAAGAAAAGACTTTTCTTGTTGACTAGTAATGGTAAATCCTGATAATCTACCTCCATGGTTGTGTAGTAACTGACAATTTATGTTCTTATCACTATAATAAATGGGCGTACTCATCTTTGGAAATATATCGATGTGTATTTACGCCCGCTTGTTGATGAGTTGAAAGATTTATGTATACACAGAGTTGATACATACTACACCAATAAATGTAAGACACTTAATATGAAAGTGGTGTTACATGGGACGATAAATAACTTTCCTGCATATAGAATGTTGTTTGCATGGAATACTCATGTAAGAAAGAGTTGCCCTTATTGTATGGAGAGTACAAAATCATTCCAACTTCAACATGGGTAAAAACCTTATTTTTAACTGTCATAGGTGTTTTCTTCCGAAAGAGCATATGTACAGGAGACAGGAACAAGTATTCAAATGTAATACTGTGGAAATATACTATCCTCTAATAATGAAGACTAGTGGCATGTTGTTATTAAAGCTTGGAGAATTTGAAAATTCTACACTCGGTACTACCGAGCATACTCAACCACTAATATATTTCGGTGAACCTCATAATTATATAAAGAATATTATTTTTTGGATTTTACTTTAATTGAGTACTCTACTGATTCATCATAACTTGGATGTTATGCATATAAAAATTGTGTTCGATAATATATTTTATATAGTCATGAATGTCGCCAAACGTACAAAGGATCCAATTAAATATCTTTACGATTTAAAAATAATATGCAATTAGATGAAGTTGCATACTTTAGGGTATGATAATGGAAGAATCAAATTTCTTAAAGTAAAGTATACCTTGAACAATGCCCAAGTGAAAAGTGTATGCCAATGGGCCAATAAGATAAAATGTCCAAATGATTATCCATCCAATCATTCAAATTTTGTTGTTTTAAAGTAGTTATATTTTAAAGGACTAAAGAGTTACGACCACCATGTCTTTATGGAGAGACTTTTACCAACAATGTTCACATGATTCTTAGGAATACTCAAGTAAGAAAGAGTTGCCCTTATTGTATGGAGAATACAAAATCTTTCCAACTTCAACATGGGTAAAAACCCTATTTTTAACTGTCATAGGTGTTTTCTTCCGAAAGAGCATATGTACAAGAGACAGGAACAAGTATTCAAATGTAATACTGTGGAAATATCCCATCCTCTAATAATGAAGACTAGTGGCATGTTGTTATTAAAGCTTTTGAAAATTCTACACTCAGTACTACCGAGCATACTCAACCACTAACAGATTTCGGTGAACCTCATAATTATATAAAGGATAGTATTTTTTGGATTTTACTTTATTTGAGTACTCTACTGATTCAGCATAACTTGGATGTTATGCATATAAAAAAATGTGTTCGATAATATATTTTATGCGGTCCTGATTGTCGCCAAACGTACAAAGGATCCAATTAAATATCATTATGATTTAAAAATAGTATGCAATTAGATGCAGTTGTATACTTTAGAGTATGATAATGGAAGAATCAAATTTCTAAAAGTAAAGTATACCTTGGACAATGCCCAAGTGAAAAGTGTATGCCAATGGGCCAATAAGTTAAAATGTCCAAACGATTATGCATCCAATCATTCAAATTTTGTTGTTTTAAAGTAGTTCTATTTTAAAGGAATAGAGTTACGACCGCCATGTCTTTATGGAGAGACTTTTACCAACAATGTTCACATGATTCTTAGGAAAAAAATGTTGTGGATGTTCCAAGATTATATGCGCTACACGACTCTATAATGATGAGATGAGTTATCTCTAGAAGAATATTCTAGTTACAATGCGTAATTTGGAGAAGATATTTCTGCATGCATTTTTCTATTCGATGGATCATCTTATGATTCATTTACCATATCTGGCTATGGTAGATGGATTGATCAAGTATAGATGGATGTATCCATTAGAAAGGTAATGGCTAAATTTATATGTTGTCATTTATTTTATTATGTGTAATTAATAAGTTATTGATGGTTAAATTTGTTAGCTTTGTGTTCTTTCTAAGACATAAAGTACCAGGAAAAAGTCAGGTTTAGGGTTCGATGAGAACCATATATATATGTATATATGCGTGCAAGTTGTTATCCTGAATATGTGGAGACGATCCACAATAGACAGCGTATAAACAAAATCAGACTCTCTGATGCAGATTATCTCATAAGTGTCTTTCATCCATTAGATCAACCAATTGATGTTTGATATCTAAGAAAGAAAAATATGCTATTGAGTTATATGTTTTAGACAATTGCAATGAAATTATGCAATATACTAAGTAAGTTAATCTCTATCTTATATTTTTTATTTAAATTTATTCCAACGAATTCTTAATACTTTTATCTAAAATCTAATAGGGAATTCAATAACAAAATTTGTGATGAGAATCCATATGGGAATGAGGACCAGATTGTTAGCTATTATCAGCTCAAAATTTCAGAATGGTCTAAAAACCATACGAATGTTCTGACAGACAACGAACAAAGGTCAAGGATGCTTAGAAATTTTTTCAGAAGGTCATATATATTATGTCCAATCATACAATGGATTTTATATCAAAGGTTATCGTTTTCGTATGATAAATTCAATCGAAAAATTTAAGTACTCGGAGTAATGAGGTAATCGTTCATGGATCTTGTTACGAATAGAACAGTATATACTACTATAGAATACTAAAATATTTTTTATAAGTCAAGTAAAATATTCAAGGACTTAATAATATTTTTTTATTTTTATGCAATTAGTATGACTTGAAAGATGGTGTAGTTATTAATAAAAGAAACAACATGATTGATGCGATCGCACAGAATTATAAACAAAGGATGGACAATTTATCCTAGATACGTAAGTCGATCGAGCATGTTATCATCCTTAATTCTGATGACAAAAGGAAAATATTTAATATTTAATAGTTGTATGGATAAACGCGTGAAGTTACATATGTAAAGAGGAAAACAGTATGGATGAAGACGCATATGTGGCATTCATACATGATTATGACCATCATAATATTATAGAATTTGTACCCATTATTTATAATAATCTACTAGCGAAAAATAGCATAACAAGCTCCAATCTAATTGTAGATGTGGATGATACGAACGAGGATTCATATATTGAGGACATTGATGAGGAAAATAATGATATTTCACAACATTCAAGCAATGAAGATCAAGGTATAAATTTTGATAAAACATAAATCATTTTTTACTTTTATTTAATTTCTTCGATGTTATTTTATAGACATGGTAGGTTTGGGAGGAGGAGGTTCATATGCAATGCAGTGATCCGGACGGTCGTACTCTTCACATTCCCCTTCACCTTCTACTCTGTCAACCTTTTCATGACATGTTTCTGATGATACACACCATTTCATGGTGTATTACCAATCTTTTGGTGTTCCTCCACCTCCTTGTACAGAGATTTTTTCGATGAGCCATCTTCTTCACAGATTCTCGAGCCCCACACATAAATAAAAACATAATAAAATAGTTTATTAAATAACAAAAAAAATTCTGTGTTTTAGTTTTTATTTAATTCAATCATTCCTATTTTATTTTTTTTATTTTCTTTCATTTTTTATTTATTTTTTCCTATAGTGGCAGATATGGGTCAATCATGGTCCATCTTTCATTGATCTTGGGTCAACTATACCCATGCATGGGTGACGATTATCAGAGCACTCTCCTCCCTTCTCAGAATTTTCGCACCTAATCCACTTCCCCTTTGACTGCGATCTCTTCATGAAACATCACCGTCAACTAATCCTATACCACACCAGATTCCTTGTTTTATCAAACGAACATTGATTCTATCATAAATCATGATTTTTTTGGACCCCCAACATTCTGCTATAAAACACACTCTCATGCTTCCAATTCAAGTTTAATCCCTCTTCGTCTATCCATTTCCCCAAAAATCCTGATGAATCTCCATCTCATCATCTTTATTCTTTGATTTTGGCCTCAAATTCCTAGTGAAATGCATGTATAAAGAATTAACTATTACAAATTAAAATTCATAAATTGACCTAAAAAAATTGTATAAATGCATGCATTTAATTCCAAAATAGAAGAATAAAGAAAAGAAAAGAAAAAGAAATGAGATGTCAAAGACACTGAATGACCTAGACCTCGAGACTACGTCAATATTAATGTGATTAACAAGGAATAAAGTAGGGAGTGATGGGGCAATTAAACTATACAGACAACACTTAAAACATTAATTTTATTCATCAATAAATAGCTTTTTGTACCTTATTTTTTTTCCATTTTATAAACTTGAAATAAGAAAATACATAGAAATATAAAAAAATATTACAAAAAAATAAGACATAGAGTGACTAGGACATATAGATCAAAAAGCAACGAACAAAAGTTTACAGACCTGTATCTCCTCCATACATACTAAAAATTGACAAAACTCACCTTTATTGTTCATAAAATTTAATTATCTATATATGAAGGTGGTTTCATTAAAAATGGAACTAGGATGCAAAGTCAGCTTTCAGGTCTACATGGTCCCGGATACCTTATTATTTTATTAATTATATTTATTATTTATAAATTTACCAATCTTATATTTTTATTTACTTGTAAATATTATTTGAAATACATTTAAAACATAAACATAAAATAAAAGCATGAAAATAATAAAATAAGTATTAAAATATATAAATAAAATATACATGTAATATATATACACATATTTATTTGTAAATATTATTTAAAATCCATAAAAAACATAAACATAAAAGAAACGCATGAAAATAATAAAAAAAGTATTAAAATATATAAATAAAATATACATGTAACATAAATAAAATCAGAAAAATTAAATAAAAATATACAAATATGTATTTTTATATATTGTAAATATATGAAATATGTTTATATATTACAAAATAGAAACTATAAGATAAAAATAAAATACCTCAAATATGGTAATTTATACATATGTATGTATACATGAAAACATTAGCACCGATTAGATAGTGTTATAAAACTAATAAAAATACCCTAAAAATAGAACATAAAATACTTAAAATCTTTTCATGTTTTGACTTATTTAATAAAATAGTTTATTATTTACTTTCGAGTTAATAAAGAATTTTTACCTTGCAATTTTCTGGTTGGTCCACATGGACGAACCAGAATGCAAGGAATGTTGATTCGTGGGTCAACCGTCCTTTCCTTCGTTGCATACCCGGACAGAGCTCACGGGAGATTTCTTCTCTAATGTCTTGGTTATGAATCACTGCTCCAGGAACCTCTATAATGCTAGCCTCATAACATCTACCAACCAACCATCATCTTCACGCAAACACCTTGCCCCTTTTGCCATTCACCTAGCATATAAATAAACCTATATCGACTGTTTTTTGGTTTTAATCCTCATTTCTTCCTATAACTCCAAGAGGAACCATCCGAGTTGAGTTTTTAGTGATAGGAGTTGCTTCTTTATCCTTGTCAGTGTGGTGAAGGGTTAAATCATCATGATCCAGGGCCTTGCCAAAGCTCCTCCGAGGAGGCCTCGTCTGCTCCCTATTTTGAGCTGGTTTGAGCTATAATGTAGATCCTTTTTATCTCATTTCTTTCCAATTTCGTAGACTAGTCTTTACTTTTGGCATGTATGCTTTTATTTAGAGTAATTCTATAAATCTTTGTTGGATGGAGATTCGTGTTCCAGCTCGAAACCATTTTGAATCGCTTGTGATCGACTAATACTATAACCCTCATTTCATTTCTCGTCGTATTCCTCATAAAATCCTCATCTTTTCCACCTTGATTTTGTACAAATCAGGTTAGCCGAGCTCCTCCCTCCACCCATCATCAGAGCTTCTCCGTCCCTTTGCTCCCAATAAATAGCAGCTTAGAGGGTCAAGGAGATAGCCCTCGCACCTCTTAATGTTTCAGTGCTGGGAATAGGTCCCGGTAACCTCTTGGTTCATAGGGTCGATTGGAAATGTGGTTACCTAGGGAGTCGGAGCTAAAGACCTTCGGTCTTCTCCCATCAATAACTGGACACATTGAAGACCCTCTGCACCTGCAGGAAGGCTCCATGAGGCTTTTGGACTCGTTAGAGGAGGAGGTGATCATCAGAGTTGAGTGCACTAGCCAATTGAAGTTGAGGGAAGAATATGTTCTTTCCTGTTCTTCCTCATCCCTCCACTACCCCATAATTCACCTCCTCCTCTAGATCTAATATGAAGCCTCAAATGCGAGGCAAAGTAGTGCCCCATCCAAGCCATCACATCTATCAAGTATTGCCACATGGAATGTTGTGCACCCTCCGATGGCGCCAGTTGATTAGTTATTTACTCAGAAGCCCTACTACTTTTTGCATATACGATTTAGCTCTATAATTATTTAAGTAGTTTAAATACTTGTGTAATATTTTCAATGGACCCACTCAACTTCTTCTACGTCGCATCCAGGTTACATGCTGGCATGTCTAGGCTATTTGCACGAAAGCCCTTCTAGTTTTATTTATTTATATTTAGTCCTAAAATTTGTAAATTATGTTTTATTTTTTGGGTATTTTGCACATAGTCCTTTTATTTTATTACAAATATACCCCTTCGAGGCTGTAAATTTTTTTAAGCAAATTTATTTTTATTTAATAGCCCCTGTATGTTTTAAATGTAGTGATAAATTTAGTAGCTGCTTAATAAAAAGATTTTTCATGACCATATTTTTATTTAGAATTTTATTGTATTTTCCTATTTACTAAAAATCGAAAGGACAATATATTCCCTATCTAAGCCTAAAATTTCACAAAAATATAAAACTACCCTATAAAATTAAATATATATATAATATTACTCTTACTCGAAGACCAAAAATCATTAAAAAAACTTAAAAATTACAAAACACAAAAAAGATCCTAAAAGTCATTAAAATTTCATTATAATCCCCAAAAGTAGTTTTCTATTATATTTTTTCTATTTACTAGGATGTAAAATATATATCTTCTCACCATCCCCATAGTGTATGAGATAAATGTATGCATTTTGATTAGGGTCGTATTCTATGGTGACGATTCTACTAGACATGTCTTTTTCATTCGTTGAAAATCGATTTTACGATATAGACACTTATGACATCCCCCTCCGTGCATTGCAGAATGATTAATGCAGAAATCATGCATTTAGTCATTTCTTAGACTATGAGCTTCGATCTGGGATTTGGCGCTTGTAGACTACTCGCTTCTAGAGCTTGCTAAAAGGAGAAGGGCCTCTCATGAGACTCATTCCTGGAATAAAGGCACAAAGATTGGAATTGGGAGTCTATTCGAAAGGACATACTTCTAATAGTAGTCGTTGTTTATAACTTATAGACCTATGAAATTGACTTGACGAAGTAGTCTTTCTTCTCAGAGGGGGCTCTTAGGGTGCATTGTTTCAAAGCTCGCTCGCCTCCTTCTTTTTTAGGGCCTGGCGTATTCTTACATGTATATATTAAAAATAGTTTTAGGAAATTTTCAACCTATTATCTATTTTTAATACCCAAAATAATTCGACCTAATTATTGTATTCAATATTTTTGTAAACTTTAATACATTAATAGACACAAATAAAAGCAAAAATTTTATAAAAATCCAAAAAAATAGATAAAAATATTAAAAAAATAAAATCTTTTATTTATGAATTTTGAGTACATTCATATATATATATATATATTTAAAGTTATAAAACACTATGGGTACTATAAAAACCTTATAATACTTAAACTATTTATCATTATATTACTTATAAATGTATATTATATATTTAAAACATTGATAAAAGGAATGTCCCTTAAATATTATATTTCCTATGTATTTTTTATAATATATAAAAAATATATATTACTTTATATAAATATATATTATACTTGAAAATCAAAAAGAAATAAAAAATTTATAAAAATAAAAAAAAATAATTTTAAAAAATAAAAATTATAGATACAACAAAATAAATATAATTAAAATAAAAAAAGAATAAAAACCAACAAAAAAATAATAATTTTTAGTTATTATTAATATATATATAGAGACATGTCCAGTGTTCTCTCTCAGTGGTTCGATCCCTACATTTATGTTTTATACACATCTTTTTGTAGGGTATAATAAATTCAACCAGGATTTTTTTATTGCTCACTCATATATAATGGGTTGAATGATGATATGTTTATTGAGATACATGCCGAGAGCATAGAGAGGGCCAATACAACAATTATTGGAACTGACTTGTCAGATACCACATGCTCCTCCAAGACCAGACGTTAGGCACCTGTGCTCGATATCTAGCTATCATATCCATGGATGGATCTTGCTCTTCATGAAAGGAAGTGAGCGCTCCATGATTCGTGGTGTGGAGAAGGAAGGAGTAGGTGGTACACCATCGCTGGAAAAGCTTCTTAGGTGGTTTAGCTTCCTAGGTCCTCCTACTAGGTGTGGCCTTTATTTTAGGTTCTTTCATTGCGTAATTTTATTTCTAGTGTAGCTCTGCCTTTTACTTTGTGGGATTTCCTCTCAAATCAATTAAAATCTAAAAAAAAGTTAGATGGAGCACTAGATTTCGACCTTATGTTCATCGTCCAAACATAGTGTTAGCCTATGCCGACCACCCCGCAAGTTTCCCCATTTGCTTCTCCATCCTCACATCCCCTATACCCCTCAATATTTGACGAATTGAAGAACTGCACTATTTATTATTGATAATTAACATTGAAGTTATTGTTGTAGCTCAGGCAAACTAGGAACCATTAAATTTAGTCACACTGAGAAATTATATAGAGAATAAAGTCTCAGTGCTATCAAGATTATTTATTTGACTTTGGTAAGCCCCAAGGTCGAACTCAGGGACGACTTATGAGGGTTCCAAATATGTTATGTGGGACAAGAAATAAATAAATGTGATTTTAATGTAGAGAAACTATTAATATCAAAAAGGAAACTATAAATGCAGATAAACTATTAACGTAGAGAAATTAGTCATATGAGGGTTCGAAATATTTTAATGTAGAGAAACTAATTCTATGTTCTGTGGGAAATGAAATAAACAAATACATTTTTTATTGATTTTTAAATAATGGAATAATTTGGTGAAATGATTGTGCAAAGTGAATATAAATGCATAGAAAGTGCAAGATGATGGCAACTACAATAGAAGGCAGTCATCAAGACAAATCAAATCAATGAAATCCACAAAGATCTCCCCCTTAATTTATTTTAGAAATAATATGTTAATTAGTAACAAATTAATTTTTTCTAATAAATTCCCTAAATCAATACACAAATTATTGAGCAATCTAATAGAAGATCAAGAATAACTGCGCTCAAAATTAACTAATAAACTCCTTAATTTAATTGATGCTAAAAATGTCTCGAAATGAACATTTCAGTGTTTTTTATTATAATGAATGCAACGAAGATATAAATAACATATAGAACACCAAAATTGTATAAATAATGCTGAAGGAATAAATAAACGTAGCTCTAGGGACCCTAATGTAAGAAAACCAACTAAAAAATTTTGTGAATTGGACCTTCTAGGGTATCTCTACTATTTTCCAAAGTTGCCAGGTTCTTCTACAATTTACCCATGCGTAAGGGTATATATGTAACCTCTGGAAGTTTTAGGGTGAGGCTGTAAAATGCCCAAAGTCAGACGTTGTGCATGTGACCGAATATCCTTAGGATTCCTAAAACGTACGAGGGCTGTTCTGTAAATCTCATGTCGCACGTGTGCGACGCACAGGGGGAACAGAGGCTCAGACAGAGCCTTTCCTCCATGAGTCGACTTTTTGTCATTTCGCTCCTCCCAAGGTCGACAACTTGGTATTGCAGTTCGGAGACGATCTGGGGTGTTCAATTGTGTCTTTAGTAGCAGGCGAGCTTTGGGTGAGAAATGTCAGTTGAGATGGCTTGCATTCTTGATCGAACGTAAGATATACGCCCTTGACCTGGTGTTGGCAATCGTCATTAAAGGAGGAGGATATCTATGAAGATGAAGTGGTGGCATATCAGTATGCGAAGGCATGAGAAGAGAAGAATAAAATGAAGAGTAGGAGGTGTCTCCTAGAGGTGTAGTGGATGAGTCCAACTCCGGTGATCCCCTTGACTCGTAGGCGGAGTACAATGAAGGTCGGTTGTTTTTTGAGAAGGAGGTGATGTCACCACCGCCTCCTAGGGCTCTCTCTCTCTCTTGCTTATCAAGATTGGTGGTAAATGTGATGGAATCAGAGGGAAAAAATGACATGGGGAAAAGAAGAGAAGGGGATGGAGCTTGTTGGGTTGTTGCAGGTGATCTGGATAAGATGTTGGGTGATTTCAACTTTCGTAGAGATAGAATACTTTGACAGGAGGTTCATTAAGGTTTTGGTGATTTTGGTTATCATTGGGGGTGAAGGGATAATGTAGTTTGGGATTGCAGATTTTTGATTATTGAGTGATAGGAGGAGAGGGGAGAGGGTGGCTAGAGATGGTATGTCAACCTCTAGGGAAGAGGGTCAGGACGAAGGTGGCCAACGCAAGGAGTAGGGTGGCCGAGATCGGGAAGACATATTTATGGAGAGGAAAATGATCGTGGGCATAGCACATGGGGTGGGGGTGATAGGAGAGCACGTGCAAAGCATGAGCTCTAGGTCTTGGATTGCTCGCATGCAAGGCATGTGGGGAAAGAGAAGAAGGTCGGGAGACTAGGGGTCATTGGATCAGTTGATCCAACAGTCTAGATAGGCCTCATTATAGTATTTGATGGAATGTTGATCAGGGGATGTAGGGTTGACCTAGGTCTGACATGGAGTTGATGTGGTCGAATGCATGGATGACATGTATCTATGTTGACGGTTGACCATACTTTACGTTGCATGCAAATGCAAGGAAAAATTGATTGAAAATATGAATGAGCTCAAATGCAATAGTGCCCAACATGAAAAGTGTTCATCTGAATGTGATCTACAATATACATGAAGGACACAATTGCAAACTGAATGCGGAATGAAAGATATGTTATTTTTGGTGATATTTTATGCATATAAAACACCAATTCTTGTAATTTAGTAATTTTTTTCTGATTTTCTATGAATGAATAATGCATGAAAATGTCAAATATGATGTGAAATAATATAACAGACTTGAATGCAATTTTTTAATATTGTTGTGGATTTAAAATAACTAACATAAATTAGAGAAGTGAGATGTATTCAGAGGATAAAGTCAATAAGCTTGAGTTAGAACTGATTTTTTAACTACTTTTTCGATCTTTTTGGATTTTGAATTTTATGTGATTAGGTAAAATAATGAATAAACTAAAGATATGAAAAATAAAATAATCAAAATGAGTGAAATATGCACATGAAATGATATACCAAAATCAACGAAAGTGCACAATGCACAGTTCGGTCCAAATTTACAATTTTCACTAGTGGACTCTAATTCTATTCAATATGTTGTTGATATATAGATATATGAACGTACATTAATTCAAAAGTGAGTAGTGTTCGTTTGGACAATATATGAGAGTGATATTTACATTTGCGACTTTTTGTCATGCAAGGAGAATTTGGGATTATTTCGAATACGTACAAGTTAGTATATTTTAGGATTTTTATTGATTATGGATAGTGATATATACAATATGAAATTAGTTTCTTATCATTTAGAGTTAGCATTAATTAATTAAAAATAGGTGAAGTTAAGTTAGAATACGGAGATGAATATGAATGCGGAAATGAATGGTAATTTATGTAAATTTATTACAAGTGCATGAAAGTTAATTTTATGATATTAATATGTAAATGATGCTAATTTCATGAGATGAAGCTCTATTTTTAATAAGAGTGATGAATCACACATTCATCAACCCCCTATACTTAAATCTTGCTCGTCCACGAGAAACTAAAGATAAAGAGGTCAAATGAGATTGGGTTCCATGTCGAGATCATGAACAAAAGGTCCTAATGGAGCTAGACCCCACCTTTGGGTTAATAATTTGGGGGAAATCCTGTGAGAATTAGGGATTAAAAAAACAGCCTCCATGTTCTACACATCATTCTAACATTTTCGTCTCAGAAGTCATCTTAGATCAATCATCCTCCCAAAGCATACCCCATGAACATTGAACAACTGTCACATGTGTGTGAAGGGTGTTAGCACATCCCATCCGAAATACTGGACTATCGCACAAACCTCTCCTCCAATAACTCGTCCTTGGGGAGTCTAGTATTTCCTTCTATGTTTAGGACCATTCTACTTCACAACGAATCTGGGAGAGGAAGATTTTATAAGAAGGAGAAAAGAACTGGAGTGTGAGCGGTGCAGTCTCCTCTCCTGTGAAGCTTGGCTAGTGTAACCAAGTCTCCACCAAGATATGCAGGATATCTGAATCTGAGACCTTTGTGGTCAAATATTTCACTGGTAGTTGTCTTCTTTTGATGGAATTTTGGTTGCTCTGCATGGATCTTTTGTGTCTTGACATATATAGAATCTTTTATTCTCCCCATGTATTGAGTCTTAGAAAAAAAATCTAGTAGTCCGTCCCTCATCAAAAGCTTTATTTCAACTCGTACTTCGATCGTTACATGTCCATGCTACTAGAAAAGAGACTCAAACAATCTTCCAACACTCTGTTTGAGTTGAGATAAGTGCATAGTGCTAGAGCACAAATTGATTCGAAATCCGTGAGTCGTACTCAGAATGAGGCGAAGGTGTGATGAATCTACATTAAATAAAGAAAAAGAAGAAAATAGTATATATGTAATAGATACAAGCTGACGCAAACACTGAGAGAAGGTCAAGACATGACCTGATCGACCAGGAATAAAGTAGGGGAAGATATTGTCCTTAATCAGAAACTACCAAAAAATGTGTGTTGTGTATATTTGTATACTTACATTATTTTTTGTACATAAATTGACCTCAAATTAAATAATTTTGAAAAGAAAAGTTGTATATAAAAATGTTTCCTAAATAACAAAAATAATTACACAATAAAATCATGTACATAATAAAAGTAACCACATCCGGAAAAAGCCATTAAACGATAATTGAAAGACCAATTCCGGCTCCATATGAACTCAAATTGAACCAAAGTCATTTCCATTTGTATTCTAAATTAAAATATCTAAAAAATGGTTGTGATTTCATAATTTTGGAGTTACAATTGAAAAGTCTATTTTCTGGTGTGATTTGTGCAATTTTGTTATTTATTTGTACATAATATAATTACAAATATTTTTACTAATTATTTAAAATGGAAATATAAAAATAAAAATTTTAAAAAAAAAAAATTTCCTTACTTAACTATGCATATAATATACCATATGTATATAGTATATGTATATAATCAATTCAATTAAATAACCCTCATAAGAAATAAAAAATTAACATTTATTATTCAATATAATAAAGTGATGAAAATAAAAAAAAATTCTGTAAATAATTTTAACGCTAATTCCATTCTTATCTCAATCTCATTTGAAATTTCTTTACGAGGCCCACGCCTAGACCCGCCTTCGCCGATCGCCGGCCGACTCCGCCAGATCTCAAAGGCCAACCACCGCCGTGGGTTGCAGGAGAAGGCAATAAAGGAGGCGGCAACCCCCCTAATCTGACTTGAATGAGGAATAAAGAAGCCCTAGGGGGTTCTTAAGAAATTGGAAATATTGTAGGAGCACCCTTGGAAGTTTCCATAATTTCAAAATAGCCTTTGCCATAGCCCTGTTACGTGAGTCACCTGTATATTCTAGTTAAATTGCCATTTTTCTCCTATAACTTTATTTCTATTATGTTTTGATGAACAAACATTAAATAATATCAAATAGGTCCATGCTTTCCAGACTATATTTTGCATGCTTCTTTTCATTAAAATAAATGTTTTTGTTGCCCAATAAATTCCCTAAAAATAATGCTATTATCCTGATGTGTTATCTTTCTAGAATAAATTTTTCATGCATTTTATTTCCATTTGATATTATTAAAAAATTAAAAATAGTGTCATTTCCTCAATCTGAAATTTGAAAATTAAAAAAAATTCCAATATTGTTTCAAAAATTCCAAAACAAAATTAGATTAGTTTCCTTTTGTTGTGTTTTAATTTCTATGCAAATTTCGTGCATTAATTCTTTTCAAAATCTCAAAATTTTGAAAAACATTAAAAACCTTTGAAAAATCATAGTAAATTCTACAGAAATCCAAAAATCGTGGTTTCACTTGCTATTTGCATATATTTGTCTATGTGTTAGTATAAAAATAGACTCCAGGAGTTTTGGCCTTTAAATTATTTTTAGGTTGCAAATTACTCCAGGTTGTGCATCATTTATCATTTTTACCATTGTTTGATTTTAAGAAAAATACAAAAAATCCGAAAATTCTACAAAAAATACCAAAAATATTTTAAATCCTTTAAAATTCAAAAATATTTTCTCTATAATTTTTTGGGAATTTCTGACTATTTTGAAAAGTACAAAAAGAGTTCTGTGTGCGTATTTCTTTCCTTGTGTATATTGTTCCTTATTTTTTAAAATAAAAAATTGCAAAATACAAAATTATTAAAGAATTGAAAATAAGACAAAAATAGTAACAAAAAATTCAAAAAATTAAAAAGAAAATAATCACAAAAAAATCAAGATAGTTTGCATTTGAGATTCCCTTTTTCTTTTAATTGATTTTTGATTATTTGAATAACCCTCAGGAATTGTAGCCTCCCTGAGTTTGATCTTGTTGCTATACAGGTAAATAAGTAGCAAAAAATTCTCTTGATTCATTATTCTCTTGTTATTAATTTTGTAGCTTTAGAAGAAAAAAAATTGTTTGTTTGTTGCAGGATATTTGGATTGCAACGACCATTGTGCATTTATTTTCATGTCTTGATTTAAAACCCCAGAAGATCATGCTCAACACTGAGTTCGATCATGTTAGCTATACATGTGAATTAATATCAATTCTCTCTTAATACATTTTCTTTATTGAATTCTGCTTGACATTTGAATAAATTTGTGTGGAAATATTTTTAGGGTTGCAACAGCATTGCGCATTAATTCCAACATTTAAAACCCCTAAATTTCTCTATTCAACAACAAGTTAGACACTAAGAGTTCAAGTTTGGAAATTGGCACAAGAAACATGAAAAAATAAGTCTATGACCTGAAGCTTCTAAAATACTATTTGTAAATGAAGTTCCTCCAAAAATTAAGTGGATTAAGTCCTTCTCAGGACCACTCTCGGTCCATGTTCACAACTCGGTTTGGAATATAGGGTTGTTTCACCAATGCATATGCATGAAATGCTGAATGACATCAAGTGCATGAAGTGCAAACATTTTTTTGTCTTTTTCAAATTTTTCTGAATTCATTTATGTTTTTGTTGTTTTGTGATTTTTTAAAGAATTTTATTGACATTATTTGCATTGTTCAAATTTCTAAGTATTAGATAAATTTTCTTAAGTTCTATAAAAAATACGCACATCCATGTTGGTTTTACATACAGAAAATACAATACCAGATCGTACAATGCAATGCAGAATATATACACCATGCAACTCACCCCTATACTT
Source organism: Ottelia alismoides (assembly GCA_037367405.1). Lineage (NCBI taxonomy): Eukaryota > Viridiplantae > Streptophyta > Magnoliopsida > Alismatales > Hydrocharitaceae > Ottelia > Ottelia alismoides. The sequence continues at coordinate 379,961 of JAZKJV010011092.1, forward strand.
AGTGTATGCAAGGTATAAAAGAATGCAAAAGAAGAAAAAGAGAGGTTGAATAGGTCTCCCCCCTATACTTAGGCTCTTGGTAAACATAAGTATCAAAGAGAGAAAAAATAGGGCGGTCAGGGACAAGTGGAGAGAAAGTAGATATGAACAGGATGGGCATCAATCCCCCCTGTAAATTAGGCTTCTGTTTAAGTATAAAAGAAATACAAAGGGAATCGATGGTATCGGGTGAGAATGTACATAGTTCAAGGAGGATTTGGACAAACCTTCCTGCTGGCGTGTGGTGGGAGGGAATAAGTATGTGAAGAACATGACGTAGAAGATTCCCAACCATCGTCGGAGTCATCCTTAGAAGAATAATAGTGTTCGGTGGAGGCTCTCCAACTAACTTCTCTATGATTTTGTTTACTCACATGTTCAACCAACTCGACCTCGGATGATGAATAGTATTGTAAAGACGTATCCGTCTAGTTATATCTAATTACATTGATAGGTGAACTTTCTAATGGGTAGAGTCCTACGAATAATTCTTGTATGGTGATGTACCAAATCAAATTGCTAGAACCTAAAGCAGGGAGAGGAGGACCGATGTGCTTCTTCCTCCACTAACGCCCATACTAGATGATGTAGATCTTCTGAACTGAGTCTATGAATTATTGGTCATTGGTTCTTTATATGATGAGTCACCATGTATGTTGTATATCTCCTGTAGGTTCAATACACGCCCTATATGATATTCCTCTAACTCAGTTTTGGCTTTTTCACCTCAGGTATCAGAACACAGTAATGAAAAGGATGTCTGAAATAATTGTATCCAGATTCAGTAAAATGGATGTTTGTCGGTCAAGCTCATTCATCCTGATAACAACATGGGTAGCTGATAAATCTCGGATTCATCACTCTAAATCTAATTAATTAAGTTCAAATCCCTCAAAATCATGATCATTTATTCATTTATTCTGCATAATTAGCATTCATGCATGTTTTCATAATAATTGCATTTTAGCACTAATTTCTGCACAAAATCAGAAGCCAAAAATCTCAGCCAAAATTGACCTGTAAATAGCTTAACTTTCATGTTTTTTAACTACTTCATGCTAAATCGTAATGACCAGAAACCACCTCCACCGTGTACATGTCACTAACATGAATAAATGAAAAATACGAAAAGATCACTAACCCAAATAAGTGGACCAAAAACCCAAACCCTATTTTCAGGATTTCCGGACTAAAACCCTCATATCTTCCTCATCCAGTGTTTGTTTTAATCCTACTTAATTTTGAACTATTGTACATCCAATTACCTTTAAACACAATACCAAGTTCAAGTGATTCGGAGCTCATATGTGAAAGTTGGGTTTTGGGCCTCTTTTGTACATTTTGTATTTTAGCTGATTTTGACCAAGTATTTTATGTACATAATTAACCTATTTTAGTTTATTTCCTTTTCATATGTCTTCTTTGATAAAAGTTTTATTAAAATGTGTAAAAATCGAAATCCAAAGTAAGCTTGAAATCAAAGACACAAATTAAGTTCGTGTCCTCACTAACTATCTGTACAAAATGGGTCTTTTTTTTGTATTTTATTATATTTCTTCTATTTATAAATAATAAAAATCCAAAAAAAATTGATTACTGTATAAATATTTATCTTTGATATTATCTTATTTCTTTCGGATTTTTATCTGTTTTGAAAATGACAAAAAAATATAAAATCCAAAAATCAAGGTATTCTATGTACATGGGATACCCCAAAGATATCACTTTTTGCAATTGATCGATTTTGGTTTTGATATGTGATGAAAGTTGTAGATCTCATAGAGACGAGCAATTTTTGTAAAGAAATTTTTTTGATCCGAGGCCATTTGCTATTTATTTTTGATTTTACAATGTATTTAATTTTTGGATTTTTGTGGTGCTGACACGTGGCAGGTCCTGGAGCCGCCACTTCTCAGTAATTTTTGGGGTGATTTTAATTCGTTTTTTATAAAAAAAACTAAAAAATAAATCAGCGCACGTACGAAGCACGTGCCCCCACGCACGCGCAATGCACGTGCCCCGCTCTCCTGCACCCATCGATCCCCACGTGGTCCCATCTCGGTCATCCGATCTTCGGTCGATTGGATGGCCCAGCACCCGTCATCAACCTGCCACCTTTGGAAGCTCCGCCGCCGCCCCAGTTCATCCCTGGTGATTTCTCCGTATCCCCAAATCCCATTCCAACCCCGCTACTTTCGCAACCACCCTCCGATTTTGCCCGCCGCATATCCTTAGTCGCATCCATCTCCGATTCGGATCTCCCTAATCGGACCCCCCCATTCCAATCTCAGATCGTACGTCAAATCGCCATCCCCAGGACTTTCCTCTTCCGGCCAAACCACCATCACCCTATTTAAGCTCCTCGCCCACCACCGCTAACATCCATCGACCAATTTCACCTTGGTCGTCCTCGCCGCTGTGACAACGTCGGCGAGGCACCTTCGCGGAGAGATCCGAGGGCCTCCCTTGGCCCTCATTTCAGACGATCGTCTCCGACAACCGTCTGCCTTTGCTCCGGCCGCTTCTAGCTGTCGAGCTAACTACGATGACGACCTCCGCTGACACCCTCGTCGACTTTGTCTCCAACACCGACCAACATCGACGATGACCGACATCAACCTTCCGCCCTCGACCAATGCGTCGACAATCTTTTCCTCCGCTTCGCCATCGACTTCACAATCCCAAACGAGCATCACCAACTCCAGAACAGGCTCCCCTACCGGTCAACACCCCAACGCTCAGCCTCTCCTCCGATGACCCTCGGTCGTGTGTCAGCCAAGCCTACCGCTCGATCACTGCACCACCTACCATCTGGTCCATTGAAGAATAAGAGATCCCCAGCCGTCAGATCAAAGGATTATCAATGCTCCAGATCGTCTCCGAGCTTTTCTCCGAACCTAACTCCACGTCAGGAGCCTCGGGCTGCCCGAAGCACTCAATAAGTGCCACGTGGAAGTCCTCAGCCAAGCCTTTATCCAAGCCAACTTCCGCACATGGGTGGCACGTGAGCCACTGGACATTTAAGAAAGGCCCCCGGGAGATTATTATATTTGCGCCAAAGCCCCCGCCGACCAGAGGGCACGTGTCGCGCACGTGCCCCTCTAGCAATTTTGCAAAGACACCCTCCTCTTTATCGGTAACTAAACTTAGGCCCCCATTACATTTCTTTATATTTATTGTATTTATTATTATTTGCATAAACACCCTGTGTTCCCCAGTAATTTAGACCTCTACATGACTTTATTTTAAATTCAAAAATAGCATGATGTTAGTTCATTAATTCTCTACATTTTGACATATTGTGGACATTTTTGTGATCAATGGTTAATTAATAATTAATTGTTTTGTAGACAATTACATATTTTACCCATTTTATGCTCTGAAACTTATATTTGATTAACCGCTGCTCTCAAAATTCATGAAAAATCACATATTGTAGAATTAATTGTGCTTGACATTAGCACTAAAAAGAATCACATTTGCATGCATAGTTGTCCTGTAAAAATCATTTTGCATATTTCAATGTTTGATTTTTAATAGGTATTAAATCTTGTATTTTCGAGGTTTAGGATTTTTCTGAGGTCCATTACCTAGTGATAGATCTTAGATAATTTTATTCCTTGAAAATTATTAGGTTTATTATTTATTATATTTAAATATTGAAATTCATTCTGTTTGCATTTGAAAATTCATAAAAAAATTCATATTGCATTCAAAAATTCCAAAATAATATTGTGCATTCATTTCATCATAATTTGCATCTTGGCCAAGTTTCGTATTTTTCGGACATCGTTTTAGCGTAATTGACATTTTAGTCCCTAAACTAGGCCAAATTTGCATTTTGCATCCTTTATTGCATTAAAAATTACAAAAAAGACCGCATCGAAAACCGCGCACGAATTTTGATAGACATAATGATAAGTTGTTCCTTTGCCTCCTTGTGTTCGACCTTGGGACTTGCCCAAGTAAAATAAACATAAAACCACGTGATTAAAAATTGAATAAATATTTGTTGTTATTTTCTTGACCGATTCCGATTGCCGCCTACAACGATATGATAAATTATTTTTTTACGCATGATCAAATACACATTACATCTATTTAACACAACAAATATCAGATCTTCACATGGCGACATTGCTAGGGAGGCAAACAACTTAGTTTTTTGTTTGAAAATTTTCGTTCGGTTTTATGCATTCGGGTAGTTTGACCCCCGAATTTTTCATTGTAAATTCCATTTTTTCCTTTATTGATTTTATTTTCAGCATTTATTGTTCATATTTTATTTTTGATTTATTTTTGAGTCACTCTCTTACAATATCTCTCTTATTTTCCTTGCGACGTACCCAGTGTATGTGGAGCGGTTTTTCAAGAACCAACATATCTTCACCGACTTCCGAAAAACTCGGATTTCATTTAAGATCGAGTCGAGTCGTGAGAGAGCGTAGAGTCTAGGATTTTAGTTTCTACAAATTTTAAATTTCTTTAATTTATTGCTCATTTACAGCGGTGTCCGTTTGGACTCTTACACGTGTAAAAAGACCTTGAATTATTCTTGTGGTGTGTCGTGGCATGTTTCACTCTCCGGTGAGGATGGGTTCCGACTTTAGTGGTGCTTAGGATAGACTTGCACATCCGGCTCTCAAAGCATTTAATTTTTGATTGTGCTCGTAGGAATTAGGCCATAGTTCACTATTAATTGAGACGCACATTAGAACGGTCAATTTAGCCAAATTCAACTCAATTCTTCCCAGCTAATAGAACTTTCTACTAGGTTTGGGTTTTCATCGGCTTGCATTCATTTAGAACAATATTTCAATTCTGTATTGCATCCCACATGGAGATTGCAAGGATTCACTCTAAGTCTTCTAACTGAGCATACATCATTGTTTTTCGCATGCATCGGCTTTTCCCCGAATTTCTCCCTCTTGTTTTGTCATATAATTTAAAGGAAATTGGGACTGGACGGTAGACGTGTATTTATGCTCACTTAATTCTTCAGTGATCGCCTAATTAAAATTGGGACTGCTAATTATAGCCGACTCTTAATAACCCATAAAATCTAGAATTTTTGCGGGAGAGCAACCCTGACCTTGAATGTTTTTATTTTTCTGAGTGAGCGAGAGATGACACTTAAGGCTAGGGACCAAACCGGATTTTCATATTGACTACTGATTCTACCAAAAATGATTAGCTACTTCTTAGTGAGGATATAATGGGTAGCCGGTAAACGGTCCGGATTTCCTTAGCAGAGTGGGTGGTTTAGAGGACACTGCGTAAGGCTCCGTCCTCAAGTAACACGGGTAGCCATTCTACGGTCCGTACTTACACCCATACTAGCTGAAAGTAGGTGCAACTACTCATAAGAATTCGATCCAGTCATTACGAAAGTTTCTGACACCTAACAACTTGCTAATTTTTTTCCAAGATTGTCTTATCACCAATTAAAATTGAAAAGATAATAGCCGAACTCTTATGGCTTTATTGTGTGAGTTGGTGAACCCGGGGTTTGATTTGTGTTTGCATTACTGTGCGTGAACCGATATCGAAGATAAAAAGCCGCACATTTGATAAAATTTCTTTTGACTATCTCGTGCAATCATCTCTCTCATTTCTTGATTTAAACCTTATCATGGAACTTTTGTCCAAAAACTCTCCGTATCCAGATCATGAAAATCAATGCAAACCCAAACCATCATTCCTTTCAGCTCTTTCAAAAATGGCCGAACATTTATCAAAAAATCCATCAGAGCTATACTATGAAAATGAATTTTTCTCGATTAGGCCCAAATCAACTAAATCCTCTTCTTTCAATAATCGTCCAACATTTACGGGAGACTTTCACCCACAGATGAATTCGGCCCCCTCATTGAATTCCTACTCGAATCATCCGACCGCGCATAACCACCTACCATCTTGGACTGAACCGTCATATTCTCGGTTTCTCGCTAATGAATCATTTCAAGATCAAAATACCTTTGAGTCGCATGACTGGACGAGAAACCAAACCCAGATGGAAAGACCCGCACTTAATGATCATCAGCGTTGGACTGACCATGACAAACCCCTCTTTACACATGATACTCATACAGAGGACTGGACTGACCACATAGAAACACATAAACCCTATATGCTGACTCTACAATATCAAAGTCTGACCAACTATGATCAAAGGATTGAACTCAACCAAGACCAACTCCACATGCATGGACTATATGAGCAGCCTCCTCCCATACTTTTTGAGGAGAAATTTTCATAAAATAACGATCATATATTGGATAGAGACTCTTCTCCTAGCACATACAAGAAAATGAAAGAGGAAATTACTGAATCTCAAAAACACAGCCCGATTGCTCCCATGATTGATCATGAACAGAATTTCGAGGACAATTTTTCAAGGATAAATAAGAGATTCGAATCAATGGAGGAGAGATTTCAAAAATTTACCAACTAGTTAATTTCACTCTCTGGGAGCTCGAACATAAAAATGAATGAGGAAATGATTGTATCTCCTACTGAAAGTTTCGAGGATATTCAGTAACCTAGGGATAATTCCGACATCCACACCTCTGCATATTACTCCCCTAGGAATGACTATGCCTCTGGCATTTACTCTGAACATCAAAGCCCCTGCTCATATGAGGAACACACCACATCACCACACCACACAAAAAATACCAAAAAAATTGGAATATTAAAAAAACATCCAAAAAATCAAAAATTCCAAAAAATACATAAAAATTGAGACTGAAGAAGATCTGAAAATTTTGGAAACTGCTTTAAAGGAAGAAATGAAAAAAAGATTGATGTTTGAACTTCTCTTTATATAGGCCATTGAACACTTCCTTGACCTTAAAAGATTTGTAATGGACAAATAAATGATGAAGATGTCGGGCAAGATAAGAACAAAGACTAAACGACATATCTTGCCAATGGCCTCCACCTTGGTGTTGAGGAGAAAAACCAAGAGCCGTATAGTAAAGTGGTTGCCCAGATTTGACTGTATAATCAAAGACACAATTTTCACCCATACACGAGTTGATGACGATTCACCAATCAATATCCTCCCATCCTCTGTATTTCACGAACTCAAACACGGACCGATCAGGAAAATACGAGAGATTGTTCAATTGGCGGATCGATCGATAAAGCGGCCGAGAGGAATCATTTTTTTTATCATGACATTCGAAGGTACTCCGCTCAAAGTGGAATTCACAATCATTGATATTGAGCATCAAGGAGAATTCACCCAATCTCCAATTATTCTTGGAAAGCCATTCATAGCATTGGCTAAGGCAATTATTGATTGTGAGACTCGGGAAATCAATTTTACAGCATTGGAAGCACTTCGATTTGACCTAGTCAATGAGGAACCACAATTTTATGAGACAACCCTGAAGTCCCCGACAACCGTAATCATGAAGCGATAGAAGATCCCTACCTGGCTACAACACCTGAGATAGCAGTTTATGATGAGTCTATTGGTTTAGAGACTCTCCCTCCTGCTCCATTCCCAGTCGCTCTTACCCTGGAGAATCAAGTATATGAATCATATGATCCGGAGACTTATGCATGGTCACACCCTGGGTCAACCTATTCCGACTACCTTGACCACATCAATATGACACAAGAATGCTCCAATATCAAATCAATTGAAAACGAACATGCAGAGACTCTCCCCAATATCTCAATTCCTGCAGATCTCAAAATAGATGAATGTTTCTTGTATGATCCTGACACATATGCATGGTCGCACCCTGGGGCAACCTACTATGAATATCTTGACCAAATCATCCCAAATCGAGAGTGCCCAACATTTAGAAGACTAAGAACAAACACACAGGATGAACACAGACCAAGGAGAAGAATTCTGATGGTTATTCATATGGATTCTCAAGTGGACCGACACCTTCATGAAATAAGAAAAAGAAAGTCACCTTTGACCTTCCAGAAGCTGAATCAGCTGATGATTCCTCATCAGGTCCGGAAAAGGTAATCTACATGAGTGAAGTATGTTCGGTTGTTCTAAAACCATGTCTTTGTAAGGATCCCAAATTCAAATTTTGTTGGACAACTCCTATTCCTAACTATTATTCATCCAAAGCTGATGCTCCTACCCTCATCAAGTACACTGGAATTATTTCTTATGAGCTGACTGAGACCGGTGCTTCTGAGTATTCATCTGAGGACAAATCGCTTGATCCAAGAAGGAACGAATTCCGAGGAAACAACTGAAGAAACAAAAAGACCAGAATATCTGGAGTGTATCCACTTTCAAATACTATTCCTCTAAGGATAACTCTGATGATGGCTACCTTTCATCAGACTCATACACTTTATCTGATATCCATCATGATTTTTCTACAGATGACACCGAAAATAGTTGGGAATCATATGCATCATCTCCATCTCATCATTACAATCTCCCACCACAGGCTCACAAAAAGATCACCCAAAAACCACCTTAATCATCGGCTAACCACCCTCCCTCCCAACCACATCGGTCTCCTTGTAAAGCTTCTTCCTCTATTTAGGCCAAGTCCTATGTATAGGGGGGACCGATGCCATTTGTGCATACCATTTCCCTCATCACACTCTTTCTCACGATCGCTTCATTTCCACCCTTCTTCTATACTTAGGCTAACCAGAGCCTAAGTATAGGGGGAATCGATGCCCATTTGTATATACACTCCTCATTCACATACCTCGACCACTTCATTTTTTCCGCTATTCTTCTATACTTAGACTGTTCACAGCCAAAGTATAGAAGGGCAGACAGATGTATCTCTTTCTTTTTCTTTTTTTTACTCTCTTACGCTTAGCCTGAGCTATGTCCTCCTGACGCTTCTTGTACTCTGTGGACACAACACTCGCTAAGTATAGGAGGTCTGTATATATACTTCGTATATATTTTACCCATATCCCGTACTTTCGCGTAAGTCTATATGTATTTATGCGGTGGGTAATTAATTTGAAAAAAAAATAAACATAACAAAAACAAAAACAAAAAGAAAAAGAAAAAGAGTTTTGCTACTAACACTGACTGTGTCCAACCCAAAATTTTTGAAAAAAAGGCTTTTTATTTAAAAAATAAAAAAAACAAAAATAAAACATCAAAAAACCACAAAAAGAAAAAAATGTGTCTGCATTTCGCACACCTGCACTTCATCCAACATTCATTTGCATCTGTGAAAAGTCTTTGGGTTCTGAACCGAGTTATGAGCAGACTCCGAGAGTGATCTGGACTTGACCTTAATCCACTGAATTTTCCTAGAAACTTCACTGAGAAATAGAATTTTAGATGCTTCAGGTTTTTGACTTAATTCCTTGAGTTCCACATGACAATGTGCATCGTTTGACTCTTAGTGTCTAACCTGGTCTTTTCATTCTAGGTATAACTCTGGAATAGGGAATTAATTTGTACTCTCACACTATGCACTTAGCTCAACTCAGAAGGGATGTTCGAAGACTGTGTGAGTTTCTTTTCTGGTAGCGTGGAAATCTAAAGACCGGAGTACGAGTTGAAATAAAGCTTCGGAAAAGGTATAAACGACTGGGCACAATTTTTTATAAGACCCTTAAATGTACAGAAACAAAAAGATTCTATATCCGTAGGGGCACAACATGATCCAAGTAGAACCACCAAAAATCCAAATACAAAGAAGCATTCTACCAAATAAATATCTGACCAAAAAGGTCCAAGCTTCAAGAAAACCTGTAGATCTTAATGGAGACTCGGCTACATTGGCCAGCTTCACAAGGAGAGGTGACTACACTGGCCACCATCCAGTTCTTTTCCCCTTCTTCTAACTTCTCCCCCAATTCGATTGTGAACAAAGCACGACAGACTTTAGAAGGAAATACCAGACACCCCGAGGACGAGTTACTGGAGAGGAGAGGAGCATGGTTGTCCGACATTCTGGATGGGAAGAGCAAAAACCTTTCACACACATGAGTCGATTGTTCAATGTTCATAGGGTATGCTTTTGGAAGAGGATTGATCTACGTTGACTTTTGAGCCGAAACTGTGATGATGATGTGTAGGACTTGAAGGCTGTTGTTTTTAAAATTCTAAGTCTCACAGATGTTCCACCATACTAATAATCAAAAGGTCTAGTTTACTTTCATTTTCACTTTCAGCTAATGGTCTTGGTATGGAACCCAATCTCATTTCACCTCATGGCATTTCTTTTTGATGCTCAGGACGAGCATGGTTTAAGTATAGGGGGATGATGAATACCAGATTCATCAATCTAAATGTCATTAATTAAGTTTAAATACCTCAAAATAATAAGCATTTCTTCATTTATTCTGCATAATTAGCTTTTATGCATGTTTTCATAAGAATTGCATTTTAGCACTAATTTCTGCACAGAATAAGAAGCCAAAAATCGCAGCCAAAATTGACCTGTAAATAGCCTAACTTTCATGATTTTTAACTACATCATGCTAACTCCGAATGACCCGAAATCACCTCCACTGTGTACATATCACTAACAAGAATAAATGAAAAATACAAAAAAATCACTAACCCAAATAAGTTGACCAAAATCCCAAACCCTAGTTTCAGGATTCCCGGACTAAAACCCTCATATCTTCCTCATCTAGTGTCTGTTTTAATCCTACTCACATTTGAACTAATGTACATTCAATTACCTTCAAAACACGACCAAGTTCAAGCGATTCAGAGCTTATATGTGAAATTTTGGTTTTGGGCCTCTTTTGTACATTTTGTATTTTAGTTGATTTTGACCTAGTATTTTATGTACATAATTAGCCTATTTTAGTGTATTTCTTTTTCATTTGCCTTATTTTATAAAAGTTTTATTAAAACGCGCAAAAATTCAAATCCAAACTGAGCTTGAAATCAAAGAAACAAATTAAGTCCGAGTCTTCACTAATTGCCTGTACAAAATGGGTTTTTTTTCGTATTTTATTTTATTTCTTCTTTTTTTTTAATTAATATAAATCCAAAAAAAATAGATTTCTATATAAATATTTATCTTCGATCTTATCATTTTTTTTCGGATTTTTATCGGATTAAAAATGAACAAAAAATTATAAAACCTAAAAATCAAGGTATTCTATGTACATGGGATACCCCAAAAATATCACTTTTGCAATTGATCGATTTTGGTATTGATGTCTTCATGAATATTGTAGATCTCATCGAGACGAGCAATATCTGTGAAGAAGCATTTTTGATCCGAGGCCAATTGCTATTTATTTTGATTTTACAAACTATTTATTTTTCGTATTTTTGTGATGCTGAAACGTGGCAGCTCCTGGAGCCGCCACATGTCAAACTTTTTTGGGGTTATTTTAATTCATTTTTTAAAAAAATAAAAAAAATAAATCAACGCACATGCGAAGCACGTGCCCCCAAGCACGCGCAACGCTCTTGCCCCGCTCTCCTACACCCATCGATCACCACGTGGTCCCATCTGGGCCATCCGATCTTCGGTCGATCAGATGGCCCAGTGCCCATCGTCAACCTGTCCCCTTTGGAAGCTCTACCGCCGCCCCAGTTCATCCTCGGTGATTTCGCTGTATCCCCAAATCCCAGTCCAACCATGTTACTTTCGCCCCCACCCTTCAATTTCGCCTGCCGCGTATCCTCAATCGCATCCATCTCTGATTCAGATCTCTAAAATCAAACTCCCTAAATCCCATCTTTGATCACGCGTCAAATCGCCATCCCCAGGACTTTCCTCTTCTGGTCAAAGCTCCCTCACCCTATTTAACCTCCTCACCCACCACCAATAACATCCATCTGCTGAATTCACCTTGGTCGCCCTCGCTGCGGTGGAAGCATCGGCGAGGCACCTTCGTGGCGAGATCCGAGGGCCTCCACCGGCCCTCGTTGCAGAAGACTGTCTCCAACAACCACCTGCCTTTGCTCCGGCCGCTCCTGGATGTCAAGCCAACGATGATGACAACCTCCGCTGACACCCTTGCTGACTTCGTCTCCAACACCGACCAGCATCGATGACGACCAACATTAACCTTCCGCCCCCGACCACGATTCATGAACCTACAACTTCCGCTCTGCAGCCAAAGCTCCATCACGTCATCGACTTCCACCAGCCAACGTGTCGACAGTCTTTTCCTCCGCTTCGCTATTTACTTCACCGGCCCACACGAGCATCACCAACTCCAGAACAGGCTCCCCTACCGGTCAACGCCCCAACGCTCAGCCTCTCTTCCAACGACACTTAGCCGTGTGTCGGCCAACGCCCACCACCCAATCATTACGCCACCCGCCATCCGGGACACTGATGAACAAGAGATCCCCAACCGTCAGATCAAAGGATTATCAACGCTCCATATCGTCACTGAGCTTAACTCCAAACTTAACTCCGCGTCAGGAGCCTCGAGACGCCAGAAGCACTCAAGAAGCGCCATGTGGAAGTCCTCACCCAAGCCTCTATCCAAGCCAACCTCCGCACGTGGGTGGCACGTGAGCCATTGGACATTTGCGAAAGGCACCCGAGAGATTATTATATTTGTGCCAAAGCCCCTGCCGACCAGAGGGCACATGTTGTGCACATGCCCCTCTGGCAATTTTACAAAGACACCCTCCTCTTTATAGGTAATTAAACGTAGGTCCCCCACTGCATTTCTTTATATTATTGTATTCATTGTTATTTGCATAAAACCCCTATGTTCCCAAATAATTTTAGATTTCTTCATGACTTTATTTTGATATTAAAAAATAGCATGATGTTAGCTCATTAATTCTATACATTTTGACATATTGTGGACATTTTTGTTTTCGACGGTTAATTAATATTTAATTGTTTTGTAGAAATTACATATTTTGCCCATTTTGTGCTTTGAAATTTATATTTGATTAACCGTTGCTCTAAAAATTCTCGAAAAATCACATATTGTTGAATTAATTGTGCTTGACATTGTGCCCAAAAAAACTCATTTCAATGCAGAGTTTGTCCTGTAAAAATAATTTTTCATATTTCAATGTTTGGTTTTTATAGGTATTAAATCTTGTATTTTCGAGGTTTGGGATTTTTCTGAGGTCCATTACATAGTGATAGATCTTAGATAATTTTATTTCTTGAAAATAATTAGGTTTAATATTTATTATAATTAAATATTGAAATTCATTCTGTTTGCATTTGAAAATTCATAAAAAATTCATATTGCATCCAAAAATTCCAAAAAAATTACAGTGCATTCATTTTATCATAATTTGCATCATGGCCAAGTTTTGTATTTTTTGGACATCGTTTGAGCATAATTGACATTTTAGTCCCTAAACTTGGCTAAAATTGCATTTTGCATCTTTTTATTGCATTAAAAATTACAAAAAAAAGACCGCCTCGAAAACCACGCATGAATTTCGATAGACTTATTTGTAGGTTGTTCCTTTGCATCCTTGTGTTCGACCTTGCGATTTGCCCAAGTAAAATAAACATAAAACCACGTGACTAAAAATTGAATAAATATTTGTGGTTATTTTATTGACCGATTCCGATTGCCTCCTACAACGAAATGACAAATTAATTTTTTACACACTATCAAATACACATTACATCTATTTAACACATCGAATATCGGATCGTCAGTATCCTCGATAGTCGGATCCTTAGGTATCTCTCCTAGGGTTGTGTATGTCGTTTGCGAGGGGTATGATATTGTGAAGGTTCTTTCTTGATGGTTTTCTCTTTGTCATGATTGTCGGTTTCATGGGTTGTTGTCTTGGGGTCTGGTGTGTCCTCGAGAGTTTGGTCATTAAGGTTCTGGTTCGTGAATTTTATGTCATGAGTCTCGTAATCGATAGTTGCTCTAGCAAAGTCTAAGAAAGTGTTCCAAGAATGATGGGAGTCTCAGACAACTCTCCTCTGTGATCAATGTCCATGACAATAAAGTCCATTCTGTGTTTGACACCATGGAAACTCATAGCAATTGAAATAATTCCACTCGGTCTTTTTGTGGGTCAGTCAGGAAATTGAAAAGTCACTCATGTCTTTTTTAGATATCCAAGATCGAGTAGGTCATGTCCTGTGTAAACGTGTAAGTGTCAAGGACCAAATAAACTTGACTTATTAGTTAGTTTTTTTAATTAAAGGGTTATAAGTATTTAAAATCATAAGCCAGTCTCAATTTATCCCAATTTTTGAAAAGATTTTCAAAAAAAATTTTCAAACCATGTCACACAAATACATATTCAAAACATTTGTCAAATCGTTTTCAAAACAAGTAAAATCCTTGTTTTTTAAACGATCGTCAAACATTTTTTTTAAAAGTGTAACATAGCTAGAAAGAATTTTCAAAACATTTGTATGCAAATCAGTTGAAATTACTTAACCCCAAGCCCAAATAAGTTTGAAAATTTTCAAAATATGAGGTATGTCTAAAGTATTTGTAAAATATATATGGTACATGAAGGATATCCAAGAATCGTTAAGATCATCATAGAAGCGTGAGTATCGCATCATATATGATCGAGAGCGACTAGTCGCACTAGTGGCTTGGTGCAACGGAATTTAAAATTTTATAATCGTTGAAACGACATGATACAAGAACACTTCCTGGATCATTTCATCTTACCACGTAGTAGATAAAGGAATAACTCTTATAGGGTGGTTGTTAACGAGCTTCTAAGAGAAGAAACCTCCTATCTCAAGTCGAATCTGTCGGAGTAGACGCTTGCGAACGTGGGGATGAGTCACGTGCTTCTCACAATCCAAGCTGTTAATCCAAGCAAGAGAACTCCTGATCTCATCACATGAGATCGAGCATCTTCTTCATGAGCGAAGCACACCACAGATGACGGAGAGACAAAGGTAGTTGAGACGACAGCACAACGTTAATGTGATGAGGATAGTGCCTTCTCTCAAGGGTTTGGATGGACGGCCACCCAGAGAGAGAGAGAGAGTTGATGTGAGAATGAAGAGAGAAAGAGCTTGATGTTGCAAGAGTTGTTGTAACTAGGAAGAGCAAGGGGTGCCTTTTCTTATATAGGGTTTTGGGAGTCCACATATCACAATCCATGGACTACACAAAATCAATGTATGAGATTGATTCGTGTTTCTTTCAATGGTCAAGATTTCTTTTGAAAAACATAACAACAATTAATTTAATTTAGATTTAATATATATTGATAAATCAATACAAAATAATACTAAAATTAAATCAATTAAATATGGAGATAAGGGAATGGAGATTACATCCTTCGGAATAGAGTGGACAATCACCCTTTCCTAATGGGATTGGGTGGTTGTCCACCCATCCATTATGGAAGGGTGCAATGTCATGCAATCTCTTGAGATTAAATTATTCCTTGGAAATATCCAAGATTAGAACAACAGTTTTTGTAAATTCTTCTACAAAAATAATTCATAATTACTTTGTGAATATTGCAATCTTTCCATTGGAAAAATATGAATCACATTCACAATCCAAAATAAAATGTGATTTACATTTTCAATTAATTGTCGAATGTGAATCCAATTTACACCAATTATTAATTGACAAATATAAATCATAATAAGCTCTCTCTAATACATTATAAATGACATTTATAATATATTATGAATAATTTGGATAGTGCTATCCACATTATTTATATCCATAATATTAAATCACATTTAATTACATTGAATCATAATTCTCATGTATTCAAATAATATGAATCAAAATTAAATTATTCATGATAATTAAATCACATTTAATTATCCTTTTCTCAAGGCTTAGATATAATTTAACTTTGGAATTATTCGTGAACTCCTTCAAGAATAATGAACTTTAACCGCATATACTTGGAGATAAGGATAGGGAAATTGTATGTTCCACGTATATAACTTGGATATTGAGATCACATCTCAAATCCATATCTCACGAACCTCTCATAGAAGCTTGATTAAATCACGACCGCAAACCTAATCTTCTCATTGCATCTGAATCTCTTTCAGATCAATGTCCGAAACTTGGACCAAGATCAAGTTACTTCTCTATTGAGAGGAGTCACTAAAATCTAGACTCGTTTCATAACTTCCTAGGAATGGAAGCGTCATGGTTATACAATCGTTTATGATCAGATCACCCTCATGTATTCCTATCACTTGCACATCCTGCATACTAGAAGACCCACGATAAACACGCAGATATAGATAAATTTAACACTGTCATCTTTAGGGTTTCATCATCAAGTTTCTCATTCTTGGTCATTGAGAGTTGGTATCGATCATATGATTTCCAAAAGCATATATCATACCAAAAAATTCTTGTCATGCTTCCAAAGCACGATGACCATGCATGGAGTTTGATTGTTCCAATACATCATGAGTGAGCTCATGTCTTCTGATTCACAAGTGAACTTGTAGGACCCTTTTACGAGATCGTATTACTCATATGCCCTCATCTGTACACCAGCTCGCCAGTGTATAGACCTCGGTTAGGTCATCAATCTATTCATCTACAAAATGTATATACTTAGATATACAACAACATATTTGTCTCTGATTAGAGGATGTGTGCATGTATCGTGAAAGTATATCTCGTTAAGTAAACTCTTTGATCTAACTTATATGATATCTTCGAATCTCTATTTTCATGTAGAGGACATTCATCAAGAGGTCGGTCATATATCAACCTAATGAGTGAGTATTGCCATATCCTACTCAGGCTAGAGATCATCTCTTAACAATCATTTGTTGGTGCTTGATGAGTTCGCAATTTAACTCCTTCGATATTCGTCCAAGCACCAACCTCTATGATTCAATCATAGAATCAATAGTTGTATAATCATTAAGATGGTCATGGTACATAACCCTAATTGTATAGATGGAACTTATAATGCATTCATTTATTTAATATTAGATAGAGAGCGAAAAATCAATAACTTTTTTTGATAAATTAAATATTACAATAGCATTTATTGTAGGAATGGTTCACCTTGGGCTCACTTGGCTCGTAGTACACTCCCCATATTTGGCTTTTATTATGTCCTCATAGTACAAAGTGATATGAAGCCATAGCTCAAGCAAAATATAAAAGGTTATAAAAAAACTGACTAGTTACGCCCCTATACATAGGCTTAAAATAACATAAGTGTAGGAAGAAATCATGAGTGAAGAATGGGAATAGAAGAAGAAAATATGAAGAAGGGAATGGCTTGGGATAAAGACAAGAATATACAAGCAAGAGCAGGGCTTCCCCCTATACTTAGGCTTTAAATATCCTAGAGTATCTACAAAAGAAGGAACCTAAGCTCTAAAAGAATGAATAAATCAGGTGTTCAAGAGTAAGTGAATCTTTTAAGCTACTGAATCTAAACGCTGCATCTTCATGAAGAGTAATCTGATGTCTAAGGTCTGTGTTTGCTCTATATGAAGTTGATGACCTCAAGTTGGACTAACTGCTCTTTAGAATCTACAAAGTGCTTCAATAGTTGTCCATTTACCACATAGGACCATGCATCATCTATGAGATCAGCCATTTATACACTTACATTATTGTGCACTTCGATAACAACATAGGGACACATCCATTTAGATTTGAGCTTCTTGTGGAGCATATTTAACTTTGCATTGAACAACCATACCTTTTTCCCAGGGACAAAGTCTTCGCACCTAATGTACTGATCATGCCATCTCTTCACTTTATCCTTATAAATCAAATTGTTGCAATATACACAGTTTCGGCTTTCTACGAGCTCAATCAAGTTCAAATCACAACAATGCTTCCCAAGGTGACAACTCCAATTAATCTTCTTAATTTCCCATTCGGATTGTTGAATCAGCTCTACGGACAAATGACATGGATTGCCATAGATCATTCTAAATGTTGAAGTGCCCAATGGTGTCTTGTAGTTTGTCCTATAGGCCCACATAACTTGGTCCAAAAGCTAGGTCCAGTTCTTCCTATCGAGACAAATCAACTTCTGCAAAATACTCTTCACCTCTATGTTCGAAACCTCTGTCATGCCATTAGACTATGGGTGGTAAGGACTAGTAACTCTATGGTCAACTCCGTAGTCCTTAGCTAAAGATCTCACATCTCAATTCACAAAGTGGCTACCCCCATCAGAGATCAGAACTTTTGGTACCCCGAACCTGGCAATAATATGGTCTCTCATAAATTTATAGACAGTCTTGCTATCTACGAGTCAGGTTGGGATAGCCTCCACCCACCTAGACAAATTGCCAACCTCCAACAAGATGTACATGTGTCCTTGGCTGTTAAAAAAGGGACCCATAAAATCTATGCATCATGCATCAAAAACATCGCAAGTAATCTGGATGCATGGGCATCTCATCTCTCTATCCAACTGTCCCTCCCATCCACTGACAAATCGTGCTTGACCATACAAAATCAACAACATCTCTAAACACCGTCGCCTAATACAATCCGCATTTGAGTACCTTGTGAGCGACTCTCTTCCACGAATGGTGTCCTCCACCCTCAAGATAATGACCGCACATGAGAACACGTTGGTATTACTCTTGATGAATACATCTTCTCTAAATACAATTTGACCCTTTAAAGAAAAGGAACGGATCATTCTAGTGGTATGTCCTCGAATCCGACTTCAGTCGGTTAATGCTGTTCCTAGTCCAACTCCGGGAACCTGCTTGGAGACAAGAAAGTTCACCATGTTGGCATACCATGAGAGTGAGTCAATAGCACAAATTAATTCATTTGGGAAGGTCTCTATAATATGCTCATGATCAGGAGAATCCTTAAGCTCAATATGGGAAAGGTGATCAGCCAAAACAATTTTCACTCCAGGTTTATCTTTTACTTCCAAGTCAAACTCCTGGAGGAGCAAAAACCACCTCTGAAGATGTGCCTTCATGTCCTTCTTTTCCATCAATAAAAATGTGATCATAGAGGCTAAAATAGAATGCCCCAACTTCTCAATGGCTCAAACTACAATGAGCATTTCCTTTTTAGTTACGACGTAGTTCTTCTATGTAGGATCTAATACTTTGCTCGTGTAGTGGATCTAAAATGGAATCCCCTCTCATTGTTGTCCTAGCACATCTTCTATAGAGAAATCAGAAGTGTTAATCATGAACTCAAAGGGGAGAGAGCAGTCAGGAGCTTATTGGATAAGTGGGGCACAACTCTTCATCTTCAAGAGGTCAAAGTCCTCCAGACACTTGTGATATACAATGAACTTTGTGTCTTTCCCTAGGAGCCCAATCAATGGGCGGGAAATCTTTGATAAATCTTGAATGAATCTCCTCTAAAATCCAACATGCCCTAGAAACGACCGCACTGACTTCACGTTGGTAGGTATATCGTGTTTCTTTATCACCCCAACCTTGGGAGGTTCAACCTCCATTCCCCTTTTGGAGATGACATGCCCCAACACAATACCATCCATTACCATAAAGTGACTCTTTTCCCATTAGAGTACCGGATTAACCTCCTTACACCACTTGAGGACTCGGTCCAAGTGCGCTAAACATGTATCAAATGAATCACCATGAACCGAGAAGTCATCAATGAACACATCCAGGAAATCTCCCACCTTCTCGGTAAATACGACAATCATGCACCGTTGAAAAATGCCTGGGGCAATGCATAGCGTTAATGGCATGTGCTTGAACACGTTAGTGTCGAATGAACAGGTAAATGTGGTCTTTTCCTGGTCCTCAGGGTCTATAGAAACCTGGTTGTAGCCTGAATACCGATCAAGAAAAGAGAAGAATGCTTTCCATGCGAGTCTCTCCAGGATTTGGTCAATGAATGACAAGGAAAAATGGTCTTTCTTGGTAGTAGCATTGCGGGCACCTATAGACGACACAGACGAGCCACGATGTGGGTACTCATGTCTCTATCTCTACCCCATCATCATTAGTTTCAATCTAAATTGCCGACTTCTTCGGAACAACATGAAGCAGGGCCACTGATGATAAGGATTTTGCGAGGGCCTAGAGTAGTCTACACATGGCGAGACCACAATGTCACTGAAGAGAACGCTCACAAGATCCCAATTGATATATAATTAACCCACAATATATATAAAGTAATGAATATAAAAAATATGGACATAAAATTTATTATAACTCGACAAAAAATGTCTATAGTGTGCAAGCATGTGTAGAGGTCGAACTCAAGGAACAAACGGTATATGGGGCAAAATAATGCGAAAAAATTATTCTTTATCCTCTTCTCATTTTTATTGTTTTTGTGGGTTTTTTATTTAAAAAACTTATTTTATTTATGTTTTATATTTTTTGTATTATGATTTTTAATTTTCTGTTTTTTATATTTTTTTTTATTTATATCTATATATATATTATATTTTCTTTTTCTTTTGAAATATATCATAACTATATATAAGATATACATACAATGTAAGCTTATAATTATATAAATCCAATTAAAAAAGTAAAAATATAGAAAAAAATTATTTTGGGGTTTTATATATTTTTATTAAGCTTTTACGATATTTATGGATTTTTTGCAAATTTTTATGTATTTTTAAAGTCTAAAATATCCCAAATCAGGATTATATAAAAAGTTGAATATGAATTGGCTATTAAAATATCAATTTTAATCAAAAATCATCCAAATTGGTTTTAATAAATATATAATTCTATAAAGAAAATTATAAACATATTAGTTGAAGTTTTAATGAATTTCTATATTTTTATAGAGGTTTTTGAGGTTTTAGATTTTTATGAATTTTGTGTTCATTTTTAATGATTTTTGTTATGGAGAACAATATTATAAAATAGACAACATATAATTTTTTTGGAGGTTTTTTACAATGTTTTTATATTTTTTGGTATTTTTTATTATAGAAAGAACAAAAATATGCTTCTTTTGATATTTAGAAGATGGTTAAAATGCCCAAAAATAAAAAAATAAAAAAGTGGCATGAAAGTACATGCATCCAAGCACCTAACCTTATTTTTGCATAATTATATGACCAAGGATGCTATTTTTAATAAAAGAAATCCATGCACCAAAATTCATAAACTAGAAGGGGTATAATAGCAAATAAAATAAGGCGCCCTCTGAGTGGCTGAGAAGAAAAATACAATTAGAGAGAGAAGGAGGCTTAATTTGAAAAAACTCAAAACATAAAAGTTGTAGACCTCGATGGGATCTACAAGTTTCATGTTGACCAAAAACGGAGATGAGGTCAATTATGATAGAAGAAGAATGAGGAAAAGTGGTGAACATGAAAGCTATAGATCTCGATTAGACTATAACTTTCATGCAGAACTCAAAGAGAAATAAATTCATATGTACATAGATAAAAATTTAAACAAGTAACTAAAATAATAAAAACATTTTTCCATGCAAGAGCTGCAAGTTTTGCGGGGCACGTGCGGAGCACGTGCCTGGGAGGCACGTACGATGCACGTGCGGTGACTTTTTTAATAAAATGAATAAATAAATGGGCCAAAAAATGTTGATACGTGGCGACCCCAGGGGTTGCCACATGTCAGCACAGAAAATCGAAGGTAAAGAGTTTGTAAAATCAAAAATAAATAGCAAATGACCTCGGATCTAAAAAGTTCCTTCACAAAAAATGCTTATCTCGATGAGATCTACAACTTTCATAAAACATAAAAACCAAAATCAATCAAATTCACAAAGTGAATTTTTGGGGTACCCCATGTGCATAGAATATCTATATTTTTGGGTTTTGTAATTTTTTGTCATTTTTAAACCAGATAAAAAATACGGAAAAAATATGGTAAAATCAAGATAAATAAAGACACCTTAATCTATTTTTTTTGGAATTTTTATTAATAGGAAAATATGTACAAAAATATCGGGTCAAAAACCGCTAAAATACACGATGTACAAAAGAGGGCCAAAACCCAACTTTCACATATGAGCTCTGATTCTCTTGAACTTGGTCTTGTTTTGAAGTTAATTGAATGTACATTTGTTCAAAAGTGAGTAGGATCAAAAAAAACACTGGATGGGGAAAATATAGGGCTTTTAGTCCTGAAATCCTTAAACTGGGGTTTGGGTTTTTGGTCCACTTATCAGGGTTGGTGATTTTTTTGTATTTTTTATTTATTCTTGTTAGTGATATGTCTAAAGTGGAGGTAGTTTTGGATCATTCGGAGTTAGCACGAAGGAGTTAAAAATCCAGGAAATTAGGCTATTTATAGATCTAATTTGGCTAAGATTTTTGGCTTCTTATTTTGTGCAAACATAGTGGATAAAATGCAACTCTTATGAAAACATGCATGAATGCTAATTATGTAGAATAAATGTAGAAATGCTGATGATTTTGAGGGAATTGAGCTTAATAAATGAGACTTAGAGTGATGAATCCGAGATTCATCAATCCCCTATACTTAAACCATGCTCGTCCATGAGCATCAAAAAGAAATGCCATGAGGTGAAATGAGATTGGGTTTCATACCAAAACCATGAGCTGAAGGTGAAAATGAAATAGACTCGACCTTTGGATTAATAGTATGTCAGAACTTCTGTGAGACTTAGAATTTTAAAATCAACAGCCCTCAAGTTCTACATATGATTGTCATAGTTTCGGCTAAGAAGTCATCTTAGATCAATCCTCTTCCAAAGTATACACTATGAATATTGAACAATCGACTCATGTGTGTGAAGTGTTTTAGCTCTTCCCATCCAGAATGCCAGACTACCATGCTCCTCTCCTCTCCAGTAACTCGTCCTCGGGGAGTCAGGTATTTCATTCTAAGGCCTGTCGCGTTGTGTTCACAATCGAATTGGTGGAGAAGATAGAAGAAGGGGAAAAGAACTGGAGGGTGGCCAGTGTAGTCACATCTCCTTGTGAAGATGGACAGTGTAGCCGAGTCTCCACCAAGATCTGCAGGTTTCTTGAAGCTTGGACCTTTTTCGTCAGATATTATTTGGTAGAATGCTTCTATGTATTTGGACTTTTTGGTGGTTCTTCTTTTATCATGTTGTGCCCCTACGGATATAGAATATTTTTGTTCCATACAATTTTTAGGGTCTTAGAAAAAATTGTGCCTAGACATCCATCCCTTTTCCGAAGCTTTTTTTCAACTCGAACTCCGGTCTTTAGATTTCCGCACTACCATAAAAGAGACTCACACAGTCTTCCAACATCCTGTCTGAGTTGAGCTAAGTGCATAGTGCGAGAGTACAAATCAATTCCATATTCTAGAGTTGTACCCAGAATGAAGAGACCAGGTTAGACACTAAGAGTCAAACGCTGCACATTGTCATGTGGAACTTAAAGAATTAAGTCAAAAGACCGGAAGCTCTTAAAATCCTATTTACCGGTGAAGTTCCTATGAAAATTAGGTGGATTAAGGTCAAGTCCAGACCACTCTCAGTTTCTACTCATAACTTGGTTCAAAACCCGATGACTTTTCACAGAAGCAATTGAATGCGATGCTGGACGAAGTGCAGTTGTGTGAAAATGCAGACACTTTTTTTGATGCAAAAATGAAATAAGAAGCCAATTTTTTTATTTTCAAAAATTTTGGTCACGGTTAGTGGCAAAACTCTTTTTCTTTTTCTTTGTTTTTTTGAAAGATTACTTACCCCGTAAATACATATAGACTTAGGGGAAAGTACGAGATATGGGTAAAATATATTCGAAGTATATACATAGACCCCCCATACATAGCAAGTGATGTGTCCTCAGAGCACAAGAAGCGTAAAGAAGACATAGCTCGGGCTAAGCGTAAGAGAGTGAAAAAATGGAAAAAAATAAAGTGGTCGGGATATGTGAATGAGGAGAGTATAAACAGGGTGATGTCGGTTCCCCCTATACTTAGACTCTGGTCAGCCTAAGTATAGAAGAAGGGTGGAAGTGAAGTGATCGGGAGAAGGAGAAGGATGATATATACAAATGGCATCGGTCCCCTCCTATACTTTGGCCTTGGCCTAAGTAGAGGAAGAAGCTGTACAAGGAGCCTGATGTGGTCGGGAGGGAGGGTGGGAATGTTCTGATAAATCTTCAATGTCCTCACTTTGCGTGAAGTAGATGACCTCAACTTGAATTGTCTGCTCTTTGGGCGATTCAATATATGGCCTTAGCAATTGTCTGTTTACTGTGAAACATTGTGCATCATCTTTGAGTTCGGCAATATCCACACTTCCATTGGTATGCACGTCGATGAAAATGTAGGGACACATCCATTTTGATTTTAGTTTCCTATGAAAAATCTTCAACCGAGCATTAAAAAACCATACTTTCTGCCTAGGACAAAGGTTTTATCTCGAATGTGTCTATCATGCCATTTCTTGACCTTGTTCTTATAAATCACACTGTTGTCATATGCTCGATTTCGGATTTCAATTAGCTCATTCAGATTTAAGTCTCGACATAGTTTCCCAAGGTGACAACTCCAATTCAACTTTTTGATCGCCCATTCTGATTTGTGAATCAATTCTGCAAGGAAGATGGCATGGTTTGCCATAGATCATCCTGAATGGTGAAGTACCGAGTGGAGTCTTATAGGCTGTCCTATTGGCCCATAGAACTTGGTCCAACAGTTTCGACCAATTCTTCCTATCTGAACGAACCAACTTCAGAAGAATACCCTTCACCTCTCTATTAGAAACCTCTGCCATGCCATTAGATTGTTGATGATATGGGTTGGCTACTCTATGCTCAAATTTGTACTCCTTAGTCAAAGATCTCATCTCCCTGTTCACAAAGTGGCTACCTCCATCAGAAATCAAAACTTTTGGTATCCCGAACCTTGCAATGATATTGTCCTTGATAAACTTACAGACGACTTTGGTATCTACGGTTCGGGTTGGAATAGCCTCTAACTATCTTGATAAATAGTCAACAACTAACAAGATGTACTCAAATCTATTGTTATTGGGAAAGGGACCTATAAAATCAATCCCCCCATGCATCAAAAACATCACAGAAAATCATTGGTTGCATGGGCATTTCATCTCTATATCCCACAGTCACTGCCATTCTTTAACAAATCGGGCGTGACCGTACAAATTCATTAGCATCCTGAAATAAGGTCCACCAGTAAAATCCACATTGGAGTACCTTGTGCGTGGTTCTCTTTCCCGAATGGTGTCCTCCAGCCTCGAGAGAATGATAATGTGTAAGGACACTATGATATTCCTCCTGAGGAATACATCTTGTCCAAACACAATCCAGTCCTTCATAGAAAAGGAAAGGATCGTCCCAATGGTATTTTCTCGAATCTGACTTCAATCGATCAATCATTCTCTTGGTCCAACCAAAGAGAACCTTCTTGGAGACAAGATAGTTTACTATGTCAGAATACCACGGGGTTGAATCAATAACGCAAATTGATTCGCTGGAAAAGTCTCCTTAATTGGTCCAGTGTCAGGATAATTGTTTTGCTTGATTCGGGAAAGGTGATCAACAACAATACTCTTTATCCCAGGTTTATCCTTGATCTCCAAATTAAATTCTTGGATTAACAAGATCCATGTCAAAAGTTGTGCCTTGGCATCCTTTTTACCCATGAGATATCTAATTGATGTGTGATCTGGGAAAATTGTCACCTTGGAGCCCAATATGTATGATCTGAATTTTCAAGGGACCAAACAACCGCGAGCATTTCCTTTCCAGTCACTGTATAATTTCTCTGTGCAGGATCCAACACTTTGCTCGCGTAGTGAATCGCATAAGGAATTCCATCTCTTCTTTATCCAAGTACCGCTCCGCCAGCAAAATCCGATGCATCAGTCATGATCTCGAAGGGAAGAGACCAGTCGGGAGCTTGTAATATCGGCGATTCACATATTTTCTTTTTCAGGAGCTCGAAGGCCTCTAGACTCCTGTGATTTACAATAAAGTCGATGTCTTTTCCTAAGGGCTCAGTCAGTGGGCGGGCGATCTTCGAAAAATCTGGGATAAACCTTCGATAAAATCCAACATGCCCTAAGAATGACCTCACTGACTTGATGTTGGTTGGTGGCTCAAGTTTCTTGATCACATCCACCTTGGTAGGGTCGACCTCCATTCCCTTTTTGGAGATGACGTGCCCAAACACAATACCCTCAGTCACCATAAAGTGACTTTTCTCCCATGAGAGTACCAAATTACCTCCCTGCATCTCTGGAGGACTCTATCCAAGTGCGCTAAACACGTATCAAATGAATCACCATGATCTAAGAAGTCATGTATGAAAACTTCTAGGAAATCACCAACTATTTCGGCAAATACGGCAATCATGCATCGTTGAAATGTGCCTGGGGCATTACAAATCCCGAATAGCATGCGCTTGAATGCGTAGGTACCGAAGGGACATGTGAACATGGTCTTTTCTTGATCTTCGGGAGCGATAGCTACTTGATTGTAGCCGAAGTACCCATCAAGAAATTAAAAGAATGCTTTCCCTACATGTATCTCCAAGATTTTATCAATAAATGGCAGTGGAAAGTAATCTTTCTTGGTCGCAGCATTCAGGTGCCTGTAATCGACACAGACGCGCCATGACGTGAGTACTCAGGTTGCGATCTCTACCCCCTCCTCGTTGGTGACCATCTGGATTCCCGACTTCTTCGGGACGACATAAAGGGGGGCCACCCACTTGGTGTCAGAAATGGGATATATAAATCCTGCTTTGCACCATTTCTCTATCTCTTTCTTAACCACTTCCCGAAGATTGAGGTTTAATCTTCTCTGAAATTCACGGGAAGACCTTGCATTATCATCAACATAAATTTAGTGCGAGTAGAGAGTGGGGTTTATTCCTACGAGTTCCGACACAGTCCAACCGATGGCTTTTCGATTTCGCTCAAGGACTTCGAGTAATCTAGTTTCCTGGTCCACGGTTAATGATGAGATAATGATCACATGGAATTTTCTTTGGGTCCATTTAGAAATGCATACTTCAGTGTGGGAGGTAGTGGTTTCAGCTCTGGCAATTCTGAATCATCAATCAAGTCTGGCTGAATGACTTTTGAATTTGGCTCAGTGTCGATTGGTGGTGAATCACTCTATGATGTGTTGGCTACCAATTCCGAAGAAAGTTGAGTCGAATCGCTAAAGTAGTGTGGTAATTCGGCCAAAGCCACGTTTGACTCATCATTGATATTCCTTGATTTTCCCAAAAATAATGGGACTGACAAATCCGAAAGGATTTCTGTGTCATTAAGACTGTAGTGACCTCGGTGACTAGATGTGTTTGGTAATATCTCGCAAACTTCACTGTGCATTGTTTCTTCTTATGATGATGTGCTTTCAATCTGCATGTCTGACAATTGGACCCACGGTCCAGTAGTGCTGAGGAGATAGCATTATGATGTTTAAGCATATTAAGTGGTGGATTCGGAGTCTGATCTTTGCCACTTTGTTTGTTTCATCTCCAAGTCCACTTCTCCGCCTAGAGAGTGGAACTTCATCATTCCGGTAACGTAATCGAATACAGCTTTGGCAGTCCATAAGAATGGTCTTCCAAGAATGATTTGTGATTCCGCAATGGTTTGGGGTCTCCATATCAAGGACGGTGAAGTACACTTTGTATTCCGTACCCTCGATCACGATGATAACATTTTTCACTTCTCCCTTAGGTCTTTTAGTGGATTTATCAGCAAATTTGAGTAAAGATGATGATTTCTTAAGAGGGCCTAACTCCAATCTATAATATAAGCCTAAGGGCAGAAGATTTATGGAAGAACCTTTGTCGAGAAGTGTGCGTGCGAACGCAATGCCATCAATGCAACTCTCCACATAATGAGCACCCAGATCCCTTTTCTTTCTTGGTAAATGATGATTTTGACACATTTGGTAGTGGCAACTGTCAAGATATCAGTCTCCAAAAATTGGCTTGTTTTCTTTGTACGGGTCCTGGTGGGAGTGCATTTCACCTTCAAGTACTTCTGGAATGCAGGATTACTGGCCACATATTAATCAAAGGGTACTTTGATTGTGATATTTTGCTGGTAGAATTGTTCCATTTCTGGGTCATCTAGAATGTTTTTCTTTTGTTTTCCTTTCTTAAGAGCCTGGGGAAAAGGGATAGGAGCATTTGAGACAAGAGATAGAGAGCTAGAATCATAAATAAGAGCATCTTTATTAGACTTGGAGTTCTTATTACAATCATAAGATTTTTGATAATAATCAAAATCAGGTTGTTGAAAAGGTGACAAAAGTATTTTTACAGCAACTAGAGGTTCAAGGTCCTCTGCAGACTCCATAGATGCTTTCCCTTTATCTCGCGCTGGGATCTTCAGGCATTCTTCTTCTTCCTCGGAAACATCCTTCGGTTGATCTTCCGAGTCTTCATGGTCCGATTCCCTTGCCCGGTCACGACCACGGTCCTTCCGCTCCTGAGTGACATGGCATTGATATTGTCAAACGAAAGGATCTCATGTTCAGATGTGGAAAAATCTGAATAGTATACCTGGCCATTGTGTTGAGATGATTGAAATTTGTTCAAGCTATTAGGGTTAGCTTGAACCTGGGCGGGAATGGTTGTGGCTGGGGCTGTCTGCTCATCCTTCCAACGGGATAAACGATTGACATCAACCCGTAGATCGTGCAGCTCATTTCGGAAGTTACGAATCTCTTCAAGCATTTGCCTCTGGATATTGATCGGTTCTTCTGGAGGATTGGACGATTAAGATGATTATTTGGGTGCTTGATATTGCTGAGGTTGGTTCTGGCGATTGTAGGGTTGCTGCTGCTTTGGATGCTGGAAAGATGCAGTGTTCTGAGTATGCTGTGGAGCCGGAGGAAATACAACATTATAGAAAGTGGGCAGACGTTGATAAGGCTGACGGTCCTCCATATTACCCTGTTGGGTAGTGTCCTGTGTGTACCAAATGCCATTTACTTCGAATGTCAGAGGCGGGGCTTCTTTGACTGTCTCGGTCGGTAGGGTGACTGTTGGGAAGGTTAGGCATAGGATTGGTCCTGAGCCCACGGTTGATGTTATTCTGCTCCTGGCTGCTCCTGGCACATGATAGATCGGGACAGTAGGTGTGTAGACATCCCCATCTTGGACACCTTCTTAGTGAGCTCCTCCATCTGCTTTGGGAATTGGGAAATCCTGTTGTCGTCGTTCATTCTCTTAAGAATTTGATCACCACTGTCAATTTATCGGCGATGATGTTCATGTTTGGAATCAAATCCTCTGCTATCTCTGCGACAGTGTGCTTTCCTCCTTTGGCTTGAAAGGTGTTCAAGGAATCAGTGTATGCTCTATTAGCGATCTATGAAAGGCTTGTCTCTGCCATCTGCTTCAGTACCTTCCAGACGGTCTCAGCTCCACGTGATGTGTAACTCCCTCCGCAGGCAGCGCTAACTAACCCCTGAGCCTCGTAGTTGAGGCCAGAGTAGAGTGACTGAACTAGGATGTTATCATCCAGGTTATGGCAGGGACTTTTCTGTAGCAGGTCTTTAAACCTATCCCAAGCCTCACAGAGTAGTTCATTAGGCATCTGAGAGAAACTGGTGATACAAGTCCTCATTTGGTTGGTTCGACTCAAAGGGTAGAATTTCTTCAAAAATAGGTTTTAAACCTCTCATAAGTGGTCACAGTCACTCCTAAGTTTTACACCCAGTAATCCAACTTCCCTTTCAAAGGGAAAGATAGTGCAGTGAGACGAATGTAGTCGTGATTGACTTGTGGGTGCCTCAGATTAGAACATATCAGCTCCAAGTCTCGCAAGAATTCATATTGCTCTTCAGTTGCATTTCTGTGGAATTGGGGTAGTTAACTCAAGAAGTGTGGCTTCAGTTCATAGTTAATCTCTGGTCGTGGTGGCTGCAAATAATTCCTCACTCTGCACTACCAAGAATTGTATGCGGCTTCCATTGGCGGTTCTCTCTCAGCATTCAACTGTTCAAGTTGTTCCCTCAGTAACTGCTGCTGCTGCTCAGATGCAGCCAGTCTTGCAAAAATCATCTGTAGTGGGTCTTCATTATGTTTCTCTCATGGTTCCTTCCTGGTAGGCGGCTTAGGCGACATCTTCTTCTTCTTTTTGTCTTCACATTCAGAATGGGAGAAATCGAAGTCAATAGAATGGAAAGATTCAGAATTAGAGTTATCGAGGTGAGAGTCTTCCTCGATGTGATCAGGTGGTAAAGCAAGAGTATGGGTTTGACCTTCTTCCCGAAAGTTGAAAGAATTATAAGAGGAGGATTCACGGGAACGGTGTCCCTGAACCCGAGGTGGTCCTGAGTAAGAGTGCCTCCGAACCTTTGAGATTGGAAACGTTGTGGCGGTCAGAGAAGGGTTCGCGGAGTCCGAACGAGAATTACCACAAATTTCCATTCTCGATTCAAAATGATTAGCAAGAGGTTTACGGTTCATGATCTAGGCAGAAGTGTGTGGTATTCGTTGATTATCGAGTTTCTACGCACAATCCAAACACAATATAAGGGTTTGTGCAACCAACTCACTCAGTGAAGGCCATGAGAGTTCAGCCAATTATCTTGTAAGTTTTAATTGGTGAGAATTCAAGTCTTGCAAGTCGTTTAAACGAGCTGTTGGGTGCCTGTATTTCCCGACCGACTGTCCCGAATTCTTACAACTAGTTGCACCTACTTTCAGCCAGTATGGGAGTAAGTAAGGACTGTAGAACGGCTACCCTTTACTTGAGGATGGAGCCTTACACAGTGTCCTCTAAACCACCCACTCTGCTAAGGAAATCTGGACCGTTTATCAGCTACTGTAGATCCTCACTGAGAAGTAGCTAATCGCTTTTGGTAGAATCAGCAATCAGTATGAAAATCCTGGCTTTGGCTCTATCCTAGTGTGCATCTCTCTCCTCGCTGCAAGATAAAATCAAACAATGTTGGGGTTTCTCTCCCGCAAGAATTCTTGATTTTATGGGTTCTTAAGATCGGCTATATTTAGCAGTCTCAATTTTAATTAGATGATCACTGAAGAATTAAGTGAGCAGAATAATACACGTCTATCGTCCAATCCCAATTTCCTTTAAAATATATGTGATAAAACAAGAGGGAGAAGTTCAGGAAAAGCCGATGCACGTGAAAACAATGATGTATGCTCAATTAGAAGACTTACAGTGAATCCTCACAATCTTCATGTGGGATGCTAGATAGAAATTTAAAATTTATTCTTAATGTATGCAAGCTGATGAAAAACCGCACCTAAGCAGAAAGTTCTATTAGCAAAAAAGAATTGAGTTAAATTTTGGCTAAATTGAACGATCTATGTGCGTCTCAGTTAATGTGCAGTTTGGCCTTAAATCCTACGAGCACAATTCTAAGAGCCGTATGTGCAGGTCTATCTTAATCGCCACTCAATGCGGGCCCCACCCTCACCGGAGAGTGAAACAGGCCACGACACACCACAGAAAAAGTTCTGAGTCTTTTTACACGTGCGAGAGTCCAAATGGACACCGCTATAAATTAGCAGAAATTGAAATTTGTAGAAATTAAAATCCTAGATTCTACGCTCTCTCACGACTCGACTCGATCTTAAATTAATTGCGGATTTTTCGGAAGTCGGTGAAGATGCTTCGGTTTCTTTTAAAATTTCTCTACGTACGCCGGGTACCTCGCAAGAAAAATAAGAGAGATTCAAGTAAGAGAGTGACTCAGAAAATAATGAAAACATAAGTGAAATAAATGCTGAAAAATAAATGCAGGAAATAAAAATGGAATTTACAGTGAAAAAGTTGGGGGTCAGACTACCCGAATGCGAAAAACCGAACAAGAAATGTCAAAACACAAAACCAAGACATTTGCCTCCCCAGCAACGGCGCCATTTGACGAATCCAGAATCGTCGAGTTAAGAAGATGTTTTTATTTGTTCATGCATAAAATTAATATGTCGCTCATTGTAGGCGGCAATCGGAATCGGTCAAGAAAATAACCACGAATATTTAAACAATTTTTAATCAAGTGGTTTTATGTTTATTTTACTTGGGCAAGTCCTAAGGTCGAATACCAGAAGGCAAAGGAATAACCTAGAGTTATGTCTATTAAAATTCATGCACGATTTTTGAGGCAGTCTTTTTTTGGAATTTTTAATGCAAATAAGGGAAGCAAGATGCAATTTCGGCCTATTTTAGAGTTAAAATGTAAAATTCAATCAAACGATATCCGAAAAATATGAAACTTGGCCACAATACAAAATATGATGAAATGGATGCACTGTATTTTCTATGGAATTTTTGGATGCAATATGATTTTTTTATGAATTTTTAAGTGCAAACAAAATGATTTTCAATATTTAATTATAATAAATATTAATCCTATTGTTTTCAAGAGATAAAATTATCTAAGATCTATGACTAGGTGATGGATCTCAGAAAAATCCTAAACCTTGAAAATGTGAGGTTTAATACCTATTAAAAATTAAATACTGAATTATGCAAAATGATTTTTACAGGGCAAATTATGCATGAAAATGCAAATCTTTTTGGGCACAATGACAAGCACAATTAACTCTACAATATGTGATCTTTCCGGAATTTTTAGAGCAACGGTTAATCAATGGCAAATTTAAGAGCATAAATGGGCAAAGTTCGCAATTTTCCATAGAATAATCGATTATTAATTAACCACTACTCACAAAAATGTCCACAGTATATCAAAATGTAGAGAATTAAAAGACAAACATCATGTTGTTTTTTGAATAAAACATAAATGTCATGTAGGGGTCCAAAGTTGCTGGGGAACACAGGGGTGTAAATGTAATAAAATAAATATAAATAAATAAAGTGCAGGGGGACCTAAGTGTGATTACCGATAACTGGAGGGGGTCTTCTGGAAAATGACCAGAGGGGCTCGTGTGTGGCACGTGCCCTCTTGGGGTGGACTGTTCCGCAAATGAAGGGGACTCTGGGGGGTGTTTGCAATTAACACCAGCGTCACGTGACCCTCACGTGATAAGGTGGCTCGACGGCAGGCTTGGGGCGAGGGCTCCACGTATCACCGCTTGATTGCTTCGGGCAGCCCGAGGTGCCTGGCGTGGAGGGAGGTTCGGAGCCGGACCCAGAGATCGATCAGGACCGTCGATGGAGATGTGATCTGACGGTTATCGCGCGTGGCTCCTTCAACGGCTGGGATGATGGTTGATCTTCATCGGAGGGTACCTGTACCCTTGTCGCTGGCGATGGATTGACGGCAGAGGATGGCCGACAAACGGTTGGCGGTCATCGAGGAAGAGAGAAGTAGCTTTGCGTTGACTGACAAAGCTCGTAGATGAAGTCGCAGTCGTCGTTGGCCGACACACGGCCAGGGGTCGGCAGTGAAGATACGTAAGCAGAGGAGCTGGAGCTCTGTGGTTGTCGGCGTCGGAGCGGAAATGGCGATGCTTGTAGTGGGTTGACCGGTGGTCGATGGCGGCATAAGTTGGGCAGAGAAGATGATGTAGCGAAGATGGCGTTGTCAGAGAAGATGAAGTGAGCGGAGGCGCAAGTGCGGAGGTGGCGGTGATCGCCGGTGAGGATGATGATCGAGGGAGAGAGAGAGAGATCGGAGATGGAGATTAAGCGAGGGTACCAGGTGAAGGGGCTCGACGGCGTGCATGCCGGAGCTGGAGCAGCTGCTAAGGAGGAGGTGGGAAGCGACGAGGTCGGTGACCTCGGATCAAGTTGTGGAGGAGGCGACCAGGCTGTCACTTCTGGGGTTGGTCTTGAGGAGTCGAACGGCAGATGCCCGACCTTAGGTGCAGCGAGCCCATTAAATAGGAGAGAGGCAGATCGAGCGGCCGGTTGCGAAGGATTCAGAGGTGGTCGTTGGTCCGTTGGCGGCGAAGGTGGTGGCGACGGAGGAGACGAGGTCAAAGGCGGAGAAGTCGTGGGGAGGCGTTGGGAGGTTGAGGCGACTCCTCGGCCGTCCGATCGGGTGATGATCGGATGGCCGGGAGGTTGCCACATGGCGCAAACTGGGGGAGAGAGCGGGGCACGTGCGAAGCACGTGCCTGGATGGCACATGCGATGCACGTGCGGTGACTTTTTTTTAATAAAACGAATAAATAAAGGGGCCAAAAAACGCTGACATGTGGCGGCCCCAGAGGCGGCCACGTGTCAGCACCAGAAAAATCGAAGATAAAGAGTATGTAAAATCAAAAATAAATAGCAAATGACCTCGGATCGAAAAAGTTCAATCACCAAAAATGCTCGTCTCAATGAGATCTACAACTTTCATGAAGACATCAAAACCAAAATCGATCAAATGCACAAAGTGAATTTTTGAGGTACCCCATGTGCATAGAATACCTATATTTTTTGGTTTTGTAATTTTTTTGTCATTTTTAAACCAGATAAAAAATACGGAAAAAAATATGGTAAAATCAAAGATAAATAAAGACACCTTAATCTAATTTTTTTTGGAATTTTTATTAATAGGAAAATATGTACAAAAATATCGAGTCAAAAACCGCTAAAATAAACAATGTACAAAAGAGGCCTAAAACCCAACTTTCACATATGAGCTCCAATTCACTTGAACTTGGTCTTGTTTTGAAGGTAATTGAATGTACATTAGTTCAAAAGTGAGTAGGATTAAAATGGACACTGGATGGGGAAGATATAGGGCTTTTAGTACGGAAATCCTAAAACTTGGGTTTGGGTTTTTGGTCCACTTATCAGGGTTGGTGATTTTTGTGTATTTTATATTTATTCATGTTAGTGATATGTATACAGTGGAGTAGTTTTGGGTCATTCAGAGTTAGCACGAAGGAGTTAAAAATCTTGGAAATTATGCTATTTACAGGTCAAATTTGGCTGAGATTTTTGGCTTCTTATTTTGTGCAAACATAATGGATAAAATGCAACTCTTATGAAAACATGCATGAATGCTAATTATGCAGAATAAATGCAGAAATGTTTATGATTTTGAGGGAATTGAGCTTAATAAATGAGACTTAGAGTGATGAATCCGAGATTTATCAAGCACCAGGTCCACCTTCACCGCCACATACATCCGGTCATCAACGCTCCCATTGGACCCATCCATTACACGCAGGTGACTTCCACGACCTTACCGAGCCCTTCCGATCGATCATTGGAGTCGCGGATACCTTCTGAGGCTCTGGTGAAGGTTGCCTGGCTCCAGTTCTTCCAGACCCCTTTAGTTCCGTCGGATCGGCCTTCATCCACCAGATCATATCTCAGCCGCCGACCGTCACAGCTTTCCGAGTTGTTAGATTTGACTCCTGACGCATCTGAGCCCCACGTCCGCAATAGCATCTACGGCATCATATCTGACACAGTAGAGGATCTGAGCCCCACGTCCACGGGCCTCTAGTGACCACCACACGTCCCCCCGCGCACACCGTACACGCCTGCCGAGGGTATATTGCACTATTTCTCCTGTAGTTTGCATGCTTTATTTTCTAGTCTATTAATAAAAGTTGTAGTTTTAACATTTTGCATGTTTGACCCTGATGTTTCCAGTATTTGCACTTTAGTCCTCCCAGTCTGAATACACGTGTACGCTCGCGTGCCTTTGTGGTGCTCTTGCATGTTTTCTCCTGCACTCTCCGATGGTTACTAATTGAATGGAATATTTTTTTATAATTGCACTTATGGCCATTTGTGTGGTGATTTGAGCATGTGTGTTAATTTTGTGGGCTTTTTGCATTGATGACCGTGGGCTTTTTATATATGTTATTATTTAGTCTGGAAACTTTAGGATTATTGCAGATTGGTCCCTGCAGCTTGTGTGTCTTGTTTTTAGATCAAATCATTACCAAATCTAATGTGTAATATTTTGGGTTTTTTACACCCATAAACCTGAGTAATTTTGCAATAACATTCATAATCTTGCATAATCATGAATTACATGAGAAACCCCGAGTAATGCTTAGCTCTTACATGACGTAGGCATATGTTATGTTCCATTTAAAATGCCATTACATTTCATGGTTTCTGTTTTAAAAGACTAAAATACCACTTATAGTCGTTCTTATTTACGAATCATAGCATAACGTAGGTACCACCCCCACCACTATCTTCAATTCCTTTCCTCCCCTCTTTATCCATGTCCTCCGCCAATAGATCACCGCGGATGTCGACCACCTTCAAATACATAAAGCCACTCTCTTCCTCAGGTCCGTTTGCCAAAGGCAGCATCCATAGCCGCAACTCGAAAAGGCAGTATTGCTCGTCAGGAATCGGCTGTAGGAACTTGAGAGGCAACTTCTGCTGGATGACGAAGATAATGACAATGATGCCAGCCTTTCCATCTTCGGAGTCACCAACAGTGGAGCGAAAACATGGAAAATCTCCTCGCCCCCTCCCCTCCGATCACGATTACAACCACATCGTCCACCTCTTCCTCCATCTCATCTTGTTCTCAAACTTCTGCTGCGCCAACAAGGCAAATCCTCCTAGGCTCTTCCTCCGCCATCGTGGAGGGTAACACGGACGTTGTCATGCATATCGTGACCAATTTGTTCGGTTCTTCTCGAGAAACAGATTAGAAATTCATCAGCTGCATGATCCAGGCGTTGCTCAAGTGAATCGACCCAGCCCTATCCAAAGATGATCAATACCCTGTTTGGGAACTCTACAGCATTGACCACATGGAAGATACCCATATTCTCAACAGGTCCTCCCTATACCACAGGCTTAGCATCCTCACTGCCAATCTCACCATCTTCGACGTAGTGCGGGATCTGCCAAAGATCCACATCCTTGACTTCGATTTTGGAGACAGTTCACAGTACCTCTCCCTCCTCGAGTCCCTTGCCGGACACCGCTCCTCTTGCCCCCGCCAGATCAGGATCACAACCGTTGCCGACCCGCAGAATCTGTACAGTATGAATACCATAAAAGCCGCAAAGTTGCCAGGATTCAACGACCGTGTTGAACGACTCTCCGAGAGGAGGAGCCTCCAGGTCTCCTTCCGTGTGGCGGCCTTGCGTGCATCGGAACTTACCTGTGCGGAAATTACGTGCGGTGCGGATGAGGAACTGGTTGCGAATTTCTCGAACACATCCTCCTCCCCTCCATGATGCGAGCCCCTCCTGCCCGCCTGCGATGCACCCCTCCTCTACAAGCCTTTCCTCTAGTTGCTCCCTTTGGATCCACACGCAGGGGGCTCCTGGGGCAGGGGGTCGGGGTGTTTGCAGGTGGACGAGGCGTGGGCGGGGGCCTCCCGGGGCAGGGGTGTCAAGGCTTGGGAGGAGGGGGCTTCAGGCATGCGTATGGTGGGTGAGGAGGGGGGTGCTCCGGGGGGCGGGGCTTGGGGAGGAGGGGTTTCAAGCGCAGGGGGGTGAGGGGAGGGGCTCCGATTGTCGAGGGCTAGGGGTAGGGGGAAGAAGGGGAGGATGAGGGAGGTGGGTGGGGGTGTTTGCAGGTGGAGAAGAGGGGA
Organism: Ottelia alismoides; assembly: GCA_037367405.1. NCBI lineage: Eukaryota > Viridiplantae > Streptophyta > Magnoliopsida > Alismatales > Hydrocharitaceae > Ottelia > Ottelia alismoides. The sequence continues at coordinate 417,210 of JAZKJV010011092.1, forward strand.
TGAGGTTGTGGTTGCGGACGGAGGGGTGGCGAAGTGGGTGGCTTCATGCGAAGGTTGTAGGAGGAAGAAGGGGAGAGGAGTAGGACGAAGAAGGTTTTTTTAATTTTTTTTTTAAAAATAGCAGTCGTTGGATAGGCTAAGGGTTGGATTAAGCCAATAGTATGGTTGGTTGAGAAGAAAACTAACGGAGGGTCATGAGTGTGAGATGGAGTGACTACTCAAGATTTCCCGTGTAATTCATGATTATGCAGGTTCATGAATGTTATTGCGAAATTACTCAGGGTTATGGTTGTAAAAATCCCTAATATTTTTAGTAATTTTTGTGGCTCGATTTGATTATATTGATATTTTTGAGAAATCTAAAACCCTTAAAATAAAATACCAAAAAAATATAAAAATACACCCAAAAATTCCATAAAAATCCATGTGTGTGTTTTAGTATATTTTCACTCCAGTACCATTTTTGTTCTAGTGTCTTTTATAAACCCCTAAAAATCAGAAAAGATTAAAAACCTTATAAAAATCATTAAAAATTCTGGAAATTTAAAAAAATGAAATTTTAGTTTCTGTAGGTAAATAATTTTATTTGCTTTGGTATATCCAGGACATTAAGACATTTTAGGTATTTTTAACTTGTATTTTTGTCCTGGTTGTGCATTGGTTACCCTGGTTTCATTCTTTCATTTTTAGAAAATTATCTAAAAATCTGAAAAATACTATAAAATCAAAAAAAACACTTCCATATTTTTAAATATATAAAAATATTTCTATTTCTAATTTTTGAGTAATTTTTAGCTTTAATAAAAAATGATGAAGTTTGATTTTCTGTATCTCTTTATTTGTTTCCTTATTAGAAAATATAAAAAAATTGTAAATTAAAAACAACAAAAAGATGCCTTTTATTTTTTGATTCTCGACTACTTCCTAGACTTCGCTCGTGATCCTTGTGTTCGACCCTGGTCGCTATACCAGGTTAAGTAAATAGCGGAGACCGCTACACTATATTTTCATGCTTAATTGTTTTATTTGTGGTCTTATTTTCTTGTTGAGTCTGGCTCGGGTGGTTGAGGTCGCAACGACCGTTGACCTCACTTATCCTTGATCGTCTGACCGCTCATCAATATGTGACAACATCATCGGCTACGACTGTACAAGGCCTATCCGATGGCATCGATGCCTTCTAGGAGTACGAAAAAGTAGAAGACGATGAGGGAGAAAGGGTGTAAGGGGAGCAATTGCATTGTGGTATACATTTTTTACATAATTGACATTCGGATTTACATATTGGTTCATTTTAAAAAATCTCATTATCGATTTCTTATTTTTGCTGAGCTCCATGTGAAATCAACACAACAAGCACGTGTTTTTGCAATTGTAAAGAGAGTCTTACAAATATCAAGAGCATGAAAGAGCGATGTGAAAAATTTACAAAGAACCATGCAATTTTACAAAAGAAACATACCCATTTAAGAAAAAAGTGTAATTGATGGGTTTACACGCAAACAATTACAAAAAAGAGAGTGAAATTTATAAAGAGCCAACCAAAATTCACAAAAAATATACTCATTTTATTGAAATACTGAAAGACAATGTAAAAAAATTATTAACGAAACTACAAAGAGAAAATATATTTTCACAAAAACTTGCGGAAGTTTACAAAGTTATGGTTGAACCCAATTCTTTCAATGTGAACTTCAAATTAGTTAATGAAAGTATGAATAAAAAATACCAAATCCAGAAAAACAATAAATAGTAATTCAAAGATATTAAATGAAGTTTGAATTTACAAAAAAAAAACAGATGATTGAAACACCCTTTTAATAGGATTTCGATGCAACAATCAGATTGAGATTTAACGAATCGGATTGATGGCTCACCATAATATAAGTGAGACCTCACCGCATTTGTAAGAGTCCCTATATATATAGGGATCCGTTAAAATGAGGTGGGTCTTTTCTGAGATTGTAAAGGTCGCTATTAATTTAGTAAAAACTCTGTAATAACTTTAAAAAAGTATAAACTGCACATTATAAAAAAGATTTTATAAAATGTAGCATCAAAATTCAAATTAATGTTCACGTTTTGAAATAACCGTTAACAATTTACAAACGATTGAGGTATTTTACAAAAATGTGTTATAAATTACAAATGCATAACAACTGATGTTCGCAGAAAATCCCAAATATGATGAAAATTTGTATTTTTTGTATTATTGTGTTTGCTAAAATATAGAGCACTTTTGTCACTTGCTAATTAATTAATATATGCATGGAAAACATTGCTAAAATGATGGCATTTTTGTTACAACTATATTTCCTAATATACGAAGATTTTGTTTACTACTATACGCCCAAATCCTATTATATCTTTTTAAAAAGTATAAGATGTGACTCTTGGAATCCGTCAGAAATCAAGCTTTTAAACTAGTTTCAAAATTTCCAATTCCGAAATTTACATTGTATACTTCTATATTACAAAGGAAAAACTTATTACAAACACATGATACATTTTACAAAACAATTATGAATTGATAGATTAAGTATGTTAAATATTGACTTCTATTATGTGTAAATCTTTGTTATTTTACATAATAATTACATATATTACATGTGTTTTTGATAAATTATATTTCTATTGTGATTGTTGTTGTATCAATACGAAAGAAGAAGTTATATCTTCTTTAACCGATAACATAAATTTTCAAGTTCCTCAATTTAAAATGTTTAATTCTATATTACAAAGAAATAACTTATTTTACAAAACCAAAATACATTTTAACAAAAAAATTCATGAATTGATAAGTTAAGGGTGTTAACTATTGACTTATATTATGTGTAATTCTTTCCTATTTTACACAATAATAACATATTTTACATTTCTTTAGGATAAATTACATTTCTAATGAGATTGTTGTTGTATCAATATGAAAAAAGAAGAAATATCTTCTAAGTAATTAACTAATAACTTAACTATAAGACATAAAATAGATTTGAAGACTGTTTTTAGTATACAAAAATCAACTTGATATCAATTTGTTCAGAACGATTTATATATTAATATAAATTAAATGACGAATATATATTCTAACATATATTTCACGTGATATATGTCGAGTAGAACTAAAGATGGATGCCTACAATTTAAATAACAATCAAGATACAAAAAAATGTGAAATCAAATCAACATTCAAATTCTAACTACTGATAATGGTGAATCTTCATTTTCAATACTTGATTATGAGCTTCTATTAGATATTTGTAAAATATTTTTTCAAGAACATTGAGCAATGATTTTATTTATATCAAAAAATTTCAAATAAACAATTTTATTGCATCTAGGCTAAAGATGATTCTTATTATAATTGAATGGTTGTACATTCAGAAACAGTTTGAAAACTAAAACTAATGGAGAAGAATTGGGTACATTGCATTTATCAAAAGAACATTTCAAATAATGTGATTTAAATTCTAAAACGAACCTGGTAAACTATTGAGATGATTCCGATGAGGAATTCAGGAGCTTGAAATGAAGAATATGGTTGAATAATCGAGAAAAAAACTACAACAATATTGAAGAGGATTCTACAGCAATGAACATGAGCAAGAAAAAGATCGGTTTTGTTTTAGATAAAATATCAAAAGCGGTGACATTGCTTTTATTTCGATAAAAATTAAATTATAATTTAAATTTTCAAATTGTTTCCATTAACAGAAAAGGAAAATAAGCATATAAATTGAAAAAAAGATTCAGTATTTGGTCACTTAAAAGTGGGATAATAAATAAATGTAAAAATTAATAAGGTAATTAAGAGTTCTACTTTAGTCAAATTTAAATACCTAATATGGGAAAGAGAAAAGAAGGGAGCATACCTTGACGATTGATGAAGCCTCATTCATCACTCTTTATTCTTTTATTTTAGCTAATTATCTTGGCAAACTATCGTGTAAATAGTTGTAAATACAATAAATTAGCAATAAGCATGCATGTATTAATATATCATAATTAGCATGTCTTTGTGCAAAAATAAAAGAATAAAGAATAAAAGAATAAGAATTAAATATTTAGAATAAATATTGAGTGAATCAAAACCAAGAGAGGGCCAAGCATTGGCCTGATCGCTAAATAAAATAAGTTGAGAGAGATAGGGCCACTCTACCTTGTACATATATACCATCTATGTAAAAAATGATATTTTGATTTCCCTGTATATATTTCTAAAAATAAAACAAAAATTAAAAAAACAAAATAAAAATAAAACTAGAATAAAACTCTCTCTCACCTTGAATATAATACATGTATATATGTATCTTGCCCTGTTTATTTTATACTTGTAAATAAATAATAAAAATAAAACAAAAAAGGTTTTATACTCCACATATAATGTTGTAAATAAATAAATATAAAATTGGGGTATTAGTAAGAAAATAAGAAATTAAAAATAATTGAACAAAATACAAAGAAATTTTTAACAGTATATAATACATTATACTGTATATACCCTAATTTACTTTTAATAAAAAGAAATAAAAATCATGAAAAAATAGTTTGAAAAAAATTAATTATTTTTCATTTTATACACTTTTTAATTTAAAATCACTTACTTGTTTTAGGTTATTTTATAAATATTTTTGAAGATCCTTTTTTTTGATTGGTCCACGGAGGAACGTTGACTCGGGTCAACCCCCTCTTCCAGGGATTCACCCGACCCGAACGTTCCACCGGACCCTTTTCTCCCAAATATCATGGTCGGTCATGTATCCCCGTGCTCCGATTTTTCGCGCACCCCTTCCCCTTGGATCCAGCATCTACGTGGATCACAAGGGAAGCACGGATCTCCCACGGATTGCGTTCTCTGGCCCGTTTCTTCTAGCTACCTAGGACTGCTCTATAAAGTTTTCATTTTCTTTCCCAGCTCCTCAGCTCGTGCCGCACCCCTTTCTGATACACTAGATACCTTCCTTAGTGACAGCCGTCGGAGGCCACCATTGGTGCTTGGAGAGGTGCTGTGTAGCCGCTGCTCACCTGTCGTGGCTAGAGAACCGCCGTGAGGAACCTCCTTCGCCAGCTGCAGCGTGGTCGTGGCCACAACCCCGATGTTCACCACCCCTTGAGATCAGGATCACACTAGGACCTTCAGGTATCCATTCCACCGTTCCTAGCTCCTTTGTTTTCTCGATCTTTCATTTGTACGTCGTCGTAGCTCCGCTAGCTCCGACTAGCTGGTCGGAGCTTCGTTACTGTCACTCATCCGCTCAGATCGACGCACCCGCTCACACTCCATCTTCTCCTACGGTCTGATCACCCTGACCCTAGATCCTCGTTTAGAGATTAGGTGATAGGTCTCCTCTACCATTTTCGTCGGAGACCCGCACCCATTCACCCACGCTTCTTTGGTGTTTATTCCAAATAACGTGGACCGGAGCATTGCCCCGAGTCCAAGCTACCCTTTGCAAGTGAAAGAGCGATTCGAGGACATCCAATTCCACCAATCTGGGACTCGGCGGAGTAGCCCTAGGTCTACGATGTTGTCACGACCATCCGACCGTCAGCCGCTCCATCGGGTCCGTTCATCTGACGCGGAAGGGGCCCACAATCCTATTGGCACCTTCGGATCCGTCATCGGAGCTACAGATCATCTCTGGTGCTCCCATGAAGGTCGCCTAGACGTAATTCTTCCAGAGGCCCTCTCCGTCGTTCGATCGAGTCCATCTCCCAGACCTCGTCTCAGCCGTCCATCCACTGAAAGTGTCAGACCGTTAGATGTGAAATCTAATAGTCCCGTACCAGCCACGTCCCCGACATCTGACAGCCGTCGGATATGACATCTGGTGTGTCCAGAGACGCACGATCGCACATCATCTGCGGCTGCCACACATCCTCTCACGTGCCTCTCATACACTTCAAGGGTATATTACACTTTCTTTCATGTGTTCCTTTTAATTTATATTTTTGTTTGTAAAATAAAACCACAGTTAAACTATTTTGCATTCCAGTACTTGCAGTTTCTCATATTTATATTTTAGCCATGCCTGTGTGAATTCACATGCTTCGTCATGTGTCTTTTTGTGTTATTTGGATTGTGTACCCCGAACTTATCATCTATTATGGATTGAATCCTTATTTTCCATATTTGCAAATATGCCCCTGTGAGTGTTGATTTACGACATGTGTGGATATTGGTGGAGAAATTGCATATTGGGCCCTATTTTTTACTGCTTATTAATTTTTGGTCATAGAACTTTGGTTTATTTGCATTTAAGTCCCTATGAGCTTTGTGTTTTGTTTTTTATTAAATAAATAACAAATTGGCTTCAAAAATCTTGAAATTTTGACACGTAGCTCCTGCTACTGTGTAGGAATTTTGGCGATTTTTGGGTTTTGTTTTGATTTTGTTTATTTTTTAAAAAAAATTCAAAAACGTTAAAAAGTGTTCCTGGTTGCTTTAGAAAATTAACTAAAAAAATTAAAATATCTTCAAAAATTCTAAAAAAATCCTGATTGCTTCTTTTATGTTGTTTTACTTGTTGCGCGGTTTTTACTTCGTTCTCATTTATAAAACCCATAAAAATCGAAAAAGAGTAAAAATATTATAAAATTCATTAAAAATTCATTAAAAAAATAAAAAAAATGTGTTTTCTTTACTTGTAGGTAGATTTTACTTTGTAGTTTCACATAAAATTACTGTTAGGATTTTATAACAGATTAAATAATTTTAATCTGCCTTCAGATCCTAGTTGTACACTTTTTTCTATTTTTGACTTTCTTTTATTTTTAGAAAATAATTAAAAATCAGAAAAACCCCATAAAATTCATAAAAATAGTTTAATAATTTAAAAACACAAAAACATTTTTGTTTTGAATTTTGAATTATTTTTGGACCCTTAAATAATTGGTTGAGTGTCGCTTTTTGGTTTTACTTTATTCTTTTTCTTATTATAAAAATCATAAAAAAAATTCAAAAAATGCAAAACCACCAATTTCTTCTTTTTCTTTGTTTCCCGACTACTTCGTAGCTCATGTGCTCCTTGTGATCGACCCTGGTAGCTATACCATGTAAAATAAATTAGCAAGACCGCTGCCTTGTTTGATTTATTTAGTTGGTGGTCTGTTTTTCTTGATTGAGCCATGCTTCGTCGGTTGGGGTCGCAACGACCATGATCTGATTTTCTGAGACTTAACCCTTATCGGTTGAGCGACTCATCAGAATGGCGTTGTTACCAGGGAGCATGGCTTAGTAGTCAGTTCACCTTTTTTAATTTTTATTTTTATTTTTCTTCTTTTTATTTTCCTTTATAAGTTTTCTCTTCATTTTTTGTTTTTGTTTTTATTTCTTTTTCATTATTTATATTATTCATTTCATTTTATTTCATTTTTATAAATGTAGTCTGACATGTTTCTGTTTCTCTTCCTTGAGAGGGCCCGATCAGCAAAGGTGGCTATCTTCGAAGTGTCGAGGCACCCAAGCAAAGCAGAGGCGGCTCATTTTTGCATCAATCTACAGGAGAGTGTAGGAGAGGTGGAACAAGACATTGGGAGTAGCTTTAGCCTTAGTATCATTATTATTATTATTGTAATAATACCGGACATGACTCAGACTTGGACTTGGCTTGATCTCAGGGTCTGTTTCGCTGAGCACCGGTGTGCTCGGAGGACCTCACCACAGATTTTATGTCGATTTTGTATTTTATCGCATTTCTTTTATTTTTGATTCTTGAAGTTTTTGGACCTTACACTTGGATTTTTGCTTGACTGTGACGTAATTAATTAAGGCCCCAGCACTAATTGCTTGCATGTTCCGATAGATCAATAAGTGGACCTGATTAATTAAATCACAAAAGAAAAAGTTAACTCAGTCACCTGAGGGGTCATGTACCGCTAGAGGTCGTATACGTCGCTGGTAGGATCTGTTGTGGCGAATACCGATCGGCATCAGAGACCGGACCCCGACCCCTCTGGTTGAACCTTTAGCTATTGTTCTTCTCGAGTAGAAATAATCTGTCTAAGGTCGATTTCTTCTTGCATCATATAGGTAGTTTTAATTCAGTCTTTATTTTATGCGCAGATCACCCTGCATGTAGAGAGTTGGAGTCAGGTACGCATTTCTTTCTCTGCATGCATCATAGTGTTTGACCATGCATCAGCTTTTTTGACTTCTTCCCCTGTTTTGGACTTAAAATAATCAGGAGAATCGAAAAATTCATTAGGTGTTGTTTGCTTGAAAAAAATACCTAAAAAAGAAAAAAAACTATAAAATTGGGACTGTTAAAACACACTTGACCCTAAAAGACACCTCACTGAAAATTTTATCTTGAGAGAGCAATCCCCTCATTGTCTGGTTTGGATGAGCGAGAGAGTGACTCGGACACTAGGCTAGAGCCATATCCGACCTCTCCTCAGACTACTGATTTTGGGTAGTCATTCTCCAGTGGGGATCGCTCCAGTTTCCTGTAAAGTGGGCCACGATATCCTTAACAGAGCGAGTCGATCTGGTAGCCGGTAAACGGTCTGCGACTTGTACCGGCTCGGAAAGATCTAGCCTTGGGATTGGGACAGTCTCCTAGGAGTGTTGGATTCCCAACAACTCGCTTAATCGATCTGAAAGACTGCTTGATCACCTAGATAAAATTGAAAAGATAAAAGACTCAAATTTACGGTCATCAACTCTGCGTGAGTAGGTGAATTGGGGGTTTGTTTGCCCGATCTTGTGTGTTTTCCAGATCTCATCCGTCTTTGCTCGTCTGGCTCTCCCTCAGGAATATCTCCTCCTCCACTGGCTTTGCGCCGCTCTTTGTCCACTCGCATATGCTCCATCTCTCAGTGCATGTCAGCCATGAAAGCCCCCTGGTCTCTAATCTGACATTGCATGGTCTTCAGGGAGGCTAACAGGGTGTTGTTGATGGCACCCTGATCAAGTACATATATGGGATTCCGCCGGGTCCATAAGTGCGCTCCTCGCTACTGGCCATGGTCTCTGCAAAGGCAAAAGACCGAAACTCATATGCCATGAAATGATCAAATGTCTGCTATTGTCTCTGCTCGGGCACAACAAGTCTGGTAGAAGGGTGGTCGAGGGGCAACAGGGCAGAGTCAAACTCAGGTTCGGAGAGTGGGTCTGAGATCTCACGAACCAACCTAGATAAGTGGCCCGTAGCACCTTCACGTCTGATGAGAGAGTTACACAACCCTGGTAAAACTTTGACCCACAGATGGATTCAACTGCTAGCCATTATGGGAGATTTTGAGCTCCCGCCTCAGACCATTCAGCTATAACCCTGATTCGACGGACTCGCCACCGAGCAACCGCACCTCCATCTCCAGGAGTTCGAGATGATCTGTAGTACGGTCCACGATTGTCTCGTGGATGAGGATACCAATGAGATGATGGCGTTCCCATTTTCCCTCGTCGACGAGCAACCTATTTGCTGAAGCACGTAAGGAAATACACCACATCATGGGAACAACTCCGGAACAAGTACTTGAATAAGTACAATCCACTCGACCGGACGAATGCAGCTAGAGCTCTGATCAACAACTTCTCCATGCTTCCCAATGAGCAGTTCCACGAGGCATGGGACAGGTTCAGAGAGCTCATTGACCGGTGTCCCCATCATGACATATCCAAGCCCAACCTTGTCCAGAGTTTCTTCTGCGGTTTTACACCGGAGTTGCATGGGCTAGTGAATGCATCCTGTGGGGGTTCCTATTTCACCAAGGATGAGTATCAGGTCTGGGCCATCTATGAGGAGATGGCAGAGAATTAAACAGTTATGTCCTAGACCTACCTCTATACACAGGGGAAGCCCACACCACAGGCCGTGTCCTATCAGATGATAGCATGGGTTGATGTAGGTCCTTCTACATCTTCTGCAACCGTACCACAGGCAGAGTCGTCGGCCTCTGATATGCGTATCATCAGATAGAAGCTGGACTGCATTGAGATAATAGAGAAGAAGCAGTGTCAGGGCATGTCTCAGATAGATCAGATGGCACAGATGCTGAGTGACTTAAAGACCCAGATCATGTGTCTCCAAGAGGCACCGATGGCTCCTCAGTCCCGTCTCAGGTCATGGGCAGATCCCAGCAACAGCAACAACTCGACCTAGCCCTCCTCCCACTACCGACAGGTGCATCAAATTTAGGAGGTGCCGTTCCAGCATCAACAGCAACAGTATGTCCAGCTACCACCATCTCCGGACACTTTGATGGTGGTCTACCAGCCAGATCAGCCCCTGATAGTTCTTCCCCCACTCACTTACAAGCATGAGCCTTTGATGGAAGTAAATGGTATTTGGTATGACCATCCTCAGCCTAGGATCCGATGAAACCATCCCAGATTCCGTTGGTCGACCAGAGGTGCCTCATCCCAGCAGCAGCCTCCTGTTCAAGGTGGCCAGTACAACCAGCAACACCAACAACCCCAGTTCCCACAGCTACTGCCACACTACCAACAGGGTCCTCATCCCTATTAGCAAGGACAGCCGTGGAGGCAACAACAATAGCCTCAGTAGTTCTCTCACCAGTAACCCCTCATCCATCGCCGCAGTAGTCTCACTTTCAGAGGGGCCACCAGTCTGGTTCTCTTGGGCCCGCCTATGAGAACCCAACTTTAGATGATTTATCCAGCCTTATCTCCGAACAACAGGCTACATTCAGGCAGGAGATGGACGAGTTCCGTCAGGAGATGAGGGAGATAGTGAAGGGCAAGGCCGCCATACCCGCTCAGATTTAGTTGAATCCGAACAACCTGAAGAGGAAGTCCGAGCAGGTAGAGTTTACAGAGGTTACCACTCCTGGTGACTCACTTGATGATATTTCTGCATATACTTTTGATGCTGACTTTGTTACACTTAGGAGCGGTAGGATGTCAGTCGATGGTGCCTCATCTAAGAGACGACCACAACAGGACTCAAGAGCGCCAGATGAGGAGGAGAGTGGTATTGATACCGCTCATCATGATGTTGATGACGGTGGTGCTGGTGCCACCAAGAATGTAGATCCAACTGATGGTACTGAGGTCGTCACTTCACCAGATGTAGGAGGTCGTGTTGATGCCACGAGAGATGATGATGCTGAGCCAGAGTGCGGTGTTGATGCCGCAAGTCCAGATCTCTCGGGTAATATTGAGGCCACCCATTCTATTCCTATTGCATTTCCTTCTATTTTTGTATCTTAGGACTATTATGGAAAATGCAATAAAGGAAAGGGTTCTTTATTTATGAGTCCATCTGCGATGCCTGGAGATATGGTATCGATTCTGTTTCACCACAGCAGAAGGACCTGATCCTAGCCCTATATCTGAAGAGGGCCCAATCATCCCCTTCCCTCAAGCACTCCGCTTGGCTAAGGGGACTAAAAAGAAAATATAAAATAATATCAGCAGCTAGAGCTCAGCTAGCAGATGATAGATAGATTCCAGATTCAATTGACTCTACAGGAGGACTTTGAGCACATCCCCCTCTTTAAGAGGAATCTTAGAGAGGAGACCACCATTTGAAGGACGTGGAGAGACCATCATTTAGAGATCCATGTGCTAACTCGTGCCAGCTGCTTCTCCATACAGAACCGTCTACCAACCAAGAGGCCAGATGCAGAGCTCCCTGTGTCAGATGTCACATACATGAGCAGAGAATCGATCAGACTCTATTAGACAATGACTCTTCTATCAACCTATTTCCGGAAGTCTTACTTGACCAATTCGAGTTTGGCCCTCTCGACAGATCAAAACAGTCCTTCAGTTTGCTGATAGATCTGTCAAGAGGCCGAAGGGGTTGTTGAAGGACATGGTCGTCACAATTCAGGTCCTGAAATTCCCCGTGGACTTTTTTGTGTTGGACATGGAGATCCCTGAGTCTGTGACCGATACCCCATCATTCTAGGATGCCTGTTCTTAGCTACAGCCAAGGTAGTGTTCGATCATGATAGTGGGAAGGTATACTTTCGTGTCGAGGGCGAGAGTATTCAAATAGAGATGATCGATGAGACTAGAGCGCGAGATTCAGCTTGCTCGGAGCCGCTTAGTGATTCAGAGTAGATGACAAAGGCAGAGTGAGACGTCTACCATGAGTACAATTTTGTGATCATAGATGATGAAGCCGCTTGGACAGATCCAGTTTGACGAGCCATCCTCTCACACTTAGATGACACAGATTCACATATTCCAGTAGAGGAGAGCTTGGAGAGCACACTCTTGGCAGAGGACACATTCGAGGCAACAGATCGCGTTAAGGATAACAAGGCAGTTGATATTTCTTTTGATTCAGATTCAGATCCCTTAGAGTCAGATATTGATTGGGCAGAGTTTAGTGAGATGATTCCATGTCTGATTCCTACAGAGCCAGCAGATAGGGTGGAGGCTGACCCAATTCAAAGTACACACACACACACCAATAGAGCAGTCTTCACCGTATTGTCATTATCAACAAGAGTTCTCCCATGCAGATTTGGTTACTTTCACTCAGACTTTTCAGAGGCCAGATCCGCCAGCTCCCAGTTGCCAGAGCTGAAGACCTTACCGCAGTCGCTGAAGTATAGTTTCCTTGCGGGCGAGCATGAGGTGCACCCAGTCATTATCTCAGCATATTTGACTAGAGAGCAAGAATCTCGTTTGATGGAGGTTCTTGAAAAGAACCGCAAGGCGATAGGATAGAGTGTACCTGATCTCCAGGGGATAAGTACAGCTCTATGCTCCCACCAAATCTATCTCAAAGAGGATGCCAAGACATCGCGTGAGTTCTAGTGGCGGCTGAACCTGAATCTTCGAGAGGTTGTCATGAAGGAAATTTCAAAATGGTGGAGCGCTGATTTTTTCTACCCCATCTCTGTCTCCATATGGGTTAGTCCATTGCATGTGGTGCCCAAGAAGATGGGCATCACTACAATTGTGAGTGAGTCTGGAGAGAAGATCGCTACCTGGGTACCCACTTCTTGGAGGGTCTGTGTGGACTATAAACTATTGAAATAGGCCACCAAGAAGGATCATTTCCCACTTCCTTTTATTGATCATATTATTGAGAGGCTAGCTGGGAAGATTCACTACTTCTTTCTTGACGGGTACTCCGATTACAACGAGGTGACCATTGCGCCCGAAGACTAGGACAAGACCACATTCACCTGTCCCTTTGGGATGTATTCTTTCAGACAGATGCCCTTTGGTCTATGTAACGCTCCGACGACATTCCAAAGGTGCATGTTGTCCATCTTTTCGGACATGGTGGGTGAGTGCTTGGAGGTCTTCATGGATGACTTTTCGGTCTATGGTGATGGGTTTGATGCTTGTCTTGACTGCCTAGACTGTGTCCTTCAGTGATGCATCGAGCTCCATCTTGTATTATCCTGGGATAAGAGTCACTTCATGGTGACTCAAGGGATGGTGCTTGGTCATATCATCTCCAACAGGGGCAAGGAGGTTGATCCGGCCAAGGTGAGTATCATTAGGAAACTCAGTCCACCATCCAACTTGCAACAGTTACGGTCTTTTCTGGGGAATATTGTTTTCTACCAACGCTTCATTCATGATTGTTGCATGATTGCCTGACCGTTGACTGATTTACCGACCAAAGACACTGAGTTCATCGTGGATGATAAGTGTCTTGCATCATTTGAGACTCTCAAGAGTCTAGTTGTTGAGGCTCCAATCCTTCGGTCGCCTGATTGGTCTCTCCCATTTGAGATCATGATGGATGCCTCCGATTTCGCCGCAGGGGCTGTGCTGGGACAGAGGAGGGATGGAGAACCATTTCCCATTCACTACGCTAATCGTACATTGGATGACACACAATGGAACTATACTGTCACTGAGAAGGAGATGCTAGCCGTAGTCTTTTCCCTAGATAAGTTCAGATCTTACATCATTGGATCGAAGGTGACTATATTTACAGACCACACCGCCATCAGGTACCTCATGGAAAAGAAGGATGCCAAAGCAAGACTGACTAGATAGATCCTACTACTCCAAGAGTTTGATATTGAGATTGAAGACAAGCCTGGAGTCAAGAATGTTGTGGCGGATCATCTCCCCCGATTAGAGCATCTTGAGGAATCTGAGCAGACTGATCCCAGATCTGAGACCTTCCTAGAAGAGGTGATCCTTGCTATCGCCTCGCTCCTGTGGTATGCTGACATTGTGAACTATCTTTTTGCCAAGAAAGTTCCACAAGGTTGGCCCAGGCAGCGACTTGAGACCTTCCTTGCGATGTCCAAGTTCTACCATTGGGAGGATCCCGTCCTTTATCATGAGAGAGGGGATAGCGTCTGCCGTCAGCGTATTCCTCGGGAGGAGCACCATAGCATCCTTAATTAATGCGACAAGCTTGAGGTAGGAGGACATCACTCAGGGAGGAGAACATCATAGAAAGTGCTCCAATCCGGCCTATGGTGGCCTACCCTCTTCAAGGATTCTGATGAATTTGCGAAGAGGTGTACTGACTGTCAGAGGATGGGAACTTGTGGACAACGTGATATGATGCCGATGCATCCCATTCACTTCTGTGAGGTTTTTGACATATGGGGCATCGATTTCATGGGTCCATTCCCTAAGAGTCCGGGATTTGAGTACATTATGTTGGCCGTAGATTATATTAGTCGTTGGGTTGAGACCATCTCCGCCCGAACTACAGATGTTAGGACTGTATGCACATTTTTGAGGAAGAATACCATTTCACGGTTCGAGGTGCCTAGAGTGTTGATATCTGACGGGGGGTCTCATTTCGTCAACGACAAGGTAAAGGCCCTTTCTAGCGAGTTCAGCATTGACCATCGAGTAGCCACACCATATCATCCTCATAATAATGGTCTTGCTGAAGTGTCAAGTAGGGAGATCAAGATTATATTACAGAAGGTAGTCCGCCCTGACCGAAAGGATTGGTCACAGCTTTTGGACTCGGTCTTGTGGGCATACCAGACTTCCTTCAAGACTCCTTTGGGTACATCTCCCTTTTGCCTCATTTATGGCAAACCCTTCCATTTACCTGTTGAGATTAGGCATAAGTCACTTTGGGCCATCACAGACATATTATTGGATCCAGTGAGTGTAGGAGATCAGAGGAGGGTAGAATTGGTAGCCCTGGAGTAGCTTAGAGATGCAGCCTTTTCGAGCAGCCTACAATATAAGGAGAGAATGAAGGAGTGGCATGATTCTCATATCAACCACAAGCAGTTTGAGCCAGATCAGAGACTATGGTTATTTGAATCTAGGCTTAGTTATTTCCAGAGAAGTTGCGGAGCAAATGGAAAGGACCATACCTGCTCCAAAAGGTACATGACAATGGAAGTATTTACATAGCTGAAATGCAATCTGATTCTACCTTTCGTGTTAACGAGCAGTGGCTCAAACCATATCTAGATCATGAGACATTGCTCGTTGACATCGCCCCTTTTCATTTTACGTGAGATGTGGTCTCTTGATTCATATCTATTGCATCTAATTCCCGATTATCACTGTCTTCCGCCTTGAATAGATCTAGAAGTCCATATCATACCATTCTTCAGTCCAACACCCCATTTGCATCTTTGATTATTCTATACTTGGGTGCACGTTACCCTAAGTATGGGGGTGTCAAACTTTTGATTTTTTTTATTCTTTTTACCTCTGTTTTATTGCCTATACTGAGGGATATTTTACCCTAGGTATATTGGAGGTAGACCTTGTACATCCTTCCACTCAAATTTCCCTTTATGTGCAGTCTGCTATACTTAGGTTTACATGATCCTAAGTATAGGAGGAAACACCGAGATCCTTTCATGCGATTCTTTGATTTGTTATTGTAGTATACTATTCCTTTTCACTCCCCTATACTAAGCACGAGTTATGTCTTCTTCATCGCTCTTGATCTACTCTGATGACATCGTTTGAGCTTAGTATAGGGGGGGCCGTATATATTTCATATATACTTTAGCCATAACTCGTACTTTGTGTGAGTGTGTTAATAAATAAAAATGGCTAAAACCATTATCTTAAAAACCATAAAAAATCATAAAAATTTAAAATTTTTTCTTGTACATAAAATTATTTCTTGCACATACATAGCTATCTATAAAATTGTATTTGTACTAATGATTGTAAAAATATTTTGTGTGTAAAGAGTTTGTAAATATGTTGATATCAAAAAATGCATATAGTACAAAATTTTTGTAGAATATTTGAAAAAAACAAAAAGTTTGCAAAAACCCTTATGTCAATATATGTAAATATTTTGCAAAACTTATGCATTCATGCATTCATTCAAACAAACATTTTTCAAAAATTTTGCTTATTTTCTTCCATAAAAAGATTTTTGTATATATTTGTACAGTTTTGTGAATCATAGTTGACATTTAAACTAGCTTGGAATTAAATTGGGAAATGGAGCTTGGTAAAGACCTTAATCTACCTAATTCTAAGAGGAATCTTATAGGGCTTAGGATTAAGACATTTCAGGTCCATTGGGACTTAATTCTTTGAGTCCACTAGGCTATGATCATATTTCATCTTGATGAGCCTTTGTAGAACACTTAACAATGCACACATGACTCTCACAGACAATGCCTTTACTTGCACCATCACCTTACACATAGCTCTCTATGGATGAGGCGGTGAGGAGGCAGTCTTCTTTGGCTTGGGGTAGCATACGAGGGTAGTACTTCTAGGCGGAACCTCTCGTCTTCTCTTTAGTGAAGGAAGTATATCTCAACTTGGTATGGAGGCATTGAGGTCTAAAGACAAGAGTTTTGGGTTGCAATAATGCATCAAAAGAGGGATAGTCTACTGGCTCAAGAGGAAAAACTCCTTATGTATATATTATGCACCATGTAGATATGTTGTACATATGAACATCAGAAAAAAAATGTGCAAAAGAAAGAAAAACACCTAAAAAAGTGGCGGGTCTCATAGAAAATGAAATACCCACCGGAATGTACATAGCCAAATAAAGCAAATCTTATGTTACTCATTCCCATCTCATGAAGCTTGTAGCAGGGAGACTTAGCAACACTGGTTGGGCTCCCTAGGATACATGGCTACACTGGCCATGGTCCATTCTCTTCTTCCTCCTCTTCTTGAGCCAGTTGCAATTGAACTTAGAAGGGAATACCCCGCTCCTCGAGGAAAGAGTTGCCAGACTAGGGCATTAGAGTTACCTTGTTGAGGGGGTTGTTACCTTACCATTTATGAGGTGGGGAGCTACATATCACTTAAACAGTACAAGGAAATATTCATGGTCATTAGAGTTTGTGTATGTAGACTTGTTATGATCTAGATTATTGAGGAGTCTTGACCATAGATTGGTGGAACTTAGAGGTTGTTAAGTATTAAACCTAAGTCCAAATAAGGTTCAGACAAACTAATAATCCAAAGCTCTGATTGAGCTCTATTCTTCAATTTGAAGAAGGCAAGTTTAATAATCAACCTTGATTCTCCTTCTTTTTCTTTTTCTTTCACTTTTCACTTCTTTTTCAAATAAGTGTTTGCTAAGGGACTAGCAAAAGTAAAGTATAGGGGGTGATGAAGCCTCATCCATCAATCTTTATTCTTTTATTTCAGCTAATTTTCTTGGCAAAGCATCATGTAAATAGTTCTAAATACAATAAATTAGCAATACACATGCATGTGTTAATATATCATAATTAGCATGTATTTGTGAAAAAAATAAAAGAATAAAGAATAGAAGAAAAAGAAGGAAATATTTATAATAAATATTTAGTGAACCAAACCCAAGAGAGGGCCAAGCATTGGCCTGATCGCCAGATAAATTAAGTAGAGAGAGATAGGGCCACTCTACCTTGTAAATATATATCATCTATGTATATAACTTATTTTTACAAAAAAAAATAAAAAGATACTTTGATTTCCTTGTATATGTTTCTAAAAAATAAAACAAAAATTAGAAAAACAAAATAAAAATAAAACTAGAATAAAACTCTCTCTCTCCTTGTATATAATACATGTATATATGTGTCTTGCACTATTTATTTTATACTTGTAAATAAATAATAAAAATAAAACAAAAATGGTTTTATACTCCAAATATTATGTTGTAAATAAATAAAATATAAAATTGGGGTATTTATGTGAAAATAAGAAATTAAAAATAATGGTACAAAATACATAGGTATTTTATACCTGTATATAATACATAATACTGTAAATACCATAATTTTTTTCATAAAAATAAATAAAAATCATAGAAAATGGTTTGGAAAATAACAAATATCTTTCATTTTATACACTTTTTAATATAAAATAATTTACTATTTTAATTGATTTTATAAATATTTTTGTAGATCCTTTTTTCTAATTGGTCCACGGAGGAACTTTTACTCGGGTCAACCCCCTCTTCTTGGGCTTGACCTGACCCAAACATTCCATCGGACCCTTTTCTCCAGATTATCCTGGCCGGGTCATGTATCCCCATGCTCCGATTTTTGACCCACACCTTCCGCTTGGATCCAGCATCCACGTTGATCCTTAGGGAAGCACGGATCTTACTTGGATTGCATGCCCTGGCCGGATTCTTCTGGCTACTTGGGACTACTCTATAATGTCCTCATTTGCTTCCCAAGCTCCTCAGCTCGTGCCGCACCCCTTTCTGATACCCTCGATACCTTCGCCGTAGTGACACCCATCGGAGGCCACCTTTGGTTCTTAGAGAGGTGTTGTGTAGCCACAGCTCACCTATCATGGCCGAAGAACCGCCACAAGGAGCCTCCTTCACCAGCCGCAGCGTGGTCAAGGCCACAACCTCGCCGTTCACCTCCCCTGGATCTCAGGATCACACTAGGACCTTCAGGTATCCATTCGATCGTTCCTAGCTTCTTCGGTTGCTCGATCTTTCATTTGTACACCGCCGTAGTTCCGCCAGCTCCGACCAGCCGGTTGGAGCTTCGTTACAATCACTCATATGCTCAGATCGATGCACCCACTCACACTCCATCTTCTATCGCAGTCTGTCACCCTGGCCCTCGATCCTCGTGTCGAGATTAGGAGATAGGTCTCCTCTCCATTTTTGCTGGAGACCCACACCCATTCACCTTCGCTTCTTTGGTGTTTATTCCAAATAACCTAGACCGAAGCATCGCCCCCAGTCCCAGCTAACCTTTGTAGGTGAAAGAGCGCTTCAGGGACATCTGATTCCACCCATCTAGGACTCGCCAGAGTAGCCCCAAGTCCACGTTGTTGTCATGACCATCCAACCATCAACTGCTCCATCGGGTCCGTTCATCTGACGCAGAAGGTGCCCACAATACTATTGGCGCCTTCGGATCCGTCACCGGAGCTACGGATCATCTCTGGTGCTCCGAAGACGGTCACCCAAACGCAGTTCTTCCAAAGGCCCTCTCCGCCGTCCGATCGAGTCCACCTCCCAGACCTCATCTCAACCGTCCATCCACTAGAGGTGTCAGACCGTTAGATGTTAGATCTAATGTTCCCGTACTAACCACATCTCCGACATCTGATAACCGTCAGATCTGACATCTGACGCGTCCAGAGCCGTACGATCACGTCTCATCCGCGGCCGTTGCGCGTCCTCTCACGTGCCTCTCACACGCTTCATGGTATATTGCACTTTCTTTCATGTGTTCCTTTTAGTTTATATTTTAGTCCGTAAAATAAAATCACAGTTGAACCATTTTGCATTCCAGTACATGTAGTTTCTCTTATGATCATTTTAGTCCTGCCTGTGTTAATTCTTGTTCTTTGTCACGTGTCTTTTTGGATTATTTGCATTATGTACCCCGAACTTATCTTCTGTTATGGATTGAATCTTTATTTTCCATATTTGCAAATATGCCCCTATGATTGTTGATTTACGACTTGTGCGTATATTAGTGGAGAAATTGAAGATTGGGACCTAAGTTTTTACTGCGTGTTACTTTTTGGTCCGAGAACTTGGTTTATTTGCATTTAGGTACCTATGAGCTATGTGTTTTGTTTTTTATTAAATAAATAGCAAAATTGCTTCAAAAATCTTGAAATTTTGACACATAGTTCTCGCTATTGTGTAGGAACTTTGGTGATTTTTGGGTTTTGTTTTGATTTTGTTTATTATTTTTAAAAATTCAATAACCTTAAAAAGTGTTCCTGGTTGCTTTAGAAAATCAACTAAAAATATTAAATTCTAAAAAAATTTCCTGATTGCTTCTTTTGTGTTGTTTTTCTTGGTGCGCAATTTTTATTTCATTACCATTTATAAAACCCAAAAAAATTAAGAAAGAGTTAAAATATTATAAAAACATTAAAAATTCATAAAAAATCAAAAAAATGTGTTTTCTTTTTCTATAGGTAGATTTTTGTTTGTAGTTTCATATAAAGTTACTGCTAGGAATTTATAAGAATTTTAAATAATTTTAATCTGCCTTTAGATCCTAGATGTACACTGTTTTATGTTTTTTGACTTCTTTTATTTTTAAAAATTAATTATAAATCAGAAAAACCCCCTAAAATTCTCAAAAACATTTTAAAAATTTAAAAACACAAAAACATTTTTATTTTGAATTTTGAAGTATTTTTAGACCCATAAATAATTAGTTGAGTGTTGCTTTTTGGTTATTATTTATTCTTTTTCTCATTAGAAAAATCATAAAAAATTTGAAAAATTAAAAACCATAACTTTCTTCTTTTTCTTGATTTCCCGACTACTTCGTAGACTTGTCATCCCGTACTCCTTGTGATCGACCCTGGTAGCTATACCAGGTAAAATAAATTAGCAAGATAGCTCGCCTTGTTTGATTGTTTGATTTCTTTAGTTGGTGGTCTGTTTTTCTTGATTGAGCCACGCTTCGTCGGTTTTGGTCGCAACGACCTTGATCTGATTTTTTGAGACTTAACCCTGATCGGCTGAGCTGCTCATCAACGATAATGACGGAGACAGAGGTCTTGCTGATAGGTGATTCAACATAGTTGTTGTAGATGAAAGCAAGAACCTAGGAAGAAGAGAATATGGGGAAGATGAGATCGATTCACATTACATCGCCTAATCTGGTACTTTCTTTGAGTTTTAGGTAATGATCAATGTTACCTAAACTTTGGATGTGGTGGTTTCGTTCGCATTGTAAAAACCTATCTTGCAACCTTTTTTATTTTATGCAATATAGAATGATGAATATTACATCTATAAACTTGCTTAATCTTGGACATTAGGTATACATACAACTTGTATCACACAGGGATAGTGACAGATTCTCTAAATAAGTCAGAATTGAAGATTATTTAATATTGATAGTATACTGTTAAAATTTTAATTACTGTTATTTTAGGAAAAACAAATGACCAATGATATTATTATGTAATGTTTAAAAGGACATAACGTAGTTGATCAATGAAAAAGTATAAAGGTAAAAAGTCTACATTTCAAGAATTTATTACTTATAAATGTAAAATATGAATTTGATAAGTAAAGTATGGACTACAAATGTAAAATCTGGCATTATAGATTGAACTATTTTCGAAATATGATGGAATGATTTTTTGGGAAATTATGTTGCTTACTAACATTTACCATAAAAATTGAGCTAATTTTTATTGAAAGCAATAATGATGTAAGAAGTATAATCGGGCATGGTCGAAACTAAGAGGAATCATGAAGATGAATCTAACCAGCGATGATTCAGGTGGAGCCTTACAGATCCAACATCAAGATCTAAACTCCAGGATTAAGTGAAAAATAACTTCTAAGTGAGGATAGCTAATGTTATTTTGCTAATAAATACTTTGAATAATGAAAATGAACAGAGAGAACATGCATTTCAAGGATCAAGGGAAAGGAAGTTGTTGGGGAAAAACACTATCAAAAGGGGAAGACAATTTCGGAAGTATGCTTATTAATGCATATAAATTATTTGTTGAAGTTTTATTTAACATCAAAATGTTATTATTTTAATTTATCATAGAAAGTTTGTAAATGCATGACTTTTTATGTGTTTGATTATGATAAATGTTATAAATGAATACAAGCAAAGGATATGTACCACATAGGCGCTCCATAGAACACTTTGTGCAATTTCTTGATATCCATCAAACAACAAACAAACAATTGGACATTTTGAAATTCAAAGGAAGAATCTTCAATGGTTGGTTGAATAATTTTAGAGAGGAAGGAACATCAGATTCGGGAAGAAGGTTGTAAGTTTTAGGGATGAAGAAGTTGGAGTGATCTTGAGTCTACTTAGCTCTGGATTTACAGTCATGGTCAGGGGTTGGCACTTGCAATGGAAAGCGTTCATTTATGTGAACTGTTTGAGGAGGGGTTGGTTTTAAATAGAAAGAAGTTCGTTAGCATGTTAAAAGATTATTACGATAAGGATAATGACATCTCGGTATCTATCTACATAACATGTTTAGTTCTACTGATGTTCGCAACCTTCTTTTTCCCGACAGTTCTTATGCTTTCCCAAGAGATTTGTTGCACTATGTAGAATCTCTAGAGCATACGAGATTCTTCAACTGGTTTAGCACAGTTGCGAGGATGATTTTATTCAATAGGGATGGCGTAGTGAGTCCGGTTCAAAAAAGAAGATTTGGATCATCAAGGGTAACACTCGATTATCTAACCAGATGTGTTTCTTGTTGGTATATAATTTTTTACTTCAACTTATTTTATCAATAATATAAAAAGGGAGGAAATATTAATCCAATTATTTTAGTAGGTATGGATGATGGAGTATTACTGCCGAGACCTTATTGTGAGTAGAGATCTGAGACCAAGGATTATGAAGTGGCCGGACCAATAAAAAGCGTTTCTAGAATCTTGGTTTCAATCAGCAATGAACATGTTATCGATAATTTAAAAAAACAAAAATTGTATGTTTATTATAATATTACATTTAAAGATTAAAATTATATAAATAATGATTAATCCGTAAAAGCATGTTTTATGACGTAGATATTGCCGACATTACAGATACACAAGAGTGAACTCATAAAATTAGTACCAGATGAATATGTTTTCCAATTTGAGAAATTTGCAATGGATGGATTCATAGTGAGGAGACCACTGATTGAGACTAGGAAACCCATTCCAATATTAGAAGATGTGCCAACATGGAAGAGAAGATACAAGAAGGGGTATTTCTGTGCCATCAAGTCAGATGTTATTGTTGGAAATAATGATGTTAAACCAACAAAAAACAAAAACAGTGTATGTGTGAAGCATTCGCAAGTGAGATAGAAAACCTGAAAAAAATCATAAAAGAGATGAAGGGAACATCTGGATAAAATTATGTAGAGAATTAAGATCTGAATTATTATGTGAGATTGAGATTGTGAGATATGAGAATAAGAATCTGAATGAAAAAATTACAAGACTTCATGTTCATAAGATAAAGAAACATTGAAAATAGTGATTTGCATGGTAAAGAAAATTTAGATAAAAACAACGAATATGCGATTGATGTAGACCTAGCTGATGTTGGAGAAAAAGAAGATACAACAACTTCCAATGGAGATGAGAAGAAAGGAAGAGATTTTGAAGAGATTGAAACATAAATGGGGGAAGAACTTGAAAACTCAAATTCCAAAATATGTGATGCACAGACGGTAGAGAAATCCACAGATGCAAATAGGCAAGCATCATAAAAGAACAATGATCTTCCTTTATTCGAAATGAGAATAGATAACAATGCATCCGATGAAATTGTGCCACCAGAGACAACATCAAGGAAGAGAAAAATGGATAATGTGATAGTGCAACATAGCTCAATTATAAGGAGTCTAAAAGTGTGAAGCGAAACAAAGAAAGCATTTCAGGATTCTGTGAAAATAAATATTCAGTGTCAAGTTCTAGACGTTAGAAAGGAATGAGATAGAAATTACGGAGAAAAAAAAAAGAATCAGTCCCCAATGATTCAATGTGGTAAGCTTGTCAAATGCAGTTGCATTTTTTATATAAGATATTTGTATTTTACAGATAACATATTAATTTACATTAAGTGAACGTATTTTACAAACAAGGTATGAAAAATTACAACCATTTTCTTACTTCTGATTATATACTGAAATGGAATGATAATTTTTTAACCTGCCACTGCATGCAATTAAAGACTATAAAATGATTAAAATGGTTTGGAACTAACATTACTTATAATTATTGTTTGAAAAAAAATAGTATCTATGCGATCTCGTGATGGATTTTATTAGATACGAGAGCATATCAGACGAGGAAAAATAAACAATTCAAGAATTTCTCCAGGATCCTACTCACAAAGAAATTTGATGAATTTTTAACATTTAAATAAGTTATTATATTTTTTAAAAGAGTAACGGATAATAAAATATATATGAAATGGATTGAACGCACCATACTTTACGCTGGGAAAACGCAATTTCAAAGGGCAAGAGATCTGAATTTATTGTATGAACATATGATAGAAGATTCAGTAAGTATAAGTATGTTATTTTCTTATTTGTAAACTTTTTGAAAAAAAATCATATATTCTACAATTGCAGATAATAGACATGTTCATGGTCATGTTGATCCAAAGACACTACAACAAGGATGAACATGTGCCATTTCTATTTACTCCAATCTTCCAAATATTGAGATTTTAAGAACTCTACTTGTTATTTTTTAAAATTATGGAATATTACATGCTATAATATGATTTCATTAATTATAATTTCAGTAATATATTGTGAATCTAGTGGTAAATGGGACCGAACAAGAGTACGATAAACTCGAAGAACTTTACATAGAGTAAATATAACAGAGATGGAGAAGATCTTCACCGTTATACATATGAGAAACCACTCGCATCTTCTAGTTAGAGATTTTAAAATAGGAAAGTTCCTTTCATACAATTCTATGAAAGGAACAAAATCGATAAGAAAGACATATTTAAATGGGTATGAGCTACTTAAGATTTAAAATTAATAAACTAGATTATTGAGATAATTATATTGACATAGTTTAATTAAATTTTCAGCATGGATGGATTTCTGAATATTTCATGGACAACAACCTGGACGAATGTCTAGCAGGATGGGAAATAATATATGTCTCAGATTGTCCACAACAACCAGCACGGAGTCATCAATGTGGCATCTATGTCATGAAAATGATGGAGTACCTGTGCAAAGGGAGGGCGTTAGATTTCATGTATGAGGGCATTGACCGATTTAGAGCAAAAATAACATCTACTTTGTTAACTTGCGGTCGTATTGAGAACTCAACAACCCAATGATGAAATTTTGAAGGACA
Source organism: Ottelia alismoides (assembly GCA_037367405.1). Taxonomy (NCBI): domain Eukaryota; kingdom Viridiplantae; phylum Streptophyta; class Magnoliopsida; order Alismatales; family Hydrocharitaceae; genus Ottelia; species Ottelia alismoides. The sequence continues at coordinate 442,376 of JAZKJV010011092.1, forward strand.
TAAAATCAAAAAATTTTGATATGTGTAATTGGATATACAACACTTTTAGTGTGAAATGTCTGAACCAATTGATGTGTTATGAATTACTTTTCGTCCAACTTCTTGTGTCTCAAACACTGAGATATGCTTTTTTAGTGCATGTTTATCTTATGCTGGAATTATGACAAGGTAATGCATTTGGTAGACAATATGATTGGCTCTTATTTTTTGAGATATTGAAGTTATACATAGTTGTCAGCCATATAATTTTGGAAATTTGATGCTTACCGTTTGTAGTATGACATTGTTGAGTAGCTAATGCATTTGATAAACAATATGACTGGCTGTTATTTTCTATGATATTGAAGATATAAAAAGTTGTAAAACTCAAAATGTTCGAAACATAGTTGGCTTTTATAATGATGCTTACCGTTTAAAGAATGACATTGATGGTAAAATATAGTTTGAAAAAGATTAAAATATCAAAATTTTCAAATATTAGTTCACAGTGCTTCGATGTCTGCAAACTTCTATAAAATATACAAAATTAATAAAACAATGAGTTATAATATTATAATAAATTAACCACTGTATGTATATGATTTCCATTCAGTAATTAATGATGTATGATGTTGATTTAAAAACTACGAGTATATTTATAAGAAACATTTTGGAACTATTATCAAACACATAGTTTGTAGAAAGCAAATTCTCTGAAATTAGATTATTAGAATTGTATAACCACGTAAAGAAATGTATTTGTTTACGTTAATTCGTATAAATGAAATAAATAATAATTGTAATTAATATTAATTTACAATAAGTCAATTTTGAAATCGAGAGAAAAATATTTGTGAATGTTACGAGGTTAATGATGATTCATAGTAAATATGAAATGAGTACATAAATTTTCATATGTATAATGATCGGGATTGAAAACTGTTATATTTCATGTTAAAGTTGTAAAATTATTAATAGATTTTGCAAAATATGATATGGGTATGCAAACTAAATAGAAAGTATTAAGGACAAATGATGATGTTTGGAACTGAATAAATGAGATATACTACTTGAAAATGTAATAAACAACAATGTTTTTTGTAAATATAATTTAACTATGAGATAGATAAACAATGGAAAAAGACATCTTACAGAATAATTACGGGACATATACACATTAGTGAATCATCAAGAGCATAGTCATAAATGCAGGATACTAAAATTCAGAATATAGAAAGTAATTCACTAAATAAAATTACATAGTATATGAATTGGAAAAAAATTGCAAAACAATCGACTAACAATAAAAAAATTGAGAGTATAACATCTTTAATGACTGAATCTAAAATTGAAATGGAGTTAATTACATTATACTTATGTCGGTCAGTACTTCACTGCATATGAAATAAATTATTAAGATTATAATACAATATAATTAACATGGATGTAGCTTAGAATATTACCCAGCTAATGTAGAATTGTTATTAAGACAATTTCTGGAGTCATGTCCAACATTGAATTTAAGGCAAGTTTAGAACTATCTACCTCTTTCTTCTCATCTCAATTTCATATTTAAGACAATTTCCAACACCCTTAGGTCTTCCTCCGTGTCCACTTCCTTTTATTCTTGCAACGTTTGGTTTTTAACAGATGGTTCGTGAATGAAAACTGGAGCATTTGAAGGATTCCTGAATTCTGAGCTGGAAATTTATTTGTTACATATTATATGATCAATATTAGAGCATAGATCACTTAGCTTGTCTTTAGAAAATGAGAATATATCATCATCTCGGTCAATAGAAGCTGCAATTATATGCGAACAAAACTGATTGAGCTGGGTTGCCTTTTCTTGTTGTACATTTTTCCCGTATATAGGATAATTTCATGAATTTTTAATGTTCCTTTTCCAACTCTTTACTATGTATTCGGGGCTCAGAAGCGAAATCCAAAGAATTACATAGTCCTACATTCACAAGAAAGAAAGCTGCTTTTTGTAAACACAAACCATATGATCCTCCATCTTCCATTTGAAAGTTTTTTTGAGTATATACTTGACCAATATTATCCATGTCATTCTCTCTTCCTCTACGTCATTGAATGGCACATTTAAATCTACAAACAAATTACAACTATGAGTTTTGTTTAGTGATGTGGTGTTGTAAGAAAGCATTCATGTTTTCACTCCTCTTGGTACTGCATTGTCCAACCCAAAAATAATCCTTAATATATAAGATAATCCATTTATATCTAATGCTGTATTTCTCGTTCAACCATACACTGGATGATAAATCATACTGATCAACACCTTGCACCAATTTTGCTCGAATTTCTTTATAGTTACACTTTTTCATACAACTTTAGAGAATGCTGAAAGGACTTCATTAATGTTTTTAGTCTTTCCAAGCTTGCCTTTAAGCTTATCCATTATATGCCATGTGCAGAATTTGTGAACAGTATGGGGAAAGCAACTCCTAATAGCTGTACAAATTGCAGGATCTTCGTCGATAAATAAAGGAATAGGATGCTTCCTCATTACTTCAAGAAATTGATCAAATAAACAAGATAATGAATCAGTTGTCTCTCTACTCAATAAAGAATTTACAAAAAAAAATTATATAGGCATGGTGATTAACATCGCACAAAGACCCAAAAACAATCTTGTATTCATTAGTCCTACAAGTTTTGTCTAATGACAATGTATCATCAAATAACTTGTAATCTTTAAAAGATACACTATCAATCCATATACATTGTATCAACATGTTATCATCATCATCAGTTGAGAAGGCATAGTAAAAATCTAGAGCAGTTTCCATACAACGTTCAAAATGCTCGATGAGTAAATAAACATCCAACCCAAAATGTTGTTTTTTCCTTTTCAGTTGAGATTGTAAATATCTCTAACTATACTACCAAATTGACAATGAATCTGCATTTCATCACCTTTATTCTATAATTTCGACCTTAAAAACCATAGATAATGCAAGTAAATAGCATTATTTTGTACAAATTAACATTCATTATTTGTTCCATTTATTGCATATAAAACAATGTTTTAAAACCAAAATTATAGAATAAAGGAAAGAAAATAAGAGATATTTCATGACCCTGAACCCCAAGACCAAGTCAAGAATTGATTTGGTCGACAAGGAATAAAGTAGGGGGAGATAAGGGCCAAATACAATAAAAATCCCATTTATTTATTCATCGATATTGCATTTTTGGGACCTATTTTTTTATATTATTTATACCTCAAATAAAGAAACTTCGTACATGAAAGTTGTAGATAAAAATATAAATAAAAATACAAAATTGATTTCATACAAAAAAATATACAATATACATTTTACACTCCAACTAAAAGTCAAAATCCAAATTTCTCAGACCCATATTTCCCCAATAAAAACTCAAAATCACCTTTAATTGTATAAATTTTATAATCTTTTTAATGAAGGTAATTTCATTTAATTTATAGTTAAGGTGTAAAAGTTAGGTTTTGGACCCTTATTTGTATACATGAATAAAATATTCATTTTATTTAGTTTGTATTATTTTTAGAATTTTATATTTTTATAATTTTGTAAATATTATTTAGAGGATATATACATATTTATAATAGAATAAAACCATAAATAAAACACTAAATTAACCTATAGAAATATGGAGATGAAATACATATACTTATACATATATAATATATACCCTTGTTTATTTAAGTGTATAAAATACATTAAAAATTTAATAAAAAGATATATGTGAACCTAAAAATAAGTTATAAATATATAAAATGTGAAAATAAAATATTGAAATAAAAGATACAAAATAAAAAAAATACAAAACATATGTCAAAATACCTATAAATACACTTGTAAAAAGTAACTTATAATAAATTAACTCATAGAAAAATACAAATAATATTAAAATACTACATAAAATAATAAATATTTATTAATTTATAACAAATATTTAATAAAATCATTTACTATTTTAATTCATTTATTTCCGAATAAAGGTCCTATTTTTGTCCTGTAGCACCCTACGTGTACTAATTAGGCATCAAGGATTGTTGACCTAAGTCAACTCCCTCCCCAGAGCGTCTGACATGTTAGAAATGTCAAGTCCCACCTTTTCTTCCCTTCTCCCGCTTCGACCAAATCACCTTCGCCCTTGAGTCCTTCATAACTTATGATCCCTGATCTTCAATTATTCTCACCCAAGCCCTTGATCATCTGTACATAGCCCTAATCATTATCTAATCCAAGGTAAATAAAGGTCGAAACCCATGTTCATAAATAAATCTCTCCATCCTATGATTCCCATTTGGTCCCTTTTTGATACATGCAACACCCTATCTATGGTGAAGCGAGTTTCCAAGTGACATATGGTGCACCCCTAAGGTGTTGGTGTTGTTGACGGAGGAGGAGAGGTGACCCACGGCGGAGTTCCATCCCATCCAACCCCTTGGTCGCTCTGGCCAGGTTCGAGATGCACCTTTACTATTTCTATGTGGCTATAGTTCCTAGATTTCATTTTATGTTATTTATTTCATGTTTTAGTTACTGCTTTACCGTAGATTTGGTTAGCTACCTCACTGGAGCTCTTGAGCTCCAGCCATTGTTCCAAGACGACCTACACCCGTTTCGAACACCGTGACCATCCCATCACCTTCCCTATCCATTTCTGCATCTTTTTCCCTTCACGTGCCACCCAAATAACTCTTTGATGTGGTGATCCATGCTCCCTTCGGTGCCAATTTGTCGGAGCACTATACCCACTACATCTCCCACTCCTTCCGCACCTAATAGGGTTGAGGCACTTTGACTTCAACCCGTGAGTTTGTTTGTGCAGTTTCCATGCCTAGAAGGCCCCAATCTGGGGTGGTTTAGAGGTTCAAGAACATCTCCCGGTACACTCAACCTCTGGAGGTTGATCAGCGTGCCCCAGATATTTGTGTGGCCACCAATTAACGCAGAACCCTTCCATCGTGCTCTCGAGCACTTCAGTTGCTTGATCAATGGTAGGAGGAGGCAACTAGGGCCGATCGAACGAGCTCCAAGGAAGCAAGCTTTACAGTTCATCTAGGTCCATCCACGCCCGTCTGATCTTGCCATGTTCTTCACGAGGAGTAGGAGACGTCAGATCAACCTTCTCTTCAACCATTAGATCTCGTCCTAAGATCTAATCTTACACATTAGCTGCGAAGGGGTATAGACCGTTCAAACGACGACACGTGTTTAAGTGAGATGATCAATCATGTTCACTAGCGCTTAATAGGAGTAAATTGCGTATCTAACCTTTGCATTTTTGTTTTTATTTATTAGTTTAATAAATTAGTTTTGTAGTGTAAATAAAGTTGAAAATTTTTCATAAATACCCTTGTACTTATTTAATATCTAATTTTGGTCCAATCCAACTCAGCTCATGTGTTGTCCCACGTAAGCTGGGATAATTGCATTTATGTCCTAGCAATTTTGTAAATTGTAAAATAATTATAAAAAGTTTTAAAACTAGTTGTATATTTCTGGAAAATTTTCACATGTGCCCTTGATTTTATTTCTAAATAAAAATATACCCTCATTAGAAGATGTATTTTTGTGTGTGTATGTATTCCATTTACTAAAAGAAGCATCTGTGATCCGAAAGTTATGTACAAATAGGGTTAGAAGCCTGCTAACATGTACTTTAATGCTACGATTTCATTTTGGCAGTTTAGACATTTCAACTATTTATTAAAAATCAAATGAGAGCGTTTTTATCCTTGTCTAACTAAGAAAATACCAAAAAATATAAAAACATTTTGAAAAATTCCCCAAAAATATATGTTGTCCAATTATTATATTTTTTAACTCTCGACAAAAAAACCCTTAAATTAGAAAGAGATAAAGATACATCTAGTGAAAAAAGATACAAAATTCTAAACCACAAAAAATATTATTTTTATTCTGAAATTTTCTTCATATTATTATCTATCTATTAGAATTGATTTGGAGAATTTTCAATTTTATTTGTTATTTTTAATCTTCAAATCAATTATGCCTATTATTTAATATTGTTTTTGGATGCTTTTTTTTAAAACACATAAAAAATAGCAAAAATTCACGAAAAATCACAAAAAAATAGAAAATACTTTAAAACTTAAAAACAATTTATTTCATGTATTTTGTAAGTTTTTATCATTAATTATAATTATATTAGCCTATATTATATATGACCTTATATATCCTATATTATTTACTTGAAAGAAAAAGAAATTTAAAATTAGAAAATATAAAAAGAAAAATATATAAAATTAAAAACAATTAAAAATATAAAAATTAAAAACCCAAACAAAAAAAGTTAATAAATGGACAAAGAAAAAAGGACCAAATTTTGCATTTATATGCGCGATCTACTATTTTCTACCTGAGTTCGACATCGACACATTCTTACTCATTATACATATTTGTTGTAGAGTTATTAATACATTTTAACTCCACATTATTGCTTTGCATTTCTATCTTCATATATGGGTTGGTTGTTGTTTGATTCGCTTTTGGATGGAGGTCACCTCAGCGACACTCCACCCTCGCCACTCTTCTAGGGAGGATATTTTTAGACCCTCATTAAGAGCGTGTCAACAAATGGTGCCATTATTGGGGATCAACGCCACACATACTGTAATGATTTATTTGTCTCCTTATTCTTTTCTGGTTTTGTCATGTATTCATTTTTATTTATTTGATATTATTGGTGACTTGTATAATAACCCTCTCTATTTGACTTTATTGCTAGGCACCGCTACACGAGGGAGGACTTCTTAGGTGGACCTATGCACCCAAGAGAGGTTGAGCTGGCTTTCTGTCCTATCTTGTAGGGGAGAGCATCGAATGAAGACTTGGAGGAATTTTTGAAGACAGTGCGCTTGCTTTGTATTTTATTCTATTTTGTTTTTATTTGTAATTTAAGTGAGAGAGAGACACATTAATTGTAATAACTTGGACACTATAGGACTCTCCACACTTTACGAGGTCTAGTTCCCGAGCAACCTCGTTATTTTTGTCATGTTTTCATCCCTTTTAGTTTCTTTATTTTTTTTCTTTTATTTTTTATTTGTTTTATGTGATTGATCCCTAGCTTAGGAATTGCATGCTCGATAGGTTATGGTCCAATGCCCTAATATATTTGCATGCACCTATAGATTCACTTTTAGACTTAGTCAAATCAAATTTGTTGGGTATTTATATTTGACACCAGGTGCCAAGAGAGATCGCATACAACGTTTGTAGGACACATTGTGGCAGGCACTGAGTGGCATCGAGGATCGGACTTAGGTCTCATAGCTAGATAGTTTTCATATGGTGCTTCACGCTAGTAGCATATTCTATTAAAGGGGTAATTTCATCGGCTTGCATTTCAAGTAATTTAGCTTTCAATTCTGTTATGCATCCAACATGGAAAGAGCTGAGAAGCACTGTAAGTCATTTGACTATGCATGCATCATCGATTCCCGACTTGCATTACTTTTCTGACCTTCTCCCGTTGATTTAGATCACCTTGTTTGTTAATTGAATTTGAAACTCGTTAGGCGCTTACATTGAAAAATAGCAAAAAAAGTGATAATCAAAAGTAAAATTTGGGACTGCTAACTCTACCTGATTCCTAAAATAAATGTAATGGATCCATTGATTTGGGGAGACCAACCTCCTCATCTTATTCTGCACTTTATTTTTGAATGTACACACTAAGGATTAGTACCCCAATCCCAGTCCTAACTACGTGTTTGTACAACTATTTTGAAGATCACCAAACTCTAAAATAGGAAAGAAAAGGGAATTTTTACACTCATAATCCTGAGTAATTTCGCAATAACATTCAATTCCCGTATAATAGAGAATTACATGGTAAACCTTGAGTAATCACTCCGTCTCACACTCATGACCCTCTGTTAATTTTTCAATTAACCCGACCATATCATTGGGTTAATCCAACCCTTCTTGTATCCAACGATTGAAAAAAATTAAAAAAATTGTCCTTTATCTTCTTCCAGCTTAGCCAACCCTCCCCCCCTTCTTCCTCCTCCCTCCCTCCGCCGCCCTTCCGCCCGCAGCCACACCCTCCTCCACTCTGCCCCATCCACCCCCCCTTCCCCGCCGCCCGCGCGTGCTTGGGAACCTCGCACAACCTCGTGTGTGCCTGCAAGCACATTCCCGGAGCCCCTGTCCTGCATGCCTGGGAGCCCCCTCCTCCCCAAGCCCCCGCCCCAAGAGCCCCCCCTCTGCGTGCGCAAGCTTCGACTCCGCCCCCCTCCCCTGTCGTGCACGCAAGCATCGAATCGCCCGCCCACCCCCACCCACTGCTAGCGCGTGCCTCCGCCCTAGGAACCCCCTGTCTCTCGGCCTGCAACACCCCACACCCCCTCCCCCCAACCGCCTGCGCGCCCTAGGAGCCCCACGCCTCTCGTCCTTCAAACCCCGACACCCCCTCCTGACCTGCAAGCTTCGAACCCCCCCCCCCCCACCGCCTGCACGTGCCTCAACCCCCAGGAGGCCCCCCGCCTCTCGCCCTGCAACCCCGGAACCACCCCACCCCCACCACTCTGCCTCCCGACTTGCAAGCTTCGAAACCCCCACCCGTCCCCTCCTCCCCAAGCAACCCAGGAGCCTCCCCCGCGTCATGCGTGCCTGCAAGGTCCGAGACAACTGATGTGACCGAATGATCCTCTCACAGATCCGGATAGGGATATAAAATCAATCAAGGGTCGTTGCGACCCAGATCTCGAGAGTCGGTCAATCAAGAAAATCAGGAACCACCAAAATAAGGAAACAAATCAATAAAATCAACAACGGTCCTCGTTTTTTATTTAACATGGTATAGCAACCAGGGTCAGGACACAAGGAGCACGAATTAGCCCAGACGGCCTACGATGTAGTCTAAAATAAAATAAAATAAAAAGAAATGTCTTTTTGGTGGATTTTTATATCTTTTTATTTTTTTTGTATTTTTGATAATAAAGGAAATATAAAAACAAAGGAAAAGCTCCCAGACAACTATTTATAAAACACAACAAATAAGGCCAGAAAAATCAAAAAAAAATATTTTTAGGTGTGTTTGGTAATTTTTTAGGAATTTTATAATTTTAGTTGATTTTATAAAAATAAAAAAGGACACAAACAGTGACAAAGTGTCTAGTCATATTTGAAATGCTAATTAAAAATAAGTAATTAGCCTATAAAAATCTGATGGTAATTTTTATGAAAAGTAAAAATAAAAACTAAACTAAAGAAACTAAAATTGCATTTTTTGGTTTTTATAGAATTTTTAATATTTTTTGTAAGGTTTTTAGGGTTTTTTAATTTGTATAGGTTTTATAAATCCAAATAGGCTGAAAATCGAATTGAAGCTCAAACACAACAAAATAAACAAGTCCTAGTTTTTTTAGAATTTTTAAATGTCTTTTTATATTTTTAGTTTATTTTCTATTACAGATAGTAGAAAAAAATGAAGGTTTTTTATTTTTAAAAATAACAAAAAGCAACAAAAATGTTACAAAAATTTAGTGAAATTTTTACACAGTGGCAGGAGCCGCGTATCTAAATTAGATTTGGATTTAATTTGATAATTTATTTACCAAAAACAAAAGCTATAGCACACATAGGGACCTATATGCAAGAAAACAAAGTTTTTGGGCTAAACAGGAACACGTGTTGGAAACTATAAGGGCATCAGTGCAAAAATCACATCAAATTCGCACATGTCCAAAACTGTATGCACAAGTGTATACACGTAATTTTTAAAACTTTAACTACAATCCAGAATAGTCACAAAACCCCAACCCCAAACATGCAATTCGCCCACAATATAACATGCCTAGCACGTGGTTCACATTCACAGGGACCATAGTGTAATTCTAATTAATAAACATACAAACAGTAACACCTTGGAACTACAGGATCAAAGTTGCAAAAAGTCCAACAAGCACATCTCGAAGCACGTGTCTCACACAAACAGGGACTGAATAACAAATATTCTAAGCTAGAGGTCCAAATATGAAAAATAACCAAGTGTGCACATTTATTTCATAGACTAAATAAAAACTACAGGGGTATGGGTGCAAGTTACCCAGCCGAGGCGCGTGAGAGGCACGTGAGCGCCAGGTGTCGAGCGATGGATGGCTGCAGATGCACGGTCCTAACGAAGCCCTCTAGAGAATCCAACGGTGCTGGTGCGAGGGCGATCATGGGGGAAACGTGGCCATCAGATCATGGATCTGACGGCCTGACGGTGGCAGACCACGTACAGTTGTGATGAAGACTGGCACGAAAGGGCGATCCGATGGATGCGAGAGGATCAGTATGAACTCCTCCTGGGCGAGCTTCTCCGGCTATCTGGAGGTGATCCAAGTGGTCGATGGAAGATCGGAAAGGTGGGTTCTCCTCGCGATGGCATTCCGCGTCGGGTGGTGGCCTCCGATGAGGGCCCCAATGGTCGGATCCTCCGGCGAGGGAGCAGCGACCTGGAGCATCTCCGGCGAAGGGTGGAAGTGCGACCAAGGGGGGTCTCTCGTGCTTATTGACCTGCAAAAAGAAGCTCTTGCACGGAGGGACGCTCCGGCATAGGTTATTGTAAAAAAGATAAGGAGAAGCGGCGTGAATGGGCAACGGGGGGTTCCGACGAAGGTGATGGGAGGAACCCAACTCGATCGAGGCTCAGATGGGCCAGCTCGAGGTGATCAGCTCACGTAGGGAAGGTAGCGATGAGTCAGAGAGCCGATCGATATGGCTAAGATAGAGTGGCGGAGCTCCGACCACTGGGACAGAGCTGGCGAATCTGGGAAGCAAAAATCGAAGATGAACTATGCTAATGAGGCTAAATAATCTACCTTATGGTCGGAGTTGACTGGCGAGGAGATGTTGGTTCTTCGGTGATCTTCGCCTCGATGGAGTGTCGCCTCTAGAGGCTCGAGCTATGCCGGTGACGGAGCACGACGACGATGGTCGCCGGACCAGGGCTGCACACCTCCAAATCCTCACTCAAACACTCGAGGTCACTCGCTATCACTCAAGGAACACGGTGTAGGTCCTGGGAGTCGAAGAAGAGAGCCAAAGGTACGACTAATGGATGAAGAAGATGAGACTATATAGTGGTAGGGATCCGACAAAGATGGAGTCAGGCATGGCATTCTGATGCACGGATCCCTAGGAAGATCCCCGTGCGTGGATCAGGGATGAATCAAGGTTAATCGGGGCCTGGGGTTTAGGGAAATGGTTGGTGGATCAGATCGTGAGAAATGGGAGAAATCGGGTCCTCAGTGCAGATCCGCGCAAAGTGATCCGGGGGGGGGGGGCAGTTGACCGGGGGTCAACGTTCCCCGTGGACCAATCAGGAGCTGCCACGTATTAATTATTTGTAAATTGAATTAAAAATAGTAGATGGCTTTATTTCAAAATATTTTCAAAATGAAGAATGTTTACTTATTTTAAAAGTATTTTTTTGTGATTTTTATTTGTTTTTTTTGAAATGGGAATTACGTATCTACATTATATTATTACATACAGGTATCTTTACCTATGTATTATTTATTTTTATTTTTAATTATTTTATTTATGTACTTTTATTATAATTTTATATTTTATTTATTTACACCATAAAATATGGAATATAAAGAGTTTTTCAATGGATTTTTATTAATTAATTACAATGGTGAAATAATTATAACTTTTATTCTATATACATGGTATATATACACTGATGAGAGACAATTTATTAATTTTTATTTATCTTTTTTTTCCCATTTTTTTGTTTTTATTCTTATAGATATTTACAAAATATGGGAAGCACAAATATATTTTTATTTTTAGAAAATAAATTATTTACATATAAAGGGATATTTACACCATGTTGAGTCAGCCTATCTCTCTCTACTTATTTTATTTTGCGGTCAGGCCCTTATGGAGCCTTCCCTTGGGTTCAGGTCACTCAATATTTATTCTAAATATTTCCCTCTTTTTCTTTATTTCTTTATTCTTTTATTTTTGCACAAAATCATGCTAATTATTAATATTTACACAATGCATGCTAATTGATAAATTATTTTATTTACACAAATATACATGGTGTTTTGCAAAGGTTTTTAGCTAAAATAAAAGAATAAAGAGTGATTAATGAGGATTAATCACCCCCATATACTTAACTTTGCTAGTCCCTTAGCAAACACTTATTTGAAAAAGAAGTGGAAAAAGAAAAGAAAAATAAAAAAGAAGGAAAAATGAATGAATCAATGTTGATTATTAAACTTGCCTTCATTAAATTGGAGTATGGAGCTCGGTCAGATCTTTGGATTATTAATGTGTCGGAACCTTATTTGGACTTAGGTTTAAAACTTAACAGCCTCTAAGTTCCACTAATCTATAGTCAAGACTCCTCAATAATGCAGATCAGAATAAGTCTACATACATAAACCTTGAAGACCATGAATCTTTCCTTGTACAGTGTAAGTGAGGTATAGCTCTCCACCTCAGAAGTAGCAAAATGACAACCCTCCCCAACAAGGTAACTCTAAGACCCTATTCTGGCCACTCTTTCCTCAAGGAGCGAGGTATTCGCTTCTATGTTCAAGTTCAACCGTCTCAAGAAGAGGGGGAAGAAGAAAATGGACCATGGCCAATGTAGTCATGTATCCTTGGGAGCTCAACCAGTGTAGCTAAGTCTCCCAGCTGCAAACTTCATAAGATGGAACATGAGTCTCAAGCTTTGCTTATTGCACTATATACACTCTGGTGGGATTATCATTTTCTATCAGACCCACCACTTTTTTGGAGCTATTCTTTTCTTTTTGTATTTTTTATGTGCATCTATACAATATATATACAAAGTGCAGCATATACATAAGGAGTTTTTCCTCTTGAGCCAATAGACTATCCCTCTTTTGAAGCATTATTGCAACCCACAACTCCTGTCGTTAGACCTCATGGCCACTAGACCAAGTTGAGACGCACTTCCTTCACTATAAGAAGAAGAGAGGTTCCACCTAGAAGTACTACCCTCATATGCTACCCCAAGTCAAGGAAGACTGCCTCCTCACCACCTCATCCGTAGAGAGCTCGGTGTAAAGTGCGGGTCCAAGAAAAGCCATTGTCTATATGAGTCATTTGTGTGTTGTTAAGTGCTCTACTTAGGCTCATCGAGATGACATATGATCATAGCCTAGTGGACTCAAAGAATTAAGTCACCATTGACCTGAAAAGTCTCAACCCTAAGCCCTCTGAGGTTCCTATTAGAATTAGGTGGATTAAGATCTTAACCAAGCTCCATTTTTCATATTAATTCCAGGCTAGTTTTAATGTCAACTATGATCCAGGAAAAAATATACAAGTATTTACGAAGATGCAATTTACAAAATATCTACACATGTGCAAAGTTTTTGAAAAATGTTTTGAAAACATGGATGTATGCATGAATGCAGGTTTTGCAAAATATTTACACAAATTTACACAAGGTTTTTGCAAACTTTTGATTTTCATAAAATTTTACAAAAATTTTGTACTATATACATAATTTTGATATCAAAATATTTACAAGCTATTTACGCAAAGGATTTTCATAAACATTTTTACAAAAATAATGTGTACAACTAGCTATGTATGTGCAATAAAAGAATTTTATTTACAAGTAAAATTGTTTAATTTTTATGGAATTTTGGTTTTTAGCCAATTTTATTTATTAACACACTCACACAAAGTACGAGTTATGTCTAAAGTATATATGAAATATATACACACCCCCCAATACTTAGCTCGAACAATGTCCTCAGAGTCAAGAGCGATGAAGAAGACATAACTCGTGCTTAATATAGGAAAGTGAAAAGGAAGGCTATATACAAAAATGAATGAAAGAATAGAAATGCAAGAGGATCTCAGGGTTCCCCCCTATACTTAGGATCAAATAATCCTAAGTATAGCAGGCTGTACACGAATTGAAAGCCGAGTGAAGAATGTACAGGGTCTACCTCCCCTATACTTAGGTTAAAATATCCCTAAGTATAGGCAGCAAAACAGAGGTAGAAATGAATCAAAAGAAACTCAAAAGTCTCACACCCCCCGATACTTAGGGTAAAGTGCACCCTAAGTATAGCAACATCGAAGATGTAAATGGGGTGCTGGACTGAAGAATAGTGTGATATGGACAACTGGATCTATACAAGTCGGGAGAGCAGTGATAATCAGGCGTTAGATGCAATAGATGTGAGTTAAGAGACCACATCTGACGCAAAATGAATCGGCGCAACGTCAACGATTAGCGGCTCATGATCTAGATATGGCTTGAGCCACTGATCGTTAACAAGAAAGGTACTCTCAGAAGACAACTCAGATATATCAATACTCCCATTGTCGTGTACCTTTTTAACCAAGTAGGGTCCCTTCCATTTGCTTTGTAGCTTCCCTGGAAATAATCTCAACCTGGCATCGAACAACCATACTCGCTGTCCTGGCTCAAATTGCTTGTGGCTGATATGAGAATCATGCCACTCCTTCACTCTCTCCTTGTACTGTAGGATGCTCGAAAAGGCTGCATCACGAAGCTCCTCCAGGGCTGCTAACTCTGCCCTCCTCTGGTCTTTTACACTCACTAGATCCATGATGATGTCTGTAACTGCCCAGAGTGACCTATGTCTATGCTCAACAGGTAAATGACAGGGCTTGCCATAATCGAGGCGAAAGGGAGATGTGCCCAACGGTGTCTTGAAGGACATCTGATATGCCCACAAGACCGAGTCCAAAAGCTGTGACCATTCCTTTCGGTCAGGCGGACGACCTTCTGCAATATAGTTTTGATCTCCTTGTTCGACACTTCAGCAAGACCATTGGTCTGAGGATGATATGGTGTGGCTACTCGATGGTCTATGCTGAACTCGCTAGCAAGGGCCTTTACCTTGTCATTAACGAAATGAGATCCCCTATCAGATATCAACACTTGAGGTTCCCCGAACCGTGAAATGATATGCTTCCTCAAAAATCTGCAAACAGTCCTAGCATCTGCGGTTCGGGCAGGGATGGCCTCAATCAAACAACTAACATAATCCACGGCCAACAGAATGTACTCAATCCTGACTCCTAGGGAATGGACCCTTGAAATCGATGTCCCATGTGTCAAAAACCTCACAGAAGTGAATGGGCTGCATCAGCATCATATCACACTGTCCACAAGTGCCCATCCTATGACAGTATGTACACCTCTTCACGAACTCATCAGAGTCCTTGAAGAGGGTAGGCCACCATAGGCTGGATTGGAACACTTTCTGTGTCGTTCTCCTCCCAGAGTGATGTCCTCCTGCCTCAAGCTTGTGGCAGTGAGTGAGGATCCTGTGGTGCTCCTCCTGAGGAATGCATCTATGCCAGACTCTTTCCCTCCCTTCATGATAAAGGACGGATCCTCCTAGTGGTAGAACCTGGCCTTCGCGAGGAAGGTCTCAAGTCTCTGCCTAGGCCAATCTTGTGGACTTTTTTGGCAACAAGAAAGTTCATAATATCGGCATACCATGGGAGAGAGGCGATAGCAAGAATCGCCTCATCTGGGAAGGTCTTACAAATAGGCTCGATCTGCTCAGAATCCTCAGGATACTCCAATTGGGAGAGATGATACGCCACCACATTCTTGACTCCAGGCTTGTCCTTAAATCTCTATATCAAACTCCTTGAGTAGAAGAATCCATCTGGTCAATCTAGCTTTAGCATCCTTCTTTTGACATGAGATATTGGATGGCGGTGTGATCAGTGAAGATGGTCACTCTAGATCCAATGATGTACGATCTGTACTTATATAGGGCAAACACTACGGCTAGCATCTCATTCTCAGTGACTGTGTAGTTCCCTCTGAGCTGCATCCAAAGTCCGGCTAGCGTAGTGAATAGCAAAGGGGACTCCATCCCTCCTGTATCGCAGCACAGCCCCTATGGGCAAAATCGGAGGCATCCGTCATGATCTCGAATGGTAGAGACCATCAGGTGGCTGCAGGACAGGAACCTCGACAACTAGACTCTTGAGAGTCTCAAATGATGCTAGACACTTATCATCCCACAATGAACTCGGTGTCTTTCGTCAGCATATTAGTCAACGGTCGGGCAATCGGCTGAAATCATGAATGAATTGTCGGTAGAAACTGACGTGCCCCACAAAAGACAGTAACTGCCCAAGTTGGATGGTGGACCGAGTTTCCTAATGATATCCACCTTGGCCGGATCAACCTCCATGCCCCTGTTGGAGAATGATAAGGCCAAGCACCATCCCTTGAGTTACCATGAAGTGACTCTTCTCCCAAGAAAGCACCAGGTGCACCTCAATACATCGCTGGAGGACGCGGTCTAGGCAGTGAAGACAGGAATCGAATCTTTCGCCATAGACCAAAAAATCGTCCATGAAGACCTCCAAGCACTCCCCTACCATGTCCGAAAAGATGGACAACATGCACCTCTGGAATGTCGCCGGAGCGTTGCATAATCCAAAGGGCATCCATCTGAAAGCATATGTCCCGAAGGGACAGGTAAAGGTAGTCTTGTCCTAGTCCTCTGGCGCAATCGCCACCTGGTTGTATCCGGAGTACCCATCCAAGAAGCAGTAATGACTCTTCCCTGCCAGTCTCTCAATGATCTGATCAATAAAGAGCAGGGGGAAATGATCCTTCTTGGTGGCCTGGTTCAGTCATCTGTAATCTACGCAGAACCACCAAGAAGTGGGTACTCGGGTAGCGATCTCCTCTCCAGACTCACCTGACAACTGTAGTGATGCCCGTCTTCTTGGGCACCACATGCAATGGACTGAGCTACCACTTGGAGTCGGAGATGGGGTAGATAAAATTGGCGCTCCACAATTTTGAGGATCTCCTTCATGACAACATCTTGAAGGTTCGGGTTCAGCCATCGCTGGAACTCATGCGACGTCTTCACGT
The DNA here is from genome assembly GCA_037367405.1 of Ottelia alismoides. Lineage (NCBI taxonomy): Eukaryota > Viridiplantae > Streptophyta > Magnoliopsida > Alismatales > Hydrocharitaceae > Ottelia > Ottelia alismoides. Next base: position 459,275 of record JAZKJV010011092.1, read on the forward strand.
CCTCCTCAAGATAGATATGGTGGGAGCACAGGGCCGAACTTTTCCCCTGGAGATTGGTTACACTCCATCCTATTGCCTTTCGGTTCTTTTCAAGAACCCCCATCAGACGAGATTCCTGCTCTCCAGTCAAATCTGATGAGATAATGACTGGGTACATCTCATGCTCGCCCGCAAGGAACCTATACTTCAGTGATGAAGGAAGCGGCTTCAGCTCTGGGACAACACTGTGCTGGTGGATCTGGCCTCTGAAAGGTCTGAGTGACGGCGGCCAAATCTGTAGGGGAGAATGGAAACTCTCTCTCGCAATCTGAATCAGGCGAAGGCTGCTCTATTAGTGTATCTCTGCTCGATGTGGAATCTGCCTCCTCTAGTTGTCGGCTCTGTGGAAGTCATACACGGTATCAAATCATTAAACTCAGCCCCAGTCAAAATCTGACTTCGAGGGATCTGTATCAGAATCACAAACAAAATCTGCCTTGCGATCGGGGACCGGCTCTGTTGCCTGAGAAGTATCCTGGACCAGGGTACGCTATCCAAGCCTTTCCTCTGCTATCATCTGTGCATCAACAAACTCTGAATGTGAGAGGATGGCATGTGTTTGCTGGGCTTTCCCAAACTGCCTCGTCATCTGTGATCACAAGTCGCGGTCCAGGTGGATGTCTCGCCCTGCATGTGTCTTCTGCTCTGAATCAGAAGTCTGCTCGGAGCAAGCTGAATCTCGGGCTCTAGTCTCCTCGATCATCTCTATTTGTATACTCTATCCCTCGACGCGAAAGTATACCTTCCCGCTATCATGATCGGATATCGCTTGGCGGTGGCCAAGAACGGACGTCCTAAAATGATGGGGGTATCGGTCACGGACTCAGGGATCTCCATGTCCAACACAATGAAGTCCACGGGAATTTCATGCACTGAATCGTGACGACAACATCCTTCAGCAACTCCTTTGGCCTCTTGATAGATCGATCAGCAAACTAAAGGACCGTCCGTCTCTATCGTAGAGGGCCCAACTTCAAGCGGTCGAGTAGGGCTGCTGAAGTAGGTTGATCGAAGACCCGCTGTCTTATAGAGTACGATCAAACCTCTGCTCCTGAATATGGCATCTAACATACGGGGCTTCGGCATCTGGCCTCTAGGCTGGCAGACGGTTCTGAATCGTGTTGCAGGTGGCACAGTGAACATGTGGATCTCTGACTGGTGGTTCCCCCTCTTCCTCTGAACTATGGTCCTATATCTGAATGAATCGTTGGAAGAGAGGATGTGCTCCAAGGCCTTATGTAGAGTCGGTTTTATCTGAAAGCGGTCCATCATGTGATGGCTGAACTCTAGCTGGTATGACTTTTTGGGTTTTCTTTTTTATGCCCCTTAGCCAAGCGGAGTGCTTGGGGAAAGGGACTGCTAGGTCCTTCTCAAATGAAGGACTAGGAGAGGGTATGGCTTCTCAAGAACGGTAGACTCCACACATACATCATCAATCACCACAGGTGGATCAGAATAAATCAAACCCTTTCCTTAATCACAGAAATGTCCTGAGGTACATGAACATAAGGAAAAATAATAGGACTAGCAGTAGAGTGTTGGTGGCCTCAGCACCACCCTCGGCATCTGGCTGTGCGGCATCAGTATTGCGCTCTGGCTCGGCATCACAAGTGGTGGCCTCAGTACCACCTCCTCCATCAGGTGAAATGACAACCTCAATACCGTCGACTGGATCAACATCTGTGGTGGCATCAGTAACCACCATCATCATCCCTAGCAGCATCAGGCACCGCTCCTCTCCTCGCCTGGCGCTCAAGAAGTGTCATCGAGTCATTCTCAGACGAGCGCCGCCTCATGCATCCTACCGCTCCTAACTATAACAAAGTTCAGCATCAAATAGATATGCGGAAATGTCCACCATGTGAATCACTAGGAGTGGTGGACTCTATGAACTCTACCTGCTCAGATTTCCTCTTCAGGATGTTGGGGTTCGGCTCAATCTGTGCGGGATGGCGGCCTTCCTCTCACGATCTCCCTCATCTCCTGACGAACTCGTCCATCTCCCGTCAAAATGTAGCCTGCTGCTCGGACATGAGGCGGGCTAGGTCATCCAAGGCAGGGTTCTCGTAGGTCGCCACATGAGAACCTGATGGGTGGCCTCGCTTGTAATGAGGTTGCTGCTGCTGCTGTGGTGAGGGTGAGAAGGGTACTACTGCTGATGACGTTGCTCTTGCCTCCAAGGTTGTCCCTGCTGATAGGGACGAGGACCATACTGCTGGTATGGGGATGACAATTGCTGCTGCTGAACTGGTGGCTGGTGCTGCTAGTGTCGCTCACACTGTTGGCTGTACTGGCCACCCTAGGCTAGAGGCTGCTGCTAGGAACTACCGGCCAACCAGCAGAATCCGGGATGGTCTTGTCGGATACCGGGCTGCGGTCGGTCGTACCAAATCCCGTTGACATCCATAAACGGCTCATGCTCATATGAGGGCAGGGGATGTACTGTCAGCGGCTGATCTGGCCGGTAAACCACCATCTGAGTGTCTAGGGATGGTGGTGAATGGTAAGACTGTGGTGGCTGCTGGTACGACTCCACCTGGACTTGGTGAACCTATCACTACTGACTGGAGTGCTGGGACGAGCTACCACTGCTACTCGGATCTCCTCGTGACCTGAGACGGGGATGAGAAGCCATCTGTGCCTCCTAGAGACACATGATCTGTGTCTTCATGTCACTCAGCGTCTGCGCCATCTGATTGATCTGTGTCATGCCCTGGCACTGCTTCTTCTCTATCAGCTTGATCCGGTCCAGCTTCTCGCTGATGATGCCCATATCTGCTGTTGTGGACTCGGCCAGTACGACTGTCGTGGACAACATGGAAGGACCGGTATCGACCCGTGCTATCCTCTGAAACTGCACGGTCTGTGGTTGTGGGCGTCCCTGGGTGTAGAGTCGGGTCTGGGACATCACTGTATTGTTCTTGGCCATCTCCTCATAGATGGCCCAGACTTGCTCCTCATCCATGGCGAAGTAGGAACCACCACACGAAGTGTTCACTAGGCCATGCACCTCTGGTGTCAACCCGCAGAAGAAGCTCTGAACTAGGTTCGGCTTCGAAATGTCATGGTGCGGGTATCTATCGGTAAGCTCTCTGTACCTCTCCCATGCCTCATGGAACTGCTCGTTGGGGAGCATGGAGAAGTTGCTGATTAGGGCCCTCGCTGCATTGGTCCGCCCGAGTGGATAGTACTTGTTCAAGTACTCGGTGCGGAGCTGCTCCCAGGTATGGACAAACCTCCCCAAGTGCTTCAGCCAGTTGGCTGCTATGTCGACCAAGGAGAAGGGGAAGGCAATCATCCTAATGGTGTCCTCATCCACCTGCCGATCGTGGATGGTACTGCTGATCATCTCGAATTCATGGAGGTTGAGATGGGGCTCCTCAGTCGCGAGCCCGTGGAAACAGGGTAGAAGCTGAATGGTCTGTGGGGGGAACTTGAAGTCCCCCACGATCGCCGGAAGAACTATCAACTGGTGAGTAAGCATCGATCTGGGATTATGCAACTCCCACATCAGTCTGGCTCTTGTTGCTGCTGCTGTCGGCTGGACTGGCTCATCGGGCTGATCGGGTATCTCTGGCCTACCTCCTGTGGCTCTCGGCTGCTCTCGGTCAGCTCTCATCTGCTCCATCTCTCTCCTCATCTCAACCATGAAAGCTCCCTGGTCCCTAATCTGCTGGTGCATCATCTCGAGGGAAGCTATCAAGGTGTTGTTGATCGCACCTCGTCTAGGACGTAAGTATGCTCTGCTCATGGGCCTCCAGTGCAGTCATCGCTGCTGTCGGCCATGATCTCTGCAAAGGCAAAAGACCCAAGCTCAGGTGCCAAAATATAATCTCTCTGTTGCTTTGTCTGATCGGGCTCCTCTAGACTGTCAGAAGAAAGGTGGTCGGGGGGGACAAGATGGAAGCGAACTCAGGTTCGGAGAGTGGGTCTCGACTCTCGCGAACCGACCTAGATGAACGGGCTAGAGTGCTCGTAAGCGGTGCAGCCAAAGGCTGCTTAAGGGACCTCCGACCCATCATCGTGATCTGGTGAGTCGGGCGGATTGGATCTGGAAAGCAAACATGATCAGGAGAACAAACCCCAAGTTCACCAACACGACGCGAGCTGATAATCGTAAGAGTTCGGTCTTTTATCTTGTCTTTTTTATTTTGGTGATAATATAGTCTAAAAGAGTGATTAAGTGAGCTGTTGGGAATCCAATGCCCCCAGGATACTGTCCTGATCCCGAACTAGATCTTTCCCAGCCAGTACAAGCCGTGGACCGTTTACCGGCTACCCGATCGGCTAGCTCTATTAAGGATATCGCGACACGCTTTACTGGAGACCGGAGCGATTCTCACTGGAGAACGACTAGCCCAGAAGCAGTAGTCTGAAAGACGGTTGGATGTGGCTCTACCTAGTGCATGTGTCACTCTCTCACCCAATCAAACCATACAAGGAGGGGGTTGCTGTCCCAATACAGATTTTTTGTGAAGTGTCGTTTAGGTCCAATTTGCTTTAGTAGTCCCAAATTTTATAGTTTTTCCTTTTTAAATATTTTTCAAGAAAACAAACGCCTAACAAATTTTTTGGGTTCTCCTGATTATTTTAAGTCCAGAAAACAGGGGGAGAAAATGAAAAAGTCGATGCGTGATGAAATCAATGATGCATGCTGAGTAAGAAAGGCATACCTGACTCAAGCACTCTACATGCAGGGTGATCCGCGCATAAAAGAAAGACTGAAAGTAAGCTACCTATATGATGCACGAGGAAATCAGCCTTAACGAAGCAATTTCTACACAGGAAGAACCGATGACTAACGTGTCAACAGGAGGGGTCGGAGTCCGGTCTCGGATGTCGATCGGTGCCCGCCACAACGGGTCCTGCCAACGCTGTATACGACTTCTAGCGGTGCGTGACCCCTCAAGTGACCAGGTTAGCCTTTTTTTTTAAAATTTTTAATTAGGTCCAAATTACGATCTAATAGGAAGAGGCAGATAATTAGGTATTTGGATCCTAATCAATTACGTCACAATCAGTAGAAAATCCTAAGCTAAGACCAAAATCGCGTAAATCAGATAAGCAGTAAATAAAAGAAATTGAAAAATAAAATAAAATCGGCGTAAATGACGACGAGGTCCCCCGAGCACATCGGTGCTCGGCGAAACAGACCCCGCAATCCACAAGTCTGGCTGAAAGTCTTGGCTGTTCCTATATTATTACAATAATCCAAATAAAATAAAACTAAAACCACTCCTCTCCCGCTCAACCTCTCGCTCTCTCCTGCGGCTCCGTACAGAAGGGAGCTGCCTCCGGCTTCCGCGGTTGCTTTGGCTCTCCAAAGAAAGCCGCCTCGGTCCTTGGGCCCTCTCAAGAAGTCAAACAGAAGTGTCAGAAACAATTATTATAAAAATTAAGCAAGATAAAATAAAATAAAACAAACTATATACAAAAATAGAAATAGACACACAAAACAAAAACATTCAAAAACAAAAGAAAATAAAATAAAAAGAAAACAAAGAAAATCAAAAAGCCGCGAAAAGCCGTCGATGAAAGAAAAGTCGTGGGAAAAGCTGCAAAAAACAAAACCAAACAAAAACGAAAACAAAGACTACTAAGCCATGCTCCCCGGCAATGGTGCCATTCTGATGTGATCGAATGATCCTCTCACAGATCTGGAATGGGATATAAAATCAATCAAGGGTCGTTGCGACCCGGATCTCGAGACTCGGTCCATCAAGAAAATCAGGAACCACAAAAATAAGGAAACAAATCAATAAAATCAACAGCGGTCCTCGCTATTTATTTAACCTGGTATAGTTACCAGGGTCGGACACAAGGAGACCGAATTGGCCAATACGGCCTACAAAGTAGTCTAAAATAAAATAAAATAAAATAAAATAAAAAGAAATGTGTTTTTGGTGGATTTTTATATCTTTTTATTTTTTATATTTTTCATAATAAAGGATATATAAAAACAAAGGAAAAGCTCACAAACAACTATTTATAAAACACAACAAATATGGTCAGAAAAATCAGATAATTTTTTTTATATTTTTCAGTGTTTTTGATAATTTTCTGAGAATTTTATAATTTTTAGTTGATTTTATAAAAATAAAAAAGGACACAAACAGTGACAAAGTGTGCAGTCAGATTTGAAAGGCTAATTAAAAATAACTAATTATCCTATAAAAATCTAATGGCAATTTTTATGAAAAGTAAAAATAAAAATTAAACTAAAGAAACTGAAATTGCATTTTTTTGGTTTTTATAGAATTTTTAATAATTTTTATAAAGTTTTTATGGTTTTTAAATTTTTATAGGTTTTATAAATCCAAATAGGTTGAAAATCGAATTGAAGCTCAAACACAACAAAATAAACAAGTCCTAATTTTCTAGAATTTCTAAAGGTATGTTTTTATTTTTAATTGATTTTCTGATGCAGACAGTACCAAAAATGAAGGTTTTTTTAAAATAACAAAAAGCAACAAAAATGTTCCAAAAAATTAGTAAATTTTTAAACATTGGCAGGAGCCACGTATTCAAATTTCACTGGATTTGGATTTAATTTGATATTTTATTTAATAAAAACAAAATCTACAGCATACATAGGGACCTATATGCAAGAAAACAAAGTTTTAGGGCTAAAGTGGAACTCGTGCTAGAAACTATAAGGGCATCAGCGTAAAAATCACATCAAATTCGTACATGTCAAAAATTATATGCACAGGGGTATACACGTAATTTTTAAAACTTAAACTACAATCCAGAACAGTCACAAAACCCCAGCCTCAAACATGCAATTTGCCCACAATATCACGTTCCTAGTACGTGGTTCACATTCACATGGACCAAAGTGTAATTCTAATTAATAAACATACAAACTGTAACACCTTTGAACTACAGGATCAAAGTTACAAAAAGTCCAACAAGCGCGTGTCGAAACACGTGTCTCACACAAAAAGGGACTGAATAGCAAATATTCTAAACTAGAGGTCCAAATATGCAAAATAACCAAGTGTGCACATTTATTTCATAGACTAAATAAAAACTGTAGGGGTATGGGCGCAAGTTACCCAGCTGAGGCGCGTGAGAGGCGCGTGAACGCCAGGTGTCGAGCGGTGGATGGCTGCACATGCACGTTCCTGATGAAGCCCTCTGGAGAATCCAACGGTATTGGCGCGAGGGCGATCGTGGGGGAAGCGTGGCGGTCAGATCATGCATCTGACGGTCTGATGGTGGCAGACCACATGCGACTGTGATGAAGATTGGCACGAAAGGGCGATCCGTTGGCTGCGAGAGGATCAGGAAGAACTCCTCCTGGGCGAGCTTCTCCGGCTATCTGGAGGCGATCCAAACGGCCGATGGAAGATCGGAGAGGTGAGTTCTCCTCGCGATGGTGTTCCGCGTCAGGTGTTGGCCTCCGATGAGGGCCCCAATGGTCGGATCCTCCGGCGAGGGAGGAGAGACCTGGAGCAGCTCCAGCGAAGGGTTGAAGTGCGGCCAAGGGGAATCTCTGGCGCTTATTGACATGCAAAAAGAAGCTCTTGCTCAGAGGGATGCTCCTGTATAGGTTATTGGCAAAAAGATAAGGAGAAGCGGTGTGAATGGGCAACAGGGTGATCCGACGAAGGTGATGGGAGGAACTCAACTCGATCGAGGCTTAGATGGGCCAGCTCGAGGTGATCAGGTCGCGTAGTTAAGGTGGCGATGAGTCGGAGAGTCGATCGATACGGTTAAGATGGAGTGGCGGAGCTAGGATGCGAAAATCGAAGATGAATTATGCTAAAGAGGCTAAAGAATCTACCTGATGGTCGGAGTAGACTGGGGAGGAGACACGGGTTCTTCGGTGATCTTCGCCTCGATGGAGCGTTGCCTCCAGAGGCTCGAGCTTCGTCGGCGGCTGAGCACGACGACGAAGGTCGCCGGACCTGTGTTGCACACCTCCGAATCCTCACTCAGACACTCGAGCTCACTCGCTGTCACTCAAGGAACACGGTGGAGGTCTTGGGAGTCGAAGACGAGAGCCAAAGGTATGGCTAATGGAGGAAGATGATGAGACTATATAGTGGTAGGGATCCGGCAAAGATGGAGTCGGACATGGCATTCTGATGCACGGATCCCTGGGAAGATCCCCTGGCGTGGATCAGGGATGAATCAATTTTAATCGGGGCTCGAGGTTTAGGGAAATCGCTGGAGGATCAGATCGTGAAAAATGGGAGAAATCGGGTCCTCAGTGCAGATCCGCGCAAAGTGGTCCAGGGCGGCAGTTGACCGGGGGTCAACGTTCCCTGTGAACCAATCAGGAGTCGCCACGTATTAATTATTTTTAAATTATATTAAAAATAGTAGATGGCTTTATTTCAAAATATTTTCAAAATGGAAAATGTTTATTTATTTTCAAAGTATTTTTTAGTAATTTTTATTTGTTTTTTTTAAATATAAATTACGATTTTACATTATATTGTTATTATATACAGGTATATTTACCTATGTGTTTTTTATTTTTATTTTTAATTATTTTTTATGTACTTTTATTTTAATTTTATATTTTATTTATTTACACAATAAAATATGGAATATAAAGAGATTTTTATTAATTAATTACGAGGGTGAAATAATTACAACTTTTATTCTATATACATGGTATATATACATTGTTGATAGAGAATTTATTTATTTTATTTTTCTTTTGTTTTTCCCATTTTTATTTTGTTTTATTTTTATAAATATGTACAAAATATGGGAAGCACAAATATATTTTTATTTTTAGAAAATAAATTATTTACATATAAAGGGATATTTACACCATGTTGAGTCACCCTATCTCTTTCTACTTATTTTATTTTGCGGTCAGGCCCTTGTGGAACCTTCCCTTGGGTTCTGGTCACTCAATATTTATTCTAAATATTTTCCTCTTTTTCTTTATGTCTTTATTCTTTTATTTTTGCACAAAAACATGCTAATTATTAATATTTATACAATGCATGCTAACTGTTAAATTATTTAATTTACGCAAATATACATGGTTTTTTGCAAAGGTTTTTAACTAAAATAAAAGAATAAAGAGTGATGAACGAGGATTCATCAACAACCCCCCTCCCCATCCCCCCTCCCGACCTGCAAGCTTCGAAACACCCCCCTCCCCCCCGTGCATGCCTGGGTGCCCATCCTCCCCAAGGCAACCCTGGGAGCCTCCCCCGCACCATGCATGCTTACAAGGTCCGAGACAACCCCCCGCACCATGCGTGCCTACGCATGCCTGGGATGCCCCTCCTTCCCAAGCCCCGACGACCCAGGAGCCCCGACAAACAAATTGAGCTTTCAAGCGATCACCTCCAACAGCCCCCTCTTCCTCAACTTTCTCCTGCATCCTCAACTCCCGCACCAAGATGATGGAGAGAGATGAAATGGCATGATTTGCAAATAAGAATATGTATTAGGGGCAACTGTGTCTTTTCCTTAACCAAAACTATCATGGATAACGAGCATCTCAAAGGGAAGATAACACAGGGTTATGTTGTGTAAGAGTTAAGCATTAATCAGGGTTTCTCATGTAATTCGTGATTATGCAGAGTTATGAATGTTATTACGAAATTACTCAGGGTTATGGGTGTAAATATCCCAAAGAAAAAAGACCATATCTCTAGTCTTCACTATATTAACTAGGTAAAAATGGAGGTTGCTATGTACAATAATTGTGAATTATGGGTCCATTTATGTTCATCATTCTTTGAGTTGGTAGATCGATGAGTTTTTGAGTTCTTATTTTTTCTTGAGTTTGTCTCCCTTTCTTTGTCTTTATTATTTTCTTCTTTATTTACTCGTGATATCGGGTCTTGGTCTTCACTTTTGTAGCCGGATTTTGCAGCTGTCGCCTTGCACAAATCACCCTACCTCTGGCCTGATTCAAGAATACTCTTCTTGGACCACAATTTTGTCTTCGTTTCGCCATACTCTCCCATCCTCCTCGGTCCCTTCTATATCATCCCTTATTTTACCCAGGAATGATGTGCTATTAGATGATACTCGCATCGAGGTTTTGATTAAATGACATATTTGAGTAAGTCGGGAAGATTTGAGTAGTGTGCTATTTTGGGTGGGTATGAATCTGATATGTGCATATTGAGGATTCTGATTTTTGGCATGATTACAAGTGTGATTCTTTATTGGGGATTTTTGATCTCGCACACCGGATTGAGGATGAGATCCATTTCTGATTATCTGACGATGTGACTTCTAGTCAGTTCTACCCATTTTGATTCAGTCGTTTGATGTACTATCTATGTTTGTGCTTCAAAGTTATTGTACATGTATAACCTACATGATTTCGCTCATCTTCTTGACTGGTTCATCCTCCATCTCCTAAACTTCCTATCCCCATATAGCACTTGGAGGATCTCCTTCTGACATCTTGATCCATCTCAGTTGATTTGGTTGATTTGAGGGACTGCATTGCAATGTCCCTGATAATTTCTTATCCATGTCATATCCTTATGTCCTCTTACTAACGATTGATCGATTATTTAGGACCTGAGAATTGATGCCAGCATTACCCTTATTTTCATTGACTTATTTTGCATTACTCCGTGAGGACTATCTACAAGAGAATGCAATATTTTCTTTACTACCGGTTTTAGTCACTTCTTGTGTGTCCATCTTGGTGGGGCACGAAATCAAGTTGTTTGATATGAGTAGTCGATCTCACTATCTGATTGTGTATCTAATTTGTCAAAACATAAGACCACCTGTCCTATTAGTTTGGACTCCTTTGAGTCCTCTCTCCTTGATGGTCCTCGCTAGAATGAGTCATAATCTTCTGATCATTCCACGCCTAGTTCACAATACTCTTCGAGGATTATCTGCAAGAGATGGTGACATCTTCGAGGTCTGTTGGTCTCTTTTGCTAGGTAGTCGATCTATCGCCTACCGAGACCGCTTCTGTTGATCCATCTAATGGATCTCACTCCTTTGAGTCTACTCACATTGATGACCCTCGCAAGGATGAGTCCTATTTTGATTATTCATTGCTTAGAATGTATCACTCCTGAGGGATATCTGCGGGATGATACATCATTTTGTAGGTACTCGGTTTCACTACTGATGTCTCCACTCTAGTGAAGTACGAAGACGGGTCTTCTTATTTGTATATTCAGTCTCATCTCTAATTGTGTATTCTATGTGGTGGATCATGAGACCGAGTGTTCTGATTTTTCTAAGACCTCTAACCCTTCTGAGTTCGCTCACCCTGATGTCCCTCGCAAGGTTGAGCCATGTACTGTGATATACGATGTGTTCTTGATGCTTCGACATTATGTCCACCGGATATCGAGCTGTGTAGAGAGTATCATGTTCTTCACTTGTCGTATTTTCCAAAGACTTTGATTGACATGGAGGAATCTATATTGATCCTTCCTTGTCCATGTCTTACTCTATTCCTATGAGCTGATGTTCTGCTTCTCTCTATTGGATCTGGGCTTACTTTTTGATCTGTTTTTAATGGTAGCTAACATCCACCTGATTCCATTAGGGTGTCTTTCTCTTTCCAGTTGCGTCACCGTTCTCACAGGGAGACGGTGATGAAAGTGTAGTATTCAACTATCAGATACAGTCCTGCACTTCGCTATTCTTTAGTGCTTGTATATATATTTTTTGTCTTTCCATTCTTTCTTTCTCCCGTATGTCATGTTTGCCCCAAATCATTTGCCATTATTATGTGTCTATAATTAGGACGTACTTTATCCTAAGTATAGGGGGTGCACATATTATGTTGTTCTTTCTCCATTCTATTTCATCACTTATGTTGGTGTCTATACCTAGGGCTCTTTTACCCTAAGTATAGTCGGAGTGATGTGTAAATTCTTCCTGTGATTCTATATTTTTATCGTATCTTTAATATTGATCCCCTCCCTTGTCTCCGCTCTTATTGATTTTCTCTACTATACTTAGGGATATCTTACCCTAAGTATGGGGAGAGATGGACCAAGCTATGACTTGTTTATTCCCACCCTCTTCCCTCCCTACATGTCGATACAACCTGCAATACTTGGGATTAATTCATCTTAACTAAAAAGGGGACGGTCGACTTCTCATTCATTTATTCATTCATTCCTTATTTAGTCGTGTAGAATATGCTTTTCTGTACTCAATACAAGTTATGTCTTCTCTTTTTCTTTTTGATCTATGAGGACATACCTCAAGCTAAGTATAAGGGGGTCGTATATACTTTGTATATACTTTAGTCATAATTCTACTTTCGTATTTCCAAAAAAAGTATGGGAAAAAGACTATAATATACATATACATTTCAATTAATAAAAAGATATATATTATTCCTCAAAATTCTTTTTGTATAAAATGATTAATAAATTAGGTAAAAATGTTTTGCAAAATGTTTGAAAAATATTATGGAAACTGATGAAAAATCGTTCAAAAACTATTTGAAATATATTTTGTAAATTTTTTCAACCTTTGTAAAATTGTTTTGTTTGTAAAATTTATTTGCTTTGTGTAAAATAAAATTATTTTTAAAACCTATTTGCAAATGGTTTTGAAAATAATTGCAAAATTATTTGAAAAATCTCTATATACTTTTTGAAAAATCTTTGCAAAATGGGTTTCAACTGTTTGTAAATATATTTCCAAAAATTATTTTAGACTATTGTTTTCAAAATTATTTGTAAAATTATTTCAAATAACTTTGATTAATATATACATCGTACAAATAAATAAACATTTTTCACCAACTGTATATATATATCTCTTTATAAAAATCATTAACACTCCTCTTGTAAATTCTTTAAACCTCAATTCTAGAAAATAATAGATGCATGTCCATGTAAATATCTGCACATACTTTCTTTTGTGTTACAATTTTTATGTTTTTTGAAAATCCCAAAAACATTTGCAAAACCTTATTGAAAATTTGCATTAAAACTCGTAAAATCTTATTAAAAATCCATAAAATTTTCAAATTTGAAAATTGCAACACAAAAATATTTTTGCATTGTACATAGCATTTGCATTTTTTGGGTTGAGTTTGATAATTGTACAAGTCTGTATAAAATATTAAGATTTGAGCTTGGTTGGACCTTAAATATACTTAATCATATGAACCTTATAGGAACTGGAATTGAGGTACTTCAGGTCCAGTTGACTTAATTCTTTGAGATAACGAAACTTGGTTCAATGTCATCCTGACTTCCTAAGTAGAGTAATTCAAATCATACACACGACTCTTGTTGTTAATGACCTTGCTTGTACACATGCACCTTTTACTTCGCTCACCTCGGTTGAAGTGGTAGAGGGTTGTATTTGTCTGCATGAGACACAAGCCAATTGAAACATCAGAAGTCACACTTTTAAGGCCATTGTACCCCAACCCTATCCAATGGTGACGAGGTCTAAAGACAGAAGTTGTGGGGTTGCAATAATGCTTCAAAAGATGGATAGTCTACTGGCTCATGAAGAAAAAGTCCTTATGTAAATGCTATTGTAAATAGTATCCAAAAAATGGAAAAATCAATAACTCCAAAAAAGTGGGCGTTCTTGAATGAAAATAAAATGTCTGTCGGAGTGTACATATTTGTATAGTCAACAACTAAACTTGAGCATCAAAGTCATATGTTTTTGAGCATGCAATTGGATGACTTGGCTACACTAGTCAAGCATCCTAGGATAGGTAGCTACACTGGCTACCAGCCATCTTCTGTCCGCCTCTTCTTCTTGAGCTCGTTGTCACTTGAACTTAGAAGGACATACCCCACTAATCGAGGAAAGAGTTCTTGGATTAGGGAATTAGGGTCACCTTGTTGGAGAAGATGGACTTTTACCGCTTCAACTGAGGAGAGCTACATGTCACATACACTATCCAAGATAGATTCATAGTGATAAGGGTTTGCGTATAAGTTGAAGTATTCTGACCTGGCTATTGAGGAGACTTGAGCAGGGTTTTGTGATTCTCGAATGTTGTTGTGTTTCAAATCTATTTTACAATAAGGTCCCGACCGCACCTAACATCTAAAGGTCTAACTTAAGTTCCAAACTTTGATTTTGTGAAGACAAGTTTAAAATTATTCTATCATTTTGGCCTTAAAACCTCTATATAATGCTTGTAAATAACATTATTTTGTATAATTAAAATTCATTATTGGTTCCATTTCTTGTATAAAAACAGTGTTTTTTACGCCAAAATTACAGAAAAAAGGAAAAAAAGAAAACGAATAAAATACCAAAGGTATTTTATGACCCTAATTCTGAAGACCAAGTCAAGAATTGATTTGGTCGACAAGGAATAAAGTAGGGGGAGATAAGGGCCAAATATACAATAAAAATCCCATTTATTTATATACCAATTTGCATTTTTGAGACCTATTTTATTTCTATTACTTATACCTCAAATAAACAAACTTTGTACATGAAATTGTAGATAAAAAATATAAATAAAAATATTAAATTGATTTCATACAAAATAATATACAATATACATTTTACATTCTAAATAAAAAGCCAAAACCCAAACTTTCCAAAACCATATCTCCTTAATAAAAAAACTCCAAATGCCTCAAAATCACCTTTAATTATATATAATAAGCTATTTATTGAAGGTGGTTTCATTTGATTTTGAGTTAAGATGTAAAAGTTAGTTTTTGGATACATATTGTATTGTATACCTAAATTACATATTCATTTTATTTAGTCTTTATTATTTATAGAATTTCATATTTTTATAATTTCACAAATATTATTTGTAGTATATGTACATATTTATAATAGAATAAATTCATAAAAAAACACTAAAATAAAATAACCTATAGAAATACATAGATGAAATACGTATACTTATACATAAAAATCTATACCGCTTTTTATTGAAGTGTATAAAATACATAAGAAAAATATAATAACAATACATTTATGAACCTAAAAATAATTAAAAATATATAAAATTTGAAAAAAAGTAATAAAAAACAAAATAAAAATAAAAATAAAATGTATAAAATATGGGTCAAAATACATATAAAATACATTGTAAAAAGTAACTTCCAATAAATTAACTAATATAAATAAATAAAAACAATAATAAAATACTACATAAAATAATAAACATTTTTAATTTATAAAAAAATTTAATAAAATCATTTACTATTTTTAATTCATTTATTTTCGAATAAAGGTCCTATTTTGTCCTGTAGCTCTCCACGCGGACCAATAAGGTGTCAAGGATTGTTGAACCATGTCAACTCCCTCCCTAAAGCTTCTGTCTTGTTCAAATGTCAAGTCTCACCTTTACTTCCTTTTTTCCCGCTTCCACTAGATATTCCTTACCCTCGAGCCCTTCAGAACCTTTGATCATTGATCTTCCTTGATTCTTTCCAAAACCCTAGATCTTCTGTACATAGCACTAATCATTCGCTAGACCTAGGTTAATAAGGGTCGAAACCCATGATCATAAATAAATCTTTCCATACTTTGGTCTACATTTGATCCCTTTTTGATCCCTGAAACCCCCTATCCTTGGACAAGTGAATCTCCAGGTGACAGATGGCGCACCCCTGAGGTGTTGGTATGGTTGATAAAGGAGGAGATGCGACCCACAGCAGACCTCCGACCTGTCCTACTCCATGGTCACTCCGACCATGTTCGAGCTACTCCTTTACTAATTCTATGCAGTTGTAGTTCCATGTTTTCATTTTATGTGATTTATTTCATGTTTTAGTTACCGCTTTAGCTTAAATTAGGTTAGTTTCCTCACCGGAGCCCTAGAGCTCCGGCCACAGTTCCACGTCATCCTACAACCATCCCGACCACTGTGACGATCCCATCACCTTCCCTTTCCATTTCTTCATCTTTCTCCCTTCACCAGCTACAATGACCACTCCTTAATATGGTGATCCGTGCTCCCTATGACGCCACTTTGCCGGAGCACTCCACCCACTACATCTCCCACTCATCTCATGCCTAATTGAGTCGAGGAACTTTACCCTCGACTTGTGAGTTTGTTTGTGCAGGTTCCATGCCGAGAAGGCCCCCATCTGGGGTAGTTTTGAGGTTCAAGAACAGCTCCAGGTAAACTCGACCTCCAAGTCTCAATCAACGACCCACAGATATTTGTGAGGCCACCAATCAACGCGGAACCCTTCCAGCGTGCTCTCGAACACTTCACCATCTTGATCAATGTCCGAAGGAGGCATCTCGGGCCGATCGAACGAGCTCCAGAGAAGCCTGCTTCCTAGTTCTTCCATGTCCATCCAGGACCGTACGATCATGCCATGTTCTTTGCATGGATGGAAAACCACACCTGATCAGCTTCTGAACTCCCTACAAAAGAAACAGAGAAAATGTATCACGATCATTGTATCGACCAGGTGAGTTTTACCAGAAATGATTGAAGGATATGGGATAATCCTCAAGCGCATCACGAAAGCGTGAGCATCGTATCGAATACAAAGAAGAACGACTAGTTGTACTAGTTGTTCAATGCAGCGGAATTTAAAAAAAATTCATGTGATGAAACCATATGATCCAATAATGATTCTCGGACCGTTACATCTAAAACCACATCAAGTATAAAGGAATACCTCTTGTAGTGTGCTTGATCGAGTCTCTAGGAAAAGAGGTCTCCTATCTCAATCCAATCATCGGAAAAGACGCTTGCGAGAGTGGGGATGAGTCGCGTGATCCTCGCAATCCAGAGAGTTGATTCAAGCACGGTGAACTCCTGATCTCATCGTACGAGATCGAACACCATCTTCACAAGCGTAGCACTCCAAAGAAGATGGAGAACTGAAGAACGTCGAGGCAACAGTGCGGTGGCGAAGCGATGACGAAGCTCTCCTCTAGGGTTTGGTGGACGACTACCAAGGAGAGAAGAGGAGAAGAGGCTTGACGTGTGGGAAGGGAAGAGAGAGATGAGCTTCTATTGCAAAACCCTAGTGAGCGTGGTATGCCTCCCTATTTATAGGGTTTTGGGATCCATGGATCACAATCCATGGGACACATAAAATTAGTGGATGAGATTGATTTATATTTAATCTAATGGTCAAGATTATTGTCAGTAAAAATCCAACAACAAATAATTTAATATAGATTAAATATATTCAAATGCAATTCAATCCAAAATTAAATCAAACAAATAAAGAGATAATCAACATGGAGATTACATCTCCCCTTGGAATATGGTGGCCGGCCACCAATTCCATATAAGACTTGGTAGCTGTCCACTTGTTTCCATGTTGAGGCAATCTCATGAAATCTCATGAGACTGCATATCTCCATTAAAATCTCCATTATTTATTCCAACAACTTTTGTTGTGATTTATTCTTCAAAAATAATTCATAATTAA
This sequence comes from Ottelia alismoides, assembly GCA_037367405.1. Classification (NCBI taxonomy): domain Eukaryota; kingdom Viridiplantae; phylum Streptophyta; class Magnoliopsida; order Alismatales; family Hydrocharitaceae; genus Ottelia; species Ottelia alismoides. Next base: position 476,641 of record JAZKJV010011092.1, read on the forward strand.
TTTTGAGAATATTGCAATCTTGCCATTTGAAATTTGTGAATCACATTCACAACCCGAAACAAAATATAATTTGCATTTTCAATTAATTACACAATATGTATCCAATAGACATCAATAATTAATTAACAAAAATAGATTATAAATAGCTCTCTCCAATTTATTATAAATCAAATTTATAATATATTATGAATAATTGGATATTTCTATCCACATTATTCTCGTCCACAATAATTAAATCACATTTAATTATACTCGATAATTTCTGCATGCATTAAGATAATTAAATCATATTTAATTACCATTATCTTAATGCTTAGATATAATTGTACTTTGGAGTTATTCTTGAACCCTTTCAAGAATAATGCAATTTCTCCGCAGATACTTGGAGATAAGGACAAGGAGATTGTATTGTTCCACGTACAGTGACTTGGATATTGAGATCATATCTCAAATCCAGATCTCATGGACCTCCCATAGATGCTTGATTAAATCAAGGCCGCAAACCTAATCTTCTCATTGAATTTGAATCTCATTCAGATCAATGTCCAATACATGGACTCAGATTAGGTCACTTCTCTACTGAGAGGAGTCACTAAAATACAAACATGTTTCATCACTCCCTTGGAATGGAAGCGTCATGGTTATACAACCGTTTATGATTACATCACCCTCAGGTATTCCCAACACCTATACATGTTGCATACTGGAAGACCTATGATCATTCTGAAGATGTAGATCAATTTTACACTGTCATCTTCAGGGTTTGATCACCAAGTTTCTCAATCTTGGTCATTGGGAATTGGTATAGATCATATGCTTTCCCAAAGCATATATCTTACGTTCAAATTCATGTCATGTTTCCAAAGCATGACGACCTTGCATGAAATTTGATCGGTCCCAATACCTCATGATTGAGGTCATGTCTCCCGGTTCACATGTGAACCTATATGATCCCTTTGAGAGTTCATATTACTCATATGCCCTTACATGCACACCAGCTCGCCGGTGTATAGATCTTGGTTAGGTCATCAACCTATTGGTCTTCCAAATCTACAAACTCAGACATATACTAACACATCTGTCTCTTGTTGGAGGATGTGTGCCTATGTTGTGATAGTATTCAACATAGGTCTTTGGTTATCTCAATCTCGTTAAGTCAACTCTTTGACTAAACTAATCTGACACCTTCGAATCTCTATTCCCATGTGGAGGACCTACATCAAGAGGTTGGCCAGATACCAGCCTAAATGAGAAAGGATTGCCATCTCCTACTCGGGCTGGAGATCATCTCTCAACAATCATTTGATGGTGCTTGATGAGTCCTCAATCTAACTCTTTAGTTGTTCATCAAGCACCAGCCTCTATGATTGAATATTTGAATCAACAACTGTTTGATTATCAAGATAGCCATGATACATAACCCTAATAGTAGTAAGGGACCTATTATGCAAATTAGTTATTCTTCATTTCAGATCAAGGAATGATATTTTGCAATAACATTTATTGCATAATGGCTCGCTGTGGGTTCGCATGTCCAACAATCTCCCACTAGCCCAAAGAGCCATTAATGGGCTAATCATTTAAACACGCACTCATGTGACAATCATAGGCTATTTAAATAGCTAGGTAAGCGGATTAGTCACTCTGATCCCGAACGACTATGCCAAGTCCTTTTACGACACTTGCATATCCCCTAGGAACGGTGCTCGCATCCAATGTGAATGTTGCATCTCATTCAACCAATATTCAATATTGTCAGTTATAGTGTCCTTGACACTATAGCTTAATAATTATTATAACCAGTATTGCCATAATCCTTATCAGAATGCCCTTATTCCTGGAGATCTGTATCTCCTAAGGTATCCATAATTAATATCTTTTAGATCACTATTTATAAAGTCTTAAGTTCTTTAAAGATAAGACTTTGAGATCACTATCTCAGGAATCTTTTCATCTTTGAAGATATTGTTATTACTACAATCAAGTGTTTTATCTCCTTAGTAGGATTAGTAACACTTACTACTCCCACTGCATGGCAGATATTTAACTTTTGTACATATCTAGCATTCACCGGGCTTCTTGTAACTAATGCACAATGGCAAGGAGTTCTAGCATTCATTTCCTCAACTCTTTGAGGTGTTATCCTGTTAGATAGGTTAGTACCATATCTTAAGGAAAGGAAGCCTTCCTTGGGGTATTCCAATAATGGAACGTGCCCAAGGTGTACTATAAATGTGACACTCCCACTATCCTCTCCTCTTTGCTTCTGAACAACTTTAGAACTAAGATCTAAGAGGTATCCTTGAGATCATATCTCAAGATATGGAACAACCAAAATATAAAACAATTATTATTATCATCCTTATATCATTCCAAATGATTAGGATATTATCTACATTTAGCATGATGAACACAATGGCACTCCCATGAAGCTTCTCATGGTTCATCAAGATTCGATTTGAAATCATAACATTTATAATTTCATCAAATCTTATGTTCCAAATACAAGAAGCATATTTGAGTCCAAAGATGGAATTCGTTAGCTTGCACATCTTGCTTTCCTCAACCATGAAGCCCTGGGGCTACTTCATGTGAATATCCTCAAAGAGGTATTCATAGAAGAATGCAATCTTGACTCGCATCTTGAAGATGTCATAGTCAAGTTGCGTAGCTATAGTTAGCAATATTCTAATGGGTTCAAGCATGGTCACTTAAGAGCATGTCTCATCGCAAGCTATGTCTTTAATGATTAAAATGTCGAGAGCACATATGCATGCCTTAAACATCTTCTTAGATTTTATAAGGATTATTTGATAGTTGCTATCGTCATCGACATGTCACTTCCAAAGTACATTCGATGAGAGATCAAGATTATAGAGACATACAAACACTAGGGTTGTAGTCCTATTATCTATTTAATTGTCATTCCTCATTATTATGAGGAAACTTGCACATTGCAACCACATACAATATGTGTCAAATTGCAAGTACAATATTTTGATCATGGATCCAATCCATGATACTTTACTGATTTTTATTAAGTATATTACTGAGTGGGTTAATCAAGGATTATCTGAAATGAGAATTTTGCATAAATATATAAAAATATATATACACATTTTACTTTGATTTAGGAATTTTATATCAAAGTTTTCTTGCCTTGTCAACACTGGAAGTTCATTCCCTTAATCACTTTCAATGTAAGAGATATACTTACCAATATATCTCAAGCAAGATATGGGATCTCCTCTTTATCTTTGTCACATCCCAATAATATGAGAACCTGTGACTCCAATAAAGTAAAGCGGGAACACATTCCGCCTTGCAAGTCCAACTTGCATTTTCCAATTTGGTCTTTAACACTTGGGCCCACCACCTCTAAGGTGATGTTGACCCATTATTAATTGAACCAACTGTCAACAGGAATACAACTCGCTATGCGCAATCCAATATCACCCCAATAATATGAGGACCCAATATTGGGGTCACTATGCATATGTCCTTACTCTTTCGAGAAGCGGCGAGCCCGATCCAAATGTATCATATGCAGGAACTGTCACTTCAGATAGGCGTCTCCTACATACAATGTCTGGCGACAGAACCCTTCGCCTTGATGGGAGACCATGGATGTCACTTATGTGATCCTCCACCTCATATTCAAATTTTATTTAATTATTATGAATCATATTCATATAATTAATTCTTCCAAGGGAAATACACATCTATTCATAATAGAGTGTTTTTAATTGGATATAATTAACTTAATCACATTAAATTAATTTTCAGTCCAATTGAATCAACAAATTTGATTTTACTTGAATACATGATATTATTTCAAAGTACATATTAATTTGAATTTTAATAATGAGAAGAATACACCCTGATTTCTCCAGCATTATAGAGTCCCTACCCGCTGTCATGGCGAGTACCGATGGAAGTGGGATGGACCACAATTGGTGCGCCCTGCTACAACAATGCTCCCCGACTAAACACCATATCCACCTCAGGAAAGGATAATGTCAAATAGATCAATGTGTACTTGAGATGATCATCGGTTCTTCAACCAAAATTATACCATATAGTAATAATCAAAAAAATTTGATTATAGGGAAATTTGCTAGACAAATTCCCAATCCTATTCAAGCAAGTTGTTTGTTGATTGTGTTTCCAATTATGATCTAGATCAAATGTAATCATTTTATTGGTTGAGGCCAAGTCAATTAAGGAAATAATCATCATGAAATATTTCTCAAATATTTTCCATAATTATTTCAGGAAATTAATAATTAATTTTACTAATTGACAATCACATGGTTCTTTACTAGGAATGTAATTTTAGCAGTGACCCCTATTTACTAAAATTAACATATCTCAATCAATTTAAATCCAAATTAGACAAAATAAATTTTCAAACAAAAATGCTAATTTGATTTATGACAGAACGTAAGTGATATTTCATGCATTTCTAGGTGGATATAAATAGTAATTAACTCATTAATCATGTTAAGATTCACAGTTCCCGCAATAGTGATTACATGTTCATTAAAACAACCATATCTCGAGCAAACATAATCCAAATTACATAAATTCAGATCCTATGGTTTCCTTATTTAATGGGGAGCGTGTTTAAACATTTTATATAGGGGCGAGTTTATTCACTAAATAGATGTGCGAAAATAAAATGCGACAAAAACTTTCGCAACCTTAACGAACCCAAGTCATCCTAGGTTTATAGATCGTATCCAAAACCTTGGACATAAGGCTATGATACCACTTGAAGGATATGGGATAATCCTCAAGCGCATCACGGAAGCGTGAGCATCGTATTGAATACGACAAAGAATGAATAGTCGTACTAGTTGTTCTATGCAACGGAATTTAAAAAATTTTCATGTGATAAAACCACATGATCCAAGAACGATTCTCGAATCGTTTCATCTAAAATCACATAAAGTATAAAGGAATACCTCTTGTAGCGTGGTTGATCGAGTCTCTACGAATAGAGAGCTCCTGTCTCAAGTCCAATCATCGGAGAAGACGCTTGCGAGCACGAGGATGAGTCGTGTGATCCTCGCAATCCAATTAATTGATCCAAGCACGGTGAACTCCTCATCTCATCGTACGAGATCGAACACCTTCTTCATGAGCCTAGCACTCAAAAGAAGATGGAGAACCGAAGAACGTTGAGGCGACGGCATGGTGGTAAAGCGACGATGAAGCTCTCCTCTACGGTTTAGTGGACGACCACCTAGGAGAGAAGAGGAGAAGAGGCTTGACGTGTGGGAAGGGAAGAGAGAGATGTGCTTCTATTGCATAACCCTAGAGAGCATGGTATGCCTCTCTATTTATAGAGTTTTGGGATCCATGGATCACAATCCATGGGACACATATGATCAATGGATCAGATTAATTTATGTTTAATCCAATGGTCAAGATTGTTGTTGGTAAAAAGCCAACAACAAATAATTTAATTTAGATTAAATATATTCAAATACAATTCAATCCTAAATTAAATCAAACAAATAAGGAGATAATCAACATGGAGATTACAACTCCCCTTGGAATATGGTGGACGGCCACCAATTCCATATAGGACTTGGTCACCGTCCACTTGTTTCCATGTGGAGGCAATCTCATGAAATCTCATGAGATTGCATATCTCTATGAAAATCTCCATTATTTATTCCAACAACTTTTGTTGTGATTTATTCTTCAAAAATAATTCATAAATAATTTTGAGAATATTGCAATCTTGCCATTGGAAATTTGTGAATCACATTCACAACCCAAAACAAAATATAATTTACATTTTCAATTAATTACACAATGTGTATTCAATACACATCAATAATTAATTAACAAATATAAATTATAATTAGCTCTCTCTCTAATACATTATAAATCACATTTATAATATATTATGAATAATTAGATATTGCTATCCACATTATTCTTATCCACAATAATTAAATCAAATTTAATTATATTGAATAATTTCCACGTCCATCAAGATAATTAAATCATATTTAATTATTACTCTCTTAATGCTTAGATATAATTCAACTATGGAATTATTCTTAACCCTTTCATGAATAATGTGATTTCTCCACAGATATTTGGAGATAAGGACATGGCGATTGTATTGTTCCACGTATAGTGACTTGGATATTTAGATCATAACTCAAATCCAGATCTCATGGACCTCCCATAGATGCTTTATTAAATCAAAGCCAGAAACCAAATCTTCTCATTGCGTCTGAATCTCATTCGGATCAATGTCCAATACATGGACAAATATTAGGTCACTTCTCTACTGAGAGGAATAACTAAAAACCAAACTTGTTTCATCACTCCCTCAGAATGGTAGCGTTATGGTTGTACAATCGTTTATGATCACATCACCCTCAGGTATTCTCAACACATGTACGTTCTGCATACTGGAAGACCGATGATCATTCTAAAGATGTAGATCAATTTGACACTATCATCTTCAGGGTTTGATCACCAAGTTTCTCAATCTTGGTCATTGGGAATTGGTATAGATCATATGCTTTCCCAAATCATATATCTTACCTTCAAATTCATGTCATGCTTCTAAAGCACGACGACCATGCATGGAATTTGATCGGTCCCAATACCTCATGAGTGAGATCATGTCTCCCGGTTCACATGTGAACCTGTAAGATCCCTTTGAGAGATCGTATTACTCGTATGCCCTTACATGCACACCAGCTCATCGGTGTATAGACCTTGGTTAGGTCATCAACCTATTGCTCTGCTAAATGTACACACTCTTACATATAGTATAATATCTGTCTCTGGTCAGAGGATGCATGCCTATGTTGTGAAAGTATTCAACATAGGTCTTTGGTTATCTCGATCTCGTTAAGTCAACCCTTTGACTCAACTAATCTGACACCTTCGAATCTTTATTCCCATGTAGAGGACTTGCATCAAGAGGTCGGTCATATATCAACCTAAATGAGAAAGGTTTGCCATCTCCTACTCAGGTTGGAGATCATCTCTCAACAATCATTTGACGGTGCTTGATGAGTCCTCAATCTAACACTTTAGATGTTCATCAAGCACCAGCCTCTATGATATAATATTTGAATCAACAATTGTATGATCATCAAGATGGCCATGGTACAAAGCCCTAATTTTACTAAGGGACCTATTATGCAAATATGTTATTCTTCATTTCAGATCAGGGTATTATATTTTGCAATAACATTTATTGCATAATGGCTCGTCGTGGGCTCGCATGTCCAACAAAGACTAATTTTGAATTAATCTACTTTTTTATACTCTTAAACTTAAGTACATAGCCGTTATGCATGGGATTGTCGAACTCAGGGAGGCAAACTATTTGATACTAGGGTTAAACTATAGAAATCCTAAGTAAATAGTTTCCTATTTTTTATTTTTTTAAAGTTTTTTTCTGGATATTAATATGAGTTTTTATGAATTATAATTTATTTATCAATTTTAAGAATTTTGTGATTTTTATTATTTTATAAATGATTTATAATTTCTATTTGATTTTTATTTAATTATTTTTATGTTTTAATTTGTTTTAAGTTTTTATGAATTTTTAAGGGTTTTTTGGGATTTTTATGGCGTTTGGTTTATTTTTAAGGTGAAAAATTATATGTATAGTGAAAATTGTAACGTATTTGGAAATTTTAATGTTGAAAACAGTGAGAACACCCTTTTAATTTATTTTTATCTAAAAGTAGATGAAATTACCTTCAAAACAATATATTGTACGTTTTTAGGTGATTTTTTCTTTATTTAGTTATGAATTTTTGAATTTGTATGTACTTTGTATTTTGTATTGGTTTTATTATTTAATTTTATTTTGTTTTTGGGTTTATAGGTAAAATATGGTAAAATATGATATAGGTAGTTTTGTAGAATTTTTAGAAATGTTTTTTTATTTTTTTATGCTATTTTAAAGTTTGTTATAATTTTAATTGTTTTATAATTTATTTAATAATAAAAATTCTTTTTATGTTTCAATTTTTTTAATATTGTATATAACATAGAATAGGTTTATTATATGTATTTTTACTAATTAATGTTATGTATTTTAGTTTATAAGGTATATAGTATGTATTGGAATACATAGTAATAGGGGTATATATGTAATAGTTTAGAAAGTATGGGGTTTGTATGCAAAGATATCAGAAATTGTAGAGTACTGCGTATATTTTCCAATGAGCATGTGTTCGGTCACATGATAGTTAATGCTCCTATATCTGCTTGTAACTAATACAGATGCCAGGGGATGTTCACATAAAAATTAGAATACACGTGCATTTTACATGTATATTCCACATGTTGGGGACCTGTTTGTAGATTGCAGAAGTTACAAGGGCCTCCATGTAAAAATCAAAGTATGCATGTAAGTTTTTATCCATGTGCTTGTATGCAAATCAAAAGAATCCTGGGGATGTATCGTGCAAAAAGTACTACGAAGCATGTGAGTTGCACATGCTTTCAGCTTTGAGAGGATCTCTTTGTGAATATTGAAAGTAGCTGGGGGAAACTGCTAAATATCCCAAAAAAATCGACTGCACGTGAGTAACATGTTCTATGTAGAGTGGTGAAGCAGTGCAAGTTGTTAACCGTTCGATTTGCTGATGATCGATGACTCTCTTACAATCTAGATGAATCTGTATTCTTCTCTCTTTTTCCTGGAGACAGCGGAAGGCTGGATGTGATGGCCCTAATCTTGGATCTCCGATCTAATCAGATGTCGGTGATGATTTATAAGATGCTCGTTATATTGCAAATCAAATTGAATCTCCTGCAAGTTCTTCATCATTGGATTTAGAAGGAGACCGACCATGTAGTGTGTATATTTGTGCTACAACTCTTTTGATGAGTCCTATATTGCAAAACAATCCTCTGTTCTCCAACGGTTCTTCGTTGGAATCTGAAACCTCAGGGAATATCTTATCATGCTTTAGGTTGTGTACCTATTTCTCGGATGTATACGATGGGCCTTCAAACAACAGTAGTCGGTGATGATGATTCGAAGTTGCGATCCGGTGATTCAAATCTAACTGATCAGAAGGTGCCTCGATGATGATAATGCGTAATGCTCTGATCAGTTCTGATACCTGCATAAAAAAATGAAGGCTCTAGTTTTGTGGACTCAACCGAAATAAGAGCGGGCGAAAGAGGAATGAAGGAACTCCAGGGGATGGGAGACCAAGTTCCAGACTCAAGATATAATCGATCTGAGGGAATCATACATGAACAGAAGGTGGTAAAACAAGTAAAATCGGAATGGATTGATCGAATGTGATGGATTGGAATTGCGTGGGATTTAATAAATTTGGTTCCGGTGAAGAAAAAAACGGAATCAAAAAAATAATGGAAGAGACAGGAAGTTGAGACAGAAATCTAACCTGGAAAAAAGGGGCGGAAGAGGTATGTGAAGTGGATGCTGATGGTGCTCCAGGAGAACGTGTTGGTCTTAGCCTCAACACCGCACGTCACAGAGGCTCATCGCGATGGAACGAGAGATTCGACGTAGCGAGATCTTGCCTTCCCGCCCCTCACTCTCCTCGCTACAATGGAGTTGATGGACGCTGTCATCGGGTCGCCTCTAGAGCTAATTGGAAAAGAGGTGACTCTAATGGCGGATTCGATGGAAGTGGGGTTTGACGGTCTATATATACTCGAGTAGAGATGGCATCACCGGAGGCGGTGATGGGAGTGAGGGGAGTTGGATCAACGGCTGGTCAATGACCCACCGTTCGGATGATTGGCCATGTTGGAAGAGAGGAAGAAGGAGGCGAGGTGGGTTTGTGCGATGGAGAAGAAGAAAACGTGCTGGGAAGAAGATTGGAAAAAGGGAAAAGGTAGAGAGAGAAGAAAAAGAGGAGAGAGGGGAAAATAAAAAATTAAATTAATACTTAATTAAATTAAACAATTAATAATAATATCAATAATAAATAGATAATTAAATAATTAATATTTATATTAAATTAATTATTAATGTATTAATTTCATAATTAACTAAATAATTATTAATTAAGTGTGATTAATATATTAATTAAGTAATTAGTTTAGTAATTAAGTATATACTTAAGCAACTAAGTATTAATAAAATAAATAAATAAGCATATAATTAGTTAAATAAATAAATTACTTAAATAAAATATTAATATATATTATGGTACATTGTACAATATACCAATACAGACCTGAAAAACTAGGTTTTTCGTATTAAATCCGATTTTAGTGAAACCCAGTATCATTTTGTAGATAATTAAATAATATGAATTAAAAGACTGAGTTTGCCCAATTCAGAGTTCATACAGTCGAGTTATGAGGTCCGGAAAATTGAGTTAGCAGCTTTGGGGCTTCGGGTTTTATTGGTATTTTAATATAGTTATAGTTTTATACTTTTATATATATTTTTAGAAGATTTTAGAAAAATAAATTAAGTTAATCAGATTTACGATTAATTAATTAAAAATTCGAGAAGCTTCTACATATAGTACAAATAGACAAGGGGTCCCAAATGCCAAAACTAACCGGTTTTATTCGAATATTTTTTTGATATTTTTAATAAATAGTACAAATTATAAAACGGATTTTAAAAGTGAGTTTGGTCTGTTTGGAGTTTTTAATAAATAGTTCTGAACCATGGATGTAGGCTTTTATGGTCCATTGCGCTTTATTATTTTTATGTTGAAATATTTTTCTGATATTTTTGTAAAATAACATATATTTCTGTGATCAATTTTTGTATGAAGTGATTTGATTTGAGGTTGTCTTAATGATAAATAAAATAGATGAATTATTTACAATGTGAAAAATGTGTAAATTATATTTTTCATCTTGATTTTCTTGATATTTGTATAGGTTAAGATCATTATCTCCCCCTACTTATTTATTTTGTCGACCACGTCAATATTGACCTGGTCTCGGTGTTAGGATCAGTCTGATCTACTTCATATTTACAACCTTCTTTTTCTTTCATTTTTCTTTTTTATGTTTATTCCTTTATTTTGGATATAAAAAGTGTTAAATATATAATATTAATATATGTTGTTAGAATGATAATTAGTTGGAATTAGTGGATATTTACATGTATTTTACCAAGGATTTTTGCTAAAATGAAAGAATAAAGGCGATGAATCATGGATTCATCAACATAGTAGGAGACGTCAGATCAAGCAACACCTCAACCATTAGATCTCCTCCTAATATCTAATCTTAGACATCAGATGTAAAGGGGTACCGACTGCCCACACAATGACACATGTTTATGTGAGATGATCACGACCATTCACCAGTGCTTAATGGGGTAAATTGCATATCTAGCCCCAATATTTTTTATTTATTAGTCCTGTAAATAAATGTTGGAGTGTAAATAAAGTCAAAATTTTTACATAAAGACCCTTGTAATTATTTAATATCTCATTTTGGTTTAGTCCAGCTCAGCTCAAGTGTCGTTCCACGTGAGCTGGGCAAATTGCATTTAGGGTTTCGTAATTTTTTTAATTGTAAAATAGTCCATAAAGTTTTAATATTAGTTGTATATTTTTGAAAAGTTTGCACATGTGCCATTGACTTTATATTTTATTACAAATATACCATCTCCATAGCATGTATTTTTATGCTTGTATTTGATTTATTAAAAATAGCATCCATGCTCCAAATATTATGCAAAACTAGGGTTAGATGCTTGCTAAGATGTATTTTAACAATACTATTCTATTTTGGCATTTTAGGCATTTTAACTATTTATTCAAGATCAAATGAGCATTTTTTGTCCCTCTCTAACTTAGAAAATACCAAAAAATAAAAACTTTTAAAAAATCCCCAAAAAATATATTTTTGTCAATTATTGTACTTTATAACTCTAGATCAATAATCGCTAAAAATATAAAAAGATAAAGATAAAAATTGAAAAGCTCTGAATTCCAGTAAAAAAAGATATAAAATTCCCCAAAACTCAAAAAAATATTTATTGTTCCTAAATTTTGTTCATATTATTATATATCTATTAATTTTGATTTAAAGAATTTTGGACTTTATTTGTTATTTTTAATCTTTAAATCAATTCCGCCTATTTATTTAATCCCTATTTTTGGATGTTTTAATTTTATAGATATATAAAAAATAGAAAAAAACTCCAGAAAAATCACAAAACATGAGAAAAATCTTTAAAACCAAAAGACATTTTATTTCCAGTATTTTGTTCTTTTTATTAGTATTTATAATTATTAGCCTATATTATATATATCCTTATATATTCTTATATTTTTGTTTTCAAAGATGAAGAAATTAAAATAAAAAAATAAAAAAACAAAATATATATATTGTAAAAATAAAAACAAATTAGAAAATATATAAAAATATAAAATACAAACAAAAAGATAATAGATGGATAAGCGAAAAGGAAAAAATTTTGCATTTATTTGTGGGATCTACCGGTTGCTCCCTGAGTTCTACCTCTACACTTGCTTACACACTATAAACATTTGTTGTAGAGTTCTAATTAATTATAACTCTACATTTTTCCTTTACATTGCTATCTTCATCTATGCATTTATTATTATTTGCTTCACTCTTGTTGGGCGGTCACCTCAAAGATGCTCAACCCTCACTACTCTTCTGTGAGGATATCTTTAGACCATCGCCAAGAGCGTGTCAACACTTGACCACTAGAATTTCTTATGAAAGCATATTGCTTGGATAAATTCATGTTCACATCATTCATAGACTTTAGTAACATCTTTTTGGTCTTTGAAAAACATCTATTTGGTCGAAGGTATCAGCATTTGGATTGAGAAATGAGGTTGTGATTATGTTGAGGTTCAAAATGAGAAATAACCCTATCCTTCAGACCATATCTAAGGGTAACTAAATGAAGGATATGGGGAGATCCTCAAGCGCATCACGGAAGCGTGATGATCACATCGAATGTGATCGAGAGAAACTAGTCGTACTAGTTGCCCGATGCAGCAGAATTTAAAATTTTTTGTGTGATGAAACCACTTTATACAATAACATTTCTCGGATCGTTTCATCTAAACCACAATAGGTATAAGGTTGACCTCTTGAAGCATGGTTGTGATCGAGTCTCTAAACTAAGAGACCTCCTGTCTCAAGTCCGATCCGATATAGGAAACGATTGCGAGCGCGTTGATGAGACGCGTCCTTTTCGCAATCCATCTTGTTGTTACAAGCGGCAAATCTTCTTATCTTATCGCACGAGATCTGACGTCTTCTTCACAAGATAGGTGCACCGAAGGAGACAGAGATCCACGAGCAAATACTTCGGCGGCATAACGACGATGCTGCGACGATAGCTATTATCTCAAGGGCTCCATGGTGGACGACCACAATGTGAGAGAGGGAGAGAACTCTTGGTGTGTAGAGAAAGAGGGAGAAATCAAGGGGTGCCTCTTCTTAAATCGGGTTCTGGGATCCATGGTTCTCAATCCATGAACAACACTAAATCAATGAATGAGATTGATTTGTGTCTCTTTCAATGGCCATGATGTTGTTGTAAAAACACAACAACAATTAATTTAATTTACATCAATAATTTATCGATAAATCAATATAATTAATTTCTAATCAAATTAATTAATTAATCTTGGAGATAATGAGAAGATTGACCTTATCCCCTAAATAAAGGGGGGAATGGGTCTATCACCTCAAAATCTCATGAGATCTCATTATCTCATGATATCTTCAAGATTTACAACATTTGTTGCAAACTATTTCACAAAAATAATTCATAATTATCTTAAACGTTGCAATCATTCAATTAGAAAAATGTGAATCACAATCACATCCCAAAACAACATGTAAATTATATTTCAATTAATCATGCAATGTGAATCCAATTCACATCAATAATTAATTAACAAATATAAATCATAATATGCTCTCTCTAATATATTATAAATCACATTTATAACATACTTGATTAATATGGATAGTGCTATGCCATTATTCATATCCAGGATAATTAAATCACATTTAATCATCTTGGATCTCTTTTCTTGAGTGCCCAAATAACATGAACCACATTCACATTATTTACATCTATGATAATTAAATCACATTTAATTATCTCAGATAACTTTCCTAATAATATGAATCAAATTCATATTATTCATGATAATTAAACAACATTCAATTATCCATTTTCTCAATGCTTAGATAAATATATCAATAATGAAATTATCCATGAACTCTTTCAAGGATAATGTGCTTTCTCCGCGGATACATGGAGATAAGGACAATACGATTGTATTGTTCTACGTATAGTGACTTGGATATTGAGATCAAATCTTAAATCTAGATCTTACTGAGCTCCCATAGATGCTTGATTAAATCAAGACCGCAAATCTAATCTTCTCATTACATCTGAATCACATTCAGGTCAATGTCCATTAGAACTAAGATCAGATTACTTCTCTATGAGAGGATTCACTAAAATCCGGACATGTTTCATCACTCCCTCGGAATGGAAGCATCGTGGTTATACAATTGTTTTTTATCACATCACCCTCAAGCATTCCTAATACCTGTACATCCTGCATATTGGAAGACCCAAAACAAACCCAAAGTTTTAGATCCCTTTTAGACTGTCTCCATAAGGATTTTTTCATTAAGGTTATCATTCAATCATTGGGAGTCAATATGGATCATATAAATTCCAAAGGCATATATCATACCTAGGTGTTGATCATATACTTTCCAAAAGCATATATCAAACCATACAAATTCAGTCAAGTTTCCAAAGCGAGACGACCACGCGTGGAATTTGATTTGTACCAATATCTCATGAGTGAGCTCTTGTCTTCCAGTTTAGCAATGAACCTGTATGATCCCTTTGAGAGATGGTATTACTCATATGCCCTTGCATGCACACAAGCGTGCCAGTGTATAGACCTTTGTTAGGTCATCAACCTATTGGTCTGCTAAATGTACATATTCAGACATATAGTAACACATCTGTCTCCGGTCAGAGGACGCGTGCCTATATCGTTACAGCATATGACATAGGACTTTGGCTATCTCGATCTCGCTAAGTCAACTCTTTGACCTAACTAATCTGACACCTCTGAATCTCTATTCCCATGTAGAAGACCTAAATCAAGAGGTCGGTCAGATATCAGCCTAAATGAGAAAGGATTGCCATCTCCTACTCATGTTGGAGATCATGTCTTAATAATTATTTGACAACACTTGATGAGTCCTCAATCTAACTTTTTATATATTCTCCCAAGAACCAACCTCTATGATTCAATAATTGAATCAACAGATATATGATCATTAATATGGCCATGGTACATAACCCTAATTGTACTAAGGGACCTATTATGTAAATTAGTTATTCTTCATTTCAGATCATGGAATGATATTTGCAATAACATTTATTGCTTAATGGCTCATCGTGGGCTCGCATGTCCAACAATCTCCCACTAGCCCAAAGAGCCATTAATGGGATAATCATTTAATCCTGCACTCATGTGACAATCATATGCTACTTAGAAAAATATATAGGTAAGTTGATTAGTCACTCTGTTCTCAAGAGACTACGCCAAGTCCTTTTATGAGACTTGCATATCCCTAGTAAAAGTGTTCGCATGCGATGCGAATGTTGCTTCTTATACAACCAATACTCAATATTGTTAGTTATAGTGTCCTTGACACTAAAACTCAATAATTATAATAACCAGTACGTAATTTCTATTATCCTTATCCGAATACCCTTATTCCTAGAGATCGCTATCTCCTTAGGTATCCACAGTTAAGAACTTTTAGATTACCATCTATAAATCTTAATTTCATGAACATAAGAGTTGAGATCACTATCTCTATAGTCTTGTAATCTAAGCAGATATTGTTATTACTAGAATCAAGTGTTTTAGTTCTATAGTAGGATTAGTAACAGTTTACTACTCCCACTTCATGGCAGACGTCTGGCTTTTGTACACATCTGGTATACATATAGCTTTTCTTAACTTATGCACAAGGGCAAGCAGTTCTAGCATTCACTTCCTCAACTCTTTGAGGTGCTATCCCTTTAGATAGGTCAGTACCACATCTTAAGGAAAAGAAACCTTTCATGGAATTTTCCATAAAAATGGAACATCTCCAAGGTGTACCCCTAATGTAACAGTCCCAATACCCTCTTCTCATTGCTTCTGAACAACTTCAGAACTAAGATCTATGAGGTTTCCTTGAGATTATGTCTCAAGGTATGGAATAGCCAGTCTATAAAAACAATTATTATAATCCTTATATCATTCATATGAATATTCTTAGAGAGGTATTCATAGAGAAATGTGATATTGACTTCCATCTTGAAGATGTCATAGTCAACATGAATATTATCAGTTAGCAATATACTGGGGCTACTGCATATGAATATTCTCGGAGAGGTATTCATAGAGAAATGCGATTTTGACTTCCATCTTGAAGATGTCATAGTCAACTTGTGTATCTATAGTTAGAAATATTCTGATGGGCTTAAGCAAGGTCACTGAAGAGCAAGTCTCATTGCAAGCAATTCTTGTCTTCATTGTGCATCTTGTGTATACGAACCGTGCTTTGAAGGTCTCTACCTTCTCATCAGGTTCCCTCTTTCTCATGAAGATCCATTTACACCTTAACATGTCTTACCCATATAGGTGGATCCTTGAGGGTCCATATACAACACTTGTATACGAAGTCTACATTTGACTTAATTTCTAACATCCATCATTCCATGTTATGATCTTTAGAAGCTTCATCATATGAAGTCCGATCAATATCAGACTTAACTGACACATGGAATCCATCCTCAAACTCATTTGAAGAGGTATTAGTGAATCATCTTTGATTGTCCTTATAGTTTCCAATTTCATGAGCCTCATTATCTTCACAACATCAATTGAGTTCCCTCACTTCATTTTCATCTTCATGAGAGTCATCTTCTAAGAATCACATCCTTAGAGATGAGATCTTTTATGAATTGCAAGGTCATAAAGTAGGTATCCACTACCATCCTTTATTTTCCTAATGAAGTAGCACTCTCTTGTGCTAGATTCCAGCTTGCTTGCAGGAAACCTTATTAAGGATATATAATGTGGTCTCTACCACATATATATTCCTGGAAACTAAGAGATATTTATGCTAAGATTAATAATTGATCAAATCATGTCACACATGATCAATTGTATCTCCCTACAACTCTATTGACTTTAGGTGTATTAGGAGGATTAAGATAGGAATGATATTCCTTACTCTATAAGGTTTTCTTTGAATTCATGTAATAGGTACAAGCTACCTTGAATAGATCAAATTCATTTCATCTACCTTCAATCTTTGGTTCAAAACCAAAATTGTTAAATCTTTGAACATTTAAAAGGTTTCTAAGGTGAAGAGAAGAAATCTTATATAACTAAAAATCATAGAATGATATCACATATCATTAATGTTTACTTTGATATATATGATCCACATACATCAATATGTATGAGATCCTGAATACATCAACAACTAACACCATTCCCAAAGAAGGGTGCATTAGACATTTTCACTTTTGAATACAATATTCACAAGCATGTAAGATTTGAAATTTCAGACAATCTAAAGTTTCATCTCTTACTAGTTGACGTATCCGAAAATCACCCATTTAATTGATTAAAATCAGGATCGACCAAAAAATTAACCGCATGAATCTATGAACCATCGAATTAATTAATGTGAGCAAGCCCCATGGTCGACTCAAGGAGGCAAAGGAACAACTTCCAATCAGATTAGGCAAATTAGATCATGGTTTTCTAAGCGGGATTTTTTTGTAATTTTTTGTGCGATAAAAATGCAAATGCACAAAAACAAGATTATTGAGAAAATAAACAACTTAGCCAAATTCAATTTTAATATGAAAATAATTCAAATTTGCCAAGTTATAATTTTCCTGTAAACCTAATCCAACGATGAATGCAAAATGTATTTTTTTGTAATATTTGGATTTAAAATTCACAAATAAAAATGCAAACTCTTTGAGATTTTTTTTTACAATTTTACATTCAAAAGATATGAAAAAATTATGAAAATTTTATTGGAAGTGAAATATGATGAAACAAAGCTACACTATTTTTTTGGAATTTTAAGACATTATATGATTTTTTATGATTTTTTATTAAAAATAGAGTGACTGTTAGTAAGTAATTTTTAATAAATCCATGAAATCAAATTATCCCAAGGAAAAAAATTATCTCTAATAGAAATTGTAATAAGCAATCCATGAGATTTTAAATTTCACAAAAATATTATTCATGGATTTAAATAAAAATCAATTAAAGAAATCACTCTAGAATTTATTTTATACAAAGGACAAATCCAATTTAGATGAAATTTGAAAAGTAATTAAAGAGCACTTAGTAGCATCATGTACAAGTGTTTCACAATTTTTGGAGTAAGAAATATGTATGTGCGAATTTCAGAGCATGAATGGGTAAAATATCACCGAATTTCAAACTATGATTTTAATAAATTATCCAATGCTCACAAAAATGCAAATAAATAGCCAAAAGGTAAAGATTTAAATGCTCAACATAATGATATTTTTTATCAAAAAATGATGCAAAACTGGTGTCCAAATTAATATTCAAAGTCAGGGGTGTCTTTGCAATACAGAAACTGAAATTGAATGAATTGATACACATAGGGACGCTTTTGCAAATAATAAAATCTAGAAGTAAGAAAGTGTAATTTTCATAAAAAATGAAATAAAAAAATAACCTTGTGTGGGTTCCAAGAATGGAACCCACGTCTAGGGCATGAGGACGTGGGCCGCAAGAGGCGCAAAGAGGTGGAGGACGAAGGGTGTGGGGTCGTTGTGGCGGTGCGACACGTGGCCTTGCAGAGGGAGGCACGACCCATGGTAGGCGGCTGACGTCTAGCGCAGGGGTGAGGGGAAGGGCGCACAGGGGCCGGCACGGCTGTTGGGGCACCCTGCGTGAAGGGGGCAGTCAGCGCACGGTGCGCGGAGGTGTGTGAGCGACAGTCGCGTTGTTGACATGGAGGGGTCGCTGAGGTCCAGGGGGACTGTATGGAGGACGTGCGACTGGCCGGAGCACGCGGTCGTGCTCGCGGAGGAGCGCGAGGTGAGGAGCATGAACGACTGGCACTTGTCGGGCATGGACTAGCGACGGATCTGGCGGAGGGGTGCCACGGGGTGGGGCATGGCCACTCACGAGGGTAGAGGTTGACGGTCGAAGGGTTGGTGGCTGCTGTCGCATGGGCGGGGGGTTGGGGCATGAACGTGCGACCGACGTGGCTGGGTGGGTGGTGGACGGTTGGAGTACTAGAGGGAGCATCTCTTTTTTTGCTTTTTTAATTAATTTTTTTGGTAATTTTTTTAAATAGGAAAAAATGTAAATAGTGAAATGAAATGAAAATGAGGAGATGATGATGTATGATGGTGATGTTTTTTTATGAAATTATTTGGTGATGAACAAGGAAAAAAATTGATAGATAAATAAATTACTAAGAAAAAGGAGAAGAATACTTACCTGTAGTGGATCACTGGATTTTTGGAGGAGCTATGCTACACTCCTGTCGTCACCTCGAAAAGGATGGCGAAATCCTTGGAAGCTAAGCAAGCCTGTTTGGAAGCTTGTTACGTGGCAACGGTGTGCCGTGGATCTCGCCTTTTAGGTTGTGATCGCTCAACTCGTCTCCTTCAGCTGTCACCTGTAGGTTAAAGGTGCTCGACCTCACTTATCTCGAAATGGCGGATGATGAAAAATGGAGGAGGAGATGGGAATAAAAAGAGAAGAGGGGAAGTTATAAAAGTGGTGGAGAATGTGGAGGAGATGGTGGAGTGCTGACTTCGAGTGGAGGACAAGTAAAAGAAAAGAATTAAAAGGGAAAAAATAAAATAATAAAATAAGTAGGCTATTATAAATAATGAAAGGAATATATTAAAAGAAAATATACAAATAAATAAATAAATAAATAAAATATGAAATTATTAAATAATAATGAAAAATAGGATGACACGTGGCAGCTCCAACAGCAGCCATGTGTCGCACCTGGAAAAATCAAAAATTAAATGTAAAGAAAATAAAAAATAAATAACAAAAGGGTTCAAATTAAAAAGTAATCAACATGAAAGTTGCTCGTCTTGATGAGATCTACAACTTCTATGAAGGACTAAAAAACAAAAGAAGTCATATGTAGAAAGTGTATTTTTGGGTGGTATCTAATAAGTATAAAATACTGCATTTTTATCTTTTACAATTTTTTGTCATTTTTAATACGAGAAAAATTTAATTAAAGTTAGAAAAAAATATGAAAGAAATATTTACAATTTATTCTAATTTTTTAGGATTTTTAATAATTAAGAAATAAAAGGATAAAATAAAGGGTATTTTGGACAATATGTAAAACACGAGCCAAAAACCCAAGTTTCACATACAAACTTCGGTTTTAATGAAATTGGTCTTGTTTTGATGGTCCTTGAATGTATATTACTTTAAAAGTAAGTAGACCTAAATCGAACACTATATGAGAGAGATATGCACATTTTAAGGTTCATGATCTCAAACTTGGATTTTGGTTTTATTGGTCAATTTTACAAGTTAGTATTTTTTTGATATCTTTCTTATATTAGTGTTTGTAAGATATATACAGTAGAGTTGAATTTATTGGATTTGAAGTTCAGTATAAAATATATACAAATATGGTATTTACAGGTGATTTTTACAAGTGAATTTGGCTTCTTATTTAATGGAAATATGAATGCTAAAATGCAGATATTATTTATGCATGCATGAATGCTAATTATGCAATATAGGTAGAAATATGCAGCTAATTACTCGGGAACAAAGCTCTATTTTCAAATTCTAGAGTGATGAATCACATATTCATCAACCCTCCGTACTTAAACCTTGCTCGTCCTCGAGCAACTAAAATGAAATGCAAAAGTGAAATTATTTTGGGTTCCATACCAAGGTCATGAACAAATGTTGAAAATGGAGCTTGACTCAACCTTTGGATTAATAGTGTGGCAGAAGCTTATCGGGATCTGAATTTAAGACCTAACAACATTTAAGTTCCACAAGTCTCTTATTTAAGTCGCCTCAACTGTCAGGTCAGAACAAATCCTCATATGCAAATTTTTGATTATTATGATTCTTACTTGTATTGTGTAAGTGAAATATAGCTCTTCACATTAGAAATGGCAAAGAACCAACCTCCTCTAACAAGTTAACTCTAATTCCCCGATTGAGTAACTCTTTCCTCGAGGAGCGGGGTATTCCCTTCTATGTTTAAATGCGACCAGCTCAAGAAGAGGTGGTGGAGAGAAGAATGGATGGTAGCCAGTGTAGCTACCTATCCTAGGATGCTTGACCAGTGTAGCCAAGTCATCCAGCTGCAAGCTTCTATGTATGAGGCTTTGAAGCATATGCCTTGCAAATATACATACTCCGACAGGCATTTTATTTTCAATTAGGCCTATCCACTTTTTTAGAGTTCTCTCTTTTTTTTTTCTTTTTTTTCTTTATTTTTTTTGATATATATACAAGGTGCAACATGTACATCGAGAGTTTTTCTTCTTAATCCAGTAGACTATCACTCTTTTGAAGCTTTATTGCAACCCACAACATCCCATCCTTAGACGTCAACACCACCAGACTAGGTTGAGATGCACTACCCTCCCTATAGGAGGACGGATGTTTCCACCAATGTGATACTCCAAGCCAAAGGATTCTACCTCCTCACCATTCCATCAATAAAGAGATACGTGCATGGTGCTTGTCCAAGTTAGGTCACAGTCTAAAAGAATCATGCATATGCATGAAATCTAAAAGAATCATGCATATGCATGAAATATTATACTTACACTAATCAAGATGACATGTGAACGTAGACTAACGGACTCGAACGATTAAGTCACTTGACGTGAAAAATCTTAACTCCCGTTCATGTAAGGTTCCTCTAAAATTAGGTAGATTAAGGTCAAATCAAATTCATCCTCGACATCTATTCATAACTTGGTTCAAAACCCACTAACTTTTAACTTTGCATATGCTAGATATGTAGATGAGATGCAAATGACATTCTATAGAGATGAATGACAATTTTCTAATGCAAGGATGATATGCAAGAGTAAATAAGAAGCCTACAATTTTTTTTTGTTTTTTTGGTATAGAACAATTTTTATAAATACTATACAAGTATACATGTAGTTTACAATTTTAATTTCTTTATTTTTTTTGCAAATTTTACAAGAGTTTTACAAGTATTACAAATATACATGTATTTTACAAAAAAAATCAATTTTTTACCTACACGTAAGTATTGCATAATATATACAAAAATACACAAAAGTACGAGCTATGGGTAAAGTATATATTTAATATATACATGCCCCCTATACTTAGTGTGTGCTATGTCCTCAGAGTGCCAAAATCGAGGAAAAAGACATAGCTCATGCTAAGCGTAGGAGATCATAAAATAACAAAAAGTATAGAAGTCGTTCTACCCCCTATACTTAGGCTCTGGCAGCCTAAGTGTAGAAGAAGATCAAAAATGGGGCGGGCGTAGTTAAGAGGGGAAATGGATGAGCATATATACAGAGCGGGCATCAGTCCCTCCTATACTTAGGCTCTGGTCAGCCAAAGTATAGGACATGAGTGAGTGTGAGAACTGATGAGATCTAGAGAATATACATAGAAAGGTGAAGACACTCGGGTCACTCTCCCCCCTATACTTAGGATGTGGTCATCCTAAGTATAGACTTAAAATGAAACAATATGGAGCTAGGGTGAGTGATTCGAATCATTGGGGAGGGAGGGAAAGAAAATATATATAAGGTAGAGTGAGAATATATTAGGATTAAGAAGGTTTATGATGAACCTTCTTGCGGGAGTGAGGAGTGGGGTAATATACATATGTGTTGCTGTTGGAATCGTCCTCAGATGAATAATAGTGATGTGTAGGGATAGTCCAATGAGGGTCGACACACGACTATTTGCTCAGATATGGTTTAAGAATAACCGAGCTGAGCTCACTCATATAAATCACCTCATCCGGACCTGATGAGGATTCCTCTGAAAATTCCTTCTCCGTTAAGTTGAAGAAGGCTTTCTTAGTCGGATTTCTAGAAACTGAAGTATTGAGAGGGAGAGGAGAGTGACACGCCTTGAGGGGTTCGGGAGAACACCTTGAGAAATCAATTCTCGAGTTTCTCTCACTGGACAACCGACTAGAGGAAGGAGCAACCATGTTTTTGGGTGGGGACAATTCATGTCTGGTTGTCTGCTTTGAAGGTCCGAGATGTGGTGCGGTGCTGACCATGGGTTTCTCATCAGACGAGTCACCATATAGATTATAATATTGCTAATGGATCAACGCACGTCTCGGAAAGGTGCTAGTGATCTTAGTTGGCATGGCATTATAGTCACATATGTCAGATCATTGAAATAGTCAAGACAATCAGCAAATATCGTGTCCGACTCAATGATAGCTTCGGGCTACGAGTCTTTTATTGAAGCCGACATAGTGGTGGTGATGCAAGCAACATGAGTCATGGATGTGTGGGAGTCTCTAAACCAATGGTCAGCTCGATAGTCGGTATCTTAGGTGTTGCAGAGAGGTGGGACTCACCTACCTCTCGATGGTCGCAACTATCAGCTGCTTTGTGGGTCAACTTAGAGTAGAGTGTGTCAAAGAATGGGTGAGGTCGAAGTGCTCCCATATCTGTAAAATCGATTTCCCGAGTCTTGCAATCTATAGTAGCCTTAGCACAAAGGCTAAGAACGGCTTCCCGAGAATAATTGGAGACTGGAGAAACTCTCCTCGATGCTCAATGTCAATGTCTATGAAGTCTACCTGGAGTATAGCAACTTGAAAAGTAATTATGACTGAAATGTTTCCTCTCAACCGTTTGATAGATCGATCAACCAACTGAACGATCTCTCTCAACTTTTTTATTGGCCTGAGTTTGAGCTTGTTAAACACAGAGGTCAGGAGGATATTTATCAGAGAGTCATCATCGATTCTTTCATGGGTAAAGATAGTGTTTTTGATTTCATGTTCAACCCTAGGCAACCACTTCACTCTGCGGCTCTTGGTCTTTCTTCCCATCACCAAGGAGGTGGCTATAGACACTATGTGTCTTTCTGTCCTTGTTCTCTTATTGCCCGACCTCTAAGGCATCAATTTACTTCTCACAAAACATTTGAGGTGGGGGAAGTGATCGATGACCTTTATTAAGGTAAGAATTAAAATCAATTCTTCATCGAGTACTTCCCTTAAGGCATGATCCAATTTTTTTGGATCTTTTTTCATTTTCAATTTTTATGTGTTTTTTTTATTTTTCATTTTTTTGGTCTTTTTGATATTTTTAATTTTTTTAGTGTTTTTGATGGATGAATGATCAAACTCTAGATTGTAGGGTAAGTGGTAAGTAGAAAAGGGAGGTAGAATTGACTCTAGCTGTACATAGTGTGTGGGTTCCCTAATGTCCACTCGATTTTCAATATCATAACTACTCATATCCTTTCCACTTTCATTCTCAAGCTGGCAGAAATTGAGTGCATTATTTCCATGACTTCAATCAACTTGTTACCAAATTATTCATAATTCGCAATAAGTCTCGAAATGTAATCCTCCATAAAGTTCTCATGACTGATTATGGGAGAAGTCTGTTCTATTGGAGGATACTGTTGATAACTTGGGGACTCATACTCAACATACCTAGACCCTGGCATGTAGTATTGGGTCGAGTATGGATCATCTATGTGGCAGATATCAGTCGGAGCCTCATGTAATGGAGTCAATGAACGAGGGACTGGAAAGTCTAGCTCATGTGTCCAAGCCCTTGAATGAGTAGGCTCTCCTAATGTGTGATATGAAGGCTAGTCAATGCATGCTTGATTACTTGGGTCAATCAAGCTAGGAAGATTATATGGTGCATGCCTCTCCATTCGGGTTGTTCGATCGACCAAGTTGTACGCTAAAGTCAAGTCAAGATGTGTATGCATGATTCATTGACTTGTCCCATCATTCATATCAAGAGGAAATGAAGTATGTGGGGGTGGGTAATTCTTCCTGTCATAAGTATCAACAGTGGCTTGCTCTTCGTATGGATCATTGATTCCAGCAAGCTCTCGAGAATAAGGATAGTCAGACCAAGATGTAAGTGGGTCCGGAGTGTTAGAATATGTAGTAGGTGAGAAATGTGAAGAAATGGGAAAGTCAGTCGAAGGTCTAACTTCATAATCAGGTCGAGTTGGAACCGTTCACGGGTAAGGATCTCCCGTGGATTGTGAAGGATACATGGAAGAAAGAGAATGGCGAGATGAACGGTATATGGTCGAGGAGGAATGACCAGGGGTCTCAGGGTATGGGGACTAATATCCCGACATCATGAAGAGGAAAGGATGAATATAAGTAGATCGAGGTAGAAAACGTGCAATTACACAGGATAATGCATACATACGAACACAAAGACAAACACAAGAGCAAACCTTGAGTCGAAACTCAACACGGTGAGGGACCCAAAGCCGAGTCCAATTTATCTGGTTGATTTTAAGTATGATTTTCAAGAAAATAGCAAGGATTACGTGACATAAAGGGAAGTTGTCTCAAAGCCGGATGCGTCTCCCCTATTTAACCTATCTCCTAAGACACCAACGCCATTCCTCTCTTCGCTCCTATCACCAGCTGAGAAGTTCAAGGACCTGCCCCTATCTAACTACCGAAGTAGGCATATGTTGACAATGGTTATGACTTCACCCCGAAGGGTTACTAGCAACTTGTCGTAGTGCACCGCTATATCACCCCTATCTACCTAGCAAAGCTGGCGGAGGATACTTGGTGCTAGTAAGTCAAACCTCAAATAGTTCAGCATGTGATATTTGCTAGTATCGAGGTACATGATATGGAAGGCGGAGATTTTGGCTCTATCTTAGGGTATCCATACACACTTTGTACCCTCACTCAGCCTGAAATCAAGGTCGGGGTTACTCTCCCGCAAACAAGGGTTAATTTTAGTCATTTTTTTAGGTCCAACTCAATTAGCAGTTTCGATTTTAGAGATTAGTTGTCACTGTAATTAATCCACACAAGCAATCATGTCTACCATCCAGTCCTAATTCATTTATCATAGGTTTTAACAACTGAGAGAGAGAATAAGAAAAAGCCGATGCAATCGAGAAAATGATGATGAATGCTTGAGTATGAAGACTTATTGTTCCTCTAGCTCTTTACAATACGTGATGCAATACTAAATTGAAATTTTTATAAATAGAATGCAAGCGAGAAAACTATTCCTAGACAGACAGTTCTATTATCGAGTGATGAACAAATTAATTTGGACTAATAGATCTGCGGTCTAAGTGTGTCTCATTAAATGGTGAAGTGTGGTCCTATATATTACGAGCACAAACAGTCATAAGAAATCTCTAAGAGCTGTGAGTGCAGGTCCTATCCTGTGTCAATCAACCAAACAACACAGAGACTCTTTTTATTATTTAATTACATGTGTGAGAACCCAAAGAGGAACCGTTATAAATGTTGATACTTTTTTTTCTTTTTTTTACAAAATCTATCAAAACCACTCAGTACAAATTGATGATGGCTCTTCGGTTCGCTTGGGGAATCGCCTTTGATGCCTCATGTTCCTCGCACAAAAAAAAACAATGGTCAAAGAGAGATAAACACAGTATAAAAAAATAAACAGAAAATAATTGAAAAAAATGAAATAATTACAAGCTAGTTCTGGGATCAGACTACCTGATTGAATGGAAAATCTTAATCTAATTTTTCTAAAATGATCCTAAGTCGTTTGCCTCCCCGGCAACGATTCCATTTGATGTGTACGATAATGACCTTTTTAATTTAATTGAATGTGTGTGTCGTTTATTGTTGTCGAACAATCAGGATAGATCAAAAAAAATCACACGAGTCGATGAATCGTCGAATTAATTAATGTACGGCTTGATATTTTTAACCTGGGCAAGCCCCTGGGTCGACTCAAGGAGGCAAATAAACAACTACGGATCACATTAGGCAAACTAGATCACAGTTTCCCAAGAGCGATTTTTTTAATTGTTTATGCAATAAAAATGCAAATGCACAAATACGGATGAAGTAGATTATTAAGAAAATAAATAATACTGCTAAATTTATTTTTAATATGAAAATAATTCAAATTATCCAAGTTATAACTTTCTTGTAAATCTAATATAACGATGAATGCAAGATGTATATTTTTGAAATTTTTGGATTTAAAATGTGTGAATGAAAAATGCAAACTCTTTGCAGGTTTTTTATGCAATTTTTCATACAAAACGCAAAAATTATGAAAGATTTAGTGGAAGTGAAATATGATGAAATGAAGCTACACTATTTTTTTTGGAATTTTCTGACCTTATATGATGTTTTATGAATTTTTTACTAAAAATAGAGTGACTGCTAGAAATTATTTTTTAATAAATCCACAAAATCAATTTATACAGAGAAAAAAATCATCTCTAATAGATATAGCAATAAGCAATCGAAGAGACTTTAAATTTCGCAAAAATAGTATTCGTGGATTTAATCAAAAATCAATTACATATCACTCTAGACTTTATTTTTGCAAAAAAAAAACAAATCCGATTTAGATGAACTTTGGACAGTAATTAAAGAGCACTTAGTAGCATCATATACAATTTTTTCCCAAATTTTGGAGCAAGAAATATGCATGTGCGAATTTCCGAGCATGAATGGGTAAAATATCATCGAATTTCAAACTCTGTTTTAATATTTTTAATAAATTATCCAATACTAAAAAAAATGCAAATAAACAGCCAAAAGATATTGGTTTAAATCCTCTATAGAATGATATTTTTTGATTAAAAATGATGCAAAACTGATGTCCAAATTAATGCTCAAAGTAAGGGTTATCTTTGTAATACACAAATTGAAATTGAATGAATTGATATGCACAAGGTTGCATTTCAAATAACGAAATCTAGAAGTAAGAAAGTTCAATTTTCACAAAAAAATGAAATAAAAAAATAACTTTATGTGGGTTCCAACAATGGAACCCACGTTTAGGGCTTGAGGATGCGGGCCACGGGTGGCGCAAAGAGGCGGAGGACGAAGGGCGCGGGGTTGTCGTGGAAGCGGTGGGGCGTGGGCTTGTGGAGGGAGGCACGGGCCGTGGGAGGCGACCGACTTCTAGCACGGGGGCGAGGGGAAGGGCGCGGAAGGGCCGACATCGTTGTTGGGGCACCGTGCATGAAGGTGGCGGTCGGCGCACGGCGCATGGAGGTGCGCAGGCGGCACTCGCGTTGTCGACTTGGAGGGGTCGCAGAGGTCCATGGGGACTGGACGGAGGATGCGCGGCCGAGCGTAGAGCGTGTCCTTGATCGCGGAGGAGCCTAGGGTGAGGAGCATGAATTACCAGTGCTGGTCGGGTGTGGGCTGGCGACAGATCTAGAGGAGGGGTGCCGCAGGGCAAGGCGTGGTCGCATGCGAGGGTGGAGGTCGACGGTCGAAGGATTGTTGGCCGCTGGAACGCGGGTGGGGGGCTGGGGCACGAATGTGCGGCTGGGGTGGCTGGGAGGGCAGTGGACGGTTGGAGTCCTGGAGGGGGCATCTCTTTTTTTAATATTTAGATTAAAATTTTTGTAATTTTCTTTAAACAGGAAAAAATGTTAAAAGTGAAATGAATTGAAAATGTGGTGATGATGATGTATGATGGTGGTGTTTTTTTATGAAAATACTTGGAGATGAATAATGAAAAAAATTTGTTAGATAAGTAAATTACCAAGAAAAAGGAGAAAAATACATACCTATAATGCAACGTCAGATTTTTGGAGGAGCTTTGCTACACTCATGTTGTCACCTCGAAAGGGATGGTGGAATCCTTCGAAGCTAAGCGAGCACATTTGGAAGTTCGCGACACGGCAACGGTGTTCCGTGGATTTTGCCTTTGAGGTTGTCGTCGCTCAACTCATCTCCTTCAGCTGTCACCTGTAGGTTAAAGGGGCTCGACCTCACTTCTCTCGAAACGACATATGATGAAAAATGGAGGAGGAAATGGGAATAAAAAGGAGGAGAGGGGAAGTCAGAAATGTGGAGGAGAATGTGGAGGAGGTGGAGTGGTGAGTTGGAGTGGAGGACAAGTAAAAGAGAAAAAGTAAAAGGGGAAAATAAAATAATAAACTAAGTAGGCTATTGTAAATAATGAGGGGAAAATATTAAGAGAAAATAAATAAATAATTATTTAATTAAAATAAAATAAATAAATAATAAATAAAATAAATATAAAAATAAAATAAAATACAAAATTAATAAATAATAATGAAAAAAATAGGGTGACACGTGGTGGTTCCTGGAGCTGCCACGTGTCACATTAAATCTGAAGAAAATCAAAGAGAAATAACAAAAGGGTTCAAATCAAAAAGTTGTCAACATGAAAGTTGCTCGCCTCGATGAGATCTACAATTTTTTGTGAAGGATTGAAAATCAAAACAAGACATATGTACAAAGTGTATTTTTGGGTGGTATGTAATAGGTACAAAATATTGTATTTTTGTCTTGTCCAATTTTTTTTCATTTTTAATTCGAGAAAAATCAAAATAAAGTTGAAAAAATATAAAGGAAATATTTACAACATAATCTAATTTTTTTGGACTTTTAGTAATTAAAAAAATAAATGGATAAAATAAAAGGTTATTTTCGTCAATGCGTACAACAGGGGCCCAAAACCCAAGTTTCACAGACAATTTCCAATATTAATGAATTGGTCTTGTTTTGAAGGTCTTTCAATGTATATTACTTTTAAAGTGAGTAGACCTAAATCGGACATTCTATGAGAGAGAGATGCACATTTTAAGGTTCATGATCTCAAACTTGGATTTGGCTTTTACTGGTCTATTTTGCAAGTTAGTATTTTATATTTTTTCTTTATTAGTGTTAGTAAGATATACACAGTAGAGTTGAATTTATTGGATTTGGAGTTTAGTATAAAATATATACAAATATGATATATACAGGTGGTTTTTACAAGTGAATTTGGCTTCTAATTTAATGCAAAATGAATGCTAAAATGCAGATATTATTTATGCATGCATGAATGCTAATTATGCAATATAAGTGGAAATATGCAGCTAATTACTTGGGAACAAAGCTCTATTTTCAGATTTTAGAGTGATGAATCACAGATTCACCACTAGTCTTTTTATCTTATCGACAGACATATGTCCAAGACTCGATGCCAGATAATTATCAAATGATCTCAATCTTCCTATTGATCTTATAATGTTTTATTTTCATTATTTAGAAACATTAATGAACCATTCATTAATTTTCTTATTTAGTAGAATCCACTAGGTTTTAGATTACTATCTAAAATATATCCATCATAAATCTTTATGATAGGTCTATTCCATAATTTATGTTTATTGTCAGCATTTAGAAATGAACAATGAGTGTATTCCAATATCCAGGTCATAAAGACATTCTCTAAGACTAAGGGCTCTCCCATTGAAAATATTGTCTATTTAACCAATAGAGATTGTTGCAACAATTACATCAATATCCATGTGGATGATTATTAAACAATAAAATCAAATTTTCTAGTCTTCTAAAGTATATGCAACCAATTGCAAGTGTTATTAAAAGAATGAGATACAATGATTAGATTGTCATTCTTATCCAATAAGAAAGTACATTTCAATGATTAAATGTAGATTATTCCGATGCACTACCCGAGTCCTTCTATAAGGATCCTATATAGACTTGATAGTCATACTATCAACATATCATCTCATTGCAGTATTGGCATTTATCCGATACATTGGAAGTCTTATGTGTGTGGAAACCATAGAAGTACAACCAACTCTTTGACTTTCCTTCTATCCTGGGACCGACCCATTCTTCTAGTGCCCTCCTTTCATCTCCAAACAACAATTTCTTAAGACAAAGGGACTCTAATGTTGAATTCAAAAGATTTCAATATAAGAGTATTTTGACATTTATAGATGCTTCATTTAGTTCATACAATATGAATATTAAGAAGTTTGATGAATGACTAGAGTATAGATAGCAGGATCATGACACTCATCATATCTACATACATCTTAACTCTTAAAGACTTAGGTTCAAGTAGGTACTCAAACATTTTAAATACATCATCTCTTATAGCGATACCATTCGGCATGATGCAGTGAACCATGTCATTCATGATTAAATGTCGAGAGCATATATATATGGCAGAACATCTTCTTAGATTTTATATGGATTATTTGAAAAATTGTGATCATCATAGACATGTCACTTCCAAAGTACATTCGATGAGAGATCAAGACTATAGAGACATACAAACCCTAGGGTTGTAGTCCTATTGTCTATTTAATTGTCATTGCTTATTTTTAAGAGGAAACTTGCACATTGCAACCACATACAATATGTGTCCAACTACAAGTACAATAGCTTGATCATGGATCCAATCCATGATATTTTACTGGCTATTATT
Source organism: Ottelia alismoides (assembly GCA_037367405.1). Taxonomy (NCBI): domain Eukaryota; kingdom Viridiplantae; phylum Streptophyta; class Magnoliopsida; order Alismatales; family Hydrocharitaceae; genus Ottelia; species Ottelia alismoides. Next base: position 508,163 of record JAZKJV010011092.1, read on the forward strand.
GAGTATAGTATTGAGTGGGTTTAATGATGGATTATCTGAAATAAGAAATTTTCATAAATATATATATAAATATATTTTTTAATTTGATTTAGGAATTTTTATATCAGAGTTGTCATGCCTTGTCAATACTGAAAGTTCATTCCCTCGTTCACATGCAATGTAAGAGATATACTTACCATTATATCTCAACAAGATATGGCATCTCTTTTCTTATCTTTGTGACATGCCAATAATATGAGAAACTGTAACTCATATAAAAAGAAGTGGGAACACATTCCACCTTGCAAGTCTAACTTGCATTCCCAATTCGGTTTTTAACACCCGAGCCTACCACCCCTAAGGTGATGTTGAACCTTCATTAATTGAACCTACCGTCAACAGGATTAGAACTCACTATGCATAATCCAATATCGCCCCAATAATATGAGGATCTGATATTTAGGTCACTACGCAAACGACATTACTCTTTCGAGAAGAAAAGAGCCCGATCCAGATGCGCTTGTATGCAGGAGCTATCACTTCAGACATGCGTCTCCTACATACAATCCCTGTCAACTGACCTCTTCGCCTTGACGGGAGACCTTTGATGTCACTTATGTGATTCTTCACCTCATATTCAAATTCTGATTAATCATTATTAAAAATATTCATTATGATTAATTCTTCCAATGGAAATAACAACTCTATTCATAATAAAGCATTTTAGTTTTAATTGGATTCCAATTAATCTAATCATAATAAATTAATGATCCAATTAATATCCAACAAACATTTTTTAATTATTACTTAAAATATGGTATTATCTCTAAATACTTATTATTTTGAATTTTAATAATTAGAAAAATACATCATGATTTCTCAAACATTATCCATTCCCTACCCGCTGTCATGGCCAGTACCGACGGGAGTGGGACAGATCTTACACGGTGCAACCCGCTACCCCAACGCTCCTCGATTAGACACCATATTCGCCTTGAAAAAAGATAATGTCAAGTCAATCACATTGTACTTGAGATGATAATCGGTTTTTCAACCGAATATATACCATATAATAATAATCAAAACCATTTTGATTAACATTATAAGGAGATTTGCTAAACAAATCCCCAATCCTATTAAAGCAACATGTTTGTTGGAAAGTGTATGATGTAACTTGTTTGTGATCTAGATCTTATTATTGGTTAAGGCAATGTCATTTAATGAAATAATTATCAAATTTAAATATTTCAAAAATATTTATCAATAATTATCTTAAGAAATTAAACATTAATTTCTATAAAAATTAAATGACAATCACAAGGTTCTCGATAAAGTATGCAATTTCGAGCAGTGACCCTCACTTACTAAAATTAGCATATCTCATTCACTTTAAATCCAAATCATGAAAAATCAGTTTCAAAAGTTTTCTAATTAGATTTAAAACAGAACCTAAGTGATAATATTGCATTTCTAGTCGTGTCAAAACAGTAACCAACTCTTTAATTACGTCATGATTCACCATCCCCGAAACAGTGGATCTAGGTTAATTAAAATGAGCATATCTAGAGTTATCGGATTCTAAATCACGCAAACTCAAATCCTAATGTTTTCTTAATTAATGAGAAACATTATATAATTTTAAAGTTCGTGTTTAAGCATCTAAATAGGGCCGAAATTTATCACAAAATAAGGCTGCAAAAATTGAAATGTGATAAAATTTTCACAATCCGTAATGAGCCCAAGTCTTCTTAGGTTCATGGATCGTATCCCAAACCTCAAACCTGGATCTAATATGACTTGAAGGATATGGGGATATCCTCAAGCATACCACAGAAGTGTGGTGATCGCATCGAGTGCGATCGAGAGCGACTAGTCGCACTAGTTGCTCGATGCAGTGGAATTTATATTTTTTTATGTGATGAAACCACTTGATCCAAGAACATTTCTCGGATCGTTTCATCTAAACCACAATAGGTATAAGCTTTACCTCTTGAAGCATGGTTGCGATTGAATCTCTAAACTAAGAGACCTCCTGTGTCAAGTCTGATCCGACAGAGGAGATGCTTGCGAACGCGTTTATGAGACGTGTCATTTTCACAATCCATGTTGATGATCCATGCGGCAAATCATCTAATCTCATTACACAAGATCCGACGTCTTCTTTCTTAGCGACATGCACTGAAGGAGACATAGATCCACGAGCACGTGATGACACAGTGATTGCGACCCTCTCATGGGCTCCATGGTGGACGACCACAATGAGAGAGAGGGAGAGAACTCTTGGTGCTTAGAGAGAGAGAGAGGGAGAGAGCAATTGATTTCATGTTAATGTAACTTGAAGAGCAAGGGGTGCCTCTTCTTATATAGGATTTTGGGATCCATGGATCTCAATCCATGGACAACACTAAATTAATGGATGAAATTGATTTGTGTTCTTTCAATGGCCATGATGTTGTTGTAAAAACACAACAACAATTAATTTAATTTAAATCAATATATATTGATAAATCAATATAATTAATTTCAAATCAAATTAATTAATTAATTAATCTTGGAGATAATGAAAAGATTGACCTTATTCCCTAAACAAAGGGTGGAACGGGTCTATCTCCTCAAAATCTCACGAGATCCCATTATCTCATGAGATCTCATTATCTCACGATATCTCCAAGATTTACAACAACATTTGTTGTAAATTATTTCACAAAAATAATTCATAATTATCTTGTGAACATTGTTATCATTCCAATGGAAAAATGTGAATCACATTCACATCCCAAAACAAAATGTAAATTATATTTCAATTAATCATCCAATGTGAATCTAATTCACATCAATAAATAATTAACAAATATAAATCACAATATGCTATCTCTAATATATTATAAATCACATTTATAATATACCTGATTAATATGGATAGTGCTATCCACATTATTCATATCCAAGATAATTAAATCACATTTAATCATCATGGATATCTTTTCTCAAGTGCACAAATAACATGAATCACATTCACATTATTCACATTTTTTATAATTAAATCACATTTAATTACCTCAGATAACTCTCCTAATAATATGAATCAAATTCATATTATTCATGATAATTAAATCACATTTAATTATGCATTTTCTCAATGCTCAGATAAATATGTCAACAATGAAATTATCCATGAACTCTTTCAAGGATAATGCGCTTTCTCCACAGATACATGTAGATAGGGATAGGGCGATTGTAATGTTCCACGTATAGTGACTTGGATATTGAGATCACATCTCAAATCTGGATCTTATGGACCTCCCATAGATGCTTGATTAAATCAAGAACGCAAATCTAATCTTCTCATTACATTTGAATCACATTCAGATCAATGTCCATCAGCAGGACTAAGATCAGATTACTTCTCTATGAGAGGAGTCACTAAAATCTAGACCTGTTTCATCACTCCTTCGAAATGGAAGCATCATGGTTATACAATCGTTTATGATCACATCACCCTGAGGCATTCCTAATACCTGTACATCCTGCATACTGGGAGACCTAGAATAAACCTGAAGTTTTAGATCACTTTTAGACTGTCTCCTTCAGGATTTTATCATTAAGGTTCCCATTCGATCATTGGGAGTTGGTATCGATCATATACTTTCCAAAAGCATATATCATACCTAGGTGTTGATCATATACTTTCCAAAAGCATATATCAAATCTTACAAATTCGATCAAGCTTCCAAAGCGAGACGACCTCACGTGGAATTTGATTCTTCCCAATATCTCATGAGTGAACTCATGTCTTATAGTTAAACAATTAACCTGTACGATCCCTTTGAGAGATCGTATTACTCATATGCCCTTGCATGCACACCAGTGCACCGGTGTATAGACCTTGGTTAAGTCATCAACCTATTGATCTGCCAAATGTACATACTGATACATATAGGAACACATCTCTCTCGGTGAGAGTATGCGTGCCTATATCGTGACATCATACGACATAGGACTTTGGTTATCTTGATCTCGCTAAGTCAACTCTTTGGCATAACTAATCTGACACCTCCGAATCTTTATTCCCATGCAGAGGACCTGTATCAAGAGGTCGGACATATAGCTGCTTAAATGAGAAAGGATTGCCATCTCCTACTCAAGTTGGAGATCATATCTTAACAATCATTTGACGGAACTTGATGAGTCCTCAATCTAACTCTTTAGATATTCATCCAAGAACCAGCCTCTATGATTCGATAGTTGAATCAACAATTGTATGATCATTAATATGGCCATGGTACATAACCCTAATTGTACTAAGTGACCTATTATGCAAATTTGTTATTCTTCAAATCAAATCAGGAAATGATATTTGTAATAACATTTATTGCTTAATGGCTCGTCGTGGGCTCACATGTCCAACACTAAATGCTTTGAAACCGGTCCATGTCATTCCAACATGACATTCCTTCTTGTAAAATCTAGAATCATCATTGTCATCGCTTTTTGCATTATTAGTGGACAATGGTTTATGTGCAGCTCTAGAAGAACCCTCTTTCCAACAAACGAAAGACATGAAATTAATGATTTCTTCCTTAAAAACCTTATATTTACCAACCCTAGAGCTACCTTTTTTAATATTAAACCTTATATCTGTTGCATATGTCTCATAGAATTTGTATGCATCTTGAATGTAACCAAATCTTTGGCCTATTTAAAGGGGCATGCGTATTAGGATTTTCGTTGAATAGAGATGATGAACCAGCTAATACATTTAACAAGCAAACAGTATGCCATTATACTTAAAACAATCAATAAGATAAAATTCATTTAGATTGTACATGATTAAGAAAATCAATGTAAAGAAATCAATCTGACTGGAAACCATCCAAAGCTACAAGTATGTTTTTGATCGATATGAAAATAAATTTTATAAACCATAATAGTATAGAATACTATAATTTATTTAAATGGAATACGTTACATTAATATTTATAATGGTTTGGTCATGCTTGGAGAGCTTATCGAGACAAAATAATTTTGACAAAGGTGTAAGCATTTTAAAAGAATATAAAAGAATATAATTTGCACATTAAAATGATAGATAATATGAATATAACTTATGATGAGAAAATATGAATAATATATAGTATTAGTAAAATGAAAATTATTGTTGTAAAATAAATTTAATGATTGTTAAGGAATATGGCAATATGCGAAAAGAATTTGTTCACGACACACCCTGGGATAAAAAAGCACACAGTTTTTCAAGTATGTTATGAAGTTTATGAAAGTAAAATAGATAATATAAATGTAAAAAAGATATATTAAAGTAAAATACTATTAAAAATGAATAAGTAATGACCTAGATCTTCACGTATGTTATAAAAAATAGAACCATAGAGAGTAAAATGAACAGATAATATAAAACATAAACATAGTTACACTATCGTAAAATAAAGAAGTTATTTGTAGAAAATTGCCAAGTAGTCGTAAGATTTAAACATGAAACTTGCTGAAAAATGGTAAATAAATAGTATATTCAAAAATATATACATTATTATGAATAAAATGTCAAAACCTAAAAGATGGGAAGTTGTATCGATTGCTTCAAGGGATCCATCAACTACTTCAACCTCATTGGGTATCTACAACAGTAGAAAAATTATTAATAAAAAACTAAACACAAAGAATAAATAATGAGTTACCAGACACATGTCGATGTCGTAAGAAGAACGGTGGTTTTCATTTAGGATTCTTGAAGAGAGCATGGTAGTGTACATGGGAGATTGTGAGGAATAATACATTAGAAAGTTAGAAAAGGAAATGAAAAATTATTATGTCCATGATGATTCCTTGATTCTCACTCTTTATTCTTTTATTTTAGTTATTCATCTAGGCAAAACATCATGTGAATAGGTGTAAATACAATAATTTAGCATTCAGCATGCATGTGTTAGCATTGTTTAATTAGCATGTATTTATGCAAAAAAAAAGAATAAATGAAAAGATAGAGGAAGGAGGTTTTTAAAATAAATACAGAGTGACCCTAACCCAAATAAAAGGTCAAGCATTGACATGATCGCTAAATAAAATAAGTAGAGAGAGATAGGGCCTGATCTGTGTTGTACATATTCTATATATATATATAAATAATTATTTTTGACAAAATAAAATTAAAATATTATTCTCACCTCCTTGTATATATCCCTAGAAATAAAACAAAAGAAAAATAAAAATCAGAAAAAGAAATAAAAATATAAATAAAATCCTTCCTACTTGTAAAAAATACATGTATTTATGTCACATCCCCTAATTATTTTATACATGTAAATAAATCACAAAAATAAAATAAAAATTATTTTTTATTCATAATTTCATATAGAAAATAAATAAAATACAAAATTAGGGTATTTATGTAAAAATAATAAAATAAAAATTAATGTACATAATACATAGGTATATTATACCTATTCATAGTATCGTATATTGTATATATATTGTTTTAGAATTAAAAAAACAATAATTAAAAATCATAGAAAAATTCTTTCAAAAAATTATTATCATTTTTCGTTTTATTCATTTTTTCATTTAAATTCATTTATTATTTTTAATGTAATTTGCTTTATTTTTCTAGCAGTTTTGTCGTGTAGCATCTTTTGTCTTTATTCCAGTCCTTTTATGATTGGGCCACGTCAGATTTATTTACAGAGGTCAACTAACCCCTCTGCAACCTTTTTCTTTTGGATCGGGTCTGCGTCGCTTTTTGCTAATTTATCTCGACCCGATCTGATAGATTTCTTCTCCTATTTGTAGCATCGATTAGAGAGGGTATATCCAAGATCCACGCCCCATATCTATCTTAGGGATCTGACCCTAGGTTCACGTGCCCTCGTTCCATCATTCTCGGACCCTACAGACTATAAAACCTCCTTGATCTCCTCCTTGTTCCACATCTTTGTCCTTCATTCTTCGTCCGATGAGCTCTAATGTCCCTCCCTGAGAGACATCGCATGTGAGGCTTCGTGCAGAGGTGATTGAGCAGTGTGGCCCTAGATTCGGTGGTCTCTCCGTCGTGCTCCACCGCGAGATGAGCTAATCCTCTAGGCTCGTCGACCCATCGAGGCCATTACCCTCGGAGGTCCCTGACCTCCAGCATAGACTTTAACATCCACCAGGTAACTTCAATTTAGCTATTTACTTCATTTGATTCATGTATTGGGAAAGCAGAAGAACTTGACCTCCGAGCTCCGGTCACCTTGGCCGGAGCACCTTCTAGACATCCTGAGACCCTTGCCAACTCCACCAGACTCCTATTCATCTTATTCGCCCCTCCTATCATCTTGGTTCGCCTAGCAACGAGACCATGGCCCTCCTCCATCGTCTCTTCGCCGGAGTGCCACGCAATGCCACAACAACCACCCATTTCGAGATTTAACCGGTCGAGGCACTTTGCCATCGACCCTGTGGTTTATCTGTACGGGTTAGAATGCGAGAGAACCTCATCTGGAGGTCGAGATACCCAAGCACAGTAGCTCTTGGTTCCACATCTTGCTAGAGCCTCCTTCAAGGTTCTGGGACCTTCTGAGTACGCCCCCAGCTGCGGACCGACGTCGTCGACAGTTCCCCTACTAGAGCAGCTCCAGAGGATGCCGGACCCGCGCATATCGGTCACTCGAAACTCGACGGAGGTGAGTTTGTTAGCGAATCTTCCATGCATCACATACACCGTCCAATCGAGGCCCGCCCCAGTTCAGATCGTGACCGTTCATAAGCGGGAGGATCTGTCCATCACCGAAGGTGTATCCATCGATCCGGATCGTTCATCTGTTAGTAGACCTGCCTCCTCCGATGGATCACGATTAATAAGGGTAATTTGCATTTAAGCCCTCCTATGTTTTGCTTTTATTTCCAACTCTTGTAAATATCTGTCGTAGTTCATTTTTTGGATAATTTACGAACTGGACCTCATACTTTTTGCTATTTTCATTAGTCCCGCTAAGTTAAAGTCACGTGCTGTCATGTGTTTCTTGGGTTATTTGCACGATATGCCCTAAACTATTGAGTTTTTACTAGTTGAATGAAAGGTTTTTGGTAATTGCAAGTATACCCCTTTGCGTGAATTTTGGAGCATGTGCGTGAATGCCTTCGAAAAATTGCAAGAATTGCCTTGAGATTTATACGTATGTAATCATTTGGCCAAGAAACTTTCATATAATTGCATTTAGGTCCCTGCATGTTGTGTGTTTAATCAAATAAATACCTAATTAACTCCAAAAATTACATAAAACTTTCTGTTAGCTCCTGCTAACAAGTAAACATTACGGTAATTTTGGTGAATTGATTAAGTTTTATTCGATATTTTCTAAAAATAAAAAACATCTAAAAATTGTTCTGTCTATTTTATAAAATAACAAAAAATATAAAAATTGTTTTAAAAATTACCACAAACTAGTGTGTGCTTGTTTTTGTATGCTTTGTATTAGTACCTGTTTTGTTGTGCTATCCCTTATAAAATCCTAAAAATTGCAAAACTTATAAAAATCATAAAAAAATCTAAAAAAGAAAAAAAATAGATTTTCAATTTCTATAGTTCGATATTTTTATTTACTTTTTCATAAAAATCTCAACCAGGACATTGTGGCATTTTTAATATTTTTGAATTTGCCTTTGAGTCTAGGCTATACAATATTTTCCCTGTTTGCCTTTGTTTGATTTTTATAAAATCATATAAAATTATAAAAATTCAATAAAATTAACAAAAACATCTAAATATTTGAAAATATAAAATATTTTTGTTTCTTATTTTACAGCATTTTTAGCCTTAATAAAATAACAAAAGCTTGGCTTGTGCATGTTTTCTTTTATTTTACTTACTTAGTTAAAGATATAAAAAATGTAAAATAAAAAAAAATACAAATTAGCTTTTATTTTTATGACTACTTCGTAGGTTTCACTCACGCTCCTTGTGTTTGACCCTGATCGCTATACAAGGTTAAATAAATAGCAGAGACCGCTTACATTGATTTTTCATTTCGATTATCTGATTTGTGTGGTCTTGATTTTTCTTGTTGAGTTTGATTGGCTGATTGGGGTTACAATGACCCTTGCTTATTTTCATACTTAATCATAGATGATAGGTTGCTCATCAGAATGGAGGGAAGCATGGCTTAATAGTCTTTTCAGATTTCTATTTATTTTTATCTCTATTTTATATAACTATTTTCTAATATTCTCTCTACTTTGATTTTTGTGTGAGGGACTGCTCGAGGACTTTGCAGCTTTCGATTGGAGTAACCGCACGAGGAGGAGCAAGAGAACAGGAGGGAATCAATTATATTAGACAGAGTAGATTAGCTAAGACTAGTTTTTATTTCCGGCACATTCTATTATTGTTGTAATAATACACGACCATCAGACTCTTTTGGACACTTAGCTTATTGGGGTCTGTTTCGGCGAGCACCGGTGTGCTCGGGGGACCTCAATACAGTTTTCACCTATTTTGTTTTTTCGTATTTGTTTCTATTTAATTCTAGAATATTTTGGCCCTTAGATTTATGATTTTTTTTCTTGATTGCGACGTAACTAATTAAGGCCCAATCCCTAATATATTGCTTGCACCTATAGATTCATAATTGGACCTTATTAAAAATCAATAATAAGAAAGTTAACTTGATTAAGTGAGGGGTCACGTGCCACCACAGGTCGTATACAGTGCGTGCAGGATCCATTGTGGCAGACACCGATCGACATCCAAGATCGAACATCATCCTCTCTCTCTAATCAGTTAGCTATTGTTCTTCGCGATCTTTGGAAATTGCTCGTCTATGGCCATTTTCTTCATGCATCATTTATATTAGTTTAAATTCAATCGTTAAATATATGCATGGATCACCCTGTATGTAGAGTGCTGGAGTCAGGTATGCCCCTCTTACTTTACATGCATCATAGTGTTTGATCATGCATCGATTTTTTCGACTTCTCTCCCCTATTTTTGGACTTTAAATAATTAGGAGATCAAAAAAATCATTAGGCACTGTTTGCTTTGAAAAATACCTAAAAAGAGAAAATCATAAAATTGGGACTGTTAATGCAAACTTGTTCTTAAAAGACACCTCACTTAAAAATTCTGTTTTGGGATAGTCATCCCCTCCTTGTTTGGTTTGCTTGAGCATGAGTATAAACCGCATACTAGGATAGAGAAACAATTGAACTCTCATTAGACTACTAGTCTTGGGGTTAGTCATTCTCCAGTGAGGATCTCTCCGGTCTCCAGTGAGGATCTCTCCGATCTCCAGTAACGCGGGATGTGACATCCTCAACAGATCGAGTTGATCGGTTAGTCGGTAAATGGCCCGTAACTTGTACTGGCTGGGAAAGATCTAGCTTTGTGATCAGGCCAGTCTCTTTAGAGCATCGAGTTCTTAACAACTCGTTTAATCACTCTATAAGACTGAATTATCACCTAAATAAAGTCGACAATATAATCGACCAATCCTTTACGGTCATGTACTCAATGTTGCGTAAGTGAATTGGGGGTTTGACTTCTTATCTTGGTTGCATTCTAGATCCCTCCCTCTGACCCTTATCACTCTCCTTTCCTCTCTCTTGATGATGGGACATCCTTCATTTCAGCTAGATCTTGTGGCTCTTTATCTTCCTTCCCCTCATCTTCTATCACCTTCTAGGGAGGTCGGAATCCCAACCGACCTCTCCTCCTTCTCTTCCTACCCCTCCCCCATACCATCTTTCTACCGGGCATGTTATGCTTGACGCCTGCGGAGATCAGACTGAGCAGATGCGAGATAGTGGTGATTTTATTATTGGGATGAGAGTGCATTCCAGGAGAAATCACATGGAGCAGTTGCAAGTTTTAAATGACTTATATGCTAGGATGGTGGATAAGCACACCGATTCGGAAGCACAGTTAGCTTCTTCATTGAGTCCCTTCATTTAGAATCTAGAGTTAATTCAGCGACTGTCAATGTTTTTAGGGGAAGTGAACCAGGAGTCTTATCTCTGTCTTTATGAATTTGAGGAGTTTTTTGTGACCCATGTATACCCGGATATCACTTCTGAGAAGATAATGTTGAGAACCTTCCTATTTACACTCCAAGGTAGAGCCATGAGATGGCACAGACGATTGGGAAGAAAATTCGCTACGTGGGGAGGATTGCGCTTAGAGTTTTTACATAGATTTTACCCCCAACGTAGAGCATATATGATGCAGTCTTTCATCACAGATTTCTCAGTAGACCCCCAGGAGCCAATGCATGATTCTGGCTGAGGTTTCTTGACCTCTTGAGGAGATTTCTGGATGATGGACTTTCAAGGACTAACCTTATTCAAATCACCATGAGGGGGATGACCGCAGAGCAGCTAGCACTGGTAGTGACCTCGTATAGTGGTTCACACTAAAGTCCCAACATGGATATACTTCAGACCATCTTGAGAGTACTTTCAGACATTCTTTCTTTAGGAGATGATTCAGTAGAGACATCACACGAGGATAATGCAGAACCAGTGGGGTATGTTACATTTCATGAGGATTTAGCTATGGCACACTAGCTAGAGGACATGGATTTTGCTGTAGTACAAATGAGGGATGAGATGACCGCTACCGTGTGTTTTCAGACCCAAAGATTGATCGAATTGTCGTTGGTCTTCTAGCTAGAGATCAAGTCAGTCCAGTACTTTTCAGTTCAGGAGTCTTCAGTCGGCAGTCCTGTCATTCTAGTTTCAATTCTCGGCTCATGTTGCTTCTACTCTTAGCGTTACTTCTCTTATTTAGATGAATATCTTGATCCTGCCCAACAGACACACCTTGATGAGAGACACCACTTTGGGATGCTAGATACAGATAGTCCCATATTTGAGCCTTGTATCCTCCAGTTTCATGAGATTGATATATTTTGGGAGGATCTAATGTTAGCCATCATTGCCGCAGCACGAGGATCAGTTTCAGACACTTCTACAACTTTTGTGTTGTTGACTAGTACCATTTCCTTCTTACTTATTGTTTAGAGGCTTTTTCAGCCGAGGAGACTTTTTATGTGAGGATTGGGTACATGCCAGTGGCACAGATTCCCAGTTAGATTCTGATTCATCTTTTTTCACCGATGATTTAACATTACTCCCCGATGGTTATCTGCGGGAGGATGATGTATATTCTCCGTACTCAGTTTCACTTTCTGAGAATGCATCCGATCTGTTGGATCACAAGATCGAATATTAAGATATTTCTGACCTTTCTGAGTCCGGGTTTTGTCTCCTCCATGACCCTCGCAAGGATGACCGGATCTTTGAGATATTCGATGACGTCGCTGATATTTCTCCATTATATGAATCAGATATCAGTCCTCTTAGTGCGTCTCTATCTCATGACCTTCTGTATGTTTTTGAGACGGTGATTGACGTAGCAGATTCCATAACTGATCCTTCTTTCTCCAAGTTTGACTTCTTCGGCTCTGCCCTTCCACTCCATTCTAATCTTGAGTCGATGAGTTCTTTTCTGCTACCATAGCTCGATTTCATCTTCCCATATCTTCACCAGGTACCAGACACCTTCCTGATTGATTATTTGGGTGTCATAGTTTATACTGTTGACCTCATCGTTGTTCTCCTACCGAGACTACGATGACAGTATGGTATTTTCCTTACAAATGCTATCCTAAACCTCGATACTGTGTTTTCCTAACCGTTGCACTCATCTAGGGGCGTAAAACCTAGCGCTTGTTGAGAGGCACCTCAGCATTGTCTACTTTGTATATACATGTTTTATCATTATTTGTTCCTTGCTTCATCAGTTCATTTAACATTATTTTTGTTATACTTAAGATGTACTTTATCCTAAGAATAGGGGGTGTAGACACCAAGTTGTTCATTCTTCATTCCGTTTCATTACTCATGTCGTTGCCTATGCTTGGGGATCCTTCACCCTAAGTATAGGAGGAGTGATGTCATTACTCTATTAATCCATGTACATTCAATGATTCGTTTTTCTCTTACTGTACAGTCTTCTATACTTAGGATTACTTGATACTATGTATAGGGGGATCATTGATCTCTATTCAGTTTATTCTTTAATCCATCGTTGTAGTATAGTCTTTAATTTCACTTCCCAATACTAAGCATGAGTTATGTCTTCTTCATCACTCTTTGATCACTCTGAGGACATCATTCGAGCTAAGTATAGGGGGGTGTCGTATATATTACATATATATTTTATCCATAACTCGTACTTTGTGTAAGTGTGTTAATAAATAAAATAGCTAAAAATCACTCATTAAAATCATAGAAATTTTAAAATTTTCCGTGTACATAGAATTCTTTCTTGCACATACATAACAATTTACAAAAATTATTTTAGTACAAAGGATTGTAAAAATGTTTTGTTTGTAAAATATTTGTAGACATTTTTCATATCAAAATTATGTATATAGTACATTTTTTTGAAAAATGTTTGAATAATAAAAATTTGCAAAAATCCTTATGCAAAAGTTTGTAAATAGTTGTAAAACCTCAACATTCATGCATGCATTCAAGCAATTTCAAAAATTTGGCACATTTTCAAAAATTTTGCAAAAAAAAAGATTTTTGTATATATTTGTATATTCTTCTAAATCATAGTTTACATTTAAACTAGTCTGGAATTAAATTGGAAAAAGGAGCTTGGTTAAGACCTTAATCCACCTAATTCTTAGAGGAACCTTATAGGATTTGGAGTTATGACTTTTCAGGTCCATTAGGGACATAATTCTTTGAGTCCACTAGGCTATGCTCACATGTCATCTAGATGAGCATAAGTAGAACACTTAACAATGCACGCATGACTCTCACAGACAATGGCTTTACTTGAACCAGCACTTTACACTCAGCTCCACATATATGAGCTGGTGAGGAGGCAGTATCCTTTGGCTTAAGCTAGCATACAAGGGTAGTACTTCTATGCAGAACTTCTAATCTTCCTTTAAGGAGGGAAGTGCATCGCAACTTGGTCTTGTAGTATTGAGGTCTAACGACAAGAGTTATGGGTTGCAATAATGCTTCAAAAGAGGGATAGTCTACTGGCTCATGAAGAAAAAGTCCTTATGTATATATGTTGCACCATATAGATATGTTGAACATATGCACATAAAAAAATTGTGTGCAAAAGAAAGAAAAGCTCCAAAAAATGGACAAGCCGGATAGAAAATAAAATGCATGCTGGAATGTATATAGACAAATAAAGCAAAGCTTATCTTACACCTTCTCATCTCATGAATCTTGCATTGGGAGAATTAGCTACAACGGTTGGGATCCCATGGATACGTGGCTACACTGGCCACGGTTCATTTTCTCCTTTTCCCATCTTCTTGAGCTGGGTGAACTTAAATTTAGAAGGGAATACCCCGCTCCTCGAGGAAAGAGCTGCTGGAGTAGGGAATTAGAGTTACCTTGTTGAGGGAGGTTGTTGCCTTGTCATTTCTGAGGTGGGGAGCTACATATCCCTTACACTGTACAAGGAAAGATACATGGCCATTAGAGTTTGCGTATGTAGACTTGTTCTGATCTGGATTATTGAGGAGTTGTGACCATAGAATGGTGGAACTTATAGGTTGTTGAGTCTTCAACCCAGATCAAAATAAGGTTCTGACGAACTAATAATCCAAAGGTCTGACCGAGCTCCATACTTCAATTTAATGAAGATAAGTCTAATAATCAACCTTGATTCTCCTTCATTTTCTCTTCTTTTCTTTCCTTTGCACTTCTTTTTCAAATAAGTGTTTACTAAGGGACTAGCAAAGGTAAAGAATAGGGGGTAATGAATCCCTGATTCTCACTCTTTATTCTTTTATTTTAGCTATTTATCTTGGCAAAACATCATGTGAATAGGTGTAAATACAATAAGTTAGCATTCAACATACATGTGTTAACATTGTATAATTAGCAAGTATTTAGGCAAAAATAAAAGAATAAAAGAAAAGAAAAAAGGAATGAGGTATTTAGAATAAATACAAAGTAACCCGAAACCTAAGAGAAGGTCAAGCTTTGACCTAATCGCCAAATAAAATAAGTAGAGAGAGATAGGGATTGATCTGTGTTGTACATGTTACCTATATATATAAATAATTATTTTTGACAAAATAAAATTAAAATATTCTTTTTACCTCCTTGTATATAACTCTAGAAATTAAATAAAGCAAAATAAAAATTAAAAAAATAAAAATAAAAATAAAATCCTTCCTACTTGTAAGAAATACATGCCTATATGTCACATCCCCTAATTATTTTATATCTATAAATAAATCACAAATTTTTTTCCTAAAATCACGGAGAAAATAAATAAATTAGGGTATTTGTGTAAAAATAATAAAATAAAATTAATGTACATAATACATAGGTATATTATACCTATATATAAAGTACTATATGGTGTATATACACTATTTTATTTTTAAAAAAACAAAAACTAAAAATCATAGAAAATTCCCTTGAAAAATAATAAACAATTTTCATTTTATTTGCTTTTTCATTTAAATTCATTTATTGTTTTTAATGTAATTTTCTTTATTTTTCTAGCAGTTTTGTCGTGTAGCATCTTTTGTCTTATTCCAGGCCTCCTCTGATTGGGTCACGTCGTATTTGTTGACTGAGGTCAACTAACACCTCTTCCACCGTTTTCTTTTGGATCAGGTCTGTGTCGCTTTTTAGCTATATATCTCGGCCCGATCCGATCGATTTCTTCTCCCACTTACAGCTCCGATTAGAGAGCATAGATCCAAGATCCTCGCCCCATGTCTATCTTAGGGATCTGACCCTAGGTTTGCATGCACTCGTTCTATCTTTCTAGGACCCTACAGACTATAAAACCTCCTGTAGCTCCTCCTTCTTCTGTATCTTTGGTCGTCGTTCTTTGTCCGATGAGCTCTGATATCCCTCAGTGACTGACAGCGCATGTGAGGCTTTGTGCAGAGAGGTGATTGAGCATCGTGGCCCTAGATCTAGTAGTCTCTCCACCTTGATTCACCGCGAGGTGAGCTAAGCCTCTGGGCTCGTCGACCCATCACCTTCTTCGCCCCTCCACTCATCTCGGTTCGCCCATGAACGAGACCTCGACCCTCCTCCATTGTCCCTTCACCGGAGGGCCATACAACGTCCCAACAACCACTCGTTTCAAGATTTCGTAGGTAGAGGCACTTTGCCCTCGACCCTGTGGTTTATCTGTGTAGGTTAGAATGCAAAAAGACCTCATCTGGAGGTCGAGATACCCAAGCATATGAGCTCCAGGTTCCACGTTTCGCCAGAACCTCCTTCGTGGTTCTGGGACCTTCTGAGCAATCCCCCAGCTACGGATCGTCGTCACCGACCTTTCCTCTACTAGAGAAGATCTGGAGGACGCCGAACAAGCACATATTTGTTAGCAATGTGAGCCCGAGGCGAACCATTCCTGCAATAAATTATATTGTAATAAATGATTTATCAATAAAAGTTGTTGATTTTGTTTCACTCCCTTCCTGATATTGAATGAATGAATGCATTATAAGGTCCCTCTATACAATAAGGGTTATGTACCATGGCCAACTTGGTAATCATACAGCTGTTGATTCATTGATTGAATCATAGAGGCTGATGCTTGGATGAATATCTATGGAGTTAGATAGAGGACTCATCAAGCATCATCAATGATTGACAAGTGATGATCTCCATCCTGAGAAGGAGATGCCAATCCTTTCTCAGTAGGCATATATCTGATCGACCTCTTCATGTAGGTCCTCTGCATGGGAATAGTCATTCGGAGGTATCAGATTAGTTGAGTCAATGGGTTGACGTAACGAGATCGAGATAACGAAAGACCTATGATGAATACTATCACATCATAGGCAAACATCCTCTGACCAGAGACATATGTATTGCTTTATGTCTGAGTATTTACATTTGGTAGACCATTAGGTTGATGACCTAACCAAGGACTATACACCGACGAGCTGGTGTGCATGCAAGGGCATATGAGTAAAACGATCTCTCAAAGGGATCATACAGGTTCACTTATGAACCGGGAGACATGAGCTCACACAAGAGGTATTAGGACTGATCCAATTCCGTACATGGTCGTCATGATTTAGAAGCATGACATGAATTTGAAGGTGAGATATATGCTTTGTGAAGGCATATGATCTACGCCAAATCCCAAGGACCAAGATTGAGAAACTTAGTGATCAAACCATGAAGATGACAGTGTAAAAGTGATCTTTATCTTTAGGATGATCATAAGTCTTCCAGTATGCAGGATGTACAGGTATTGGGAATACCTAAGGGTGATTTGATCATTAACGATTGTATAACCATAACGCTTCCATTCCGAGGGAGTGATGAAACAAGTCTAGATTTTTGTGACTCCTCTCAGTAGAGAAGTGACCTAATCTTAGTCCATTTGATGGACATTGATTTGAATGAGATTCAGATGCAATGAGAAGATTAGGTTTACGGCCTTGATTTAATCAAGCATCTATGAGAGATCCATGGGATCTGTATTTGAGATGTGATCTCAATATCCAAGTCACCATACATGGAACAATACGAACACCATGTCCTTATCTCCAAGTATTTGAGGAGCATTGTTCATGAATAGTTCAAGAATAATTCTATGAGATCTAAGCATTGAGAAATTGATAATTAAGTGTGATTTAATTATCATGATGTATGGGGAATTATCCAATACAATTAAATGTGATTTAATTATTATGGATAAGAATAATGTGGATAGAAATATCCAATTATTCATAATATATTATAAATGTTATTTATAATGTATTAGAGAGAGCTAATTGTAATTTATATTTGTTGATTAATTATTAATGTGTATTGGATACACATTGTCTAATTAATTAAAAATGTAAATTATATTTTGTTCTAGGTTGTGAATATGATTCATAATTTTCCAATGGCAAGATTGCAATATTCCCAAAATTAATTATGAATTAATTTTGGAGAATAATTCCGAACAAAAGTTGTTGGATTAATAATGGAGAATTTCAAGGAGATATGCAATCTCATGGAAATCCATGAGATTGCCTCCACTCGGTAAGTGGTGGACGGCTACCAAGTCCTATATGGAATTGGTTGCCCTCCACCCTATTACTTGGGGAGACATGATCTCCATTGAAATCATCTCCTTATTTGATTGGTTTAATTTTAGGATTGATGTATATTTTATTTATCAAATATATTTGATCTAAATTAAATCATAAGTTATTGGTTTTTACCAACAACAATCTTGACCATTGGATTGACATAAATCAATCTCATCCATTGATTTTATATGTCCCATGGATTAAGATCCATGGATCCTAAAACCCTATAAATAGAGAGGCATACTATGATCTCTAGTACATGCTATTGGTAGCACATCTCTCTCTCTCTCATGTCCTCACACGCCAACCCTCTCTCCCTCTCCTTGGTGGCCGTCCATCAAACCCTAAGGGAGATAGCCGTCGTCGCCTACGCCACCACGCCGTCGCTTCGACGTTCTGCGGTTCTCCGTCTTCTTGGAGTGCTACGCTCACGAAGGAGATGTTCGATCTCATGTGATGAGATAAAGAGTTCACCGTGCTTGGATCAACTAGTTGGATTGTGAGGACAATGCGACTCATCCCCGTGCTTGTAAGCTTCTTCTCTGACGACCGGCCTTGAGACAGGAGGTCTGTTTTTGTAGAGACTTGATCAACCACGCTAAAAGAGGTATTGCATTATACTTGTTGTGGTTATAGATGAAACTATCTGAGAATCGTTCTTGGATCATGTGGTTTCATCGCATGATTTTTTTTTAAATTCCGATACACCGAACAACTAGTGCGACTAGGCATTCTTCGTCGTATTCGATACGACGATCACATTTCTGTGATTCACATGAGGATTTTACCATATCCTTCACTATTGGTCGCTCGAAACTCATCGAAGGTGTGTTCTTCAACGGATCTTCTAGGAATCACATCCACTGTCCGATCGAGTCCCGCCCCAATTCTGATCTTGATTGTTCATCAGTGGGACAGCCTCGATCGTTGGATCTATATGAGGATCCAGTAGGAGCCATCCATCGTCGAAGGGGCATCCATCGATCCTGATTGTTCATCTATTAGTGGACATCCCTTGTCTATTGGATTGCGGTTAATAAGGATAATTCACATTTAGGCACTATTATATTTTGCTTTTATTTGCAAGTCTTATAAATATCTGTCGTAGTCCATTTTTATTTGGATAATTTATAGACTGGACCTCGTACTTTTTTACTATTTGCATTTTAGTCCAACTGAGTTAGAGTCACATGATGTCACAAGTGTTTCTTGGGTTATTTGCACGCAATGCCCTGAACTCTTGAGCTGTTACTATTTTAATGAATGTTTTTTGGCAATTGCAAGTATACCCCTGTACGTGAATTTTTGAGCATGCGCATGAATACCTTGTATAAATTGCAAGAATAGCCTTGAGCTTTTTACGTATGTTATCATTTGGCCTGGAAACTTTCATATAATTCCATTTAGGTCCCTACACGCTGTATGTGCTTTTTTAATCAAATAAATACCTAAATAACTCCAAAAATTCCATAAAAAAAACTGTTAGCTCCTGCTAACACATAATAATTATGGTGTTTATTATGAATTAATTTAGTTTTTTTTGATATTTTCAGAAACTCAAAAACACCTTAAATTATTCTATCTATTCTATAAAATATCAGAAAAATATAAAAATTGTTTTAAAAATTACAAAAAATTAATATGTTCTTATTTTTTTGTGCTTTGTATTCAGTACCAGTTTGGTCGCATTATCCCTTATAAAAACCCTAAAAATCATAAAACTCTTATAAATTTAAAAAAATAATTAAAAATTCAAAAAAAAGAATTTCACTTTCTGTTGTTCGATATTTTTATTTACTTTTTCATAAAAATCTCAACGAGGACATTAAGGCATTTTTTATATTTTAAATTTGCCTTTTAGTCCAGGTTTTACATTATTTTCCCTTTTTAATTTTTATAAAATCATATAAAATTGATAAAAATCCCATAAAATTATCAAAAATATCTGAATATTTGAAAAATATAAAAAATATATTCTTTTTTCTTATTTAGAGCATTTTTAGCATTAATATAAATTGCAAAAGCATGTCTTGTGCTTGTTTTCATATTTACTAGTTTTACTTTCTTAGTTAAAAATAAAAAATTGCAAAATAAAAAATAAATAAAAATTAGCTTTTATTTCTCTGAATACGACTACTTCGTAGGTTTCACTCGTGTTCCTTGTGTTCGACCCTGGTCGCTATACGAAGTTAAATAAATAGAGGAGACCGCTTACATTGATTTTGCATTTCGATTGTCTGATTTGTGCGGTCTTGATTTTTCTGGTTAAGTTTGATTGGTTGATTGGGGTCACAACGACCCTTGCTTATTTTCATACTTAACCCTAGTCGACAGACCGTTCATCAGTCCATTGGAAATGTGTTTTTAAGGTAAGGGAGAGAAGATAGAATTGATAACAATTGAGCCGCTGAAAATGGGAATTGACTCATTATGAGAGAGAGAGAGGATTAACTCGATAATGATAGAGAAGTTTCTAAACATAGGATTATAATGTTTTATTGGATGGTGGTTTTGCTATTCATCGTAGATGATCATCAGACGATTACGTTGTGGTGTTGCACCGTGAATGACGAAAGGTTCCACCTCAATTCAAGTTTTTCCTATATATATATATATATATATATATATATATATATGAGAAACTTAAAATGAGGTGGGGTCTCACCACTATTGTGGGGAGCCACCCATCTCATCCCTCTATTTTTAATCCCATGACTGGTTTTAGTGATGCATGAGTATAATTAAGTTAATGGTTAAAACCTATTTTGTCCATTTTGTCGCATTCTAAATATATAATGGGACAACTATTTGACCTAATATATCTCTCTCTATTGATTGATGTTGCTCCCATCTCATGATTCGTCGACGACGACATACCTCCTCTCTCTCTAACTCTGGAATTGTCGATGACAACATCAACATCCTCTCCACACAAAGCTTCTCAACTGTATAGGGGGAAGCCATGGAGGATATGGTACAGAGGAGAAAGATGGGGAAGATCACGTTGTCGTACATAGAAGAAATCTTGTACATGTGGTGGTAGTCGAGCATGGACGTCACAATGCGAGGTGATGGCGGCAAAATGTGGTGGTGGAGATGCTTGTAAATAGATGGGTAGGATGGTTGCATTTGGAGGTGAAAGTGGAGAGAAGATTGTGGATGGCCAAGGAGGAGGATCGTTCCAGGGGAGAGGTGTGGATTTACATTGTGCTATAATTATTTTACATATATGTCTTTCGTATTTACATATTGATTCATTTTATATACAAATCTTAATGTTCTTGAAGGAGTTAGATTCAGTTACAAATATTCATTTTTTGTAGAGATCTACATTAATTTTACGAAGGAGTTAGATTCAGTTACAAATATTCATGTAATTTCTATAAATTGAAAATACATGATGAATGGTCAATCAACTATATTAACATGCACTAGATGTAGCAGAGGGCCAAATGATAATAAACAAAGCTGAGAGAAGATCTCAATCAAGAGTTCTCGACTTTAATTTATACATGGTAATGTCCAGGGTCAAACACAAGGACACGAGTAACTATTCAATTAAATTTGTAATTAATTATTTGAGTAATTCTTGAGATTCTTATTTAAGTACAATGCATAGAACACACAAAATGTATTTTTTTTCCAAATAATTTTTGATGAATTTATTTAGAATGACAAACAATGAACAAATAAGGAAATATAACACTAATTATACTCCAGATAAAATAAAAAAATATACTTGAGATTTTAATTAAATTGTTTGATGATAACTGAATGTCGACCACAACCAACTCAATCTATATATAATTCAGATAAATTCAATATTAAGGTTGAATGTTCAAGATCAATACTCTAAAAATCAATGTGTGAAAGATAGGTAAAAATGTGATTTAAATGCATTAGATAAATTGTATGAAACAAGCTTTCCAACGGCACAAAATTTATTAAAATCCAAGCTATGGTTTACAAGTTATTACTAAAATGTTCTAGGGGCATAAATGAAGAGAAACATGTCTATTTATGTATAAAATAGTCCAAAATGGGCTAATATGAAAATACAAGAACCGTTAGGGGAATTTTGCAATTTTTCTAGAGGGGTGGGGACTTATTTGCAATTTATAGGAAACATCTGGACTTTATTGCAATTAATCCACAAGCACGTGCATTACACATGGTCACATGGAATCTCGGGCACGCATATTACTTATAGGAGATTTAGCTCAGTTTCGGATGCTTCGAGCCTTGGGCTGGAAGCGCTACGTTAGGTACAAGGGTCGGCATAAAAGATGGTCGTTAGATCTGATCTGGTGAGTCAGATCTAATGGTAGCTGCTGTGAGGCATTCTTCCTTCTCTGCCTTCTAAGGAGGAGATATAGCAGAGATCCAACAGGTCTTGTTCCTCTCCTCCGTGCATCTCCATGTGATACAAAAGCTATTGGACCTTCGTGGAGGCTCGGCGAATATGATGGTCTCCTCCTGAGTAGCTCGCAATGATTAGGAAGAGCAATGAATATAGCGTCACCGCGGGGAAATGTCTTGATCAGAACTTCATGATTTTTCTAATCATTTAGATCTTGGCATCACCTATAAATATTAGATAAACAAAACCTAGGGTTTTGTAACTCTTCTAGAATGCATAGGGGATGGAATAGAGGGCTTCTAGGAGCGAATGATCGAGCCATAATGTGGTTTCTTCTTCGTACAGAAGAAGATGATGGATCGAAATGTTCACACCTATGGAGAAATGGAGGTGATCAACTAGAATATATGCTTGAAGTATGGTAAATCAATTTGTTGATTCTAAGATTTATATGTGAGATACCATAGAATACTAGGGATAAATTGGAGAAACATGAGGATCGTGATGCTCAGAGAATCTTACATGAGATGAACTTACAATTACAAAGGTGTTGAACAGGCTTGGAGTTTGGAGCACGGAGCTCCATTCTTCTCTTAATGGTCTTGAGGCTACAAGAAAGCAACTCGAGAAACTATGGAGCTGCAACTCATCGAGGAAGATGAGGATCTCGATGGAGGTTGCCACTCCATGGTGGCTCTAGACTTCTCATTCTCTCTATCACAACAGAAAGAGTAGGTGGGAAGAAACCTTGTAAAAGTGGTGGATGCGGTTATAGGAGGTCATAGGAAGGGTTTTGAACAAGGGGGAGTTAGGCAATTCATGTGATGATCATGGTGGTTTCAACTATCGATAGGAAGGAACACGTGAGGGGGAAGGCATACCTGGAGGATGGGCAAGAATGCCCGATGATCAAGGAAGGGATAGATGTTTGTTCCAGGAAGTTTGAGCATGTGAAGAGGTTAGGAAGTTGGGAAGATGGGTAGTTGGGAGGTTGGTGGCGAAGAGAGTGAAAGGTTGCAAGGTAGACGAAGACTCTAGGTCATTAGATTTGATGATCCTGTTTGACATGTAGGCCCACGACATGCCATTGTGCAATCAATGTTATTGCAAATATCATTCCCTGATATGAATTGAAGAATACCAAATTTGCATTATAGGCCCCTTAGTACAATTAGGGTTATGTATTCATGATCATACAACTGTTTATTCAAATGTTGAATAATAGAGGCTGATGCTCGGATGATATCTAAAGAGTTAGATTGAGGACTCATCAAGCACTGATAAGTGATTATTATGAGAGAATCTCCACCGTGAGAAAGAGATGGCAATCCTTTTCTATATAGGGTGATATGTAGCCGACCTCTTGATGCAGGTCCTCTACATTGGAATGGAGATTCAGAGGTATTAGATAAGATAGGTCAAAGAATTCACTTAACAAGATCGAGATAATGTAGTCCCATGTTGTATACTGTCAAGATCTAGGCACGCATCTTCTAACAGGAGACAGAGGAGTTACTATATGTTTAAATATGTACATTTGGCAAACCAAAAGGTTGATGATCTAATCAAGGTCTATACCCTGGCGAGCTGGTGTGCATACAAGGGCATATGGGCAATATGATATCTCAAAGGGATCATACAGGTTCATTGCTGAACCAGAAGACATGAGATCACTCATTAGATATTGGGATCAAATTCCATACACAGTCGTCTCGCATTGGAAGCTTGACTAATTTTGTAGGTTTGATATATACTTTTGGAAAGTATATAATCAATGCCTAGGTATGATATATGCTTTTAGAAAGCATATGATCGATACCAACTTCCAATGATTGAATGAGAAACTTAGTAATAAAATCCTAGAGGAGACAATCTAAATAAGATCTAAAACTTCAGGTTTATTCAAGGTCTTTCAGTATGTAGGACGTATAGGTATTAGGAATACCTAAGGGTGATGTGATCATAAATGATTGTATAACCAAGACGCTCCCATTTCGAGAGAGTGATGAAGCATGTCTGGATATTAGTAGCTCCTCTCAATAAATAAGTTTTCAGATCATAGTCCAATGTTGGATAGTGATCTGAATGTGATTCAGATGCAATGAGAAAATTAGATCTACAACCTTTATTTAATAAGGCATCTATGGGAGGTCCCCGAGATCTGAAGTTGAGATATGATCTCAATATTCAAGTCACTATAAATGAACGTAAAATCACCATGTCCGTATCTCCGAGTATCAGCGGAGGAATCACATTATTATTGAAGGAGTTTAAAGAATAATTCCATGAATATAAATGTATATCCAAGCATTGAGAAATCGATAATTAAATGTTATTTAATTATCATGAAAAAATATGAGTGTGCCTTATATTATTTGTACATATAAGGAGAGTTTTCTAAGATACTTAAATGTGATTTAATTATCAAGGATGTGAATAATGTGAACGTGAATCATATTATTTGGGCACATGAGAAAAGAGATCCAAGATAATTAAATATTATTTAGTTATCACATATATGAATAATGTGGATCATCAATTCCCATATTAATCATATTTATTATAAATGTTATTTATAACATATAAAAGAGACCTATTTGTAAATAACATTTATAATTTAAATGTTGATATGAATCGGAGTCGCATTGGACAATTAATTGAAAATGTACTTTACATTTTTTTGGGTTGTCAATATGATTCACAAATTTCCAATGGCATGACTGATATTTCACAAAATAGATTACAATTATTTCGGTGAAATAATTTACAATAAAAGATGTAAATAATTAAAAGAAAATGTGTGATATACACTGTCATATAATTTGAAAAAGGGGCAATCCTTCCATACGCGGAGGGTAGACATCCACCATAGTCCTAATTCATGGTGGCCATCCACCCCCTTATTAGGAAGGAGCTTGCCTCCTTTCCTAATTTTTTAATGACTCTTTATTTGATTGAATTAATTTATATCGATGATTATTCAATATATTTACTTTGATTAAATTAATTGTTGTTGTATTTTTTACAACAAGATCATGACCATTGAAAGAAACACAAATCAATCTCAACTACTGATTTTGTGTAGTACATGGATTGTTATCCATAGACTCCCAAAATATTATAAAAGAAGTGGCAACCATTGCTCTTCTTGTAGACCATATATAATTGCTAGCACTCTCCCTCTCTCATACCCACGTCCCATCTCTCTCCTTAGAGTGGTTGTCAACTCTAAACCATAGACAGCATTACTATCGTCACCACGTCGTTGTGTCGCCGCTTTGACCACTCGTGGATCTCCATCTCCATCTGTGCCCCTTACTTGTGAAGAAGACGTTGGATCTCGTGAGAAAAGATTAGGAGATTCGTCGCTTGGATCATCAACGTGGATTGTGGGAAGCACGTGATTCATCATCGCACCCGCAAGTGCTATCTACGTCGGATCGGATTTGAGACTGGAGGTATCTTTGTTTATGGATACGATCACAAGCACGATTCAAGAGGTAAATCTAATACTTATTTGTGGTCTTGATGAAACAATTTTAGAAGTGTTCTTGGATCATGAGGTTTCATCCGTTTAAAAAGTTTAAATTATGTTGCCCCGAGCAAGTAATATGACTAGTAGCTCCCCATCCCATATGATGTGATCTTCACGCTTCCATGATATACTTAAGGTTTTATCCATAACCTTAAAGTGGTATCTGATCTGTGGTTGATGTTTTGGATATGATCCGAAATCCTAGTGGATCAATGTTCATGTTTCGGATGTGCGTGGATCATTGTTTTTGCATTGGATGCAAGATTTGAATTGATTTTTTGATTAAATAAAAACCTACTCTTTATGCATTGTTTGGATGCATTTATTTAATATTAAAGTATATTTAGAATGTCTAAATATATCTTAAAAGCAGTAGACTAATATTGGTACCAAAAGTGCATTAAAATGATTCGAAGAGTTTCCGCATGAAAATTGTTTTGCATGTATTCACGGATCAATAAGAATATATTTTTTCTTACTGTTTTCTCGACATGAAACATGAAAAAAACACTTGTATTAAGTATAGAATAAAACCAGCAAATAGCTTGAATTTATTTCGTGTGATTCCGACTTCGTTTGCCATAAATATTCCATAATTAGTGGAGATGAGTCAGAAGATGATTAGATCATCAATTTTCTTTGCTTAATGGGTTTATATTTAAATGGAAACCATGGAAATTATGATTTTTCTTAATTAATTATCAAATTCAATTGAATGTATATTTCATGAAAACCCTCGTTTATCCTACAATAGATGTAGGGTAATCTTTACATGCAAAACATTGTTACTTGAATTGATTAATAATTATGAAAACATTAATGCTTAATAATTATGAAGATAAATGATTAGTCATCATAGCCCATTGAATGTATGTTTCATGAAACCCTAGTTTATCCTACAATAGTTCTAGGACAATCTTTACATGCAAAACATTGTTACTTGAATTGGATTGGGGATTTGTTTAGCAAATCTCCATATAATATTAATCAAAATGGTTTTGATAAATATTATACGATATAACTTCGGTTGAAAATTCAAATATCATCAAAAAAAATGATCAAATCACATTATAATGAAATGAGGCATATATGGTGTCTAATCGGGGATCATTGGGGTAGCAGGTTGCTCCGTGAGCAGTCTGTCCCACATCCTATGTGTATTGGACATGATAATGGGTAATGAAAGGAAATGCTTGAAATGATCATTGGTTATTTTTCTAATCATTAGAATTTGAATAATACGTATTTTGAGATTATACCATCCTTCAAGTAACAATCAAGATTTTTTGTTGATTGATTGGATTGATAATTGATTTAATATGATTAAATTAATTACATCCATTTAAAATAAACACTCCATTGTGAATAGAGTTGTAACTCTTTTTGAATAATTAATTATGTGAATATGATTTATAATAATTAATTAAAAGTTGAACAAGATATGAAGGATCACGTAAGTGACATACATGGTCTTCTGCCAAGGCAAAGGGTTCCATCGCCATGGATTGTATTTATGAGATGCGTGTCTAAAGTGACAACTCATGCATACTAGTGCACATGGATCGGGCTCTTTACTTCTTGAAAGAGTAATGTCGTATGCGTAGTGAAACTAATATTGGTTCCTCATATTATTGAAATGATATTGGATTGTGTATAGCGAGTTCTAATCTTGTTAACGATTGGTTCAATTAAAGATGAGTCAACATCGCCTTAGGGATGGTGGTCCTGGTTCCTAACGATCGAATTAGGAAATGCAAGTTGGACTAGCAAGGAAGAGTGAGTTCTCGCTTCTTTTCATCCGAGTTACCGTTTCTCATATTATTGGTATGCAATAAAGGTAGAAATGGAGATCCCAGATCTTGCTTAAGATGTAATAGCAAGTATGCCTCTCACGTTGAAAGTGAATATGGGAATGAACTTTCAAGGTTGACATGGCAAGACAACTTTGATATAAAAAATAATTAGTTAATGAAAATTATGTATTTAGGAAAATATTTCTTATCTCAGATAACATACATTAAATCCACTCAAAATATACTAAATAACAAACAGTAAAATATCATGTATTTGATCCATGATGAAGATTTTGTATTTGCAGTTGGACACATAGTGTATGTGGTTGCAATGTGCAAGTTTCTTCATAATAATGATGAATAACAATTAAATAGAAAATAGAAAAACAACCCATGGTTTATGTATCTCTATAGTCTTGATCTCCCATCGACTATGCTTTGG
This sequence comes from Ottelia alismoides, assembly GCA_037367405.1. NCBI lineage: Eukaryota > Viridiplantae > Streptophyta > Magnoliopsida > Alismatales > Hydrocharitaceae > Ottelia > Ottelia alismoides. Next base: position 536,370 of record JAZKJV010011092.1, read on the forward strand.
AAGTATCATGTCGATGATGATAATAATTATCGAAAATCCTTATAAAGTATAAGGAGATGTTATGGAATGCATATGTGCTCTCAACATTTAATCATGAATGACATGGTTCACTGCATTATGCAGAATGATGGCTCGATAAGAGATAATGTACTCAAAATGTTTGAGTACCTGCACGAACCAAAGTCTTTAGGAATTAAGATGGATGCATATATTATGAGTGTCATCATTTTACTGTCTCAACTTAAGACTTTCATAAAGCTTTATAATATTCATATTATATGAATATGATGATGCATTTATAAATGTTGAAATACTCTTATATTGGAGTCCCTTGATGATACAATCAATTTATGTAATCCTTTATCTTAAACAAATGTTGTTTATGGATTGAGGGAGCGCAGTAGAAGCATGGGTCTGACCCAAGTTTGAAGGAATGTCAAAGAGTTGACTGTACTTCTATAATTTCTACATATATGGCATCCAAAGAGTTGGTCGAATGCCAGTACTGCAACAAGCTGGTGTACTATGAATGTATTCTAATATCTACGTCATAGAGACATTCTCTAAGACTCAATGCTCTCCCACTGAAAATATGAAGTCTATCTATCCAATAGAGATTCTTGCTACAATTGCATCAATATCCATTTGGATGAATACTAAACCTTAAGATCATTTTTTCTAGTCTTCTAAAACATATGCAACCAATTGCAAGTGTTATTAGAAGAATGAGATACAATTTTTTTAGACCTTGATCTTCTATAATATGAAATTCAATCTCCGTGATTATATATAGATATATAATATGCTAGTGCACTATCCAAGTCCTTCTTTAAGAATCCTATAAAGTCTATATAGTCATACTAATCTTGAGAAGATAATGAGGATCCTGAAATCAGAAACTAAAATGACAATTAAAGATGAAACACTCACACCTCTTCAAATTGGTATGAGGGTAGTGAGACCACCTATAGGGTATGAATTCCACATGTCAGTTAAGTCTGACAATGATCTGACTTCGTATGATGATGTTTCTAAGGATCTTGACATGCAAAGATGGATGTTAGCAATAAAGTATTAAGCAGACTTCATATATAAGTGTTGTATATGGATCCTTAAGGATCCAGCTATATGGGTAAATCCCATTAGGTGTAAATGGATCTTCAAGAGAAAGAGGGAAGCTGATGCGAAAGAAGAGACCTTCAGAGCACGGCTCATACCTACAAGATACATACGAAGAGAAGACATCGTTTACGATGAGACTTGCTCTTCAGTGACCATTCTTAAACCCATCAGAATATTGCAAACTATAGCTACACAATTTGACTATGACATCTAAACAATGAAAGTCAAGATTGCATTCCTCTACGAATACCTCACCGGAACATTCATATTATGTAGCTCCAGGGCTTCATAGTTGAGGAAGGCAAGATGTGCAATAAAAGGAACTCCATTTATGGACTCAAATAAGCTTCTTGTAGTAGGTACGCCATATTTAATGAAATTATTAAGGTTTTGATTTCATACAGAATCTTGATTAACCATATGAAGTTTAGTGCAAGTGCTATTGTTTTCATCAAATTAAATGTAGATAAAGTCCTAATCATTTGAAATTATATAAGGACGATAATAAGTGTTTTAAAATTCCATGATATCTTAGTTTTGAAGATGTTTTGAAACAACGAGAAGAGGGCATTTGAACTATCACATTAGTGGTACACCTTGGACATATTCCATTTTTTGGGAAAACCCCAAGGAAAGCTACTTTTCCTTATGATATGGTACTGACCTATCTATAGAGATACCACCTCAAAAAAATGAGGATGTGAATTACAAAGCTACATGCCCTAGTGCATAAGCTATGGGAAGCTCTTTTTATGCTAGATGTGTACAAAAGTCAAATGTCTGCCATGAAGTGGGAGTAATAAATTGTTACTAATCCTAGCATGGAGATAAAACATTTGACTGCAGTAATAACAATATCTTCAAAGATGAAAATATTTTTTGAGATAGTGTTCTTCAAATATTATCTTCAAGAACTTATGACTTTATAGATAGTGATATAAAAGGTCTGAACTACATATGTCATATAAGACTTAAGACTAGTTCTTAGTCTAAGGAGATAAATATCTATGGGAATAAGAGCATTTTGATAAGGATAATTAAAATTACATATTGTTTATAACGATTATTGAGTTGTTGTGTCAAAGACACTATAACTGCTTTAACAAGATTCAGTATTGATTGCATAAGATGCAACATTCGCATTGGATGCAACACTGTTACTAGGGGATATACAAGTACTGTCAATGGACTTCGCACATTCTCACGGGAATAGAGTGATTGATCTGCTTACGAAGCTGTTTTTCTAAATATTTTACGATTAGAACATGTGCGTGGGTTCAAAATATTAGCCAATTAATGGCTCTTTCGGCTAGTTAGAGATTATTGGGCATGTGAGCCCTCGGTGAGCATTTGAGCAATAAATGTTATTCCCAATATCATTCATTGATATGAAATGAAGAATACCATATTTGCATTATTGGTCCCTTAGTACAATTACGGTTATGTACCATGGCCATCTAAATGATCAAACATCTATTGATTCACATGTTGAATCATAGAGGCTTGTGCTTGGATGACATATAAAGAGTTAGATTGAGGACTCATCTAGCACTAGCAAGTGATTATTAAGGGAGGATATCTAGCTTTAGAAGAAGAAGGAAATTCTTTTCTCTATAGGCTAATATCTAACCGACATCTCGATGTAAGTCCTCTGCTTAGGAATAGAGATTCAGAGGTTTTAGATAAGTCAAGACAAAGAGTTAACTTAAGAAGATTGAGATAACCAATTCCTATGTCTTATACTATAATGATATAGGCACACATCCTCTGACCGGAGACATATGTGTTACTATATGTCTAAGTATGTACATTTGGAAAACCAATAGGTTAATGATCTACTAAAGGTCTATACACCGACGAGCTGGTGCGCATATAAGGGCATATGAGTAATAGATCTCTCAAAGGGATCATACAGGTTCATTACTAAACCAGAAGACATGAGCTCACTCATGAGATATTGAGATCAAATTCTGTGCACGGTCCTCTTACTTTGGAAGCTTGACAAAATTTGTAGGTTTGATATATACTTTTAGAAAGGATATGATCAATACCTAAGTATGATATGTGCTTTTGGAAAGTATATGATCAATACCAACTTCCAATGATCGAATAAGAAACTTAGTGATAAAATCCTGGAGGAGATATTCTAAATAGGATCTAAAACTTCAGGTTTATTCTAGGCCTTCCACTATGCTGGATGTATAAGAATCAGGTAACCTGAGGGTGATGTGATCATAAACGATTGTAAAACCATGATACTTCCATTACGAGGGAGTGATGAAATATGTCTGGATTTTAGTGACTCCACTCAATGGAGAAGTAGTCTGATCTTAGTCCAAATATTGGACATTGAACTGAATGTGATTCATATGCAATGAGAAGATTACATCTACATCCTTGATTTAAGAAAGCATCTACGGGAGGTCTCCGAGATCTGGATTTGAGATATGATGTCAATATCAAAGTCACTATACGTGGAACATACAGTCGCATTGTCTTATCTCCAAATATCTACATAGAGAGTACATTATTCTGGAAGGTATTCGAGAATAATTTCATTGATAAAACATATATCCAAGCATTGAGAAATGGATTATTAAATGTGATTTAATTATCATGAATAATATGAATTTGACTAATATTATTCGGACATATAGGGAGAGTTATGTAAGATAATCTAATACGATTTAACTATCAAAGATGTGAATAATGTTAATGTGATTCATATTATATGGGCACATGAGAATAGAGATCCAAGGTAATTAAATATGATTTAATTATCATGGATATGAATAATGTGGAGAACACTATACATATTAATCATAAATGTGATTTATATACATAAGGGAGAGCTATTTGTAAATAACATTTACAATTTAAATCTTGATGTGACTTAGATTGACATTGGAAAAATAATTGAAATTGTAATATACATTTTATTTTGGTTGTGAATATAATTCAGAAATTTCCAATGGCATGATTAACATTTCACAAAATAATTTGTAATTATTTTGGTGAAATAATTTGCAATAAATGTTGTAAATAATTAAAAGAAAATGTGAGATATACAATCTCATGTAATATGAAAAGGGGCAATCCTTCCTTTAGAGGAGGGTGGACAGCCACCCTAGTCCTAATTCATGTTGGTCGTCCACCCCTTTATTAGGAAGGAGATTGCCTCCTTTCCTGATCCTTTAATGCTTCTTGACTTGATTGAATTAATTTTATATTGATGCTTATATAATATATTTAATTTTAATAAATGAATTGTTGTTATATTTTGTTACAATAAGATCATGGCCATTGAAATAAAATAAATCTCAACCATTGATTTTGTGTAGTACATGGATTGTGATCCATTGACTCCCAAAATATTATAAAAGAAGAGGCAATCCTTGTTCTTATTTTATTCCATGTAGAATTGCAAGCTCTCTTTCTCTCTCATATCCACATTCCACCTCTCTCCTTGGAGTGGCCGTCAACTCTAAATCCTAGAGAGGATTGTCGTCGTTGCCATGCCGTTGTGTCGCTGCTTCGACCATACGTTGATCTCCATCTCCTTTGGTGCACCTTTCTTGTGAAGAAGATGTTGGATCTAACGAGATGAGATCAGAAGATTCATCGCTTGGATCATCAACGTGGATTGTGGGAAGTAGGCGATTCATCATCACACCAACAAATATGATCTACGTCTGATCGAACTCAAAATAGGAGGTCTATTCGTTTAGATATACGATCACAAGCATGCTTCAAAGGGTAAACATAATACTTGTTTTTTGTCTTGATGAAAATATTCAATATGTATTCTTTGATCATGTGGTTTCATCCGTTTAAATATTTTAAATTTCGTTGCCCTGAGCAACTAATACGACTACTCGCTCCCGATCACATATGATGCTATCCTCACGCTTCCATGATGTGATTAAGGTTTTATACATAACCTTTAAGTTGTATAAGAGCCTTCGTAGAGGTCTAGGATATGATCTAAAACCTTAGGCGATCAAGGATCATGTTTCAAATGTGCGTGAATCATTGTTTTTGCAATGGATGCAAGATTCAATTTGTTTTTTCAATTAATATAAAACCTACTATTTATGCAAGATTCAATTATAAAATGAGTTTATAATGTCCAAATATGTCCAAAAAACAATAGCCTAATATTTGTACCAAAAGTGCATGAAAATGATTCGAAGAGTTCCCACCATGAAAATTGTTATGCATGTATTCACGGATATGTAAGGAAATTCTTTTTGTTGTTTTCTTTATTAAAGCATAAAATAAACACTTTGATTAAGTAGAGAATCAAACGAGCAAACCACTTGAATTTATTTTGCTTGATTCCGACTATGTTTTCCTTAGATATTCCATATTTAGTGGAGATGGGTCAGAAAATGATTAGATCATCAAATCTCTTTGCTTAATATGTTTATAATTCAATGGAAATCATGTAAATTATTATTATGCCTAATAATTATGAATATAATTGATTAATGGTCATAGACCATTAAATGTATGATTCATGAAAACCTTAGTTTATCCTGCAATAGTTGTAGGACAATATTTACATGAAAACATTGTCACATGAAGTGGATTGGGGATTTGTTTAGCAAATCTCCTTATAATAGGTAAGTAAAATGGTTTTGATAGATATTATATGGTATAACTTCGATTGAAAGGCCGAATATAATCTCAAATACAAAATGATTAGATCACATTATCCTGACATGAGAGAGAAATGGTGTCTTGTCGGGTATAGTTGGCGTAGCAGGTTACTCTGGAGCGATCTATCCCACATCATGTGTGTACTAGACATGACAATGGGTAATGAAGGGATAATGCTTGAAATGATCATGGTGTATTTTTCTTGTCTTAAAAATTTGAATAATACACATTTTTATATTATACCATCCTTCAAGTAACAATCAAGATTGTTTGTTGGTTGATTGATTAGATTGGTAAATGATTTAACATGATTAAATTAATTAGATCCAATTAAAATAAATAATTTATTTTGAATCGAGTTGTAATTCCATTAGATGAACTAATTATCTGAATATGCTTCATAATAATTAATTAAAAGTTGAACTTGATACGAAGGATCACATAAGATATACATGGTCTCCTATCAAGGAGAAGGGTTCTATTGCCATGGATTGTATGTAGGAGACGCCTATTCGAAGTGAAATCTCATGCATACAAGCACAAATGGATCGAGCTCTTTGCCTCTAGAAAGAGCAAGGTCGTATGCGTAGTGGACCCAATATCGGTTCCTCATATCATTGGGATGATATTAGATTGTACATAGCAAGTTCTAATCCTATTGATGGTTGGTTCAATTAATGATCGGTCAACATCGCCGTAAGGGTGGTGACCCCGGGTGTTAATGACCAAATTGAGAAATGCAAGTTGGACTTTCGTGGAGGAATGAGTTCCCGCTTCTTTTTATACGAGTTATAGTTTCTCAAATTATTGGATGTAACAATGATAGAAAAGGAGATCCCAAATCTTGCTTGAGATATAATGGTAAGTATGTCTCTAACTCTGAAAGTGAATACGTGAATGAACTTTCAGAATTGACAAGGCAACACAACTATGATATAAAAAATCCTTAATCAAAGTAAAATATGGTTTTTTGCAAATATTTCTTATTTTAGATAACATACACTAAACCCACTCAGAATATACTCAATAATAACCAGTAAAATATCATCGATTGGATCCACATTCAAGATTTTGTACTTGTTGTTGGACACATAGTCTATGTGGTTACAATGTGTCGTTTCCTCATAATAACGAGGAATGATAATTAAATAGATAATAGGACAACAACTCAAGGTTTGTGTACATGTAGTCTTGATCTCTCATCGAATGTGCTTTTGAAGTATCATGTCGATGATGATCGTAATTATAAAAAATCCTTATAAAATCTAAGAAGATTTTTTGGCATACGTATGTGCTCTCAGCATTTAATCATGAATGACACGTTCATTGTATTATGCAGAATCGTGGCTTGATAAGACATGTACTCAAAATGTTTGACTACCTACTTGAACCAAAGTCTTTAAGAATTAAGATGGATGTAGATATGATGAGTGTCATCATTCTACTGTCTCAACTTAAGTCCTTCATAAAGCTTCATAATATTCATATTATATGAATATGATGATGCATGTATAAATGTTGAAATACACTTATATTATAGTCCCTTGAGGACATTCTCAATTTAAGAGATCCTTTATCTTAACCAAATGTTGTTTATGGATTGAGGGAGTGTTGTTGAAGCATTGGACTGATCGAAATAAGAAGGAAAGTCAAAGAGTTGACTGTACTTCTATAATTTCCACACATATGGCATCCATAGAGTTGAATGAAAACCAATACTGCAACAAGCTGATGTATTGATATTATGACTATCTAGACTATCCATGATCATTAAAGAAGGACTCGGATAGTGCATCAACATATTATATATCTAAACATAGTAATTGAAATTGACTTGCATATTATATAAGATGGAAGTCTAAAAAAATTTGTATCTCATTCTTCCAACAACACTTGCAATTTGTTGCATGTATTTTAGAAGACCAGGAAATTTGATCTTAAGTTTAATATTCATCCACATGGATATTGATGCAACTATGTCAAAAATCTAGATTGGATAGATAGATTTCATATTTTCAATGGGAGAGCTCTGAGTCTTAGAGAATGTCTATCTGATCTAGATTTTAGAATACACTCATTGTTTATTTCTAAATGTTGGAAATAAACATTAATTCTGGAATATACATATTGACAAGTCTTTGATTCTCATTCATTATTCTTTTATTTTAGTCATATCTATTAGAAAAAACATTCATGAATATGTATAAATCCAATAAATTATCATTGTACATACTATTGTTAATAATGAATAATTAACACATTTTTACAAAAACAAAAAAATAAAGATAAAAAGAAGAAAGGAAGGATGTAATTATGTAATAAGTACAGACTGACCTAAATCCCGAGAGAAGGTCAATTATTAACTTGATCGATATGAATAAAGTAGGGGGAGTTAAGGTTCTTCTATATCCATCACTATGAATTCTATATACATATCATCCATATATTTTATTCATTAATAAAATGACCTCAAAATAAATTATTTTCTTAATAGAAGTTGTAAATGTTTTCTAAATAACAAAAATGATTGAAAAATAATCTTATGTACATAATACAAATAATAACACTCATGAAAAGCCACACAACAAGAACTTGAAAAATCAATTCCGACTCCATATAAACTCAAATACTTCCAAAATCACCTTTAATGGACTATAACTTAAATTATCTTTCAAATGAGGTTGTCTTCATAAATTTCAGAGTTGTGAGGTAGAAATTGGCTTTTTGGGTGCAGTGTATAATCACATAATACCTATACTTGTAAATATGCAATTTAATTATTTTAATTCATAATTTGTGCCTATTGTGTTTTAAACACTTGTAAATACTCTTAACAATAAAATAAAAATTAGAAAATACAAAATAAAGTAAAAATAAAATCAAAAGTTCATTATACAAAAGCCACACTTGTGTATATCAATTACAATACCTATTTATTAAATACCTTTACTAAATTTGTAATAATAAAATTAAAATCATTTCATGTACTTTTAATTATTTTGTAAATAAATAAAATATAAAATAAGGGATTTTCTATAAAAATAATAAAATAAATATAAAAGAGAAAAATATATAGGTAAACTATACTTGCACAAAATACACCATACTAAATATAATGTATATAATTTCATATAAATAATTTAAATTTAGAGAAAAACAACTTGAAAATAAGAAATATTTTTTAGTTTTACATTTATATGTTAAATTACTTTACTATTTTATTTTTCATTATTCTTTTTTTTATTTTGAATTTTTTGATTGATCGGCCCGAGTCCATTGACCCGAGTCAACCCCTCCTCTTCCCAAGTTAGACCCAGTTGTGCTTTGCTGGATCCATTTTCTCCCATTTCCCAATCCCGGGTCTGACTACCGTTTCCCATGATTTCTACGCTTGATTCCTCTCATAGAATTCGTGATCCTCGTGGATCCCTAGGTAGAGTCAGGTCCTCCAGGGTTGTGCGCAAGCCATCGATCTTTCTAGACCCTGGAGATTCCCTATAAGTACTCTCCCCTGCCTCCCTTGCTCATGATTTCTCCCTCGTGCCACCCTACTCCCTAGCTACCTCCAAAAGAGTGACATGCTTTAGAGGGACTCCTTTGGAGTATAATTTGGTGGTCGATCAGTCGCAGCTCGCTCGTGGTCGAAGTAGTCCACTGCGATTAGCCTCCCAGGTCCTCTGCAACCCAATCGAGGCCACTAGCTTGCCTCCACCTTCACTTGAAGCCACTGAGAATTACTCCTTCTTCTGCATTTCATTGTTCACCTTGATCTAGCCCTTTCCTCTACAGTTCATTCCTTGACTCTGGCAATCACCACCAGCGTTCCATCCCTCACCTCACCCGCATTTATAGATTCCTCGACTCATGGTCACCCTTCGTATTCACCCTGAACCCCTTGCAACCCGCTGATCAGAGAAAGATTTGGAGAGATCTCCTCCCCCATTTCCATCAGAGATCACAAGAGCGCCCCACCGCTTCTTCCATTGTTTACAACTGCTAAAAAAACGGTCAGGGATATGCCTTCGAGCCGAGATTGCTTTGCAGGTGTAAGCATGTGTGATATGGTCAAACGGATCTCCATCATAGGTAGCAGAGCACCGACAGGTGCTTAGCATTGCCACAACAATTATACCGTGCACCCTCTTATTAGAGCCACCCATTTGACACGGAGCGACCATACAATGATGTTGGACTTCACTGTGGGTCGATTAGTCATGTGGATCGACAGAACCTCTCGATAGAAGCTCGCCCATCGCCGGTTCTTCCAACACCCTCCACCGTCGTTAGATGAGCCACTCTCATCTAGTTCTGATCTAAGTTGTTCGTATACATCCCTTTTTGCAACGTCAGATCAGACCTTTCGCAGATCTAAGCCGCACGTCCGCACATCCTTTCTAGACTGTCAGATCTGTTCACCAACAGTCATTAGGACCGTACGTATGTAGGGTATATTTCACTCACACCCTCTCCATTTTCCATATTACACTTTAGTCTATTAGTTGTAATAAATAGTTTAAAGCTTTTTGCATTAAGGACCCTGTAGTTTTGTGATTTGTTTTTTTGTCTAGTTAAGTTGTAGTCACCTGTAACTTCAAGTGCCATTTAGGTTATTTGTTGTAACCTGAACTTCAATCTTTTTATGAAATGAATTAAAAGTCTTGAAAATTGCATTTATGCCTCTATGAGTGGGGTGATCAAATGTTACGCATGCCAATTTTGGATTATTTGCAATTTGTCCCTTATACTTTCTAAATGTGTTATCTAGTAGGTCGTAGAACTAAGATTATTTGCACGTTGATCCCTGTGCACTATTTCTAATTATAGCCTTGTTTTAATTGCAACAAACAATCAATTAACTCCAAAAATAGCCTAAAAATTACTTGTAACTCCTGCTTGCATGTTTTATTTAAGGCGATTTTTGCTTGTTAATTTTCTTTCATTTTCTATCATTAAAAATTCAAAAAGTCGCTGCTTGCATTAGAAAATTCATAAAAATGGAAAAATCTTGAAAAATTCCATAAAAAAATCTGTAGTTTTATTTATCACCTTTTAGCTTCTGTATAATTTTAATTGAAAAATACCTTATAAAAACCTAAAAATTTGAAAAATACTCAAAAACATAAAAAAATAATATAAAATAAACCAAAAATCCAAAAAATGCATTTTAATTTCCTGTTTGTAGATATTTCTCCATAAGTTTTGATAAAAAAAATCACTTCCATGTTTTTTGAGCATTTTCTCTATTTTTAAATCGTAAAATACCCTTGATCGTGCCTTGTTTGTCTAGTTTTTCACTGTTTGATTTTTAGAAAATCACAAAACAATCTGGAACATCTCTAAAAATCCCTAAAAACACTATTAAATATATAAAATAAAAAAAATTCTCTATTTTCTGAGTACTTTTGACATATTTGAAAATACAAAAAGAAGATATGCATTATTCCCTTATATGTTATGTTTGAAAAAATAAAAATTTGAAAAATAAAAAACCACTAAAAGATTAAAAAAAATCCTTATATTTTTAAAGCGGCTACTTAGTTTTTAATTGTGCTCCGTTAGTTCGACCATGGTCACTATACCAGGTTAATAAAAGTAGCAAAACCACTCGTTTTATCTATTTGATTTATTAGTGGTTTGAATAATTTTTTCGTTAACTGCCTTGATTGATTATGGTCACAACGACAGCTTAATTATACACTTAACACGAGTTGGTCTTTACATTTATCAGAATGGCGTCGTTGCTGGGGAGCACAGCTAAGTAGTCAGGATTTATTTTTGCTCATTTTTGCTTCTAGTTGTTATAACTGTTGCCGACCTCCGTTTTTTTTCTTTTGGAGGGACCAACACTTGATGAGGAGCAGAAGGAGAAGGAGACTGTTATATTAGATAGATTGACCTTAGTTTAATTTTTACAAAAATATTTTTAATAACTTAGACTCTTGGACTTTCTTGGACTTACATGGACATTTATTCGTGGTTTGTTTCATCGAGTGTCGGTGCACGTGTGGTTAAACGAAACAACCAATAAAATTGAGACTGCTCAAGCACACTTGACCTACAACGACATTCAACGTCAGAAATTTTGTTTTGGGTAGAGCAACCCCATCCTTGTATGATTTTACCAGTTGGGAGTTGAGTGTCTGCACCCTAGGATTGATCTACACCTTAAATTTCTTCAGACTACCGGTTATAACAAAAATGATTAGCTATTCTCTAGTGAGGATTTATGGGTAGACGGTAAATGATCCATACTTCCTTAGCAGAGTGGGTGGTTTAGAAAACAATGTGTAAGGTTTCGTCCTCAAGTAATCAGGTAGCCGATAACGGTTTGTACATACACCTATATTGGCTGGAAATAGGCGCAACTCATCGTAAAAATCCGGGACACTCTCCAGTGAGAATCAAGCTCCTAACAGCTCGCTAAACTAGCTTGTAAGATTGGATTATCACCAAATAAAAATTAACAAGATAAAAGATCGAGCTTTCACGGTCATCACATTGTGTTGAATTGGTGAACTGGGGGTTTGTTTTCTCATCCTGCTTTCAGTGTAGATCTACTCTTCATATATCCCCACATCAAGATGATGGGCAGAAGGTCTCTTAGGCTGCCTATGGCAGCACCGCATTCCAGAACTCCTCCTCTTTCATCTAGGGAAATTTCAGAGAGCTCAGATCCACTCTCTGAACCGGAATTCACCTCCACCCCGTTCCCTATCGACCACCATTCTTCCGCTCCTGAGGTTTAGACAGATAAGCTAGCACAACTCGATATTCATTTGATAACACTTGAGCTAGGGTCTTTTGCCTTTGCATAGACCAGAGAGATGGCCAATGATGATAGAACCGATGAGCATCCTTAAACTTCGTGATGTGTATTAGACCAGGCTGACATCAACAACACACTAGTAGATTCCCTAGAGACCATGTAGAGACAGGTCAGAGACCATGGAATCTTCATGGCAAAGGTGAGAGCAGAGCTCATTCATATGAGAGTTGGGAGAGATGATCCAGAGATACCAGTGGTGGTGGAGAAATACCCATACACCATGCTGAGCCGCGACATCCTCAGAGGCCAACGTACACCATGAGGCATTTGCACAATCCTTGTGCAACCCTCACTCATCGATGTATCGAGCTTTCCACCATCCTAGGAAACTTCAAGCTTCATCCCAAGACGATCTAGCTCTGCCCAAATTCCACGGGCACGCCACTGAAGAGCCACATCAATATCTGTATGAATTCAAAATGATATACAACACCGTCCACGATAGGCTGGTGGACGAGGACACCATTAAGCCGATAGCCTTCCCATTCTCAATGGTTAATAGAGCATCTTATTATCTAAAACACCTGGAGAGTATTGTCAACAAATAATAGCAGCTCCTGACCAAGTACCTGAACAAATATTATCCACTCGATTGGACCAATGCAGCCACAACCATGATCAATAACTTCGCTATGATCCCCAGTAAACAGTTCCATGAAGCGTGAATCGATTCCAAGAGCTCATTGACAGGTATCCCCACCATGATATTAGCAAGCTCAACCTCGTCTAGAGTTTCTTCCGGAGGCAGACAACTGAGTCGTAGGAGCTAGCTAATGCCTCTTGTGGAGGTCCCTACTTCACCAAAGAAGAAGACCAAGTATGGGCCATCTATGAGGAGATGGCCGAAAACTACACCGTGATGTCCTAGACTTGGGTTTACACCCAGAGGAAGCCTCACCACTAGGTTACTTTATACAAGAGAATAGCACGCATTGAGGTCAGTTCTTCATTTTTTGCGACAGCAACACTAGCATAGTCTTCAACTGCCAATATGGATATCATGAGATAGAAGCTAGACCAGATGGAGTCTTTCGATATGAAGACTTGCCAGGGCCTTGACAAGCTCAATATGATTGATGAGCTATCCTAAACATTGAATGACTGAAGACCCATATAATGTGTTTCCAAGAGGCATAGATGGCTTCTCAACCACATTCCATGTCATGGTATGTTCCAAGGAGCAGTTTGTCTCAGCCCTCCGCCTCTTATTGTCAGGTCCATCACATTCAAGTGGAGCCTATCCAATCTCTCCTGCAATACCAGTTGCCATCACCACCTTCTTCACATACTCAATTGGTGGTGTATCATCCGAATCAGCCCTTGGCATCTCTTCCCCCGATAGTCTACGAGCAACAGGAGCCGTTAATGGAAGTCAACGGGATTTGGTACTCCAAGTATCAACAACATCCCAGAATCTGTCGTGACCTCCCAAGATTCCAATGGTCCACTGGAGGTGCTTCATCCCAGCACAAACCTCCGACACAGGTAGGGCAGGATGCCCAGTAGCAGCAGCCCCAGTACTCCCAACAACCGCAACATGGTCCTCGACCCTCACACGAGGGCCAACATGGAGATATTAGGAACCTCATCATCAATACCCTTAACCCCCTCCTCACTCGTACCACCACCAGCAATAGCACAACCAGCCTCATTTTCAGTGAGGCATCCTGTCTGGTCCTCATACACACTCGTATGAGAACCCAGCCTCAGATGATCTCTCCCACATACTTTTCGAGGAGCAAGCTACCTTCAGGAGAGAAATGGATGAGTTTTGTAAGGAAATGAGGGAAATAATGAAGGGCTAGGACGTCATAACTGCATAAATTGAACCCAAGCCTAACAATATGAAGAGAAAGTCTGAGCATGTATAGTTTATAGAGACCGACTCTCCTAGTGATATTCTGGATGACATTCATTATTTATTTGATGTTGATTTTGTAACACTTAGGAGCGGTAGGAATATAGCCAGCAATGACTCATCTAGGCGACACGATGCTACAGATTCTAGGGTGCTAAACGGAGTTAGGAGCGATGTTGATGTTGTTAATCATGATGACGATAGTGGCCCTAAAGCCACCAAGGATAATGATCCAAACAATGATGTTGATGTCGTCATATCTCCAGTTGCTATAGATGTGGTGTTGACACCACCAGATTCCCATATGCAAGGACAGAGTGCGGTACTGATGTTGCTCGTTCAGATGTTGTTAGTGGTACTAATGCCACCAAGAGTCAAACAATTGTGTTGTCCCCTCATGTACCTGAGGATGCTTTTAGAAAAATATAAAAAATTGGAGAAACTTAATAAATAAAAAATATGAATAAAGGAAAGTATTTTGTATCTCTTTTGGATCCATCTGTTGAGATTGATGATGTTTGCATGGATTCCAGCATTATGAATGCTCAGAAACCCACTCCTGACCCTCATCTCTCTGAGGAGGATCCCTCTATCCTCTTCCTCTAGGACTCCGCTTAGGGAAGGTTCAATAAATAGAAAATCCCAAAAAGAGACAACAAGTAGAGTTCAACGAGCAGATGATAGACTGATTTTATATCTAGCTGACTCTTCAGCAGGCTCTTAGGAATATCCCTCTATTACAAAAGAACCTTAGAGAGAAGACCACCATCCGCAGGAAGAAGAGGCATAACCATAATATAGATGTCCATGTGCTCACTTGTGCCACATGCTTCGCCATCAAGAAACGATTCCCAACAAAGAGTGCTTATACAGTAGCTCCTTATATCAGAACCACATCTATGAGCAGCAGTTCAATTGGACTCTATTAGACAATGTAGCGATTCTTGCTATCACCTCGCTCCTATGGTATGCTAATATTGTGAACTATCTTGTTGCCAAGAAAATACCACAAGGTTAGCCCAGGTAGTGACTTGAGACCTTCCTTGTGAAGGACATGTTGTATCATTGGGAGGATCCCACTCTTTACCACAATGGGGGGGATAGTGTTTGGCGTCGGTGAATTCCTCAAGAGGATCACCATAGCATCCTCACCTATTGCTACAAGCTTAAGGTAGGAGGACATCACTCTGGGAGATGGATAATGTAGAAGGTTGTCCAATCCGACCTTTGGTGTCCTACCCACTTCAAGGATTCAGATGAATTCGTGAGGAGATGTACTAAATGTCAGAGGATGGGCACTTGTGGACAGAGAGATATGATGCCGATGCAACCCATTCACATCTATGAGCTTTATGACGCATGGGGCATCGATTTCATTGGTCCATTGCTAAGAGTCACAGGTTCGAGTACATTTTATTGGTTGTGGATTATGTGAGTTGTTGGTTTGAGGCTATCCCTGACCAAGCTGTAGATGCAAAGGATGTTTGCAATTTTTAAGGAAGAATATCATATCATGGTTCAAGGTAACTAGAATCTTGATTTCTGATGAGGGAACTCATTTATCAACGACAAGGTAAGGGCCCTTGCTTATTGACCATAGAGTTGCCACACCATATCATCCACGGACGAATGGTCTTGTTGAGGTTTGAAATAGGGAGACTAAGACTATTTTGCAGAAGGTTGTTCGCCAAGACTGAACGGATTGGTCACAACTTTTGGACTTGGTCTTGTGGGCCTATAGGACCTCCTTAAAGACACCTTCGGGTACATCTCCTTTCCGACACATTTATGGCAAGCCATGCCACTTACATGTGGAGATCAAGCACGAGTCACTTTGGGTAGTTACTGAGATATTATTGGATCCTGAGAGTATAGGAGATCAAAGAAGGTTAGAATTGGCAGCCCTGGAGGAGTTGAGAGATACAATCTTCTCAAGTAGCCTCCAATATAGGGACAAAGTGAAGATATGACATGATTCTCACATCATCCATAAAGCAGTTTGAGCTCAACCAGAGAGTATGGCTATCTGATGCAAGGTTGATATTAATTCTAGGGAAATTATAGAGTAAATTGAAGGGACCATACTTGGTCAGAAAGGTACATGACAACAGTAGCATTGATCCAGTCACCATTGATGTTGCCCCTATTCATTTTGTATGACATGTGTTCCTTGACTCATAACACATGCATCTCATACCTGATTTTAACTTCTATTCCGCAGTTGTATAGATCCATATTGTTTGTATCATTCATTCATTTAGTTTAATACCCCAGAACCATCTTATGATTTTTCTATACTTAGGATGTGCTTTATCCTAAGTATATGTGGTATTAGACCTGTGATTATTCATTTGTTTATTATTACTATTTTTGATGCCTATACTTAGGGATATTTTACCCTAAGTATATGGGAGGTAATATTTGTACATTCTAGTCCTCGGTGTTCTCCTTTTTTAAATTCTTCTATATTTAGGATTACTTGATCCTACGTATAGAGGGCATCACTGACTTCTATTGATTTTATTATTTCATTCTTTTAAGTCAATGTAGTATAGGAATCTTTTCACTTCTCTATACTCAGCATGAGTTATGTCTTCCTTCATCGCTCTCTAATCACTCTTAGGACATTGTTCAAGCAAAGTATACGAGGGTCTCGCATATATACTTTAGCCATAACTCGTACTTTGTGTGTGTGTTAATAACATGGCTATAAATAAAATAATAATAAAAATGTTTTGAAAAATATTTTCAAAAATACTTTGTAAAAATTATTTGGGAAAACTTTTGCAAAAATTTTTTTTTGTACAAATTCTGTATAAATATTTGTAAAAATGTTTTGATTGCAGAAAGATTTGTAAGATATTTTCTATATTAAAATTAAGTATACTATACAACATTTTTAAAAATTGTGTGAAAATAAAATATTTGCACAAATAGTTTGTAAAATTGTTTGTAAATTCTTGTGAAAATTATTTTTAAAAATCTTTTGAAAAATATTTTCAAAATGTTTGAAAAACTATTTTGTAAAATGGTAAATAACTTATGGGGTATGAAAACCACTTGTATATATGTGCACATTAAAAAACCATAATTCTTTGTACATAAACACCCTTAATAAAGCCGAATTAAAATCCATTTATTTATATAAAACCTGTAACACAAACCTTTTTGTAAATATGTATACATCTTTGTGAAATCTTTTCTTTCTTATACTTTTTCAAAAATACCTAAAACTTGAAAAATAAACAATTCCTTAAAATTTGCATAGTTTTAAAAATTCCCACCAAAAAGAGATTTTGTAAATACTTGCATGTGCATTCTTTAGCATCATGGTTGACATTCACAATAGTTTTGAATAAAATTTAAGAATGGAGCTTGATTAAGACCATAATCCACTTAACATCAAAGGAACCTTTTCGGATTTGGGGTTGAGACTTTTTAGGTCCATAGCGACTTAATTCTTTGACTCCATTAGGCTATGTTCACATGTCATTTTTATTAGCCTAAGTTGAACACTTAACAACGCACACATGACTCCCAGAGACAATGGCTTGACTCGGAGACGCACCTTACACGTAGCTCAACCCGGATGAGGTGGTGAGGAGGCACAATCCTTTGGCTTGGAGTAGCATACGTGGGTAGTACAGTAGCAGGAACCTCCCGTACTTCTATAGGGAGGGATGTGCACCTCAACCTAGTATAGTAGCATTGAGGTCTAACGAGAGGATTCTGTAGGTTGCAATAAAGCTTCAAAAGAGAGATAGTCTACTGGCTAAAGAAGAAAAACTCCTTATGTACTTACTGCATCTTGTAGATATGTTGTATATATGTCAGAAAAATGTGCAAAAATATAAAAACTCCAAAAAAAGGATAGGCATGATTGAAAACAAAATGCCTGCCGGAGTGTCTATAGTGAATAAGCAAAACTTATGTATTTCAACGTCTCTTCTCATTGAAGCTTGCAGCTGGAGACTTAGCTACATTGGTAAAGCTCCAAGGGATACATGACTACACTGGACACAATCCATTCTCTCCTTTTGCTCTCTTCTTGAGCTGGTTGTACTAGAACATAGAAGGGATTACCACGCTCCTCGACGAAAGAATTACTAGTAAGGGGTATTAGAGTTACCTTGTTGGGGGAGGCTGTTTCTTTGCCATTTTTGTGGTGGGGAGCTACATATCACTTACACAGTACACGGAAAGATTCACACTTATTAGAGTCTGCGTATGTATAATTGTTGTGACTTGGTTGTTGAGGAGACCTGACCATAGAATTGTGGAACTTGAAGGCAATTGAGTCTTAAATCCATTTCCCAACAAGATTCCACCAAATTAATAATCGAAAGGTCTATCCAAGCTCTGTACTCTACTTTTATTAAGATAAGTTTAATTATCAACTTTGATTCTTCCTTTTTCTTTTTCTTTATTTTTGTTTCCCTTCTCTTGCAAATAAGTTTTTGCTAAGGGACTGACAAAGGTAAAGTATAGGGGGATCATGAATCTCTGATTCTCATTCTCTATTCTTTTATTTTAGCCATATATTTTAGCAAAAACACATCTGAATGTGTTTAATCCAATAAATTATTATTGTACATACTACTTGTTAAGAATGAATAATTAACACCTTTTACCAAAAATACAAGAATAAAGATAACAAGAAAAAGGAAGGATGCAATTATGTAATAAGTACAGACTGACCCAAACCCAGAGAGAAGGTAAATTTTTGATCTGATCTATAAGGAATAAAGTATGAGGGGAATATGGTTCTTCTATATCCATCACTATGAATTCTATGTACATTTCATCGCTATGTTTTACTCATTCATAAAAAGACATCAAAATAAATTATTTTCTTGATAGAACTTGTAGATAAAAATGTTTTCCAAATAAAAAAATGATTAAACATAATTTGATGTACACAATATAAATAATACCACTCATGAAAAGCCACATGACAAGAACTTGAAAGATCAATTCCAACTCCATATGAACTCAAATTCTTCCAATATCACCTTTAGTGTACTATAAATTAAATTATCTTTCAAATGAGGGTGGATTCCGGAATTTTGGAGTTGTGAGGTAGAAACTGGATTTTTGGGTGAATATTTAATTAATTTAATTTATACTTTATGCATTTTGTATTTTAAACACTTATACATACTCTTAACATATAATAAAAAGAAAATTCAAAATAAAATCAAAAGTTCATTGTACAGAAGCCAGACATGTGTATATTGAATAAACTACCTATTGATCTGATATCTTTATTTCATTTGTAAAAATCAAATAAAAATCATTTCATGCTCCTTAAATTATTTTGTAAATAAATAAAATATAAAATAAGGGATAAATAATAAAATAAAAAATGAATAAAATATATAGATATATTATACCTTTACATAATACCCCATACTGTATATACTATATATATAATTTAATAAAACATAACTAAAAATCACAGAAAAATAGCTTGAAAATTAATTAACATTTTCCATTTTTACCATTTTTTATTTTATATTTTTACTATTTCATTTTCATTATTCCTTGATTTTTTTATTTTGAATTTTTTGATTGGTCAGCCTTGGCCTGTTGACTTGGGTCAACCCCTCCTATATCCTGGTCAGACCCAGCAGGGCTTCGCCGGACCCGTTTTCTCCCATTTCCCCAGCCCGGGTCTGACCATCGTTTCCCTTGATTTCTATGCCCGTTTCCTCTCCTAGGATTCATTTTCCTCACGAATCCCTAGGTAGAGCTGGATGCTCCTAGGGTTTCGTGGGAGCCTTCTATATTTCTAGACCCTGAAGATCCCCTATAAGTACTCTCCTTCGCCATCATTTCTTACGAGCTCGTCACTTGTGCCACCTTACATCTTAGCAACCTCCAGAAGAGTGACATGCTTCTGGGGGACTCCTTTGGAGTACGATTTGGTGGTCGGTCAGCTGCAACTCATTTGTGGCTGGAGCGAATAGCCACTCAGGTCCATCGCAACAAGGACGAGGCCACTACCTTGCCTCCACCTTTGCCTGATGCCACTATGAATCTCAGGAACCTCAGGTAATCACTTCTTCTGCATTTCACAATTCACCTTGGTTTAGCCCTTTCCTCCGTCGTTCATTCCTTGGATCCAGCTATTGCTACCAGAGCTTCATCCCTCAACTCACCCATACTGATAGATTCCTCGACTCATTGCCACTCTACGTATACACCTTGCCCCCCAGCATACTGCTCATCGATGTAGGATTAGGAGAGATCTCCTCCCCTATTTCCGCTGGAGATCGCCAGAGCGCCCCACTACCACTTCCTTTGTTTACAACTGCAAATAACCGTGGTCGAGGATATGCCTTCTAGCCGAGATTGCTTTTGCAGGTGTAGACATGCGTGATAGGCCCAAACAGAGCTCCATCAGAGGTGGTGAAGCACCCCATGGGGCTAAGCATCACCACTCCAATCTGAGCGTACGCCCTCTCATCAGAGCAACCCATTCGACGTAGAGCGACCTTACCAATATGTTGGACTTCACCACAAGCAGATCAACCGTGTTGATTGACAAAACCTCTCATTGAAGCTTGCCCGTTGCCAGTTCTTCCAGCACCCTTCAGTGCCGTTGGACAAGCCATTCCCACAAAATTCTAATCTGAGCCGTCCGTACATTCCCCTATTTGCAGTGTTAGATCAAACCTTTCGCAGATCTGAGCTGTATGTTTGCGTAGCCTTTCAAGATTGTCAGATCTATCTTCCAATAGTCATTAGGACCGTATGTCAGAGTAGCCATCAACACATGCCACATGCCTACATGTAGTGTAAATTTCATTCATGCCCTCACCCTTTTTGTACTTCACTTCAGTCTATTAGTTGTAATCAATAATTTCAAACTTTTTGCATTAAGGACCTTGTAGTTTTGTTATTTGCATTTTAGTACAGCTGAGTTGTAGTCACTTGTAGCTTCACGTGCCATTTGGGTTATTTGCGGTAGTTACCCTAAACTGTAATCTATTTACAAAATGAATTAGTCTGGAAAATTGCATTTATGCCCCTATGAGTGCTCATGACATGTTGCATACACTTATTTTTGGATTATTTGTAGTTTGGCCCTTGTACTTTTTGAACGTGTTATACAGTAGGCCCTAGAACTTAGATTATTTACACAGTGGTCCCTGTGCACTATTTTTTAAATGTAGCTTTTTATTAATTGCAATAAATAGTCAATTAACTCCAAAAATTGCCTAAAAACTATGTGTGACTCCTGCTTGCACATTTTATTGATGGTGATTTTTTGCTGTTAATTTTTATTCATTTTCTATCATGAAAAATATAAAATCCCGTAAAAAGTCCTCGCTTTCTTTAGAAAAATCATAAAAATTCAAAAATGTTTTTAAAAATTCCACAATTTTCTCTAGTTATTTTTATCACCTTTTAGCTTGTATATAATTTTGTTGAAAATACCTTATAAAAATCGAAAAATTCACAAAATACTCAAAAACAAATAAAAATCATATAAAATCAACCAAAAATCCAAAAAATGCATTTTATGTTCCTGTTTGTAGATATTTCTCCATAGTTTTTGACAAAAATCACTTCCACATGTTTTGAGCATTTTATCTATTTTTAAATTGGAAGATACCCTTGGTTGTGCATTATTTGTCTAGTTTGCACTGTTTGAATTTTAGAAAATCACATAAACATCTGAAAATTGTTTAAAAATTCCCAAAAATGCTATCAAAAATATAAAACTCAAAATCATTTTTACTTTATTTGTCGGAGTATTTTTTGACATATTTGAAAAATACAAAAGAATACTTGTGGATTGTTGCCTTATTTATTGTGTTTGAAAATTTAAAATTTTTAAAAATTCAAAACCACTAAAAAGGTAAATAAAAATCCTTTGATTTTCGAATCGGCTACTTAATGTTTAATTGTGCTCTTTAAGTTCGACCCTTGTCGCTATAATAGGTTAATAAAAGTAGCAAAACCACTCATTTTATTTATTTTATTTATTAGTGGTTTGAATAATTTCCTCATTAATTGTATTGATTGATTAAGGTCGCAACGACAACTTAATTATAGGCTTAACCCAAGTTGGTCTTTGTAGTTATCACCTATCATAAAGAGTTATGATGGATTTATTTCAGATATTAATCTAACATCTAGAGGATTCTACTAAATTAGAAAATTAATGAATGGCTCACTAACATTTCTAATGCTTTAAATTAAACCTTAAAAGATCAATATGAGGATGAAGATCTTTTGAGAATGATCTAGCATCAAGCCTGGGACATATGTCTATTTATGAAATAAATAGACTAGTCACGTGCGCTATATCAACTCAGGTTAAGTAAGAAATCAATCCAACGAACAATTAAGAAAATCAAACCACTAAGAAATGAAATAGTCAATGTAAGCATTTTCGTTACTTTTATTTACCTTGTATTCGAACACAAGGAGCACAATTAGAATCTAAGCAGTGAGATTTCAGGAATAAAAGGCTTTTCAATGGTTTTTTTTTAAATTTTGAATTTTGCAATAAGAGATAAGCAAGTACAAGTGATAAACATACACGCAACACTCTTTTTGTAATTTTCTATTATGTCAAAAACACTCAAAAAATTACAATAAAAATAGTTTTGAGTTTTCTGTGTTTTATAATGTTTTTGATATTTTATATATATTTTTTATTATTTTTGAAATTTTATAAAAATCAACAAATGATAAAAATAACAAAGAGTGCAAAACATGGAGTAATTTGCAACTTAAAAATAGCTTAATTTCCCAAAACTCCTGGTTAATTTTTTTCTAAAGTAGAGTTAATTATCTACAAACCGAGACTAAAAACAATATTTTGGGATTTTTCCACAATTTTATAAAATTTTATAAGTTTTAGAGTGTTTGCAATTTTTATGGTTTTATAAGGAATTTTTAACCAAAATTGATACTGTAGATACAAGATGACAAAAGACACCTACCCCAATTTTTTAGAATTTTCAAGGTTTTTTTGAATTATTATAATTTTCAAAGATAAATAAGACACTTTTTAAGGTTTTTGAATTTTTAATAATATAAAAAGTACATAAATCAACACCTAAAAATTACCAGAAGGAATACATGTTATCAGAGCTATGGCAATTTTTACATAATTTTAGAGGTGATTTAATATTTATTGCATCAAATAAAATAAATATAGTTAAAAACAGTTTACAGGGACATATTCACAAAGAAACTAAGTTCTGAGGGTCCAATTATAATGCACTGGAGAAATCCAAGGGCCAACTATGCAATTAATCCAAAAAGGGCACGCACAACACGTGACTCACAACTGACACTGTTATAAGTTCAAATATAAAAACATAACATTCATTTCATAATAATTGAGAAGTTCGGGGTAGAAACTGCAAATAACCCAAATAATCACATCGGGACACACACGACTCAAAATCGATTAGACTAAAGTGCAAATAATGAAACTGTAGGGGTCTGACTACAAATATTCTTAACTATACATTTTATTCATTGGACTAAAGCGAAATAAAAAACATGCTAGTGTAAAAAGTAATATACCCAGGGTGCACGTGACTGGGACGTGAGGAGACTGACGGCTCTGTATTGCTTCTATGAAAAGATCTAATAGTATTGGTATAGGCATTGGCGTATATCTCTGATGAGCCGTTAGGACGTGGATCTGATGGCTCTGTGTTAACATTGTTAGACTGAGGTGAACCATTCCTGCAATAAATGTTATTGTAATAAATTATTTATAAATAAAGGTTATTGATTGTTTTTCACTCCCTTTTTGAGATTGAATGAATGAATGCACTATAAGGTCCCTCTGTACAATAAGAGTTATGTACAAAGGCCAACATGATAACCATATAGATGTTGACTCATTGATTGAATCATAGAGGCTGATGCTTGGATGAATATCTAAGCAGTTAGATGGAGGACTCATCAAGCATCATCAAATGATTGTTAAGTTATGATCTCCAGCCTGAGTAGGAGATGGCAATCCTTTCTCATTTGGTTGATATCTGAGTGACCTCTTAATGCAGGTCCTCTACATGGTAATAGTGATTTGGAGGTGTCAGATTAGTTGACTCAATGGGTTGACTTAACGAGATCGAGATAACCAAAGACCTATGTTGAATACTGTCATAGCATAGGCATGCAACCTCTGACCAGAGATAGATGTATTACTATATGTCTGAGTATGTACATTAGGCAAACCAATAGGTTGATGACCTAACCAAGGACTATACACCGGCGAGCTGGTGTGCATATAAGGACATATGAGTAATACGATCTCTCAAAGGGATCATACAGGTTCACATGTGAACCGGAAGACATGAGCTCACTCCAGAGGTATTGGGACTGATCAAATTCCATGCATGGTCATCATGCTTTTGAAGCATGACATGATTTTGATGGTAAGATATATGCTTTGGAAAGCATGTGATCTATACCAATTCATAATGACCAAGATTGAGAAACTTGGTGATCAAACCCTAAAGATGACGATGTAAAATTGATCTACATCTTTAGGATGATCATAGGTCTTCTAGTATGCAGGATGTACAGGTGTTGGGAATACTTGAGGGTGATGTGATCATAAACGATTGTACAACCATGATGCTTCCATTCCGAGTGAGTGATGAAACAAGTTTGGATTTTAGTGACTCCTTTCAGTAGAGAAGTAACATAATCTTAGTCCATGTATTGGACATTGATCTGAATGAGATTCAGATGCAATGAGAAGTTTAGGTTTACGGCATTGATTTAATCAAGCATCTATGGGAGGTCCTTGAGATCTGGATCTCAGATGTGATCCCAATATCCAAGTCACTATACGTGGAACAATACAATCGCCATGTCCTTATCTCCTAGTATCTGTAGAGAAATCACATTATTCTTGAAAGTGTTCAAGAATAATTTTATAGTTGAATTATATCTAAGCATTAAGATATTGATAATTAAATGTGATTTAATTATCTTGATGCATGTGGAAATTATCACAATATAATTAAATGTGATTTAATTATTGTGGATAAGAATAATGTGGATATCAATATCCAATTATTCATAATAAATTATAAATGTCATGTACAATGTATTAGAGAGAGCTAATTATGATATATATTTGTTAACTAATTATTGATGTGTATTGGATACACATTGTGTAGTTAATTGAAAATGTAAATTATATTTTGTTTAGGGTTGTGAATGTGATTCACAAATTTCCAATGGCAAGATTGCAATATTCTCAAAATTAATTGTGAATTTTTTTGTAGAATAAATCACAACAAAAGTTGTTGGAAAATATGGGAGATTTTCATGGAGATCTGCAAATCATGAGATTGCATGAGATTGCCTCCACCATGAGGTCATGGTGGACGGCCACCAACTCCCACAAGGAAATTGGTAGTTGTCCTACCCATTCCTTACAGGGAGAAATCTCCATGCTAATCTCTCCATATCCGTGTGATTTAATTTAGGATTGAATTGTATTTAATTTATCAAATATATTTGATCTAAATTAAATTATTAGCTGTTGGCTTTTGCCAACAACAATCTTGACCATTGGATTAAACATAAATCAATATCATCCATCGATTTTATGTGTCCCATGGATTGTGATCAATGGATCCCAAAACCCTATAAATAGAGAGGCATACCATGCTCTCTAGTGTTATGAAATTGAGACGCATCTCTCTCTCTCCCTCTTCCACACGTCAAGCCTCTCTCCTTCTCCCTTGGTGGCCGTCCACCATACCCTAGAGGAGAAGTCGTTGTCATCGCTTCACCACCGCATTGCCGCCTCGACGCTCATCGGTTCTCCATCTTCTTTGGAGTATTACGCTCGCAAATAAGGTGTTCGATCTCGTACGATGAGATCGGGAGTTCACCGTGCTTGGATCAACTTGTTGGATTGCGAGGATCACGTGACTCATCCCCGTGCTCACAAGCGTCTTCTCTGACGATCGGATTTGAGACAGGAGGTCTATTTTCATAGAGACTCGATCAACCACGCCGCAAGAGGTATTCCTTTATACTTGATGTGTTCTTAGATGTAACGATCCGAGAATCGTTCTTGGATCATGTGGTTTCATCACATGAAAATTTTTTAAATTCTGCTACATAGAACAACTAGTTCGACTAGTTGTTCTTCATCGTATTCGATACGATGCTCACGCTTCCGTGATGCGCTTGAGGATTATTCCATATTCTTCTAGTGGTATCATAGTCTTAGGTCTAAGGTTTTGGATACGATCCGTAAACCTAGGACGACTTCGGTTCGTCAAGGTCGCGAAAGTTTTTTGTCGCATTTGATTTTCGCACATCTGTTTAGTGAATAAAATCAGTCCTATTTAAAATTTTTAAACACAAATTAATCACTTGGATTTTGTTCCTAATTAAATAAGGAAACCATAGGATCTGAGTTTACGTAATTTGGATTCTGTTTGCTTGGGATATGGTTGTTTTATTGAGCATGTATTCACTATTGCAGGAACTGCGAATCTTAACATGATTAATGAGTTAATTACTGTTATGATCCACCTAGAAATGCGTGAAATATCACCTAGGTTCTATCCTAAATCAAATTGGCAATCTTTGGAAATGGATTGTCTAATTTGGATTTGAATTGATTGAGATATGTTAATTTTATTTAGTAGGGGTCACTGCTGAAATTACATTCCTAATAAAGAACCATGTGATTGTCAATTAGTGAAATTAATTGTTAATTTCATGAAATAATAATGGAAAAAATTTGATAAAATGATTATTATTTCCTTAATTGACATGGCCACAACCAATAAATTGATTAGATTTAATCTAGATCATAATTGGAAACACAATCAGTAAACAACTTGCTTGAATAGGATTGGGAATTTGTCTAGTGAATTTCCTTATAATAAAAAACGTTTTGATTATTACTATTTGGTATAATTTTGGTTGAAGAACCGATGATCATCTCAAGTACATATTGATCTATTTGGCATTATCCTTTCCCGAGGAGGATATGGTGTCTAGTCGGGGAGCATTGGGGTAGCGGGTCGCACCGGTTTCGGTCCGTCCCACTTCCATTGGTACTGGCCATGACAGCAGTTAGGGACTCAATAATGCCGGAGAAATCAAGATGTATTTTTCTAATTATTAAAATTTGAATTAATACGTACTTTGAGATAATACCATATATATATATTCAAGTAAAACTATCAAGTTTGTTGATTGAATTGGATTGATAATTGAGTTAATGAGATTAAGTTAATTATAACCAATTAAAAACCATCTATTATGAATAGATGTGTATTTCCCTTGGAAGAATTAATTATATGAATATGATTCATAATAATTAATTAAAATTTGAATATGAGGTGGAGGATCACATAAGTGACATCAATGGTCTCCCGTCAAGGCGAAGGGTTCCGTCGTAAGATATTGTATGTAGGAGACGCCTGTCCGAAGTGACAACTCCTGCATGCGATTCATTTGGATCGGGCTCGTTGCTTCTCGAAAGAGTCAGGACGTATGCGTAGTGACCCCAATATTGGATCCTCATATTATTGGGGCGATATTGGATTGCGCATAGCGAGTTGTATTTCTATTGACGGTTAGTTCAATTAATGACAGGTCAACATCACCTTAGGGGTGGTGGGCCCGGGTGTAAAAGATCGAACAGGGAAATGCAAGTTGGACTTGCAAGGAGGAATGTGTTCCCGCTTCTTTTTATTAGAGTCATAGGTTCTCATATTATTGGGATATGACAAAGATAAAGAAGAGATCCCAGTTCTTGCTTGAGATATAGTGGTAAGTATATCTCTTACTTTGATGGTGATTAAGGGAATAAACTTTCAAAGTTGACAGAGGAAGAGAAATTTAATTTAAAATACCTTAATCAAATATCATAAATTTGAATATATTATTATATATTCTAATATAGTGCATTGTTAATTTCAGAAAATGAAGTCCATTAACCCACTAAGTAGGCTTCTGGAGGTCAATCAGCTGATCGGACCAAATTACTCGGATTGGATCCGTAATTTGGCGCTTGTTCTCTCGACTGAGCGCATAAGTTGTGTGCTAACAGAAGACAAGCATGAAAGCCCTAAATCGAAGAAAGAAAAGCAATACAATGACAAATATGATGAAGATCATATCTTGGCTAGATGCTATATCCTGAGTTCTCTCTCCAATGTTCTTCAGAAGCAACATGTGGAGATGAGCACATGCCAGGAAATAAAGCAGAATCTGAAAGATATGTTTGGTGATATTAACCGCACCCAGCGTTACAATATTATGAAAGAACTTGTTCGCTGCAAGATGCAGGAAGGAGCTTCTGTGCGAGAGCATATACTCAGAATGTTTGGGTACTTGTATGAGCTGGAGACCCTTGGGGCAAACATGGATGCAGACATGCAAGTTGATTTCATTCTGCTGTCTTTGCCCAAGTCTTTCAATAATTTTGTGGTTTCATTCCACATGAACATGTTGGACTTGACAAACACTCGACTTCTTGCTGCATTAAAGTCAGCAGAAGAAGTAACGAAGAAAGATGGTCCCGCTGACAGTGCAATGGTTGCACAGGTCAGAGGGAAGCGCAGTCGAAAGCAAGGTTCTCGAAAGGGCCCGACCCAGAAGATAAAGAAGAAGAGTCAAGGCGTTGGCTCATCTTCCAATGCATCCACACTGATAGCATCGAAGAAAACCGACGTTTGTCACCACTACAAGAAGCCGGGGCACTGGAGGCGTAACTGCCTAGAATACCCGATGTCGATCGACAAAGGTAAAGCCCCAACAGGTATGAAATCTACTTTCATCATTGAAACTAGTTTTCTCGTTGGATGAGAAGGAAGTTGGTTGTTGATTCTGGTGCTTCTGTTCATGTATGCAATTTGTTGCATTTGTTTCAGGATACGAGAAATCTGGAAGAAGGGGAGATAGTCATCCAGATGGGATCTGATGCAAGTGTTGCAACAGTCACCGTCAGGACCTGTCGACTATCAATATCTAGTGGTAGAGTCCTAGTACTTAATGAGTGTCTTTATGTACCTAAAGTAAAAAGGAATTTGATATATGTATCTAAGCTTATTAGAAGTGCATATTCATTCCTTTTCTGTAATAAATTAGTCATAAATCATAATGATAAATATATTGCGGATGGTATTTTGACTTTTGGTGGACTATGAATTGTGCATTAATGAGCATGTCAAGAGTGTTACAACCACTAATAAAAACCCTAAAAGATCCAGGGAGAATAAAAATCATTCGAATATGATTTGGCATCAAAGGCTTGGTCATTTGTCTGTTGATAGGATCAACAGATTGATAAAGGATGGACCTTTAGATTTTCTACAGGTTCAATCTTTGCCTACCTGTGAACATTGTATTCGAGGTAAAATGACTAGAATGCCTTTCCGTAATAAGGTTACAAGATGTGAAGGTATTATTGACCTAATACATACCGATATATGTGGTCCATTCAGTACCGCGACTCGAAATGGTTATCGATATTATTTGACATTTATTATTGATCATTCACAATACAGGTTTATCTTCCTATTATGTCATAAATCTGAAACCTTTGAAAAGTTCAAAGAATTCAAGGCTTTGGTTGAGAACCAAACCGATAGGAAGATTAAACAGATTCGATCTGATCGAGGTGGCGAGTACCTCTCAGATTAATTCAAGGAATATCTTAAAGAGAATGGAATTGTCTCCAATCTCACTCCTCCTGGAACTCCCCAACTTAATGGTGTTGCTGAAATATGCAACAGGATCATCATGGATATGATCCGTTCAATGATGAGCAAAGCACATTTACCACTTAGTTTCTGGGGATATGTAGTGGAGACACATTATAAATCCTAAATAAGATTCCTAGCAAATCTGTACCTAAGACTCCTCAAGAACTCTAGTATGGAACGAAACCTAGTGTTAATCACTTAAGGGTTTGGGGTTGCTTGGTCCATGTGAAGAATGTGGACGCAAGTAAGATAGAATCTCGCACTCGTGAGTGTTACTTCATTGGGTATGTTAAAGATGGTGTTGGATACCGGCACTATGACCTTGAGACCCAAAAGGTTTTTGTTTCTAGAGATGTGAAATTTTTGGAGAATGATTTCCTTAAAGGTAAAGACAAAAATGAAGTAAAGGACCTCGTTGAATCCCCTGAGGATTCTGAGTTTTGTGAAGAAGAAACTGAAGAGATAAATAAAGATGAAACATCCATGCCTCTTCGTAGGAGTTCAAGGGTGGTTGCACCACCTAAAAGGTATGGATTCCATGTGTCTAGTAAGAATGACAATGATCCTACTTCATTTGATGAAGCACTCGCGGATCATGACATGGATAGCTAGTAATGAAGTCAGAAATTGACTCCATGCAAAAGAATGATGTATGGACCCTAGAGGATCCACCTAAAGGGGTAAAACCCATTGGGTATAAATTGATCTTCAAGGGTTCGTTTGGTTGCAGGGTTGGGCAGGGTTGGGTTGGCCCAACCCGGGTTACCCCTCCAACCAAACGACCCAATCCTCCTCACAGTTTACTATTCACAGGGGTACCCCTGCCCAACCCAACCCTACCCAACCCTGCAACCAAACAAGCCCCAAGAGAAAAGGAGACCTGATGGGAAAGTAAATACTTTCAAGGCACGACTCGTAGACAAGGGCTACACACCGAGAGAAGGCATTGACTACGATGAGACATTCTCTCTTGTAGCTATGCTTAAATCCAACTGGACACTGCTAGCTATAACTGCATATCTTTATTACGACATATGGCAGATGGTCGTCAAGACGACGTTCCTCAATGGATACCTCGAGGAGGATAGCTACATGGAGCAGCCCCAGGGCTTCATAAATGAGGATGGTAAAGTATGCAAGCTGAAGAAATCCATCTATGGGCTCAAGCAAGCTTCTCGTAGCTGGAACATCAAATTTGATGAAACCATAAAGAGTTAAGACTTTGTGCAGAATCCTGATGAAACTTGTGTGTACAAGAAGCTTAGTGGGAGCGCCACTATGTTCATCGTGCTTTACGTAGATGACATCCTTATCATTGAGAATGATACAGGGATGATGACCAGTGTAAAGATTTGGCTATCCCATACCTTTGAGATGAAAGATCTTGGAGAAGCCTCTTACATCTTAGGCCTGAAGTTGTTCAGAGACCTAGAAAAGAGGATATTGGAATTGTCACAACATAGGTACATTAATAAGATTATTGAACGATTCCGTATGGATAGTTCTAAGAAAGGTTTCCTCCCCTTAAGGCATGGTATCCACCTGTCTAAAGGGATGGCTACTCAAACTGTTGAGGAAAAGAAAGCCATGGCTGGATGCCCTTATGCATTAGCTGTAGGAAGCTTAATGTCCGCCATGACGTGTACTAGGACAGATATCTGCCATGCAGTGGGAGTGGTAAGTCGTTACCAATCCTGCTATGGAGAGCAACACTGGAATGGAGTAAAGAACATATTCAAATATCTAAGACGGACACAAGATTACATCTTTGTCTATGAAGATGGTGATCTCCAAGTCTCGGGATATACAGATGCTGACTTCTAATCGGATATTGATAATCGAAAGTCGACATCAGGATTTGTATTCCTGTTGAACGGTGGTGCTGTGAGCTGGAGAAGCAAGAAGCAGGACACTACAACAGATTCAACAACAGAAGTCGAGTACATTGCCGCATCAGATGCTGCACAGGAGGCAGTGTGGTTGAGCAAGTTCATCCTGGATCTTGGCATAGTTTCCTCTGATACTCCCATCCCGTTACTCTACGATAACATGGGAGTTGCCCAGGCGAAAGAACCCAGATGGCATCAAAAGAGCAAGCACGTGGAAAGGAAATACCACATCATTTGGGATTCAAAAGCATGGTGATATCATCATCACCAAGGTGGCCTCCGCCGACAATGATGCTGATCCTCTTACCAAACCTCTGACACAGAATGTTTTCGACCATCATGTAATGCGTATGGGATTAAGGATTGTTCCTAAATGGTTTTGAGGGATAGTGGGAGAATGTTAGTAATGTGAGCCCGAGGAGAACAATTCATGCAATAAATGTTATTGTAATAAATGATTTATCAATAAAAGTAATTGATTGTTTTTCATCCTTTCTGAGATTGAATGAATGAATGCACTATAAGGTCCCTCTGTACAATAAGGGTTATGTACCAAGGCCGACTTGATAATCATATAGCTGTTGATTCATTGATTGAATCAATAGAGGATGATGCTCGGATGAATATCTAAGTAGTTAGATAGAGGCATCATCAAATGATTATTAAGTGATGATCTCCAGTCTGAGTAGTAGATGGCAATCCTTTCTCATTTGGCTGATATCTGACTGACTTCTTGATGGAGGTCCTCTGCATGGGAATAGTGATTCGGAGGTGTTGGATTAGATGAGTCAATGGGTTGACTTAATGAGATCAAGATAACCAAAGACCTATGTTGAATACTGTCACATCATAGGCATGCATCCTCTGACCAGAGACATATGTGTTACTATATGTCTGAGTATGTACATTTGGCAGACCAATAGGTTGATGACCTAACCAAGGTCTATACACCAGCGAGCTAGTGTGCATATAGGGACATATGAGTAATACGATCTCTCAAAGGGATCATACAGGTTCACATGTGAACCGGAAGACATGAGCTCACTCATGAGGTATTGGGACTGATCAAATATCATGCATAGTCGTCATGCTTTGGAAGCATGAAATGAATTTGAATGTAAGATATATGCTTTGGGAAAGCATATGATCTATACCACTTCCTAATGACCAAGATTGAGAAACTTGGTGATTAAACCCTGAAGATGACAATGTAAAATTGATCTACATCTTTTGGATGATCATAGGTCTTCCAGTATGCAGGATGTACAGGTGTTGGGAATAGATGAGGGTGATGTGATCATAAACGATTGTATAACCATGACGCTTCCATTCCGAGGGAGTGATGAAACTGGTTTGAATTTCAGTGACTCCTCTCAGTAGAGAAGTGACCTAATCTTAGTCCATGTATTGGACATTGATCTGAATGAGATTCAGATACAATGAGAAGATTAGGTTTATGGCCTTGATTTATTCAAGCATCTATTGGAGGTCCATGAGATCTGGATTTGATATGTGATCCCAATATCCAAGTCACTTTACGTGGAACAATACAATTTCCCTATCCTTATCTCCAAGTATTTGCGGAGAAATCGCATTATTCTTGAAAGTGTTCAAGAATAATTCCATAGTTGAATTATATCTAAGCATTAAGAGAATGATAATTAAATGTGATTTTATTATTCTGGATAAGAATAATGTAGATAGCAATATCCAATTATTCAAAATATATTATAAATGTGATTTATAATGTATTACAGAGAGCTAATTATGATTTATATTTGTTAATTAATTATTTATGTATATTGGATACACATTGTGTAATTAATTGAAAATGTAAATTATATTTTGTTTTGGGTTGTGAATGTGATTCACAAATTTCCAATGGTAAGATTGCAATATTCTCAAAATTAATTGTGAATTATTTTTTAGAATAAATCACAACAAAAGATTTGGAAAATTTGGGAGATTTTCACAGAGATATGCAATCTCATGAGATTGCATGAGATTGCCTCCACCATGAGTTCATGGTGTACGACCACCAATTCCAATAAGGAAATTGGTAGCCGTCCTACCCATTCCTTATGAGGAGCAATCTCCATGCTAATCTCTCCATATTTGTGTGATTTATTTTAGGATTGAATTGTATTTGATTTATCAAATATATTCGATCAAAATTAAATTATTAGTTGGTGGATGCTACCAACAACAATCTTGACCATTGGATTAAACATAAATCAATCTCATCTATTGATTTTATGTCTCCCATCGATTGTGATCCATGGATCCCAAAACCCTATAAATAGAGAGGCATACCATGCTCTCTAGGCATATGCAATTGAGACACATCTCTCTCTCCCTCTTCCACACGTCAAGCCTCTCTCCTTCTCCCTTGGTGGTCATCCACCAAACCCTCGAGGAGAAGTCGTCATCGTCACTTCTCCACCGCACCGCCACCTCGATGCTCTTTGATTCTCCATCTTCTTTGGAGTACTACGCTCGTGAAGAAGGTGTTTGATCTCGTATGACGAGATCAGAAGTTCACTGTGCTTGGATCAACTTGTTGGATTACAAGGATCATGCGACTCATCCCCGCGCTCGCAAGTGTCTTCTCTCATGATCAGACTTGAGATAGGAGGTCTCTTTTCGTAGAGACTCGATCAACCACACTACAAGAGGTATTCCTTTATACTTGATGTGGTCTTAGATGAAACGATCCGAGAATCATTCTTGGATCATGTGGTTTCATCGCATGAAAATTTTTTAAATTCTGCTGCATAGAACAACTAGTTCGACTAGTCATTCTTCGTCGCATTCGATACGACACTCATGCTTCCATGATGCACTTGAGGATTATCCCATATCCTTCACACTAATCGCAGGTGAGCATGCGTATCAGATCCACATCAAAAACTTATCTGACGCTCAAGAAAAGGGCATGATCATGCGGCTCCGAGAGCTGCTCTGTTTGAGTAGTTGGGGCTTCAAGTGCATTTCTTCACGTGAGCCAACACCTACAAAGGATAGCTGGACCAGGGGGCCTTTCTCCGATCCAATTATTGCTTGGAAAATAGAGTGAAATGAGTGGAGAATGGAGTTCGACCTCCAACGGAAGTGGAGGGAGGAGGTCTCACCTTAATATCAATCCAATGAGTGAGTCTAAGGGGGTTAGGTTGCGTAGGGAGATGGGGGATGAGTCGACGGATAGATCTGTGCGACGAGATATGAGTGAAGGGGGGCTCAACCAGTTAGTCGGAGCTGGTGAATGGTGGCAGAGTAGATGGACTAAATCGGAGTGAAAAGAGTAAATGGCAGGAAAGAAGGCATACCTGAAGATACTGATGAGCTCAAGCGCTTCTGGCGAGGTGGAGGGCAAGGTTATAGCCTCGACCGAGCTGCGTAAGGCCGGGAGGCTTATCGTAACGGAGAACTCCGGCCACGAGTTGAGCTTCGCTCAACGGACCACCAACCAAGGCTCCAAAGGGCACTCTAGACTCATGTCACTCAGCTGGAGGTCACTAGGGGGAAAAAGGTTGGTGAGGAATGAGATCCGAAGCTCAAGAGGAGGAAGAGATGATTTATAGGAATATCTCAGGTTCCAGAAGATTCGTGGAGAGTGCCAAGGTAGATCCGACTCCTCCTTGGGATCCAAGAGGATCATGGATCCAAGGATAAGGTTCAGGTGGTGAAATAAGAGTGAAAGATGGTCGGGTCTAACCAGGAAAAAGCAGAGAAAAGAACTCCGAAGAGCGGAAGTTGGGTCGACCCGGCTGTGGAAACAGTTGAGTGGAGTCAACATTCTTATGTGGACCAATGGGAGAAATCTAGGTTGAAAACTGAAAGAATATTAAAAATAAAATAGTAGAAGATTTTAAAATAAAAAGTGAACAAAATGAAAAATGTTTTTTTTGTAAGCTATTTTTCTGTGATTTTTAATTGTTTTTTTCAAAATCTATGTAGGGTATATACACTATAATGTAGGGTAAATTACAATTTGGGTCCCCATCTATGGGTCAGATCGCAAAATGGGTCCTGATCTTTATATCGTAACGATTCAGGTCCCAGGACCATTTAGGAAATGGAAATTTTGGGGTTAATGATGAATATGCCCTTGTTGGGAAGGGAATGGGGGTTGAGTTCCAACTTTTAATCAAGGGCATACTCGTCATTAGCCTCAAAAAGTTCCTTACATTAGTGGCCCTGGGACCCGAATCATTACAATTTAAAGATCGGGACCCATTCTGGGATCAGACCCATAGATGGGGACCCACATTGTAATTTACCCTATAATGTATTATATACATGTGCAATATACCTATTTATTATATACATGTATTTTTATTTTATTATTTTTATACAAATATTTTTTATCTTATATTTTATATAATTACAAAATATTTTAAGGAATATAAAAAGAATTTTACTTGATTTTATGGTTTGAATAAAGGTATTAAATAAATAAATAATGTATTCAATATTCACAAATATGACTTTTGCACAATGCATTGTGGATTTAAATTTTATTTTATTTTGTGTTTTCTGATTTTTATATTATTTTTACTTTATTACTAGGACCATATACAACTGTTCAAAATAATATGGTATTCCCATAATTTAAAATAAATATAAATATTTATCTTTATAAGTACTATGTACAATATGCCCTATCTCTCTGTACTTATATTCCTTGTCGATCAAGTCAAGGTTTGACCATCTCTCGGGGTTTGGGTCACTCTGTAAATACATCCTTCTTTTTCTTTTCTCTTTATTCTTTTATTTTTTTTTGGAAAATATGTGTTAATTATATGATATTAACAAAGACCTATGTAATGTAAATTTATTGTATTTACATATATTTTATAGGTGTTTCTTCTAAAAGATAAAGCTAAAATAAAAGAATAAAGAATGAGAATCGTAGATTCATCATCCCCCTATACTTTACCTTTGCTACTCCCTCAGCAAACATTATTTGAAAAAGAAGTGAAATAAGAAGAAAAGAAAAAGAATCAAAGTTGATTATTTAACTTATCTTCATTAAATTGGAGTATGGAGCTCAGTTGGACCTTTGGATTATTAATTTGGCAAAACCTTATTGGGAAATAGGTTTAAAACTCAATAGCCTCCATGTTTCACAATTCTATGGTTAGGTCACCTTAACAACCCGGTCAGAGCAAGTCTACATACGCAAACTCTAATGACTATGAATCTTTCCTTGTACTGTGTAAGTGATGTATAGCCCCCCACCTCAGAAAAGGCAAAGAAACAACCTCCCTCAACAAGGTAACTCCAATCCCCCAGTCTAGCAACTCTTTCCTCGAAGAGCGCGGTATTCCCTTCTAAGTTCAAGTACAACCAGCTCAAAAAGAGGGGAAAAAGAGAATGGACCATGACCAGTGTAACCATGTATCCCTTGGAGCTTAACCAGTGTGACTAAGTCTCCAGTTGCAAGCTTCCATGAGATGAGATGTTGGAATACATAAGCTCTGCTTATTTACTGTATAGACTACAACGGGGATTTTATTTTCAATCAGGAATGTCCCCCTTTTTTGGAGTTTCTCACATTTTTGTATTTTTTTATGTGCATGTAAACAAGATATCTACACAGTGCATCATATACATAAGGAGTTTTTCTTCTTGAGCCAATAGACTATCCCTCTTTTGAAGCGTTATTTCTACCCACATACTCCTGTCATTAGACCTCAATGCTACTAGACCAGGTTGAGGGGCTCATCCCTCCATAGAGGAGGATGGGAGGTTCCAGCTAGCCCTACTACCCTCGTATGCCACCCCAAGCCAAATGATTCTGCCTTCTTACCACCTCATCTGTGTTGAGATATGTGTAAGGAGCGTGACCAAGTCAAGCCATTGTCTATGAGAATCATGTGTATGTTGTTAAGTGCTCTACATAGGCTCATCAAGATGACATGTGAACATAGCCTAGTGGACTCAAAGAATTAAGTCACTGAGGACCTGAAAAGTCTTAACCCCAAATTCTATAAGGTTCCTCTGAGGTTGAATGGATTAAGGTCACCACCAAGATCCATTCTTCACTTTAATTCCATACTAGTTTAATTGTCAACCATGATTTTGAAGAATCCATAAACAAGTGTATACAAAACAATTTTTGTGAGGAATTTTCAAAAATAAGCAAATTTTTATGGAAAATTTGATTTTTCTAATATTAAATTATTTTAAGAAGATAGTGAAATATTTTTACAAAGACATGTACATATTTACACAAGGGTTTATATTACAGGTCTTGTGTACACATTTCTTTTTAGGGGTTGCTTTCTGTTTTTAACGTATATATATATATACACACACACACAAGTAGTTTTTATACCCCTTATTTATTTCTTTATATGGCAACCTAATTTTGCAAAAATATTTTTCAAAATATTTTTCGAACATAGTTTTATAAACTATTTTTGCAAACTTTTTATTTTCACATAATTTTCAAAAATTTTATACTATAGACATAATTTTGATATAGAAAATAATTTACAAATATTTTACATGGAAAATATTTTTACAAATTTATTACAAAAAAAAATGTTGAAAAGTTTTCAAAGTATTTTTATTCATGTTTTATAAATAATAGCCATGTTATTAATAGATAAAGTATGAGTTATGGCTTAAGTATATATATGATATATACGACACCCCCCATACTTAGCTCGAACAATGTCGTTAGAGTGATCAAAGGGTGATGAAAGAAGACATAACTCATTCTGAGTATGGGGAAATGAAAAGAATGCTATACTGCAACGACAGATGAAAGAATATAATAAATAGAAATCGATGATGCCGTTGTACTTAGGATCAAGAAAGCCTAAGTATAGAAGATTGTACAATAGGGAAAATTGAGGAGTAGAATGTAATGACATTACCTCCCCTATACTTAGGGTGAAATGTCCCTATGTAGAGGGGCAACGAAACAGAGGTAATAGAATTAAATGGATAATCACAGGTCTGACACCCCCCCAAACTTAGGATAAAGTGCATCCTAAGTATAACAAAATCATAATATGAAGACGGGGTGTTAGACAAAAAGAATGAATGATACGGACAATATGGATCTATACAACTGCATGGAAGAAATGAAAATCACGTATGAGATGCAGGTGATGTGAGTCAAAGAACACATCTAATACAAAATGAATCGAGGCAACGTCAACGATCAACAGATCATGATAAAGATATGGCTTCAGTCGTTGACCCTTGACTCGAAAGGTGGAATTAGAAGACACTTCAGATATATCAATGCTACCATGGTCATGCACCATTCTGACCAAGTATGGTCCCTTCCATTTACTCTATAATTTTCCTGTAAATAATCCCAACCTAGCATTAAATAGTCATAACTTCTATTTCGGCTAAAACAATTTATGGTTGACGTGAGAATCATGCTATATCTTCACTCTATCCTTATATTGTAGGCTACATGAGAAGGTTGGGTCTCTGAACTCCTCCAGGGTTACCAATTCTGCTCTCCTTTGATCTCCTACACTCTTGGTATCAAATAATAGCTCAGTAGATACCCAAAGTGACTTATTCTTCATCTCAACTGGTAAGTAGCATGGCTTGACATAAACGAGTCAAAAAGGAGATGTGCCAAAAGGTGCCTTGATGGAAGTACGATAGGTCCACAAGACCGAGTCCAAAAGCTGTGACCAATCCTTTTGGTCTGGATGGACAACCTTCTGCCAAATATCTTAATCTCCCTTTTTTAAACCTCATCAAGACCATTAATCTGTAGATAATATGGAGTGGAAACTCTACGGTCAATGTTGAACTCGTTAGCAATGGCCCTTACCTTATCGTTAATAAAATAGACTCTAGGTACCCCAACTAGTGATATGATATTCTTCCTCAAAAATTTGCAAACAGTCTTTTCATCTATGGCTCAGGGCGGGGGGGGGGGGGATGGCCTCAACCCAACGATTAACATAATCTGTAGCAAGTAGAATGTACTCAAATCCCTGACTCTTAGAAAATAGGCCCATGAAATTGATGCCCCATGTGTTGAAAACCTCACATAAGTGAATGGGCTGCATCGACATCATATCTCTCTGTACACAAAGTGCCCATCCTCTGACAGACAGTGCATCTCTTCACAAATTTATCTTATTCCTTGGAGAGGATAGGCCACCAAAGGTCGGATTGGAGAACTTTTTGTGATGTCTGTCTCGTAGAGTGATGTCCTTCTCCCTCAAGCTTGTGGAAATTGGTGAGGATGCTATGGTGCTCCCCCTGATGAATACAATGACGCCAAACACTATCCCCCCTTCATGATAAATTATGGGATCCACCCAATGGTACACTTGGCCTTCACAAGGAAGGTCTCAAGTCAGTGCATGGGCCATCCTTGTGGAACCTTCTTGGCAACAAGAAAGTTCATAATGTCAGCGTACCATGGAAGCGAGGTGATAGCAAGAATCACCTCGTCTGGGAATGTCTCAGTGATAGGTGTGGTCTATTGTAAATCTTCAAGATGCTCTAATCGGGAGAGGTGATCCTCCACCACATTCATAACTCTAAGTTTATCCATAATCTCTATGTCAAACTATTGGAATAGAAGGTTCCATCTGGTCAATTTGGCTTTGGCATCCTTCTCTATCATAAGGTTTCAGATGGTGATGTGATCTGTTTAAATTGTCACTCTAGATCATAGAACGTAAGATCGAAACTTATCCAAAGAAAAACTACGGCTAGCATCACCTTCTCAGTCACAGTGTAGTTCCGCTAAGCGGCATCCAAAGTCTAGCTAGCGTAGTGAATGGCAAAAGGAAATCCATCCCTCCTCTGTCCAAGCA
The DNA here is from genome assembly GCA_037367405.1 of Ottelia alismoides. Lineage (NCBI taxonomy): Eukaryota > Viridiplantae > Streptophyta > Magnoliopsida > Alismatales > Hydrocharitaceae > Ottelia > Ottelia alismoides. Next base: position 577,271 of record JAZKJV010011092.1, read on the forward strand.
CAACCCCTATGGAAAAATCATAAGCGTCGGTCATGATCTCGAATGGGAGAGACTAATCGGGTGGCTGAAGGACATGAGCCTGCACAACTAGTCCCTTAAGAATCTTAAATGATGCAAGACACATATAATCTACAACAAATTCGGTGTCTTTTGTTACCCGATCAGTAAGTAGTTGGGCAATTCGGCTGAAGTCTTGTATGAACCATCGGTAGAAATTGACATGCCCAGAAAATACCGTAACTGTGTCAAATTGGACGGTGGATTGAGCTTCTTGATAATATTGACCTTGGTCAGATAAACCTCCATGCTCCTGTTAGAGATGTTGTGACTATGGATCGTCCCTTGAGTCATTATGAAATGACTTCTCCCAAGATAACACAAGGTTGACCTCTACGCACCACTGAAGTACTCGATCTATGAAAGCAAGACAAGCATCAAACCCATCATGGTAGACCGAAAAGTCATCCATGAAGACCTCTAAACATTCACCCACCATGTATGAGAAGATGGAAAGCATGCACCTTTGGAATGTAGCTGGGGCATTAAATAGACCAAGGGGCATCCGTCTAAAAGCATACATTCTGAATGCCTAGGTGAACGTCATTTTCTCCTGGTTTTCGGGCACTATGGCCACTCGATTGTACACCGAGTACCCGTCAAGAAAACAGTAATGACTCTTCCCAGCTAACCTCTCGATAATCTTATCAAAAATGGTAGCGAGAAATGATCCTTCTTGGTGGCCTGATTTTATCGTCTATAGTCCACACATACCATCCAAAAAGTGGGTACTCAGGTAGCTATGTCCTCTCCAGACTTGCTCACAACAGTGGTGATACTCGTCTTCTCGAGTAACACATGTAATAGACTAACCCATTTGGAGTGAGAAATGGGCTATATAAAATCGCCGCTCTACCACTTAGATATTTCCTTCATGACTACATCTCGAAGATTCGGGTTCTGCCTCAGCTGGAACTCATGCGAGGGCTTAGCGTCATCTTCGAGATATATGTTGTGAGAGCACAGGGCCAGGCTTATCTCCAAGAGATCAGCTACCCTCCATCTGATTAACTTATTGTTTATCTCAAGAACCTCCATCAAATGTGATTCTTGGTCTTCAGTCATATCGACTGAGATTATGATTGGAAACATATTTGTCTCACCGGCAAAAAATCTATACTTCATACTCTATGACAAGGTCTTCTATTCAGGATAAGTTGGAGCTGGCAAATATGGATTCTAAAAATTCTACTTGAATGCTACCAAATATGCATGTGAGAACTCTCACTGAATTTGTGAATCTGACGAAGATGGTCCTGCTGGTGTGTCTTTCAACTGTATTGGCTCGCTCTTCATCCTAGTTGTGGGCTCTATGGAAATCAGACACGGTAAATAATCCTCAAAGTCCTACTAGTCAAAATCAGTGTCTAAGTCCGAGGGATCTGAATCACAAGAAACATAATCTGCTTTACTACCCAAATCACCATTATCAGCCTCTAAAGTGTCCTGGGCCATGAATGTGCTCTCTGAACTTTGATCAACTATCGTCTATGGCTCTGGAGTCTCTACAGGTGTGATAAGAGATCATGAAACTTGATCTGTCCATACTACTTCATCATCGGTAATCATAAAATCACATTCCTAGTGGATGTCTAGCTCAGCTTCTGTCATATGTACTTAGTCAGTGGTAAGTTCTAAAAAGATAGGTCTCTTGCTCTTATCTCCTCAGTCGTCTCTATTTGTATACTCTCGCCTTTGATGGGGAAGTATACCTTCCTGCTACCATGGTGACACACTGCCTTTGTTGTGGCTAAGAATGGTCGTACTAAAATATTGGAGATATCGGTCACAGATTTAGGGATCTCCATGTCCAAGACAACGAAGTCCACGGAGAATTCCGGGCCCTGAATTGTGACGAAAATATCCTTTAAAACCCCTACAGCCTTTTAACAGGTCGATCTGCAAACTAAAGGACTGTACTGCTCTGTTTAAGAGGGCCAAACTCGAATCGGTCAAGTAACGCAACTGATAGGAGGTTAATCGAAGAATTGTTGTCTAATAGAGTGTGATCAAACCGCTGCTCATGAATATGGCATTTGACATGGGGAGGTCCTACGTCATGCTTTTAGGCGGGCAATCGGTTCTAGATGGCGAAGTAGGTGGCACGGGTGAGCACATAGATTTCTGCATTATGATTCTTCTTATTCCCACGAATTATGGTCTTCTCTCGCAAGTTCTTCTGGAATAGAGGGATGTGCTCAAGTGCCTCCCAAAGAGTCAGCTGAATCTGAAATCTGTCTATCGTTTGCTTGCTGAACTTTGACTAGTGCCTCTTTTTGGGATTTTCTATTTTTTGCCCCTTTCCTAAGTGGAGTGCTTGTGGAAAGGAAATAGAAGGACCCTCCTCAGGAAGATGAGGGTCAGAAACAGGTTCCTGATCATTCAACATGTTAGAATCTGCACAAATATCATCAAGCACAATAGATGGACTCACGAGAGATACAGAAACCTTTCCTCTATTCATATTTTTTATTTTCAAATTTTTTCTATTTTTTGTATTTTTTCAAATATGACCTCAAATACAGAAGGAGTCAACACAACTGAAGGATTCTTGGTGGCATCAGTACCACCAACAACATAATAACTTGCGGTATCAACACCGTGCTCTGGCCTATCAATTGGTGAACTGGTGGGTTCAGCACCACCATCTGCAACTGAATCTCGACGACCTCGGTACTGTCATCTGGATCAACATCCTTGGTGGCTTCAGAACCATGTCCATTATCATCATGGTCAACGGTATCTGTATCGCTTCTGACTTTGTTTGGTGTCCTAGCATCTGCATATAGGTGTCACCATCCTTGGTGGCTTCAGAACTGGTGGCTTACTACTGCTCCTTACTGTCATAAAATCAACATCAAATATAGAATAAGTATTATCCAAGATAGCACTAGGAGAGGCAGTCTCTTTAGATTGTACCTGCTCAGACTTTCTCTTCAGGTTATCCAAATTGGGTTCGATCTGAGCAGGTATGGTGGATTTTCCATTTATTATCTCCCTCATTTCTTACCGGAACTCGTCCATTTCTCACTGGAAAATAGCCTAATGGTCTTTTAACATGCTAGCGAGGTCACCAAGGGTTGGGTTCTTATAATGATTTTGATGACAACCCGTGTGGTTGCCTCACTGGAAACGAGAATGGCTCCACTGGTAGAGAGGAGGAGGCTGGGAATACTGCTGGTGAGGTTGTTGCATCCTTCAATGTTGTCCCTGATACTTGGGAAGAGGACCGTGATGCTGATACTGGTGGGAGTTCGGGGGCTGTTGGGGTTGGTTTCCTGCCCTGCCTATGTCGGAGGCTGCTGCTGGGATGAAGTGCCTTAAGGAGATGGGAAAAATCCTTAAGCGCGTCACAGAAGCATGAGGATCACATCGTATGCGATCGTGAGCGACTAGTCGCACTAGTTGCTTGAGGCAGCGGAATTTAAAATTTTTTCAAGCGATGAAACAACATGATCCAAGAACACTTCTCAGATCGTTTCATCTAAACCGCAAACAAGTATTACGTTTACCTCTTGAAGCATGGTTGCGATCGAGTCTCTAAACGAAGATACCTCCTGCCTCATGTCCGGTCCGGCAGAGGAGACGCTTGTGAGCACGTTGATGAAATGTGTGCTTCTTACAATTCTTGTTGATGATCCAAGCAGCGAATTCATTTGATTGATACAATATTAATATTATGAAGCTTCATGAATGACTAGAGTATAGATAGTAGAATGATGACACTCATCATATCTACATATATACTAACTCTTAAAGACATACATTTAGGTAGGTACACAAACATTTTGAATACATCATATCATATAGAGCCACCATTCTACATGATGCATTGAACCATGTCATTCATGATTAAATTTCAAGAGCACATTTGTATGCTAGGACATCTTCTTAGATTTTATAAGGATTACATGACAAGTGCGATCATCGTCAACATGTCACTTCCAAAGTACATTCGATGAGAGATCAAGACTATAGAGACATATGAAACCCTAGGTTGTTGTCTTATCATCTATTCAATTGTCATTCCTAATTATTATGAGGAAACTTGCACATTTCAAACACATAAAATATGTGTCCAACAGCAAGTACAATATCTTGATCATGGATCCAATCCATGATATTTTACTTGTTATTATTGAGTACAGTATTAAGTTGGTTTAATGAATGTTTATCTGAAATAAGAAATTTACATAAATTTATATAAATATATATATTTTACTTCGATTTAAAAATTTTTATATCAAAGTTTTCTTGCCTTGTCAACAATGAAAGTTAATTCCCTTAGTCACTTTCATTGTAAGAGATATACTTACCATTATATCTCAAGCAAGATCTGGGATCTCCTTCCTTATCTTTGTCACATACCAATAATATGAGAAATTGAAACTCGGATAAAAATAAGAGGGAACACATTCTGCCTTGCAATTCCAACTTGCATTCCCAATTCGATCTTTAACACTCGGGCCCACCACCACTAAGGTGATGTTAACCCATAATTAATTCAACCAACCATAAACATTAATACAAACTCGCTATCCGCAACCCATTATGGCCCCAATAATATGATGACTCCATGTTGAGATCACTACGCATACGTCCTTACTCTTTCAAGAAGCAAAGTGCCCGGTCCAGATGCACTTGTATGCAGGAGCTGTCACTTCGAACAGGCGTTTCCTACATATAATCCACTGTGACGGAACACTTTGCCTTGAAAAGAGACCATGGATGTCACTTATGTGATCCTCCATAACATGTTCAAATTCTAGTTAGATGTTATGAATCATATTCACATAATTAAATCTTCCAAGGGAAATAACAACTCTATTCATAATAGAGTGTTTTAATTTTAATTGGATTCTAATTAATCTAATCATATCAAATTAAGTATCCAATTAATATCCAATAAACATTCTTTATTGTTACTTGAAATATGGTATTGTCTCAAATATGTAATATTTTGAATTTTAATAAATAAAAAGCACATCATGATTTCTCCAGCATTATCCCTTCGCTACATGATGCCATGGCCAATACCAACAGGAGTGGGACAAACTGCACATGGTGCTACCTCTTACCCCAACGCTTCCTAACTAGACACCATATCCGCCTCGGGGAAGGATAACGAAAATTTTTCATTATGTACTTGAGATGATAATCGATTTTTCAACAAAATTTATACCATATAAAGTAATAATTAAAACCATTTTTATTATGAGGAAATTTTCTAAACAAATTCCCAATCCTATTCAAGCAAGTTTGATTGTTGGAAAGAAGATCATGTAACCAATTGTGATCTAGATCATATCAAATCATATATTGGTCAAGGAAATGTCATTTAAGGAAATTATTATAAATCAAATATTTCTCAAAGATTTATCCATAATTATTCCGGGAAATTAACCATTAATTTCACTAACTGATTAAAATGACAATCACAAGGTTCTTGATTAGGAATGTAATTTCTAGCAGTGATCCCCACTTACTAAAATTTGCATATCTCAATGTATTTAAATCCAAATCGTGCAAATAAGTTTCAAAAGTTTGATAATTTGATTTACAATAGAACTCAAGTGATTTGCATGCATTTCTAGGCATTTAAAATCCGTAATTAACTATTTAATTAAGTCAAGATTCGTCATCCCTGAAACAATAGATACATGTTCACTAAAATGATCAAAATTTGAGTAATCGGATACCAAATCACGCAAACTCAAATCCCACAGTTTCCTTTTTTAATGGGTAACATAATCGAAGTGATAATTTAATGTATACACAAATTAAACAGAAGCAAAGAAATCTCAAAACCAGGCTGCGTGAATGAGATGCGATAAAAATTTCGCAAACCCCAATGAGCCCAAGTCCAAAGATTTATGGATAGTATTCGAAACCTCTAACCTGGCTCTAATACCACTTGACGGATATGGAAAAAATCCTTAAATGCATCACGGAAGTGTGAGGAACGCATCGTATGCGATCGTAAGCGACTAGTCGCACTAGTTGCTCGAGTCAACGGGATTTAATTTTTTTTCAAATGATGAGACAACATGACCCAAGAACAAGTCTTGGATTATTTCATCTAAGCCACAAACAAGTATTAGGTTTACCTCGTGAAGCATGGTTGGGATCAAGTCTCTAAATGAAGAGACCTCCTATCTGAAGACCGATCTGATGGGGGAGACGCTTGCGAGCGCGTTGATGAAATGTGTGCTTCTCACAATTCATGTTGATGATCCAAGCAGTGAATCTCCTGATCTCATCACAAGTGATCTGATATCTTCTTCACGAGCGAGGCGCATGATGAATCCACATTTCATCATTTTTATTCTATCATTTTGGCCTCAAAAACCCTGGTAAATGCATGTAAATACCCTTAATTCATGTATTTTAGCATCCATGCATCATTGTGTAAATTTGGTATAAAATACGATTTTAAAGCCAAGATTATAGAATAAAGGAAAGAAAGTAAAAAGAATAAAATATTGTAAATATTTTATGACCCGAAACCCCGAGACCTAGGCATCTCGATGACTAGCTCGACAAGGAATAAAGTAGGGGGAGATAAGGGCCAGAATACAATAAAAATTCCCTTTTATTTTATTCATTCTTTATTCACTTTGGGACCTATTTTTGGTTCCACTTTTTACACTTCAAGTAAAGAAATCTTGTACATGAAAGTTGTAGATAATTAAATATAGAAAAATAAAAAATTGATTTCACACAAAAATAATCTATAGATAAAAAGTTATGATCTGAATAAGATTCCAGAATACCAACTTCCCAGACCTGTATCTCTCAAATAAAAACTCAGAATGCATCAAAATCACCTTTAGTTGATTATAAATATTAATAAGCTGTTTAATGAAGGTGGTTTTGTATTTTGCAGAGCTACGGTTTGAAAGTTGAGTTTTGGACCCCTATTGTATACTTGTAAAGATTAAAATATTCATCTTATTTACTATTCATTGTTTTATAATTTTATATTTTTACAATTTTGTAAATATTATTTATACTATATGTGTACACTAAAATAAAAATAAAACACTAAAGAAAACTCACAAATTAAATACATGTATATAATACATAGTCATAATACCTATTACTATACTGTGTAATTAAATATTTCTATTTTATTAAGTGTACAAAACACATCAAAAAAATAAAATAAAAATATATCTAAGTTCATAAAAATAAGTTATAAATTTTTAAAATAATAAACAAAATTAATAAAATTAAATACATAAAATAAAAATAAAATATAAAATATATAGATATGTATACCTATAAAAGCTATAAAAGGTAACTTGTATTTTTATACCTCAGAAAAATAAATAAAAATCATAATAAAATACTTTACAAAATAATAAATATTTTTTATTTTATAATCCAAAAATAATAAATTTATTTATTATTTTTAAATGAATTTGTAATCATTTTTTCGGGGCTTTTTAGGTGATGGTCAGCATTGACCACGGTCAACTGTCTGTCTTGCCCTCCTGCCCCTTGTCAGACCATGTGTTTTGACCCCGTTTCTCACTTTTTTCGAGGACAATCCTTGCACTATTTCATGATACTTTCTTCATGACTTTTGTGCCTCGTTAATCACTCTGACACGCCCTCATCTTTCCTAGGGTTGAGGATCGACGATTTCGTCGATCTTTCTCGATCTTTGTAGCATCAGAGTCATCCCGTCAACCCTTATTATTCGACCCTCCGACTTTTGAGCCATGTTTGAACCCCTTTTGGCCACCTTTCTCTCGACCTGCTACGTCCCAAAGCAAGAGGGAGGTGACAACTCCCCTCTCCCACCTTCAGGAAGATCGAGGACGGCCTGAGGTGGCTCCACCACCCCCGGCAACGGTGCCATTTGATTAAGCAAGGAATTTCGGGGTCTAAATATGACTCACACAAAGGCAGATTCAATGTTGCTGTGGCGGCCCTCAGTAAACCCTGGTTAAGTCAACAATTAACTCACAACAGAAATCAAATAATGAAGAGCAATGCGGAGTTAAAATTTATTATAACTCCACAATGAATGTGTATAGTGTGCAAGCAAGTACAGTGTCGAACACAGGGAACAAGCAGGATAGATCAGGCAATCAAGCTCAAGAGTGAAAATGATCAAATGCCTACAAATGTGCTATTTTTTGTGGGTTTTTAATTTTATAATTTTTATTTTTATTTTTTATTTTTATATTTTGATATTTAATTTACTGATTTTGTATTTTTTTAATATTTTGTATTTTCTATATTATTTTATTTTGATCAAGAAAATAAAATATATAAACGAAGTAAGAAAAGAGAGGGATAAAGTATTTATAAAAATAGGTAAAAATAGGTAAAATGTAGGAAATAAAATCTTTTAGGCCTTTTATATTTTTATAATGTTTCTGTGATTTTTTTAGATTTTTCCTAATTTTTTTGGTATTTTTAAAGTAAAAAATACAGAAATAGGGAATAAAATAAAGGGTTGAAACTCCGTCAGGCAACCGCAGCTCAGGCTGAATCCATCGGCAGCCGAAGATCTCACCACAGGCAGTTTCATATCAGAGGATTGCACGCATCGATGTCGGTACTCACACTCCATCAGCAGGCGCAGCTCAGGCTAAATCCACCGCTACCGACATGGGGATCATCAGCGAGAAGTTGGACCGCATCGAGATCCTTGAGAAGAAGCACAGTCAAGGTCTTGCACATATGGACCAGTTAACGAAGACCATGAGCGACCTGAAGACGCAAATCCTATGCATTCAGGAGGCACATACGTCCACTCAGCAGCTTCCCAGGTCACGGGCTGATCCCAGCAGTAGCAACTCCACCCACCCTCTACCACATACCGCCAGGTTCACCACATCCATTCAGAGCCGGTCTAGCAGCTACAGCACTACCCATTGCCACCACAATCTCAGGACATTCAGATGGTGGTCTACCAGCTGGATTAGCCACTGACAGTTCTCCCTCCACCACCTGTTGAGCAGGAACCATTGATGGAAGTCAATAGAATATGGTATGACCGGTAACCACAACAGGTCGGGATTCAGCGCGATCACCCCGGATTCCGTTGGACCACTGGTGGCACCTCATCCCAGCAGCAACCTTCTACTCCGGGCATGCAGAACAGCCAGCACTAGCAGCAGCCCCATCACTCCCACCCGCAATACCAATAGGGTCCTCGTCCCTTTCATCAAGGGACAAAAGTGGAGGCAGCGTCAGCAGCCTCACCAGACATACTCACAGCCTCCCCCTCACTATCCTCAGCAGCAGCAGTCTCATTTCCAGCAGGGGAACACTTCAGATTCTCAGGCACCTGTGTTTGAGAACCCAACTCTAGATGACCTTGTCTGCTTGCTCTATGAACAACATGCATCCTTCCGGCAGGAAATGGATGAGTTCCGTCAGGAGATGAGGGATATCATCAAGGGCAAGGCTGCCATACGAGCACATATTGAGCCTAATCCGAACAATTTGAACAGGAAAATTGAGCAGGTACAGTCTACAGAGGATACTACTCCTAGTGACTTTTTGAATGACATGTCTCCTTTTTGTGATGCTAATTTCATGACTACTAGGAGTGGAAGGATGCCAGCTGAAGGTGCCTCATCTGAGTGACAACCACACGAGGAACCAGGAGCACCAGATGAGGAGAGTAGCGGTTCTGATGCCACTGATAATGATGTTGATGATGATGGTGCTGATGCCACCAAGTATGGAGATCCAGATGATGGTATTGAGGTCGTCATGACACCAGATGCAGGTGGTGGTGTTGACGCCACCATTTTACGTGAAGCTGAGCCAGAGCGCGGTGCTGATGCTGTGAAGACAGATGCCGTTGGTGGTACTGAGGCCACCACTTCTACTTTGGTTGAGCTTTCACTTGTTGTGCTGCCACCTTTTGTATCTCAGGACTGTGGTAACAAGAAAAAGAACAAAAATATTAATAAAGGAAAGGTTTCTGTATCCATTTCGAGTCCATATCTGTTGCATGATGATCATTGTATGGATTCCATTCGTTCACACGCACAGGAACCTCTTCCCAATCCTCCATCTGAGGAGGCCCCTACCATCCCCTTCCCTCAATCACTCAGCTTGGGGATGGGGAATAAAAAAGAAAATCCCAAAAAGACACATTAGTTAGAGTTCAAAAACCAGATTATTGATAGATTTCAGATTCAGCTAACTCTATAGGAGACACTTGAGCACATCCCCCTCTTCCAATAGAACTTGAGAGAGAAGACTACAGTCCGTAGGAAGAGGAGGAATCGTAGAGACGAGATCCATGTGCTCACCCGTTCCACATGCTTTGCCATTAAGAACCGACTACCAGCCAAGAGACCTGATGCATGAGCTCCCTATGTCAGTTGTGAGATTCAAGAGCAACGGTTCGATCGTACTCTATTATATAGCGGCTCTTCTATCAACCTCCTTCTGGCAGACTTACTTGACCGATTCGAGTTTGGCCCTCTCCATCGGAGGAGGACAGTCCTTCATTTTGCTAATAGGTCGATTAAGAGGCCGAAGGGGTTGTTGAGAGACTTGGTTGTTACCATTTAGGGCCTGAAATACCCCGTGGACATTATTGTATTGGACATGGAGATCCCTGGGTAGGTAATATATACCACCATCATACTCGAACGCCCAATCTTGGCCACTGCCAAGGTGGTGACTGACCATGATAGTGGGAAGGTTTACTTTCGCGTAGAGGGAAAAAGTATACAAATTGAGATGATCGACGAGACCAGAGCGAGAGATTCAGCATGCCCAGAGCAGTTCAGTGACACCGAGCAGATGATAGAGGCTGAGCGAGACGTCTACCGGGAGTGTGATTTTGTGATGACCAATGATGAAGCCATTTGTACAGATCCAGTAGCACAATCCCTCGCCTTGCCTGCAGATTAAATGTACTTACAACTTATGGCAGTTGTGAGTTTGCATAGCACACCCCTACCTGAGGACACATTAGAGGCTGACAATTGTGGGATGAGTTGTGAAGCAGAGTTTCATTCATGTTCTTCTAGTTCAGATCCCTCGAATTTAGACATTGATTGGGATGACTTTGATGATTATTTACCATATATGATTCCTTTTGAGCCGAAAGCTAGGATGGAGAGCGAGCCAGCACAGTTCACAGAGATACGAGCAGGGTTCCCTTCATTAGATTTTCATGCACAGCGAGAGTACTCTCATGCAGATATGGTATCCTTCACTCAGACATATCAGAAGCCAGATTTGCCAGCTCCCAGTTGTCCATAATTAAAGCCCTTGCCGCAGTTGCTGACGTATAAATTCCTTGCGGGTGAGCCAGATATGTACCCAGTCATTATCTTAGCGGATTTGACTGGAGAGCAAGAATCTCGTCTGATGAAGGTTCTTGAAAAAAACCGCAAGGCGATAGGATGGAGTATAGTTAATCTCCAGGGGATTATTTCAGCTCTGTTCTCCCACCATATCTACCTCTAAGAGGATGCTAAGCCCTCGTGTGAGTTCCAGCGACGACTGAACCAGAATCTTCAAGATGTGATCATGAAGAAAATATCGAAATGGTGGAGTGCCGATTTTATCTATCCCATCTCCGACTCCATGTGGGTTAGTCCATTACATGTGGTACCCAAGAAGATGGGTATCACTACAGTTGTGAGTGAGTCTGGAGAGGAGATAACTACCCGGGTACCCACTTCTTGGAGGGTCTGTGTGGACTATAGACAATTGAATGTGGCCACCAAGAAGGATTATTTCCCACTACCATTCATTGATCAGATTATCGAGAGGCTAGCAGGGAAGAGTCATTACTATTTTCTTGACGGGTACTCTGGCTATAATCAAGTGGCCATTACGCCCGAAGACCAGGACAAAATGACATTCACCAGTCCATTTGGGACATATGCTTTCAGACGGATGCCCTTGTGTTTGTGTAATGCCCCAGCGACATTCCAAAGGTGCGTGTTGTCCATTTTCTCGGACATGGTGGGTGACTGTTTAGAGGTCTTCATGGATGACCTCTCGGTCTATGGCGATGGGTTTGATGCTTGTCTTGACTGCCTAGACCGTGTGCTTCAGCGTTGCATAGAGGTCAATCTTGTCTTGTCTTGGTAGAAGAGTCACTTTATGGTTACTCAAGGGATGTTCCTTAGTCATATCATCTCCAACAGGGGCATGGAGGTTGATCCTGCCAAGGTGGATATCGTTAGAAAACTTAATCCACCATCCAATCTGCGTCAATTGCAGTCTTTTCTGGGTCATGTCGGTTTCTCCTGACGGTTCATTCAGGACTTCAGTCGTATTGCATGATCGCTTATTGATTTGCTGACAAAAGACACCGAGTTCATTGTAGATGATAAGTATCTTGCATCCTTCGAGAGTCTCAAGAATCTAGTTGTCGAGGCTCCTTTCCTTTATCCACCCAACTGGTCTCTCTCAATTGAGATCATGACGGATGATTCTGATTTTGCCATTGGGGATGTGCTTGGACGGAGGAGGGATGGATTGTCGTATGCCATTCACTATGCTAGCCGGACTTTGGATGCTTCCCAACGGAATTATACTGTGACTGAGAAAGAGATGCTAACTGTAGTCTTTGCTTTGGATAACTACCGATCATATATTTTGGGATCTAGAGTGCCTATATTTACAGATCACACCGCCATCTGGTACCTTATGGCCAAGAAGGATGCCAAATCTCGCCTTACCAGATGGATCCTTCTGCTCCAGGAGTTCGATATTGAGATTAAGGATAAGCCTGGAGCTAAGAATGTGGTGGCGAATCACCTCTCCCACTTAGAGAACCTTGAGGAATATGAGCCCAGTGCACCTATTATAGAGAGATTTCCAGATGAGGCAATCCTTGCTACTGCCTCACTTCCATGGTACGCCGACATTGTGAACTATCTTGTTGCCAAGACAGTTCCACAAGGTTGGCCCAGCCAGCAACATGAGACCTTCCTGGCGATGGCCAAGCCATACCATTGGGAGGATCACGTCCTTTATCATGAAGGAGGGGATAGCATCTGGAGGAGGTGTATTCCTCAAGAAGAGCAGCATAGCGTCCTCACCTACTGCCACAAGCTTAATGCAGGAGGACATCATTCTGGGAGACGGACAACGCAGAAGGTGCTCCAATCCGGCCGTTGGTGGCCTACACTCTTCCAGGATTCAGATGAGTTCATGAAGAGATGTACTGACTGTCAAAAGATGGGTACTTGCGGATAGAGAGATATGATGCCCATGCAGCCCATTCACTTTTGTGAGGTTTTTGATGCATGGGGGATTGATTTCATGGGTCCATTTCCTAAGAGTCAGGGTTTGAGTACATTTTGCTTGATGTGGATTATGTGAGTTGTTAGGTTGAGGCTATCACCGCCTGAGCCGCAGTTGCTATGACCGTGTGTCGATTTTTGAGGAAAAATATCATTTCACAGTTTTGGGAACCTAGAGTTCTGATTTAAGACGGGGTGTCTCACTTTATCAACGACAAGGTAAGAGCCCTTGCAGATGAGTTTAGAATTGACAATCGTGTTGCCACTCCATATCATCCTCAGACCAATGGTCTTGCTGAAGTATCGAACAGGGAGATCAAGACTATTTTACAGAAGGTAGTCCGCCCAGACCGAAAAGATTGGTCATATATTTTGGACTCGGTCTTGTGGGCCTATCGGACTTCCTTCAAGACACCATTATGGACATCTCCCTTTCGTCTCATCTATGGAAAGTCATGCCACTTACCAGTGGAAATCAAGCACAAATCACTATGGGCAGTTATAAGTTATTGTTGGATCCCGAGAGTATAGGAGAACAGAGGAAAGCAGAGTTGGCAGCCCTGGAGGAACTGAGAGATACAACCTTTTCTAGCGGCCTACAGTATAAGGAAAAAGTGAAGATATGGCACGATTCTCATATCATACATAAACAATTTGAGCCTAATTAGCGTGTATGTTTGTTTGATTCTAGGCTGAAATTATTTCCAGGGAAATTACAGAGTCCGTATGTGGTCAGAAAGGTAAATGACAATGGCAGTATTGATATATATGAGTTGTCATCTTCTTCTACCTTTCGAGTTAACAGTCAGCGCCTGAAACTATATGTAGATCATGATCCGCCAACCGTTGACGTTGCCCCCATTCATCTGGTATGAGATGTGCTCTTTGACTCATATCACCTGCATCTCATACATGGTTATCACTTCCATCTTTCACTGTATAGATCCACATGTCCATATTGTATCATTCATTCGTTCTTCCGTTATGTCTGCTATCTCGTCTTCATCATATGATTTTTCTGTACTTAGGAGGTACTTTGTCCTATGTTTGGGGGGGGGGGTGCATACACTGAGCTGTGATCTGTTTATTCCATTTTCTTCTTTTCTTCTTTTCCTTTTCTATCTTTTGTATCTATCAAAAAGGTGTCGCCCCTTGTAGACAGTCTTTTATACTTAGGACGCACTTTGTCCTAAGTATAGAGGGGTGTGCACCCCGAGTTTCTCTATTCTTTGATCCCCTCCATTTTCTCCTCTTCTTATCTATACCTAGGGATATCTTACCCTAATTATAGGGGGAGACAATTTGAGTACCATCTATTCATTCCCACCCATGACCCTCCCTGCTTTGTGTACAGTCTGCTATACTTAGGATTATTTGATCCCAAGTATGGGGGGATGGTCAACTTCTCATTCGTTCATTCATCTCTTATTATTCTATTTGTTATACTTGTCTATACTCAGTACGAGTTATGTCTTCTCTTTTCTCTCCAATCTATGAGGACATAACTCAAGCTAAGTATAGGGGGGTCGTATATACTGTGTATATACTTTAGCCATAACTCGTACTTTCATATTTTCTTAATAACAATGGCTAATAATTCATTAAAAATCCATTAAAAACCTCAATAAAAAGATGTTCATTATCCCTCGAATTCTTCTTGTATGTATTGATTAATAAATCAGGTGAAAAAATTTGTTGAAGAATTAAAATTTTGAAAAATAGTTTGAAAATCTTTCTGAAAATCTTTGGAAAGCTTTTTTGAAAATGTTTTGTTACATGTTTTCAACCTTTGTAAAACATTTTTGTTTGAAACTTTTATTTTTCTTTGTGTGAAATAAAATGTTTGAAGAATGATTTGCAAATGGTTTGAAAAATTATTGTAAAAATATTTCGAAAAATCTATATATAGTGTTTGAAAAACCTTTGCAAATGGATTTTTAAATGTGTGTACATATTTGTAAAAATTATTTGTAAACATTATTTTGGACTATTTGTTTTAAATTTTTTTTAAAAAACTTTTTCAAATATGTTTGAGGAATAGATATATCATACCAAAATCTTTTATATATGTTTAAAAAATTGACCACTTACCCTTGTAAATTCTTAAAATATACTTCTTGTAAATATAAAATGCATCCCCGTGTAAATATTTGTACCTAGTTTTTAGCCAAAAATCTTTGTTTTCAAAAATCCCAAAAACATTTGCAAAACTAAAATCCATAAACAGTTGAAAGATCATTTGAAAAATACAAAAAATGCAAATGCATCATCTTTTCAAAAATCCATAAAAAGTTAAAAATCTTTGAAAAAAGCATCACAAAAATATTTTCTACATTCTCCATAGAATTTGAATAGTATGAGCATTTTTCGGATTGAGTTTTATAATTTAGCAAGTCTAAGTAAAACCTAAGATTAGAGCTTGGTTGGACCTTAAAATCTACCTAATAACAGGAACCTTATAGGAACTGGAATTGAGGTACTTTAGGTCTAGTAGACTTAATTCTTTGAGGATCATGGGACTTGGTTCAATGGATTCTTGACTGCCTAAGTAGTGTATTTCGGAGCACACACACGACTCTTGTTGATAATGGCCTAACTTGGACACCTACACTTTTCACGTGGCTCAACTCAGTTGGAGTGGTGAGGGGATTGGATTTGCCGGTATGAGACGCACAAAAGTGGAAACACTTGTCCTCCTCTAGGGAGGGAAGTGCACCCAAACCCATCTAGTGATGAGGAATTCTAAAGACAGGAGAGTGTGGGTTGCAATAAAGCTTCAAAGAGGGATAGTCTACTGGCTCAAGAGGAAAAACTCCCTATGTAAATGATATTGTATATAGTATTTAAAAAAAACTCCAAAAAAGTGGACAGGCCTGTATAAAAATAAAATGCCTGCCTGAGTGTACATATGTTGTAAAGTCAATAAGCAAGCTTGAGTTCCAAAGTCATATTATGTGAGCCTGCAGCTGGATGACTTGACTACACTAGTCTTGCATTCTAGAATAGGTAGCTACACTTGCTGCCATCCATTCTTCTCTTCACCCCTCCTCTTGAGCTAGTAGCCACTTGAACTTAGAAGGGAATACCCTGCTCCTTGAGGAAGGAGTTATTGGATCGGGGAATCATTAGGTTGTCATACTGGAGAAGTCAGTCTCGTTGTCATTCTAGTTGGGGAGAGCCACTATCACTTACAATGTATGAGTCAGATTCATAGTCGTAAGGGTTTGCATATGAGTTGAGATATTTCTAATCTGGCTATTGAGGAGACTTGAACAGAGTTTTAGGATTCTTGAATGCTGTTGGATTTCAAATCTGGTTCTCATTAAGGTTCTACCCGTACTAAAATTTTAAAGGTCCGACTTAAGCTCCAAACTTTGATTTTGTGAAGACAAGTTTGACATTTAATCAATCTTTCTTCTTTTTCTTTACTTTGTTTTTCTTTCTGCACTTATTGCATAAGTGTTTGCTAGGGACTAGCAAAGCAAGTATAGGGGGATGATGAATCCACATTTCATCATATTTATTCTATCATTTTGGCCTCAAAAACTTTGGCAAATGCATGTTAATACCCTCAATTCATGTATTTTAGCATCCATGCATCATTGTGTAAATTGTGTATAAAATACGGTTTTTAAAGCCAAAATTTTAGATTAAAGGAAAGAAAAGAAAAAGAATAAAATATTGTAAATATTTTATGACCCGAAATCCTGAGACCTAGGCATCTCGATGACTAGGTCGACAAGGAATAAAGTAGGGGGAGATAAGGGCCAGAATACAATAAAACTTCCCTTTTATTTTATTCATTCTTTATTCATTTTGGAACCTATTTTTAGTTCCACTTTTTACACTTCAAATAAAGAAACTTTGTACATGAAATTAGTAGATAATTAAATATAGAAAAATACAAAATTGATTTCACAATAAAATAATGTACAAATAAGAAGTTATGATCTGAATAAGATTCCATAATCCCAACTTCCAAACATGTATCTCTCAAATAAAAACTCAGAACACATCAAAATCAACTTTAATTGTATATAATTTTTAATAAGCTATTTAATGAAGGTGGTTTTGCATTTTGGGAGCTATGGTTTAAAAGTTGAGTTTTGGACCCATATTATATACTTGTAAAGATTAAAATATACATTTTATTTATTATTCATTATTTTTATAAGTTTATATGTTTATAATTTTGTAAATATTATTTCTACTATATGTGTACACTAAAATAAAAATAAAACACTAAAGAAAACACAAAAATAAAAAACATGTATATAATATATGTGCATAATACCTATAAGTATACCTATGTAATTAATACTTCTATTTTATTAAGTGTACAAAACACTTCAGAAAAAATAAAATAATAATATATATAAGTTCATAAAAATAAGTTATAAATTTATACAAAAATAAAAAAAATTAATAAAATAAAATACACAAAATAAAAATAAAATATTAAAATATATAGATTTGTATACCTATATTAGCTATAAAAGGTAACTTGTACTTTTATACCTCAGAAAATTAAATAAAAATCATAATAAATTACTTTACAAAATAACAAATATTTTTTATTTTATAATCCAAAAATAATATATTCATTTAATATTTTTAACTGAATTTTTAATCATTTTTTCGGGGTGTTTTCTTGGTTGGTTTACGTGGACCAACCAGGTGATGGTCAGCGTTGACCGTGGTCAACTGTATGTCCTGCCCTCATACCCCTTGTCAGACCATGTGTTTCGACCCCGCTTCTCGCTTTTTCCGAGGACAATCCTTGCACTATTTCTCGATACTTTCTTCACGAGTTTTGTGCCTCGTTGATCCCACTTACATGCCATCATCTTTCCTAGGGCCGAGGATCAATGATTTCATTGATCTCTCTCGATCTTTGGAGCATCAGAGTCACCCCGTCAACCCTTTTTATTCGCCCCTCTGACTATCGAACCATGTTTGAACACCTTTTGGCCACCTTCCTCTCCACCTACTGCTTCCCAGAGCAAGAGGGAGGTGACAGCTCCCCTCTCCCACCTTTAAGAAGATCGAGGACGGCATGAGGCAGCTCCACCACCTCCAGCAAGCACGTTGTCGAGGTTCCCATTCCTCAGGTGATTTCACCTTCGAGGCACCTCTATTTCACCTATTTTCGTGTACCTTTTTGTTCCCTATAGCTGTAGGATAAACATCCATCGTTAGCTTTGCTTTTCACCTGTTAGATCACCTCATTGATGCCCTCGTCGGAGCCACCTCCGGCCGAGTTCCCTGTCGATGTTCCATGCCTCCATTTCGCCTCTGCGAGGTCGAGGCACTTTGCCCTCGACCCTCTTACCATTTTTGCAGGTCCAGAAGTGCACATCGAGCACCTGGGAGAATTTGGGCCCTCACCGGAGCTTCCAGGAGCATCATTGCTCCGCTGCCCTAGCCTGCCACCTCCGGTGACCATCGTTCGAGTTTTGCACTTCCAGTACATAGAGGAGGACTCTAGGAGCTAGCCGGCCAATTTTGAGCCTCAAAGATTGTCGGAGGACGGAGATCGAGCTTAAGGAAGCTCGCCTCGCCGACGTTGCTTCCCAGTTCGTCCTCTGCCCTCCGGCACCGTTGGATCGAGGCCGGGGCTCCAGGTGTACAACCATCATTAGATCTCCTTCAGCCACCACCATTAGATCATCCATGGACGATCTAATTGTAGCTATCGAAGCCGAAGCATCATCGGTCATCCACGTGCTGCTATGTGTCAAGTGAGAGGACGTCCGTCGTCGGATTGACAAGCGTTGGGTATTTCGCACTTAAACCCTCACCATTTTGTGTATTTATTTATTAGCATAGAAACTTTCATTTGTAGTTTTAAAGTTTTGTAATAATTGCACTTGGACCCCCAAACTTTTCATATTTGGATTTGGGTCCCTGTCCAAGTCACCTCACGTGACTCATACACGTGGGATGGTGGACATTTTACAGGGGACCCCCTGTGGGTTTTGTTATTTCGTTTATGTCCAGGAACTATTTTATTGAGTGTAATATTTTTGGTGAAATTACGAAGTAGCCCCTCAGGTTTTTGTTATTTACGTTTTAGTCACTGCCAGGCGCATGCGTAGCACGTGCGTCGGTGGGAAATTTGCAGAAATACCTGTGGGTTTTTGGCTATTTGTGACTGGTCCAGGAATTTTGTAAAGTAGTTATAAATTTCAGGAAAAGTAAACTTGGGCCCTTGATGTTCTGGATGTTTACATATATGCCACTGCTAGTATAGATTTTTCTTTGTTATATCTATTAATTTCATGCATCTATAAAACTCGAAAAATCACCAAAAAATGGAATAAGCTCCTGTTTTGTTGCTCTTTCACACTATATTTTTATTTTGCATGTTTATTGCATTTTAATAGTTAAAAAAATAAAAAACAAGCATTATCTTTAATATTTGCATTAGAAAATACATAAAATTATCAAAACTCCTTGAAAAACTCCAAAAAATTGAATTTTGTTTGTTCCTGTGTGTTTTAACTTCAATCTAAAAATCATAAAAAATTACAAAAGAAAACCCCTACAAATAGCAAAACTCTTCAAAACTTCATAAAATTCTTAAAAATTTCAGAAAAAACCTAAAATACAATTTTTGCCTCTGAATTTTCTCTGT
This sequence comes from Ottelia alismoides, assembly GCA_037367405.1. Lineage (NCBI taxonomy): Eukaryota > Viridiplantae > Streptophyta > Magnoliopsida > Alismatales > Hydrocharitaceae > Ottelia > Ottelia alismoides. Next base: position 597,215 of record JAZKJV010011092.1, read on the forward strand.
TTTATTGTTTTTTAAATTAATTTGAGGATTTTTTTATTCGATTTTATATCTTTCATCCTTAATTTAGTTTCGCCCCTTTATTTTATTCATTGTTTTCAATACTTTTCGACTTTAAAAATACCAAAAAATTAGGAAAAATCTAGAAAAATCATAAAAACATTATAAAAATATAAAAAGCACAAAAAGATTTTATTACCTATAGTTTACCTCTTTTTATCTATTTTTATAAATACTTTATCCCTCACTTTTTTTACTTTGTTTATATATTTTATTTTCTAAATTAAAAGAAAAAATATAAAAAAGATATAATATAAAAAGAAAATACAAAATCAATAAATTAAAAATCAAAATATAAAAATATAAAAGCAAAAATAAAATTAAAAAATATAAAATTTAAAACCCACAAAAAATAGCACATTTATAGGCATTTGATCACTTTCACTCTTGAGCTTGATTGCCTGATCTATGCTGCTTGTTCCTTGTGTTCGACACTCTACTTGCTTGCACACTATACACATTCATTGTAGAGTAATAATAAATTTTAACTCTGCACTGCTCTTCATTATTTGATTTCTATTGTGGGTTAATGGTTGACTTAACCAGAGTTTATTGAGGGTCGCCACAACGACTTTGTCAAAGCCTTGTGTGAGACATATTTAGACCCTGATATTCCTTGGTTAATCAGTGCACCGAAGGTAATGGAGATTCACGATCAATCAATCTAGCAGCATAACGACGATGCTGTGGTGATGATGGGTCTCTCTAGGGCTCCAGGGTGGACGGTCGCAATGAGAGAGGGGGAGAGAAGGTTGACGTGTAGAGAGAGAGAGGGAGAGAGAGAGCCTTACGTTATCTTGTTGTGTCACATGAAGATCAAGGGGTGCCCTTCTATTTATAATATTTTAAGAATCCATGGATCACAATCCGTGGACTACATAAAATCAATGAATGAGATTGATTTATGTTTCTTTCAATTGCCAAGATATTGCTGTAAAAAAACAAACAACAATTAATTTAGATGAAATATATATTGATAAATTAGTATATTTTAATCCTTAAATTGAATCAATAAACTTAGAGACAATGGAAAGGAGATTGCCTCCTTCAATAATGGTGGAGTGGACGTCCACCTTTTCCTAATAGGAATTGATGGCCCTCCCCCTCTCCTATTAGGAAGGGGACAATTCCCACGTAATCTCTTTAGATTACAATGTTCCATGTATCTCCAATATTTACAACATCAATTGTTGTAAATTATTCCACAAAAATAATTCATAATTATTTTGTTAATATTGAAATATTTCCATTTGAAATTTGTGAATCATATTCACAACTTAAAATAAAATGTAAATTACATTTTCAATTAATTATCCAATGTGAACCCAATTCAACATTTAAATGGTAAATGATATTTACAAATAGCTCTCTCTCATATATATTATAAATCACATTTATAATATATATGATTAATATGGATAGTGCTATGCACATTATTCACATCCATGATAACTAAATCACATTTAATCATCGTGGATCTCTATTCTCATGTACTCAAATAATATGAATCGCATTCACATCATTTACATCTTTGATAACTAAATCACATTTAATTGTCTTAGATACCTCTCCTTGTAATATGAATCCAATTCATATTATTCGTGATAATTAAATTGCATTTAATAATAAATTTTCTCAATGCTCGGATACATTTATCAACAATCAAATTACCCATGAACTCTTTCAAGGATAATGTGCTTTCTCTGCGGATACTTGTTGATAAGGACATGGTTGTTGTATTGTTCCACATATAGTGACTTGGATATTGATATCAAAACTCAAATCCAGATCTTGTGGGCCTCTCATAGATGATTGATTAAATCAAGATCGCAAATCTAATCTTCTCATTGCATCGGAATCACATTTAGATACATGTCCAACATTTTGGCCAAGATTAGACTACTTCTCTATTGAGAGGAGTCACATAAATCCAGACCCATTTCATCACTCCCTAGGAATGTAAGCATCATGGTTATACAATCGTTTATGATCACATCGCCCTCAGGTATTCCTAATACATGTACATATTGTATACTTGAAGACCCAGATTAAACCCGAAGCATTAGATCAATTTTACATTGTCTACATCAGGGTTTTATAATTATGTTTCTCATTCGATCATTGGGAGTCGGTATCGATCATATACTTTCCAAAAGCATATATCATACCTAGGTGTTGATCATATACTTTCTAAAAGCATATATCAAACCTACAAATTTAGTCAAGCTTCTAAAGAAAGATGACCATACATGGAATTTGATTCTTCCTAATATCTCATGAGTGAGATCATGCCTTCCAGTTTAGTAACGAACTTCTATGATCACTTTGAGAGATCGTATTACTCATATGACCTTTTATGCACACTTGTGCGCCGGTGCATAGACCTTGGTTAGGTCATCAACCTATCAGTCTGCTAAATGTAAATAGTAAGACATATAGTAACACATCTGTCTCTGGTCTGAGGATGTGTATCTATATCATGACAGCATACGACATAGGTTTTGGTTATCTCAATCTCGTTGAGTCAACTCTTTGACCTAACTTATGTAACACCTCTGAATCTCTTTTCCTATGCAGAGGACATGCATCGAGAGGTCGGTTTGATATCAGATTTTAGAGAAAGGATTGACATCTCCTTCTCAGCTGGAGATCATCTCTTAATAATCATTTGACGGTGCTTGATGAGCCATCAATCTAACTCTTTAGATACTCATCCAAGAACTGGCCTCTATGATTCAATAATTGAATCAATAGTTGTATGATCTTTAAGATGGCCATGGTAGATAACCCAAATTGTACTAAGGGACCTATTATGCAAAATATTTACTTTTCATTTCAGATCATGGAATGATATTGGAAATAACATTTATTACATAATGGCTCGTCGTGGGCTCGCATGTCCAACAGTGCCTCCAATAGACCATCGGACGCTAGGGTGATCACGATGGATCCCAGGTTGCGGTTGGTACTAGATGTACCAGATCCCGTTGACTTCCATCAACAGCTCCTACTACTCGTAGAGTGGTAGGGGAAGGGTTGCCAAGGGCTGATCTGGATGATATACCACCATCTGAGTGTCTGAAGAGGGTGGTGGTTGGTACTGCTGTAAGGGTTCCGCTTGAATGTTGTGAACCTGGAGGTATGAGGCTGAAGGTTGTGAAGCACTACCCCCTGGATCAGTCTCTGAACTAGAACAGGGCTGAAAAGCCATCTGTGCCTCTTAGAGACACATGATCTAGGTCTTCAGTTCACTCAAGGTTTGGTCCAGTCATTAATCTTGTTAAGCTTATCCATGCCCTGGCACTGCTTATTCAATATGATTTCTATCCGGTCCAACTTCTTGCTTATGATACCCATATTGGCAGTCGAAGACTCTGCTAGTGCTGTTGTTAATGAAGATGTAGAAGGGCCGACCTCGATGCATGCAATTCTCTGGTAAGAAACTGCTGGTGGGAGATGCTTCCCCTCAGTATAGACACAAGTCTCAGACATCATTGTGTAGTTTTCTGCCATCTCCTCATTGATGGCCCAAACTTGGCCTTCGTCCTTGGCGAAGTAGGAACCTCCACGTGAGGCATTCACTGGCTACTACACCTCAGGTGTCAACCCATAAAAGAAACTCTAGACGAGGTTGGGCTTGCTGATCTCGTAGTGGGGACACATGTCGATGAGCTCTCTAAAACGATCATAGGCTTCATGGAATTGTTCATTTGGGATCATAGTGAAATTGTTGATCATAGATTAGGATGTGTTGGTTCAACCGAGCGGATAGTACTTGTTCAAGTACTCGGTTTGGAGTTTCTCCCAAGTAGTGATCATCTTCCCTAGGTGTTTCAGCTAGTAGGTTGTTCTGTCAACAAGGGAGAATGGAAATGAGATAAGTTTGATGGTGTCCTCCTCCAACAAAAAGGCATGGATGGTGATGCGGATCATCTCGAACTCGTGCAGATGGAGATGGGGCTCCTCAGTGGCTAGCCCATGAAACTTGGGCAGAGCTGGATGGTCTGAGGGTGAAGCTCGAAGTCACCTAGGATTTTAGGTAGCTGGATCCTTCTATGGGTAAGAGTTGCACCTGGATTGTGCAACTACCTCATAGTGAATGGTATTCTGGATGGATCTTGTGGTTCCTCCTGGCATCCTCCCTCAGCTCTTGGTACTTCTCCACCGGCTGGTCATTCTGGTTCATCTCTCCCAGCTTGCATTTGTGCAATTTCCCCTCTCACTTTAGCCATAAATGCTACTTGGTCCCTGATTTGTATCTGCATGGTCTCCAAGGAGGCTAAAAGTGTGTTGTTGATGGTAGCCTAATCCAATACGAATGAGGAGGCTTATGGATACTCATCAGTCCTTCCCTCACTAATGGCCACATCTCTAGTCTCTACAAAGGCAAAAGACCCTAGCTCAGGCGCTGTCAAATGAATGTATAACTATGTTGGCCTCTCAAGTGGTGCCTCAAGAGTGGAAGAAGGGTGGTCGATGGGGAATAGACTGGATACGAATTCGGGTACAGAGATCGGGTCTGAGCTCTCTGAAGCTTCCCTAGATGGACAAGCAGGAGTTCTAGGGAGTGGTGCTGCCAGAGGCAGCCTAAGGGACCTCATACCCATCATCGTGATCTGGGGATTTACGAAGATTAGATCTGGGATGCAAGCAAAATGAGAAATCAATCCCCTAATTCACCAACGCAACACAATGGCGTCCGAGATAGTTCGGTCATTTATCCTGTCAGATTTTATTTTTGGTGACAATCCAATCTATCAGAGAAGGATAAGCGAGCTATTAGGAACCCAATTCTCCCTAGAGACTGACCCGGATTCCTTGGAGTAGTTGCACCCAATTACCAGCTAGTATAGGTGTAAGTATAGATCGTTTCTAGCTACCCATTGTTTGAGGACTGTGCTTTTGCAATGTCCTCTAAACTACCTACTCCGCTAAAGGAATTCAAAATTGTTTATCAGCTGCCCGCAGACCCTCATTGGAGAAATAAAGAATCATTTTTAGAACCTATAGTCTAAAGAGAGTCTAGTCATGGATCTATCCTAGTGTACGACTCACTCAATTCTCTGCATATAAATCAAACAAGGACGGGGATGCTCTCCCCAAAACAAGAATTTTGAGTGAAGCTTAGTTTTAGGCTGAGTTTACTTTAGTAATCTTAGATTTTATTTGGTTATCTCTGTTTATGTATTTTTCTAAATAATGCAACGACTAGAGCATTTTCTTATTTCCTTTTTATTTAAGTCCAAGAAAAAAGGGGGAGAAAGATGGAAAAGACGATGCACGATGAAACACAATGATGCATGTAGAGATATAAATGCGTACCTTGCTCCAGCACTCTACATGCAGGGAGATCGATGTAAAAATTTAAAGACAAAAATATAATTAATATATATGATGCTTGAGGAAATCATACCTAAGATGAGCAACTTTTAAGTGGGAAGAGCTAGTAATTAATTAATTAGAGAAAAGACCTGAGTCCGATCTTAGAGGTCTATCGGTGCCCACCACAGTGGGTCTTGCAAGCGTTGTATACGGTCTCTCTCGGCACATGTCTCTTAACTAATTAAATTAACTTTTTCTTTATTTAACTAAGTCCAAATACGATCTAAAGGAGCAGATAGTCTATTATGGTGTTTGGACCTAATATGATTATCGAGTTCAAGTAATAAAAGTCCTAAATCTAGGGGACAAATCCTCGGGAATCAAATATAAAATAAAAATTAGAAAATAGCAAAAAACTCGGTGAGGTCCCCCGAGTGCACCGACACTCGGCGAAACAGACCTCGAACAAGTTCAAGTGTCTAGATAATGTCCAAGTGTTCTAGATTATAACAACAAGTTTTCTCAAATAAACTCTGTATGAAATAATTGCTCGTGCTATCTTCTGCTCCTCCTCTTGTGCTTGTCCTTGCAAAGAGAATTGAGTCGTACTCCGGCAGGCCCTCGTACAAAAAGCCAAGCAGAATAATGTTATAAAATATCTATACCAAATAGAGACAAAAATAGGCTAAAATTGAAATCAAACTACTAAGTCGTGCTCCCCAACAACAATGTCATTCTCATGTGCGCTAGATCAACTCTGAGTAAGAAATTAATGTGTTGTTGTTGCCCAAATCAATCCAATGAACAATCGAGAAAATAAAACCACTAAGAAATGAAACAGTCAATGTAAGGGGTTTCACTAATTTTATTTACAAGGTGTAGCAACTAGGATCGAACACAAGGAGCACAGTTAGAAGCTAAGCAGTGAGATTTCAAGAATAAGAATTTTTTTTTGTGGTTTTTAGTTTTTCGAATTTTTAATTTTGTAATAAGAGGTAAATAAGCACAAGTGATAAACACACACACATCACACTTTTTGTATTTTTCTAATAAGCCAAAATACTTAAAAAATTGCAATAAAAATATTTTTGGTTTGATATGTTTCATATTGTGTTGGTAATTTTTATATAATTTTTGAAAGTTGTTATAATTTTCTAAAAATCAAAAAAGTGACCAAAATAACAAACAATGCACAACTCGGAGTAATTTGCAACTTAGAAATAGCTTAAGTGCCCAAAACTCCGAGTTGAGATTTTTATGGTAATGTAATGTTAATTATCTACAAACTGAGGCTAAAAACAATATTTTTGGATTTTTCTACAAGTTTACGTACTTTTTTTATAAGTTTTAGAGTGTTTTAATTTTTATGGTTCTTATAATGTATTTTAAGCAAAATTGATACTGGAGCTACAAGATGAAAAAGACACCTACCCTAATTTTTATAGAGTTTTTGAAGTCTTTTTTTGAATTTTTATAATTTTTCAAAGATAAACAGGACACTTTTGGGGTTTTTGAATTTTTAATAATAACGAAAGCAAGCAAATCAACAACTAAAAATTACCACAAAAAATACATGTTATCAGGAGTTATAGGTAATTTTTAGATAATTTTTAAAGTTGATTTAATATTATAGCATCAAATAAAAGAAAAATAGTTAAAAATAGTTTACAGGGACCTATTCGAAAAGAAAATAAGTTTTGAGGTCCTAATCATAACATACAGTAGAAATCCAGGGGCCAACTATGCAATTAATCAAAAAAGGGCATGAGCAACACATGACTCACCGCTCACATGGGTATAAGAGCAAATATTAAAACATCGCATTCATTTCATACTAGTAGAGAAGTTTGGGGTAGATACTACAAATAACCCAAATAATCATGTGGGGACGCCCATGACACAAACTATAGGGACCAACTGCAAATGATCTTAACTATACATTTTATTCATTAGACCAAAGAGAAATAAAAGACATGCATAGGTAAAAAGTAAATATATCGAGGATGCACGTGACTGGCACACGAGGAGACTGACAGCTGTGATGTGCTTCTGCAAAAAAACTGATTGTGTTGGTACAAGCATTGGCGTACGACTCTGATGAGATGTTAGGATTTGGATCTGACGGCTCTGATCGTAGGTGAGCGTACGTGTTAGATCCATGTCAAAAGTTGATCCGATTCACTGGAAAAAGGCATGATCGTATGGCTCAGATTCAATTTGGAGGAGCTTCTTCTAATCTAATGGGTGCGAAGCCTACTAGAAGAACAAGTAGCGAGGGAGCTTCAATAAAGGATGGGCGTCGTACGGGTGTTCCGATCAATGCTGCAAGGGGTCCAACACCTTCAGAAGGATGCTCCGCTTATAATGAAAGACTCCAATGAAAAGGTTGATGAGAGGATGGACATAGCGATGGTGCTCTTCCTGGAGCTGATCTGCCTAAGCAGTTGGGGGCACCAATTGGGTCTCTTCGCGGGAACCAACACCTGCAAAGTGTAGCAGGACTTGGGGACTTTTCTCTAGTCCAGTTGTTGCTTGGAAAAAAGCGATAAAAGAGCGGGGAATGGAGTTCGACCTCCAGCGAAAGTGGAGGGAGGAGGTCTAACACTAATCTCAGTTCGATAAGTGAGTCTAAGGGGGTTAGGTAGTGTAGGGAGATGGGGGATGAGTCGGCGGATCAATATGTGCAGCAGGATGTGAGTGACGGGGTCTGATCAACTGATCGGAGCTGGTGAATGGTGGAGGAGTATATGGACTAAATCGGAGTGAAATGAGTAAATGGTAGGAAAAAGGGATTTCTGAAGATACTGATGAGCTCAAGAGCTTCAGGCGAGGTGGAGGGCGATGTTATAGCCTCGACCGAGCTGTGAAAGGCTGGGAGACATATCGCGGTGTAGAAATCTGGTAAAGAGCTTAGCTTCACTCAACTGACCACCAACCAAGGCTCCAAAGGGCGCTCCAGACTCCTGTCACTCAGCTGGAGGTCGCTAGGGGGCAAAAGGGTGTCAAGGAACAAGCTCCGGAGCTTGGGAGGCGGAAGAGATAGTTTATAGTAGTATCCCGGGGTCTAGAAGATTCGACGAGATTGCGAAACCCTTAGTAGATCTGACTCCACCCAATGATCTGTGAGGATCACTGATCCTAGGAGAAGGTTCGAACGGTGAAATCAGAGAGAATGACGATCAGTACTAACCAGGAAAAAACAGAGAAAAGAACTCCGATGAGCAGAAGCCGGGTCGATACGATTGAGGGAAACGGTTGACTGGAGTCAACATTCTAATGTGGACCAATGGGAGAAATCCATGTTAAAATTTGAAAGAATGTTAAATATAAAATAGTAAATGATTTTAAAATAAAATGTGAATAAAATGAAGGTGTTTATTATTTTGTAAACTATTTTTCAATGATTGTTAATTAATTTTATGAAAAATATATGATTGGTATATACAGTATAATGTATTATATACATATATAATATTCCAATGTATTATATACATGTATTTTTATTTTATTATTTTTTTAAAAATATATTTTATTTTATATTTTATTTATTTACAGGATATTTTACAGAATACAAAAAAATTCATTTCATTTTTATGGTTTGAATAAGGTATTAAATAAATAAATAATATATTCAATATTCACATATGTGGCTTTTGCACTATGCATTGTGAGTTTTATTTTTATTTTATTTTGTGTTTTCTAATTTTTATTTTATTTGTATAGGTACTATGTACAATATGCCCTATCTTTCTCTACTTATATTCCTTATCGATCAGTTCAAGGTTTGACCTTCTCTCAGGGTTCGGGTCACTCTGTATTTATTATAAATACATCCTTCTTTTTTCCTCTTTATTTTTTAATTTTTTTTGGAAAATATATGTTAATTATACAATATTAACAAAGACATATGTTATGTTAATTTATTACATGTACATATATTTATAGGTGTTTCTGCTAAAAGATAACGCTAAAATAAAAGAATAAAAAATGAGAATCGTAGATTCATCATCTAGTAAGTGATAAAACTTTAGATTATTTGAAATTTCAAATCTTACATACTTGTGTATATTGTATTCAAAGTAAAAACGTCCAATGCACCCTTCTCCGAGAATGGTGTTAGATGCCAAGGTATTGAAAATCTCATACAAATTGATGTATTTAGATCATCTATAATGTAATAAACATTATTGATATGTGTTATCCATTGATGATTATTTGTGATATGAGATTTATTCCCTTCACTCTAGAAACCTTTGAAATCTTCAAAGATTTCACTTTTTAGTTTAAAACCAAAGTTTGAAGGAAGATGAAATGAATTTGATCTTACCAAGGTAGCAAATACCTATTGGATAAATTCAAGGAATACCTCATGGAGAAAGGAATATCATTCATATCTCACTGCTCCAAGTACACCTAAACTTAATAGAATTGTAGATGTAATTGATTCATGTTGGACATGATTTGATCAATGACGACTCTTAGAAAAATTACCACTTAGTTTCTGGGTATATATGTAGTAGAGACTACAATAGACATCCTTAATAAAATTCCATACAAATCGAAACCTGAAAACACCCATAAGATATGGTTTGGAACCTAGACTTTTGTTGGACACTCGCGGATTTAGGGTTGCTTGGTCCATAACTTTGTCACGGATGCTAATAAGCCAGAATCTAGCACTAGAGAATGCTCCTTCATTAGGAATATAAACGATGGTATTTGATACATACTTTATGACCTTTGATTCTTAAAAGATTTCATCTCTAAGGATATGATTCTTAGGTAATGACTTTCTTGAGAATCAAGATGAAAATAAAGTAAAGGAACTCTTTGAATATTGAGAAGATAATGAGGCTCCAGAAATCGGGAACTAAAGGGACAATTGAAGATGAAACACGCGTACCTCTTGCAATTAGTTTGAGAGTTGGGTATGAATTCCATGTGTCTGTTATGTTTGACAATGATTTGACATCATATGATGAAGCTTCTAAGGATCATGAATTGGATAGATAGATGTTAGCAAGAAATCCTAGTGTTGTATATGGTCCCTCTAGTATCCACCTATAAGGGTATAACCTATTAGGTGTAAATGGATCTTCAAGAGAAAGTGGGATGCTATTGAGAAGGTAGAGCCTTTACAGCACTGCTCGTATACACAAGATACAGACGAAGAGAAGACATCGCATGCGATGAGACTTGTTCTATAATGACTATGCTTAAACCCATTAAAATATTGCTAACTATAGCTACACAATTTGACTATGACATATAAATGATGGAAGTCAAGTTTGCATTCCTCTATGAATACCTCACCAATGACATTCATATGATGTAGCCCAAGGGCTTCATTGTTATGGAATACAAGATGTGCAGGCTAAGCCACTACATCTATGGACTAAAGTAAGCTTCATGTAGTCGACACATCAGATTTAATGAAATAATAAAGGTTGTGATTTCATACAGAATCTTGTTGAACCATGTGAAGTTTAGTGCGAGTGCTATTGTTTTCATTGTGCTAAATGTAGATAAATTCCTAATCATTTGGAATAATATAAGGATGATAATAAGTATTTTATAGTAAGGTTGTTCAATACCTTTAGATATGATCTCAAGGATGTCTCTTATATCTTAGTTCTGAAGATGTTCAGAAACAAAGAGAAGAGGGCATTGTAACCGTCACATTAATGATACACAATGGATATATTCCATTTTATGGAAAACCCTAAGGAAATCTTCTTTTCCTTAAGATATGGTATGGCCTTTCTTAAGGGATATTACCTAGAGAAGTTGATGATGTGAATGCCAGAGCTACATGCCCTAGTGCATAACCTATGAGAAGCTCTATGTATGCTAAATGTGAAAAAGTCAAATGACTGCCATGTAGTGGGAGTAGTAAATTGTTACTAATCTGACCATGGAGATAAAACACATGACTGCAGCAATAACAATATCTTCAAAGATGAACTGATTTTTTTGAGATTGTGATCTCAATGTCTTATCTTCAAGAACTTAATACTTTATAGATAACGATCTAAAAGGTCTTAACTGCAGATGCCTTATAAGACTTAAGACTTGGTCTTACTAATAGAGATCATAGAGAATAAGGGCATTCAAACAAGGATAACTAAAATTACATATTAGTTATAATGGTTATTGAGTTGTTTTGTCAAAGAAAAAAAACTACGCTAACTAGATTGAGTACCGGTTGCATAGGATGCAACATTCACATTGGATGCAGTAGTGTTACTAGGGCATATGCAAGTTCTGTAAAAGGACTTGTCATAAGTCTCTTGGGAGTTGAGTGAATAATCATCTTACCAGGCTATTTTTCTAAATAGCTTATGATTAGCACATGAGTGTGAGTTTAAAATATTAGCCCATTAATGATATTGTGGGCTAGTGGGAGATTGTTGGACATGTGAACCCACAACAAGACATTGTGCAATAGATGTTATTGCAAATATCATTCCCTGATCTAAAATGAAGAATACTTATTAAGCATTATATGTCCCTGATGAATCTGCATTTCATCATCTCTATTCATTTATTTTAGTGTAAAATCCCTTATACAACACATATAAATATCACTAATTTCATTCAGTTAGTAACTCTAACTCTTGTGTAAATATTGTATATTTATCACTCTTTTAACCTGAAATAAACAAATAAAGAAATAAAGGGAAAATAAAGTAAATAAGAGATTGTATATATCCAATAAATACATCGTAAATAAGATCCCGAGAGAAGGTCAAGACTTGACATGATCGACAAGTAAGAAAGTAGGGGGAGATAAGGCCTATGTATCAGAAAAATCCTGAAAATTAACTTATCACATTTAAATATTCATCTCATGTCCAATATTGCTTCTATTACACACTCTTCCATTAATTTATTCATTACCAAATCTTTTGTAACTAATAACTATCTCTTTTTGAAATTTGTGAATAAAATACTCTTGTAAATAATAAAAATAATTTCAATAAAAACTTGTATATTGTGTAAATAATGACACTCTCTAAAAGCCACAAAATATAAAATTGCAAAAATCTTCCACACTTGAACTCCAAATTCATCAAAATCACTTTCATCATACTTCAAATTAAATTGTCTTCAAAATGGATGTGATTTAATAAAAATCAGAGTTAAGGTGTGAAATGTGGCCAATTTAGGGTATTATTGTATATTATACCTATATATACTATGTATATATTATAATTATTTGTTTTCTTGTGCATATTTGTAAATATTGTATATTTAACTAATTGAAATTATTGTATTTAACTCATATAAAAAAGAAATAAATATCACAAAATCTCAAATCAACAAAAATAAAATCTTGTATATATTGTATGTGTATCACCTTATATATACTGTGCATATACCTTTTTAATTAACCTAATAAATTAACTCTTCAAAATCAAATAAAAATATCATTGAAATCCTTGTAAAATATTGTCAATAAATAAAATATTACATTATGTATATATTTGTATAAATAATTAACTAAAAATCAGAACCTTGTATATATAGGTATATATACATATAAAAAATAACTTGGATTTATTTTGACCCTTGTATATACATTATTTAATTATATAAAAATCACTAAAATTAACTTTAACGTATTCTTAACATTTTTTTATTTATATTATGTAATTAAATAATTCATTTTTTATTATTAATTCATTTATTTAGCTTTGTATTGTTTTGATGTTCTCCCCATTTTGGTTGTATTCTACGTGCATTCTGATTGGTCGAACTCGGGTCAATTGACCCATGTCAACTCCCTAGTCTCCGCCAACCACCTGTAGATCTTGCTTCCACCGTTACTTCACCCATTTTCCCTTGTGCCACATTCACCAATTGTTCCAGCTTCCTTCTCTAATCTTTTCTCCTGATCAATTCTCTCACTAGCTAGCACCTCATCTCCACCAATCACTCCATGATTTGCAGTCATTTTGAATTCAATTCTACACCGAAATCTACCCCATAAATATCACCCCTCCACCTCCGGTGAGTGGTTGGCCCGTCCTTTTTCCATCTTCGTCCTCGATATTGAGTTATGGAGAGAGTTGTAGGTGACAGCTACCATCCCCCATGATCAGGAGTGTGATGAAGCATCTGTAGAACATGATTGAACTATGTTGTCAAATTTTTTCGTCGTGTCTCTGCCTCTCCATCGCCAACTGCAGATCAAGGCGATCCTGCCCTTCTCTTCTATTATGTAGGTATCATTTATAGTTTATATTCAATTCAGCATTCATTTTTCTCTTTGATTTCATCCCATTACATAGATCAGAGTCCCATCTCCAACCTCCGATCTGCACGATCGGAGGAGTTTCGATTACTGTCAACCTCTTCTGACTACGCCAACACTTTCGCCTTGCCTTCTCTAGCACTTCCACCCTCTGCCCACCACCAGTTCTTCACAGATCTGGAGTTTGACTCCTTTTCCGAACATCTTCACCAGAGTCCCCACCCAGTCACCCCCCTACATGTTCTTGACCAAACATTTGGCCAGAGAATCTCTATCCGAGCACAAACTTCCACTTGCATGCCTCAAAACATGATTCAGAGACAAGGAGAAAGATTTGGTGGTTCACCAACAGTTGAACCTAGACCATCCCACAGATCCACAATTGTGAATTTTTGGGCTCCATCGTTCCTGCAGATCAATAGAAGAGGAGCACCGGAAGACGATCCACCATTTAGAATCTTATCTAGGCGGAGGATGACCAATATTTGCTTGATTGGAGTTTGCCGGACGCCTTGTGGTTCCTAATTCTTCTAGAGTACTATGTAGCCGCACGATCAAGAACAAGGCATCTAGAATTGACTAGGGTCATCCAAAAAAGCCCCATCCTTATCAGCGAGATCAAGAGTCCAGATCTGATCTATGCTCTTTACTCTAGATTCAATTTCCACCATTATATCCAAGCCACATTGCCATCCAGCTATCCTTAGCTCTATGTCATTAAAGGGTACAATTGCATCCATGCCCTTGTATTTCTTTTATTTTTAAATAAGCCCCTGCGAGAACACATGGTGTCTTGTCTTTATTTGAACTATTGGATTTTTTATTATGCAATTTAAATTATTTACTGCTTGAATTATAGATCATGTTTTTCATGTGATTTGTTGGGTTAATTGCAATAAAAATATTTTATTCTCGTGTTACTATTCAACCCATGGAAGTATTTTAATTACATATTGTTCTTGTCTAGCGAGTCGGGCATACACGTGCACATGTTTTATTGAGATATTTGCACATTTCACCTGAGAATTTTATTTCTATTATTATTCACCCTGCAAACTTTAACTATTTGTCTTTTATTTCTTATGAGTTTGCATTTATCTTGCACATTAAAAATAAAATAAAAATTATCAATCCCCTTAAAAGTTCCATAAAAATTCATATAGGCTCATATTGCATACATCTTGCATCCATAACATTCATTTCACATTTCCACTATTTTTGTTTTTTTAAAAAACTCTACAATAACATAAAAATGTCATGTTTGCATTAAAAAATCGATCAAAATTATAAAAATCTTTTCAAAATTTCAAAAAAAAACATGTTTGTTTATTTTGATTAATTTTTATTTTATCCATTTTTTTGCATTTTTATTCCTCATGGAAACCATAAAAATCACAAAAATCTTAAAAACATTAAAAATTCAAAGAAATTCAACTAAAAACCAAAAAAAACAAAAAAGGGCTTCTGGAAATTCTAAAAAATATTTTTATTCTGTGTATAATTCATCTATTTTTTACTTTATTTTATATTTAAAAAATCCAAAAATGTTCAACTTAATTATTTTATTCCTGATTTTTTTATTTTTTAATGCTTTAAAATTGTGGAATAATCTAGAAAAGATATTAAAACATTAAAAATTTATAAAAAAATCCCAAAAAACAATTTTTGTTTAATTCTTTGATCTTGTGTTTATATATTTAAACAATACGAAACAAGAGGTTGAGTGGTTGCTTGAAATTGACTTTAATTATCTCATTATTTTAAAATATATAAAAAATATTTTGCAAAACTAAAATAAATAAATAAATATAAAGATAAAAAAATATAATATAAAAGTAGCATTCCATAAAAAATACAATCCAAAAAAAAAAATACAACAACCAAGCACAACATGCATAGAGATTCCTTCATTCTTTCAATTATTTTCCATTGCATAGAATAACCCTCATGATTTTTGTAGCCTCCCTGAGTTTGATCTTGTTAGATATATAGGTAAATTAAATAGCAAATTCTCTTGCTACATTTTCTTTATTGATTTTTGCTTGAGATTTAAATAAATTTTTTGTTGAGGCATTTTTAGGGTTGCAACGATAATGCATATTAATTTCAATATTTAAAACTATGATTTCCATGCTCAACAAAATGGTACCGTTGTCGGGGAGGCACGACAGGGGTAGGTAGGTTTTCTTTTGACCTACTATTCTGGGTTGTTTATACTTGTTTTTCTTTCTTTTATTTTTGTCTATATTTTCGTTCATTCATCTCATTATTCATATTCATTGTATTTATTCCCATTACTTTTGCTCATATTTATATAATTATGTCTCTTACAATATCTTGTGTTTCCTCTTTCTTGCGAGTGCTTGATGAGCGAGGGCGGCATTCGTAGTAGCACCGACGTACCCAAGTGAAGAGAAGGCATCTTGATTCTTCACATAGTCGCAGGAGAGTATAGGAGTATGAGAAGAAGATTTGGAGGAGACCGATCACCTGGAGCATTTTTGCTTAGATAGTTTTTGATTTAGTTTTAGCATTTTATTCCTTCAAAACTCTTGTAAAAGGATATTATATACCTTGTGTGTGGGGTCTGTTTCTCCAAGTGCCGGTGCACTTGGGGGACCTCACCGATTTTGTTTTCATTGTCTTCTTTTTCTTTGTTTCACATGATTTTATGTGCTTGAGCCCTTAGTAATATGCTTTATTAACTTGCTTGAGCTAGGTAAATTAATTAGATCCAAAGACCTAAACAAGAATTTCCGCACCTATAGAGTAGAGTAAAATTTGGACTTAGTTAAATTAACGTGTTCTTGCCTGCTAAAGGAAGTTATTGATAGAATGGTTCTCGTGCATCATATAGGTCAGTTTATTTTCTATATTTAAATACTACATGGATGACCCTGCATGTAGAGTATCGGTGATAAGGTACGCATCTCTTAACCTCTGAATGCATCATTGAATGTCATCGCGCATTAGAATTTCCATCTTCCTTCCTTGTTTTCACTCACATAATCTAAAAAGGAAATTGGAACTTCGGCAGTTGATATATTGAAAAAAATCCAAAAAAAGTGATAACTTTGAAAAACCGGGACTGCTAAAGACAACAAGACACTAAAACTAAACGTAAGGACAATCATCATTGTTTTGGGGAGATTAACCCGCTCATTGTTTGAATTTACTTGTAAACTGAGAGAGAGAGAGAGACCAACACTATGTTAGAGCCAAGCTTTGTATTTTTATTTAGACTAACGATTCTAACAAAACGATTAGCTACTTCTCAATGAGGGAATACAGGTAGACGGTAAATGGTCAGTATTTTCTTAGCACAGTGTGTGGTTTAAAGGACAATGTGTAGGGATCCATCCTTAAGTAACAGGTAGCAATTTATAATCCGTACTTACACCCATACTACCTGAAAGTGGATGCATCTAGTCGTAAGAATTGGGGCCAGTCTTAAGGAAATACCAACACCTAACAGTTCGCTAACTCGTACAATATGCTTTTATCACCAATTTAAATTGAAAAGATAAAAGATCAAACTCTTATGGTCTCCAATTGTGTTAGTTGGTGAATTGGGGGTTTTTATTGTGTTTTGTTGCTAATGATAGAGATCCATCCACACCCTTCACGCCTTCTACTCATTCTCTTCTTGTTTGAATTTCGAGTTCTATCATCTCTCCTCTTCATACCGAAGATGTCGATTTGGAGCATTTTTAGTTCAGAATTTGCGGACTCATCCACACTCCAAACTGGTCATCTTTTACTCAAGGAGACTCACTTCCCGAGTATTCATCTTTCTCCACTTCACCCTTCACATCATCGATCAATCCGTTGTTTAATATTAACTCTAATCTTGAATTATCATTTGGAACTCCATCATTCTTGAAGACTAATCGAGTGTAGTTTACACTTGCAGAACTCGAGACAGTGCACTTGATGCAACCTAAGGGAAAGGTTGCCATGGCTGAGCAGATCGAGATCAATAGTACGATGTTAGCCTCCATTTAGTCCATTCATGCTCAGTTGATAGAGAAGGCTGACTTCCAAGATGTAATGAGAGAGCAAGATAGGAGAGAGGAGGATAGAAACCATGGAGGAGGTTGGAATGGGGAGAAGAGCATGTGGAGCCAGTGGCTAAGCTCTCACTTGGAGAATCCTATAATCCAAGAGCAGGATAGACAAATACATGGATTCAAATTCCTACGATTCATGCGTATTTCGAGCTTAATCCCTTTATCTTACAATTACTCTCTATTGGGTGAAGATGACGACATTTCCATTCAACTTGATGGACAATGCCCTCTATTAGGTGAATCACATAGGAAAAGTTGACTCTACATGGGAAGAGTTGAGGTCTACTTTTTTAAGCAAATATTACCCACTTGGATGCCTCAACCAAATGCGATTGTTAGTAGCAAACTTCTCCCAAATGTCCCATAAGCATATTTCGGAGGTGTGTGAAAGATCCAAAGATTTAATGGAGAAGTGCCCCCATCACGATATTCCAAAGACAAGCATTGTGAAAAGTTTCTTTGGGGGTTTGAGTCATGAAAATTAGAAGCTCGTAGTTGTCACTTGTGGGGGAAGTCACTTCAAAAAGGACGATATGTCCTATACCAGGTTTTTTGAAGAGATGGTAGAGAGATCTGCAGCTCTTTCTTCTTCACATTCATTCTAGAAGCATCTCGTCACTTCTCCTTTCGTTCCATATAAGTTGGTCAACATGACGACATCACATGAAGTGGATAGGGTGGACTGTTCTAATCTGACCATCATAGGAAATCACTTAGCCAAAGCAGATATAATTGAAAAATGGTCTAAGGTGTTGTAGATGCTTCAAGTGATCGAATAGAGGATAAAGAACTAGGATAAGCTGGATGTGATAACGAAGCATCTAGAGCTTCTTGTGAGTACGATCAGCGCATGCTGGAGTGCGAGTGCAACAGTCGGTGCTTCTAACCGGGAGCAGACTTCTTCCACTACCACCCAGCAGAGTTATGAATCTACGTTTCATCATCTTTATTCTATCATTTTGGACTTAAAAACCCTAGTAAATGCATGTAAATACTGTTAATTCATACATTTTAGCATTCATACATCATTGTGTAAAAAGTGTACAAAATGCGGTTTTTAAAGCAAAAATTCTAGAATAAAAAAAAGAAAAGAAAAAAGAATAAAATATTGTAAATATTTTATGACCCGAAACCCCGAGACCTAGGCATCTAGATGAATAGGTCAACAAGGAATAAAGTAGGGGGAGATAAGGGCCAAAATATAACAAAAATACCTTTTATTTCATCCATTCTTTATTCATTTTGGGACATATTTTTGGTTCCACTTTTTATACCTCAAATGAAGAAACTTTGTACATGAAAGTTGTAGATAATAAATAAAGAAAAATACAAAATTAATTTCACTCAAAAATAATGTACAGATAAAAAGTTATGGTCTGAATAAAATTCCAGAATCCCAACTTCCCAGACCTGTATCTCCCAAATTAAAACTCCAATTGCAACAAACTTACCTTTAATTGTATATAGTTTAAGATAAGCTATTTAATGGTAGTGGTTTCGCATTTAGCGGAGCTACGGTTTGAAAGTTGAGTTTTGGACCTCTATAGTATACTTGTACAGATTAAAATATTCATTTTATTATTTATTCATTATTTTTATAATATTATATTTTTATAATTTTATGAATATTAACTATAATATATTTGTATATTAAAATCAGAAAAAAAACTCAAATCAAACTCAAAATAAAAATACTTATAAATAATATACATAGGTATAATACCTATACTTATACCTGTATAATTCATACTTTTATTTTATTAAGTGTACAAAATACTCCATAAAAAAATAATAAAAATATATTTAAGTGTATAAAAATATTTTATAAATACATAAAATAATAAACAAAAATAAATAAATAAATTAAATACATAAAATAAAAATAAAATATTAAAATATATAGATACATATACCTATATAGCCTATAAATAGTAACTTGTATTTTTGTACCTCATAAAAATAATTAAAAATTATAATAAAATACTTCATAAAAAAATAAACATTTTTTATTTTATAATTAAAAATCAATAAATTCATTTTCTATTTTAAATTGAACTTATAAAGCATTTTTTGCTGGAGTTTTCTGGTTGGTCCTCGTGGACCAACCAGAGAGGTATGACAGTTGACCTCCGGTCAACTGTCTAACCCTTCCTGTTCTGTGAGATTTTTGTTTTTTTATCAATCTTCGAGGATTTTTCGAGACCAAATCTTTCATCCTTTGGTGATAGAGTCTTCGTGACTTTTTGTCCTCGAGGATTGGTGATTCACGCCCTATCGTTTCCTAGGGGAGTGGGTCGTCGATTCGCAAGATAATCCTCGATCTTTGAGACCTCTCCACTCTGTGGTCAAACATTCAAATATGCCCCCCCAACTTTCCTCTCTCTTTTGATTACTCTTCCACCATCGAATCCCCAACCTAAGCCCTTGAAGTTACTCCTGGTGAAGCAGGAGTTCGTCGGGCTTCTCGTTGGGTCAAGACAGCGTTGAATTGAGTTCGATCCCCTCGCCGGAGTTCTCGCTGGAAGCCCCTGCTTGCGCACCTTGGTGAGGCCCTTTTCCCCTTTTTGCTCTACTGTTAACTAGTGTCTAAGTAGTTAAAACTCTTCTTTGCGTTTGCCTCGTCACGATCCATCGCCTAATCATCATCAGACCACTTCGATATCGTCTCGGCCAGCATCGAGTCTCGCCGGCCGACGTCACTTCCCCCACATCGCTGTGCACCCCCGTTATATCCTCCACGAAGTCGGGGCATTTTGACCCCGACTTCTTCACATTTTCCTTGCAGGTCTGAAGCCCAACCACGCGTCTGTTGGTAATTTTGTGCTGCGTCGGAGGGACCTGGAGCTATCAGGCTCCGCCTACGCAGTGCGAGAGCCCTGGCCTTCGCCTGGGCATTTGGAAGCTCCAGTCGTCAGAGGAAACTTCCGGGGTGCTCCTGGACCTCTCAAATTTGGCGGAAGATGGCGGTGAGAGACGAGCACGACGATCCAACCTTGTCGGCCCCGTGTTCTTCCTTTGTTCTTGCACCACCACCCAGATCCGTTGGATTCGCCCAGTTCCTCCAGGCCGTGCCACCAACGTCCGCCGTCGATGCAGCCCTGATCATCTGATCACGACCGTTCGAGATGAAACGTCATCGCGTGTCCTGACATCGACCCATGTCAAGTGATGTCATCACCGTCGTCCGCTGGCACGCAATGCTTGGGTATTTCGCATCTCGACCCAAGTCCTTTTTGTATTTAGTTTACAGTACTAGAACGTTCTTCTACAGTTCAATTTTTTTGTAATATTTAGGTTTAAGCCCTCCGAACTTTTCCTTATTGCTGTTCGATCCCTCGCCATGTCACCTCATGTGCCTGTGCACGTGAGGGGTCGGGCATTTTGCAAAGGGACCCTTGTGGTTTTGCCTGTTTCATTTTCGTCCCAATACTTTTATATGCAGTTCTATATTTTTTGGACATTTTGCAATTAAGCCCCTGAGGTTTTTATTTATTACAATGTGGTCCTTGCTTGGTACGTGCGTGTCACGCGGGGTTTGGCAAATTTGCAGGGACGTCCTTTTACTTTTGGGAATTCATATTAAGTCCAGGGATTTATTTATTCAGATATATATTTCTGGTAAGTTTATCTTTTGCCCCTAGGACTTTTCCCATATTATATAAATGCCCCAGCATGTATGCATTTTCTCTGTTTCTAGTATTTAATCTGTGCATCTATAAAACTCTAAAAAAATTACAAAAATTATTGTAAGTCCCTATTGCATTGCACATTCACGGCTTTTTTTTAATTTTTCATTTTTATTGCATTTTAATATTTATTAAAAATAAAAAACATGCATTTTTTCTACTGTTTGCTTTAGAAAATACCAAAAAAATATCAAAAACCCTTGAAAAATTCCAACAAAGTTACCTAAGGCCTATTTTAATGTTATTTAGTGTTATTCCAAAATCACTAAAAATCTCAAAACCAAGACCTTAAAAATTAGAAAATACCCAAAAACTTCAAAAAAATCTAAAAAATCATAGAAAAATCATAAAAATATAAACTCAGTTCATGTAGCTTCTTTATTTTATTGACTTTATTTTTAAATTAATTTGGGAAAATTTTGTTACTGTTTGCTATTTTTCATTCCCATTTTAAGTTCGGCCAGAAGCTAAGTCACAGTTTTCTTTTATTTTGACTTTTAAAAATACCAAAAACATTTAGAAAAATTCCCAAAACTCACAAAAACAGTATAAAAATATAAAAAGATCAAAAAAAAATTATTTCCTTATTTTTATATATTTTTCCTTATTTTTATAAATACCCTAGTATCATCTCTTCTTATATCATTTGTATATTCTATTTACAAAACAAAAAAATATAAAATATAAAAAGAAAATATAAAATCAAAAAAATATAAAATCATTAGACGTAGGCTTTGGCTTTTTGTCTACACTCTACACCCTTGTTTCCTGTGTTCGACCCCTACTTGCTTGCCGCTGTACTTTTTTTAGTAGGGTATAATAAAGTTTGATCCTTGCTCTTGATTGTTTAGATTAATCGTGTGGGTTAATTGTTGACGAACGGGAAGGCTTGAGTAGTCGTCTCAGCGATAGTGAGTCTGATTTATCATACCACTATTTAGTGGCTCTCGTCTTTTCGTTTTTCAAATGGTGCCATTGTCGGGGAGCATCCGCTTGTAGAGTACACTTGTGTCTTTTATCTGCTTAGCCATTTTTGCTTATCTGTTTTTATTGCGTTATTTGTTTTGAACTTTTTGACATCTCTTCTTGTTTTCTTGCGAGGGACCACTGACCGAGGAGGATCGCCTCGGGGATCCTAAGCAGCCTTGGGAGGAGGAGCCGGCTATTCTACCCTAGCCGGCAAGAGAGAGCAGTAGAGCTTGAGAGAGAGAGAGGTAGTTAGATTTTTCCTATTTTTGTGAGAGAGAGTAATTTGATACATTTGTAATAATACAGGTACCTCGGACACTCAGGACACTCGAGCCTAATTTCCAGGTGTTTGTTCACTTGGGGGCTCACTGTGGTTTTTATCGCGTTTCTCGCTGTCATTTTCCGGTTTTGTTTTCTTTTTCCTTTCTTTTGTGGAATGAGCCCTTAGATTTTTAGGCTTTGCTTGATCGAGTAGATTCGGTCCAAACACCCTAATAACCTTTGCATGTACCTATAGTGTGTTTGGACTTAGTTAAAACTAAACAGTTGATTCATCTTCTTCGATCTATCGCACCACGAGCTCTCCCTGCCAAGCGCTTCTCTTGAACTCGATGTGTCGAGAGGAGGAGGAGTGAGCCTAGACCGGACTCTAGGGTTGAGGATTGGTGGTCAACCTGTGGTTCTTCACGATAGCAATTGCCTGCTTAGGATGATTTCCATGTGCATATCGGCATATAGATTAGGTTTATAAATTCTCGTTTTGCATCCCGCATGGAGAGAGCTGGGAGGCGTTGTAAGTCTTCTATCTTTGCATTCATCATTTAGGCACAAAGGTGAGATTTCCATCTTGGTGCCGCCTTCCATTGCTTTTCCGACTCTCCTCCCTCTGTTTTTGGATCAAGTAGGAATCAAGAAAATACAAAACCGTTAGGCGCTTGTATTGAATTGACACAAAACAAGTGATAACAGCAAAAAAATTAAAAAAGGGACTGCTAAAGAAAACTTGACCTAAATAAAATTGATTAATTGGACTCATTGACTTGGGGTGAGCAAAGCCCTCATTTGTTTTCAAGTTGCATAGGAAGGTTTCCTTCCCAGTGAGGTGAGCGTCGTCGTAAGGAATAGAGCCCAAAACCCTGTCTGTGGCTGCCTTGTGTATCGCCTGGATTTCCGAAGTATTGGCGCTTCTATCGTACGTAGATGAGTAGGGCTTGGTCGCCATTGATGACTCTCTATTGTGTAGAGCATTGACCTTGTCCGAAGTATCGGGCATAGGCCATGCCTTCACAGGTGTGTCTGTCTCATCGTCTTGCGTCCGAGTAGGTTCTCGCACGCTCACGGGTGATTCTGTTGCGAGCGAGATCCGAAGTATTGGTTTCGCCTATCGGCTTCCTCCCTCTATTTCTTTGGCTGAGTAGGGATCCAGGAAGGGTTACAAGGACGTCAAATAGCGCAGACTACAGGTTACACAAGAGGAGGACAAGTACGGGATACTTTTCCTGCAGTATTCTCGCTCCTATAGGCGTAGCGCTCTAAGGACTCGTGAAAAGATAATTTCCTGAAAATCAAATCTAAAACTCACAATGATAATTGCCGAACCTTCACGGCTTCACGGGTCGAGTTGGTAAATCCATTGCGTTGGGTTTGATTGATTTGTTGAATTAAGGTCAAGATAAAAAACATCGCGCCTTTGTGCCGTTTTTGCTCTCCTTCTATTTGACCTTTGCTCATAGTGAGCGTTCTACTGTTTTACAATCCTTTTATTTCTTGTTTACCCTCGTGCTCTTCATCCATCATCTTTTCCTTTTGACCTTCTCAAGATGTTGTCACACGGATGGTTTAGTCAGGACCTCGCCAATGCCCACATCGATTCTGTGTCGTCAACATCTTCCATAAAGAGGGGTGATCACCAAGAAGTTAGTTCGGATTTTGCAAATTTCTCCTTGGACTCCCCTATTCTCTCTAATTTCAACACCTGCCTTTCACCAATAAATCCGCTGTTTGGGATGGACTCGCAACCCGAATTAGCTCTTCCCCTTCGAATAAACCGGGATTACTCTTGTCCCTGAACCAACCCCTTGTAAATGGAGATCGATTTCAGTCAATATCCTATGCTCCGTTCACAATATTATGGGATTGACCTTAATTCCAGATTCATCTCAACAGCAGGTGCTCAGGAAGATACTGATCAGGGTTTACTCCGTCATGCAGATTCTCCACCCAATCACGTGCCAGAAATTCAAGTTCATTCTGAGATGGCAGGTGGAAGAGGAAAGGGACCACAACCCCAACCTGAACCTGAAGTCAATCCGGGGGAAGGGCAGTACACCACGCCGAACGAAGTTAACAGTCAACTGCTGGCTTCCATTCAAGCCATCCAGCAACAATTGACTAATCAAGCCCTGGCCCAGACCACCTTCCAAGATATGCTGAACGATCTGAGGAGGAGGGCCGACACCAGAGATGGTCGCAGGGAGGATGATCCGAACCAAGAGCCCAATTTTGAAGAAGTCAGAGATGAGTTCTCAGTGGGAGGACCAGAATTTGATGTAGCGGATGCAAACCCACCGCAGCCAAAGCGTATGCTGAAGGAAACATACAATCTAGGAGCGGGCCACATCACAGAGTGGATTCAAGTTCCACGAATCCATGCCAACTTCGAGCTGAAGCCGCAGTTTCTATCTCTGCTCCCCACATTCCACGGAAAAACCACTGAGGAACCGTATATCTTTCTCATGAAGTTTGGCCGCATCTGTGCCACTTCTCACTACACTGGTATTCCTCTGGAGGTAGTCAAGATGACCGCCTTTACCTTCAGCCTTCAAGACAAGGCCCTATATTGGGTCGACCATCTTGTTAAGGTAGTCATGACATGGGAGGAGCTGAAGTATGCATTTCTCCATAAATTCTATCCTCTCGGGCGATTGAATCAGATGTGTGCCCGTATCTCATGTTTCTGCCAGCAGTCGCACGAGACTATCCATGAAGCGTGTGAGAGATTCAAAGATATCCAGGAGAAGTGCCCCCACCATGAAATTCCAAAGACTAGTCTCGTGCAGCATTTCTTTGGTGGGCTATCACTTGAGAGCCAAAAGCTTGTAGATGCCGCTTGTGGCGGTTCGCATTTCAACAAGGATGAGGATGTGGTATGGAACGTCTTCGAGGAAATGGCTGAAGGAGAAGCCGCTCAATCCTTGTCCAGGGCATACATGAAGATACCAACCGCCATCAACAAGCCAATGAACATGGCTTCTCACACCGAGGACAAGGATGAGAGCTCCAACCTGAGCATCATTTGGAGCCACCTGTCTAAGGTGGATATCATTAAGAAGAGGTCGCAGGACCTCGAAAAACTATCCATCATTGAAAAGAGGACCCCTGCCGCCGCTGAGAAGAAGGAGCCTACAGTGTAGCAGAACCCTCAGCCGACTCCATCGCAGCCCCTGCCTGTTCAGCACGTGTATTACGTGCAGGTTCTGGAGGAGCCCCCACAGCCTCAGAAGCAGATGGTTGTATATCCACCTGAGTCCTAGCCAGTCTACTCCGAGCAGTTCTCTCCACCCCTACCACTGATTCAGGAGATCAATGGTGTATGGAACAATGAAGCACAACTGACCTATCCTCAGGGACATCCTCAGGGTCAGAACATGGGCAACAAGCCCTATCACCAGCAGCAGCAGGGTGGGAGACCTTTCCAGCCCTCATACCAATACCAGCCTCCATCTCACGGCAACACCTGGAGGCAAAAATACCAGCACGGTCCCCAACAGTCCGAATATTATGGACAAGGATACCATCAGCAACCAGCTGCTCCATACAGCCAACAACACTCACATTATTCCTCCAACCCACCTCCTCACCAATTTTCTCAAGGTTACCAATCGCAATCTCAGCCGCCATACCAGCACTCTAGCCCCCAGCAGGGGGATTCTTCTGAGATTGTGCCGGTTAATCCGGCCCTGGCCTGTCTTGAACAATTAATGATGAACATGGCTAAGATGACCTAGAGGATCGACGACCTGACGGCTGCCAAGACCGTCATACCAGCCCAGGTCGAAGCCAATCCGAATAACTTCCTACGCAAGGAGCAGGTAGCCGGCAGTGTCCAACCCGAATCAAGTGAATTAAATTATTATTTTTATCTAATGTTGTTACTCTCAGGAGCGGTAGGACACTCCAGCCAACAGCGACGGCGAAGGGAAAGCATCTTGCATCTGATGGGGAATCGTCAATCCAACCAACACCAGGGCCAAGCAGCATTTTTGGAGCAGCACCATCATTCAGAAAATCACAAAAAAATGAAGAAAATAGCAAAACAAAAAAGATAGCAGCAACCTCGGTGGAGATAAGCCAGCATTGGATACGTCTGCACATGCCTCAGAGCCAGTTCCTGACGGGAGAAGCATTGCACCTGCAGCGATTCCAACGCCAGCACCTGAAGCCGAGCCCGTCATTTTTGGTCCACAAATTATAGATGATTCTATTCCTTTTTGCCATCTACCTGTAAAAAACAATATGGACAATATTTTGAATGACATTGGTGAAGAGTTTGTAAATATTCCTTTTCCAGAAGCAATGAAAAAGGAAAAAAAAATGAAAATTTTGAAAAATGCTTTGTCTGATCCTGCTATCATAGAAATTATCCACAATTTAGTGTTGAACATGGCATTGATGAAGGCTCTTGAGTACATGCCAACTGTAAAGAAAGGATTGAAAGAAACATGTACAACTAAGCGCAGGCCTCACCATCACAACTCCAGGAACAAAGGTTGCAAACCCGAAAAGCATATCCTTACAATGGCCACAGTTAATGCAATCAGCAACCTCCCAGATAAAAAGCCAGATATGGGAGCACCTCTGGTGCGTTGTCAGATGTTCAATCAGGAGTTTGTTCGAACACTTCTCGACAGTGGGTCTTCTGTCTACTTGATGCCAGCTTCACTACTCATAGAGTTCAGGCTAGGACCGCTCAAGCCTACAAAGATAATTCTGTAGTTCGCAGACAAGTCCGTTAAGCAGCCTAGGGGCCTGTTGTAGGACGTGATAGTCACGGTTCAGGGAAAGCAGTTCCCGGTTGATTTTGTGGTACTAGATATGGACGTCCCCACTCCATTGCTCCTTACCCCAATCATACTTGGAAGATGATGAATACTCATTCATCACTCTTTATTCTTATATTTTAGCTACAAAAACCTGTGCAAATGCATGTAGTTATGTGTAAATATAAATAATTACCAAAAGCATGCATTGTGTAAAAACTAATAATTAGCATGTTTTTATGCAAAATAAAAGAATAAAGATTAAAAAGAAAAAGAGGGAGATATTTAGAATAAATATTGAGCAACCTAACCCAAGGGAAGGCTCAGCATGGGCCTGACTGCATAAAAGCCAAAATAGAGGGAGATAGGAGCTCATGTGTGTAAATATATCTGTAAATAAAATAAATATATTTTCCCCTAAAAATAGAATAAAAGTTTTTTGTAAATATTTGTATATATTTGTAAATATAAAAATCAAAACAATAATAGAAAAATTAAAAAGAAAATAAAAAGAGTCACTATTGTATATTCATCATGTATATACAACCACCTTTATAATTATTTCACCTTATAAATAAATAAAATTAATTTCTAAAAAATTTTGTAAAAATTCTATTCTTTATGGTGTAAATAAATAAAATAAAAACAAAAAAAACAAAAATCAATTAAAAAGAACAAAATTAAAAACCAAAAAGAATAGTGTAAAAGTACCTTGTATATAGATGCATATATCTATTTATTTAACCCTTGTATATAAATAATAAAAATAAAATAAAAATACCCTTTTATTCCTAATTTTATACTATAAATAAAATATAAAATGGGAATAAAAATGTATAAAAATAACAAATTAAAATTAAAAATTAAAAAGGCATATTGTGTAAATACCTGTATATAGCATAAAGTGTACATACCCTATTTTTATTTTGAAAAATTAATTAAAAATCACAAAAAATAGAAAAAATTAAAACAAAAATATTTCACGTTTTATGTTTTTAATAATTCGGCCATTTGCTATTTTTAATTCAATTTCTAAATTTTTTCCATGTTGCCAATCCCCATTGGTCCACGGGGGATGTTGACCGCCCGGTGAACTCCCCCCTGTGGACCACTTCCCACGGATCCGTTTCGCAGACCCATCTTCTCCCATTTATCCCCTCCAGATCCGACCACCATTCCACCAAACCCAGGGTCCTAATCACTCTCCTATAATCCGAGAACCTCGCCCGATCTTCAGCTTAGGGATCCGTGCTCCACAGAGCCGGACCCATCCCTTTCTTCCTGGACCTTCCACCGCATGAAAACCGAGCTTCGCCACCCATTTCCTCATCTTTTGGCTCCTCACCTTTCATTCCCGTGACCTCCATTACCTTCCCTGAGGTGACAGCTCTCCGTCGGTGGTGTCGAAGAGAGGTGAAGGTGACCGGACCTCAGATCCGGCGAGCTTGCGCTGCCGTGCTCCGCCTGAAGTAGGAGCTTGAGCCTCGGGCCACGAGGACCCGCGAGGCAACGACCCAGAGCTCCAGCAGCTCGAGCCCAGTCGATTCCTCCACCCAGGTAGCCCTAGTTTCCTTTCCTGTTCTTTTATTTCTAGTTTCGCCCAAATTTCACCGTCGTTGTTCCCCATCGATTCCGGCCACATCCGCCTTCACCTCGATCATTGGACTGCACCATCACGTTCGCCTATCCTTCGTGCACGTTCTCTGCCCTCCCATTAACCCAGCTCGTATAGGAGCTTGGGTTTCGAGCTCCACCGTCCAAGGCTTGCCGGAGCTCGACCGCCCCGCCGCACCTATCACCCTCATCCACTTTCACAGGGTCGAGGCAATTTGCCCTCGACCCGCGAGTCTGCTGGTGCATTTTGCAGGGACATCTGAGCCCATCTAAGGGCTTGGACCATCTGGTCCAGCAGCTTCGCCTCCACCGGACTCTCCAGAGCTCCTCGGAGATCCATTGAGTCATCGGAGGCCGCCATTCGACGCGGGAGCCCACAGAGCTTCTTCTCCGATCATCAGAGTCCCGCGAGGAGGCCGGGAGTGCGCGCAGCGGGCCGGCGAAGGTTTCCGGCCATCAGTTCTTCCTCGACCTCCAGCTACCGTCCGATGCACTTCCAGCTCCAGTTTGCATCCCACCCGTTCATCTGAGGAGCCACCAGCAGCGTCAGATCTTTGGAGGAGCAATCCGGACCGTTCGTTCGCCGAGGTTTAGCCAAAGATCCTCACGTCCGTCCGATCTTCCACGTGGCGATGCCTTGGTCGTTCGATCAACACCGAAGACTCAGCGTTGGGCGCCACCCCTTTCCAGCCGTCGATCAGCACACGTGGCGCCCATATGACGACCTACTTAATAAAGGGTAAATATTCCCTTAGGCCCTTAGCTTTAGCGTAGTTTGCTTTTAGTCCTGTAAATATTTTTAGGATTTTATTTGCGTTAGGTAAATTGCTTGTTGGACCTTGTCTTTTCTGCTATTTGCATGTATACCCCTGCCTGTAGTGTGTCACGTGCATCGACACGTGTTCTGTTGGGTTATTTTCATACTTAGCCTTGTAGTTCTGGATTGTTCATGAATGAATGAAAACTTTTAGATAATTACATTTATACCCCTGTGTGTGATTCATTTGTGCATGTGCGTATATTTTGGGTATTTTACACTAAGGCCCTCAGACTTTTAATACCTACTATAAAATAGTCCCAGGACCTTAGTTTATTTGCAATTAGGTCCCTGTGTTCCCCAGACACGCGCCTCGCACGTGAATTCTTGGGATTTTTGCACCGGACCCCCTGGAACTTCTTGTATTTACGTACAGGTCCCTGTGCATTGTACCTAGGTTTTGATTTTGAATAAAATATCAAACTCACTCCAAATTCAATGAAAATTGGAAACAGGGCTCCTGTCATGTTGTAAAATATTCTAGAATTTTTGGAGACATTTTTGATTTTATTTGCGATTTTTAAAAATTCAAAAACAGCCTTTTTCTTAACTGTCTGATTTGAAAATTCACAAAAAAATATTGAAACTCATCTAAAATTTATAAAAAAATTAATTACAGTGTCTTTTGCCTTGTTTGATTTTCTGACCATTTTTGGCCATTTTCCATTACATAAAACCCATAAAAATTATAAAACACTAAAAACCTCATAAAAATTCTAATAATTAATTTACAAATCCAAAAAAATAATTGTGGTGCCTTAATTTTCCTTAGACTTTCTAGTTTATAGGAAAATTACCTTCAGGAGCTAAATAGGCCATTTTGCATTTTAAATTGGCCTTTTACTCCTGACTGGACAATACCTTCATTTCCCTGCCTTGTTTGATTTTTAGAAAATTAAATAAAAATCAGAAAATTACCAAAAATTACACAAAATAGTAAAAAACATTAAATCCATAAAAACTTTTTTATTCAATTTTTGAGTGATTTTTGATGTACTAAATAATTATTTGTATTGGTTTGTTTCTTTGTTTTCTTTATTTCTTTTATTAATTAAAAATCAAAAAAATTATAAAAATTAAAAATACACCAAAAACATTTGTCTTTTATTTTTTATTTCTTTTTTAGACTACTTCGTAGGCCGCGAGGCCATCACGTGCTTGTGTTGGACCCTGGTCGCTATACCAGGTTAATCTAATAGCGAGACCGCTAGTTGTGTTTGATTGGTTTTTGTCTTATTTGGTGGTCTATTTTTCTTGATCGACCAAGCTTGGTGACTTGGGTCGCAACGACCCTTAACGACCTTTTTACCCGAGTTGCCAGGCGCGTCATCAGAATGGCGTCGTTGTCGGGGAGAACGGCTTAGTAGTTTTTCTTTTTATTTTTCATTTTATTTTCATTTTCTTTTTCGTGGCTTTCCGCGGCTTTTTATTTTTCATTTGTTTTTGTTTTATTTTCTTTTTTTATTTTCTTTTATTTTTGTTCTTGTTTGATTTTGATTGTTTATTTTATTTGTCATTTTTGCACATATACCCTTGTTTATATTTTCTGTTCTTTATTTGATTATCATTCTTGGTTTGACCCTTTGTCTCTTTCTTGCGAGGGCCCGAGGACCGAGGCGGTAGCTTTCGAGAAGCTGGCGCAACCGCGGGACTTGGAGGCGGCTCCCTTCTGCACGGAGCCGCAGGAGAGCGTGGGAGAGAGACTGAGTGAGAGAGGACTAGAGTAGAGTAGTTAGACTTTATTTCAGTTTGATTAATTGTAATAATATAGGGAGAGACTGCAGACTGTGCACTTGGACTTGTTTAGCGGGTCTGTTTCGCCGAGCACCGGTGTGCTCGGGGGACCCAAAGGATTTTTGCAGCTTTTCGCAGTTTCGTTTTTCTTCGCTGCCTTTTACGGTTTTACGCGGTTTTTCTCGAGCCCTTAGATTTAGGATTTTCTGCTTGACTGTGCCGTAATTAGTAGGACCCACACACTTAATTGATTGCATGTTCCTATAGAGCGTTAATTGGACCTACTAATAAATCATTAATAAAAATAACTGACTCACTCCCTTCGAGCCTACGTGCTGTAGCCTGCCCTGCCAAGCGCTGCTCCTGAACCCGATGTGTCGGGAGGAGGAAGGGTAGACCGAGACCAGACCCTTTGGCTTGAAGGATCGGTGACCAGTTAGACGGTTCTTCGAGTAGAAATTGCCTGCTTAAGACTCGGTTTTCACCGCTGCACCATATAGGTAGTTTCTTTCTTGTCTTTCAATTCTGCGCGGATCACTTTGCATGTATAGTGCTGGAGACAGGTACGCATTTCTATCTTTGCATGCATCATTGATTTCATCGCGCATCAGCTTTTTCGTCTTCTCCCCCTATTTTTGACTTAATAATCAGGAGAACCGAAAAATTCGTTAGGCCTTATGTTTTTATTGAAAAAATATTAAAAAGAAAAACCATAAAATTGGCACTGCTTAAGCTATTCACCCTAAAAGACACCTGATCTAAAAATTTATCTTGGGGAGAGCAACCCCCTCATTGGTTGGTTTGATTGTGAGAGAGAGTGACCCGTACACTAGGTAGAGCCCTCCAGTGCTATTCCCGACTGATTACCAACTCTTTCATGCGGGCTACTCGGTCGGAGTAGTATCGGGTATCCCAACAGGTTACGTAATCGCTCTGATAGATTGATTGTTCACCAAAATAAAATCGACAAGATAATTTGACCGAGCCTTTACGGTCTTCAGCTCGCATTGCGTTGGTGAATTGAGGGTTTGTTTTCTGATCATAGTTTCTCCAGATTCCATCCGCCTTACTCGCTACATCACGATGATGGGTAGACGATCTCTTAGGCAACCTCTGGCTGCACCGCTTTTGGGCGCGTCTACCCATTCATCTAGGTTGGCTCGCGAGAGCTGAGACCAGCTCTCCGAGCCCGAGTACGATTCCGCCCTGTTCCCCCTCGACCCCCTTTCTTTCAGTTCCGAGAGACCAGTGCCAGAGGAGAGATAAGCAGATTGATCGGCACCTGAGTTCAGATCATTTGATTTTGCAGACACCATGGCCGGTAGTTCAGAGGATCGCTCCAGAGGTCCACAGCCTGAGTACTTTGTGTTGGACCAGGGTGCGATCAACTCCACCCTGATCGCCTCCCTCGAGACGATACAACAGCAGTTGAGGGATCAGGGAGCGTTTATGCTAGACATGAGGAGAGAGATGGAGCAGATGAGAGCAGAGCGTGAGCAAAGGTGAGAGAGGCCGAGGATCCCTGATGATGCAGTCGCAACAGCCGCAGCAGCCGCCGCCGCAGCGGCAGCCGCCACGGCAGGAGCAGGAGAGCCACTGAGACCGATGCGGGAGTTGCACAACCCCGGATCGACACTAATGCATCACTGGGTAGTGCTACCAACGATCGTGGGGGACTTCAAGTTCCCCCCCAACACCTTGCAGTTACTCCCCCGCTTCCACGGGCTCACCACCGAGGAGCCCCATCTCCACCTCCAGGAGTTCCTTATGATTTGCAGCACTGTCCACGATCGTCAGGTGGACCAGGATACCATCAGGATGATTGCCTTACCCTTCTCTTTGGCAGACAGAGCAGCCACCTGGCTGAAGCATTTGGGGAAGTTTGTTTACACTTGGGAGCAGCTCTGCACCGAGTACTTGCATAAGTACTATCCACTCGGGTGGACCAATGCAGCGAGAGCCCTTATCAGTAACTTCTCCATGCTCCCCAATGAGCAGTTCCATGAGGCATGGGAGAGGTTCCGAGAGCAGACTGATCGATGCCCGCACCGCGACATTTCCATGCCCAACCTCGTGCAGAGCTTTTTCAGCGGGCTGACATCAGAGCTCCAGTGCTTGGTGAACGCTTCTTATGGCGGGTCTTACTTCGCCAAGGATCACGACCATGTCTGGGCCATCTACGAGGAGATGGCCGAGAACTACATGGTGATGTCCCAGACCCGGTTGTACACTCAGGGCAGACCCCAGCAGCCAGGACCCGTGCAGTACCAGAGGATAGCACGGGTCGACGCCGGTCCTTCTAGTTCGTCCGCAGTAGCAGCAGCACAGGCAGAGTCTTCAGCTGCAGACATGGGTATCATTAGTGAGAAGTTGGATCGGATGGAGCTGATTGAGAAGAAGCAGTGCCAGGGCATCACTCAGATGGAGCAGATGGCACAGACTCTGAGCGACATGAAGACCCAGCTCATGTGTATCCAGGAGGCACAAATGGCTTCCCAGCCCCGTCTTCAGTCGCGAGGCGATCACGGCAGCAGCAGCAGCTCGTCCCAGTGCTCCAGCTCACACCAGCAGCCTAGACAGGTTCACCTTGTACAGGCGGAGCCGTACCAGCAGCCGGAGCCCACCTACCAGTCACCACCGTCTCCAGACTTGCAGATGGTGGTATACCAGCCTGATCAGCCTCTGGCAGTAGTCCTGCCAGCCCAGTACGATGCAGAGCCGTTGATAGATGTCAACGGGATTTGGTATGACCCCCCTCAGCCCGGTATCCGACGAGACCATCTCGGATTCCGGTGGGGGACCGGAGGTACCCAGCCCCAGCAGCAGCTGTCAGGTCAGGGAGGCCAGTATGGCCATCAGAGAGAGCACCAGCCGCAGCAACAGCCCCCAGTCTACCCTTCACAGCAGCAGCAGCAGTCGTCCTATGGTCCTCGACCCTATCAGCAGGGACAGTCTTGGAGGCGTGAGCAGCCTCACCAGCAGCAACATCCACCACACCCATACCCCTCTCAGCAGCAGCAGCACCAGTTCCAGCAGCCTCATTACCAGAGAGGCTACCCGTCGGGCTCTCATGGCCCACCTTCCGAGAGCCCCGCCTTGGACGATATAGCCCGCCTCCTCACGGATCAGCAGGCTACCTTCAGACGGGAGATGGACGAGTTCCGCTTGGAGATGCGGGACATTGTGAGAGGGAAGGCCGCCATCCCTGCCCAGATCGAGCCGAACCCCAATAGCCTGAAGCGGAAATCTGAGCAGGTAGCTTACACTGATTATACCACTCCTAGTGATCCATTTGATGATATGTCTGCAGACCTTTTTTATGCTGATTTTGTCACACTTAGGAGCGGTAGGACACCAGCAGGCGACGCCTCGTCTGAGCGACGCCATGAGGATACACTTAGAGCGCTAGATAAGGAGGAGGAGAGCGGTACTGAGGCCGCTCAAGATGATGACGGTGGTACTGATGCCACCAAGGATGCTGACTCCACAGGCGGTGCTGAGGCCGCCAATTCACCAGTTGGAGGAGGTGGTATTGACGCCACTCCTGATGCCGAGACAAAGCGCGGTACTGAGGCCACAAGTTTTCTAGTTCTAGTTGATCTAGCCGGTGGTGGTGCTGAGGCCACCCGTGTTCATGTAGAGAGATCTGTTGTTTTTCCTTCCCCTGATGTATCTCGGAACCATGTTGTGAATAAAGGAAAAGGTTTGGTTTTTTCTGGTCCCACTATGGTGCGTGATGTATGTGCGGATCCGGCCGTCGAGCCGTCTAGACCTTTTCCTAGTCCTTCATCTGAGAAGGACCCAGTGATCCCCTTCCCTAGAGCCCTTCAGATGGGGAAGGGGAAGAAAAAAGAAGACCAAAAAAGAGAGTGCAGGAAGAGTTCAGCCAACAGATGATACCTCGTTTCCATATCCAGCTGACTCTTCAGGAGGCTTTGCAGCACATTCCCCTTCTTCAGCGTTCGTTGAGTGACAGGATCACAGTCAGGAGGAAGAGGAGGAACCACCATTCAGAGATCCATGTGCTGACGAAAGCTACGTGTTTCGCGATCTAGAACCGTCTGCCGGCCAAGAGGCCAGATTCAGGAGCCCCTTATGTCAGATGTCACATTAGAGAGCAGAGGTTCGACCGTACTTTATTGGATAGCGGATCATTTATCAACCTCCTTCCGGCAGCCCTTCTCGACCGTTTCGAGTTGGGCACTCCTAGACAGAGCAGGACAGTCCTTCAGTTTGCTGATCGATCTGTCAAGAGGCCGAAGGAGTTGTTGCGAGACGTTGTCGTCACTATTCAGGGCATGCAATTCCCCGTGGACTTCGTAGTGTTGGACATGGAGATCCCTGATTCAGTGACCGATACCCCGTCATTCTCAGTCGTCCGTTCTTGGCCACAACCAAGGCGGTGACCGACCATGAAGGTATACTTTCGCATCGAGGGCGAAAGTGTAAAAATAGAGACGGTCGAGGACAGCAGAGCCAGAGAGAGATCATGCTCAGAGACCACCTCAGATACAGAGCAGCTGATAGAGGTCGGGCTAGACATCCACCAGGACTGTGACTTTGTGATCACAGACGACGAGGCAGTTTGGGCAGACCCAGCAGGACAGGCCATCCTCTCATTTTCAGACCCCGCTGATGCAGAGAGGATAACAAAGGAGAGCTTGGAGAGCACATTCCTGGTTCAGGATACCTTAGAGGCAGCAGAGCAGGTTCTTGACCGCGACACGGATTTTTGTGATGTTGGTGGTACTGATGCCACCTTGTTTGATGCAGATCCCTCAGATTCAGAGTCTGGGTGGGATGATTGTGAGGATTACATGCCAGATCTGAGTTCCACAGAGCCTACAACTGAGGAGGAGGTAGATGCCGAGTAGAGCAGAGACATTCAGTTAGAGCAGCCTTCTCCAATTTCTGAGATTGAGAGAGAGTTTCAGTTCTCCCATGCAGATTTGGCAGCATTTACAGAGACATTTCAAAGGCCAGATCCACCAGCACCCAGCTGTCCAGCCGCTCCCTACTTCGCTGAAGTATCAATTCCTTGCGGGTGAGCCTGAGATGTACCCAGTCATCATCTCCTCCGATCTGACTGGAGAGCTAGAATCCCGTTTGATGGGGGTTCTTGAAAAGAACCGCAAAGCAATCGGATGGAGCGTAGCAGATCTCCAGGGGATTAGTCCGGCCCTGTACTCCTATCATATCTATCTCGAGGATGAGGCGAAGCCGTCGCGTGAGTTCCAGCGGCGGATGAACCCCAATCTGAGAGAGGTTGTCATGAAGGAAATCTCGAAATGGTGGAGCGCCGATTTTATATATCCCATCTCCGACTCCAAGTGGGTCAGCCCTTTACATGTGGTGCCCAAGAAGACGGGCATTACTACAGTGATTAGCGAGTCTGGAGAGGAGATTGCTACATGAGTACCCACTTCTTGGCGGGTCTGTGTTGACTACAGGAGACTCAATCAGGCCACCAAGAAGGATCATTTCCCCTTGACCTTTATTGATCAGATCATTGAGAGACTGGCAGGGAAGAGCCATTATTGTTTTCTGGATGGGTACTCGGGCTTCAACCAGGTGGACATCGCTCCAGAGGACCAGGAGAAGACCACCTTTACTTGTCCCTTCGGCACATATGCCTTCCGATGCATGCCATTTGGGCTATGCAATGCCCCTGTGACTTTCCAGAGATGCATGCTGTCGATCTTTTCGGACATGGTAGGGGAGTGTTTGGAGGTCTTCATGGATGATTTCTCGGTTTACGGCTACGGATTCGACTCCTATCTTGACTGCCTAGACCGAGTACTCCAGCGATGTATAGAGGTTCACTTGGTGCTATCTTGGGAGAAGAGTCACTTCATGGTGACTCAAGGGACGGTGCTTGGCCATATCATCTCCAATAGGGGCATGGAGGTTGATCCGGCCAAGGTAGACGTCATTAGAAAACTCTCACCGCCGTCCAATTTTAGGCAGTTACGATCATTCATGGGGCACGTCGGTTTCTACCGACGATTCATTCTTGATTTTAGAAGGATCGCCCGACCGTTGACTGACCTATTGATGAAAGACACCGAGTTCCTTGTCGATGACAAGTTTCTTTCGTCCTTTGAGACTCTCAAGCAGTGTGTCATAGAGGCTCCTGTTCTCCAGCCGCCCGATTGGTCTCTCCCATTCGAGATCATGACGGATGCCTCCGATTTTGCCGTGGGGGCCGTGCTGGACATAGGAGGGCTGGAGTCCCCTTTGCTATCCACTACGCTAGCCGCACATTGGATTCCGCCCAGCGGAATTATACAGTCACAGAGAAGGAGATGCTAGCCGTAGTGTTCGCCCTAGATAAGTTCTGATCTTACATCATTGGATCTAGAGTGACCTTGTACACTGATCACACCGCCATCCGATACCTCATGGCAAAGAAGGATGCCAAGGCCAGACTGACTAGATGGATCCTTCTACTCCAGGAGTTCGACATTGAGATCAAGGATAAGCTTGGAGTCAAGAATGTGGTGGCGGATCATCTCTCCCATCTAGGATAAGATTTAGAGCAGATTGATCCCATTTGTGAGACCTTTCCAGATGAGGTGATCCTTGCTATCGCCTCTCTCCCGTGGTATGCTGACATTGTGAACATTCTTGTTGCTAAGAAAGTTCCACAAGGTTGGCCCAGGCAGAGGCTTGAGACCTTCCTCGCGAAGGTCTAGTCCTACCACTGGGAGGATCCCATCCTTTACCATGAAAGAGGGGATACCGTCTGGCATCGGTGCATTCCTCAGGAGGAACACCATAGCGTCCTCACTTACTGCCACAAGCTTGAGGCAGGAGGACATCATTCTGGGAGGAGAACGGCACAGAAAGTGCTCCAATCCGGCTTGTGGTGGCCTACCCTCTTCAAGGACTCTGATGAGTTCGTGAAGAGGTGTACTGACTGTCAGAGGATGGGTACTTGTGGACAGCGTGATATGATGCCGATGCAGCCCATTCACTTCTGTGAGGTTTTTGACGCATGGGGCATCGATTTCATCGGTCCATTCCCTAATAGTCAGGGATTTGAGTACATTCTGTTGGCCGTAGACTATGTTAGTCATTGGATTGAGGCTATCTCCCCCCGAGCCGCTGATGCGAGGATAGTTTGCAGATTTTTGAGGAAGCACATCATCACGCGGTTTGGGGTACCTCGAGTATTGATTTCAGATGTGGGTTTCATTTCATCAACGACCAGGTGAAGGCCCTTGCTAGCGAGTTCAGCATAGACCATCGTGTTGCTACACCTTACCATCCACAGACGAATGGTCTAGCCGAGGTGTCGAACAAGGAGATCAAGACTATATTGCTGAAAGTCGTCCGCCCTGACCGAAAGGATTGGTTACAGCTTTTGGACTCAGTCTTGTGGGCATATAGGACGTCTTTCAAGACACCATTGGGCACATCTCCCATTCGCCTCGTATATGGCAAGCCGTGCCATTTACCTGTTGAGCTGAGGCACAGGTCACTTTGCGCAGTCACTGAGATACTTATGGATCCAGATGGTGTGGGAGACCAGAGGAGGGCAGAGTTAGCAGCCTTGGAGGAGCTTAGAGATACCGCCTTCTCAAACAGCCTACATTACAAGGAGAGAGTGAAGGTATGGCATGATTCTCACATCAGCCACAAGCATTTTGAGCCTGGACAGAGAGTATGGATGTTTGATGCGAGGCTTCGCCTATTTCCAGGGAAGCTACAGAGCAAATGGAAGGGACCCTACTTGGTGAGAAAGGTACACGACAACGGTAGCATTGATATATCCGAGTTGTCTTCTAAGAGTACCTTTCGAGTGAATGGCCAGCGGCTCAAGCCATTTCTAGATCATGAGCCGTGGGTCGTTGATGTTGCCCCTATTCATTTTGCGTGAGATGTGGTCTTTGACTCACATCTAATGCATCTCACGCCTAACTTTCACTGTTCTTTCGACCTGTATAGATCCAGATGTCCATATCATCACATTCTTTAGTCCCACATCCCTTTCTTCATCTTTTGATTATGCTATACTTAGGGTGCACTTTATCCTAAGTATAGGGGGGATGTAGGACCTTTGACTTTTTCTTTTGATTCTTTCTACCCATGTTTTTGCTGCCTATACTTAGGGATATTTTACCCTAAGTATAGGGGGGGTAGACCCTGTACATTCTCCCCTCGGGTTTCCCTTTTGTGTACAGCCTGCTATACTTAGGATTACTTGATCATAAGTATAGGGGGAAAACCCCGAGACTCTCTTGACTATCTATTTCATTCATTCGTCTTTGTATATAGCCTTCCTTTTCACTTCCCTATACCTAGCACGAGTTATGTCTTCTTCCTCGCTCTTGACTCTGAGGACATCGTTCGAGCTAAGTATAGGGGGGTGTGTATATATTTCATATATACTTTAGACATAACTCGTACTTTGTGTGAGTGTGTTAATAAATAAAATGGCTAAAAAACCTAAAAAAATCACAAAAATTAAAAAATTTTCATGTACATAAACATTCTTTTATTGCACATACATAGCTAGTGTACAAATTATTTATGTAAAAATGTTTTCAAAAAACTTTTTGTGTAAAGCTTGTGTAAATATTTTCTTATCAAAATTATGTATATAGTACAAAATTTTTCTAAAATGTTTTGAAAATCAAAAGTTTGCAAAAATCTTGTGTAAATGTGTGTAAATACTTTTGCAAAACTTGCACTTCATGCATTCATCCATTCATGATTTTCAAAACATTTTTCAAAAATTTTGCATGTTTGTAAAATTTGTGTAAATAGCATCTTTATATATATTTATATAGTTTTTCTGGATTATAGTTGACATTTAAACTAGCCTGGAATTAAATTGGGTAATGGAGCTTGATTAAGATCTTAATCCACCTAATTTATAAGAGGAACCTTATAGGGCTTAGGATTAAGGCTTTTCATGTCCATGGTGACTTAATTCTTTGAGTCCACTAGGCTATGATCACATGTCATCTCAATGAGCCTAAGTAGAGCACTTAACAACAACACATGACTCATATAGACAATGGCTTTACTTGGACCCCAGCACTTTGCACCGAGCTCTCTACGGATGAGGTGGTGAGGAGGCAGTCTTCCTTGACTTGGGGTAGCATATGAGGGTAGTACTTCTAGGCGGAACCTCTCTTCTTCTTTTAGTGAAGGAAGTGCATCTCAACTTGGTCTGGTTGCCATGAGGTCTAACGACGGGAGTTGTGGGTTGCAATAAAGCTTCAAAAGAGGGATAGTCTACTAGCTCAAGAGGAAAAACTCCTTGTATATATGCTGCACATGTATATGTTGTACAGATGCACTTGAAAAAAAATACAAAAAGAAAATAACTCCAAAAAAGTGGTGGGTCTGAGAGAAAATGATAATCCCACCGGAGTATGTATATAGAGTGCAATAAGCAAAGCTTGAGATTCATGATCCACCTTATGTAGCTTGCAGCAGGGAGACTTGGCTACACTGGTCAAGCTCCCAAGGATACATGGCTACACTGGCCATGATCCATTCTCTTCTTCCCCCTCTTCTTAAGTCGGTTGAACTTGAACTTAGAAGGGAATACCCCGCTCCTCGAGGAAAGAGTGGCCAGATTGGGGTCATAGAGTTACCTTGTTGAGGAGGGTTGTCAAGTTGCCATTTCTGAGGTGGAGAGCTCAGACCTTACACTCACAGGACAAGGAAAGATTCATGGTCTTCAGGGTTTGTGTTTAATGACTTGTTCTGACCTGTATTATTGAGGAGTCTTGATTAGAGATTAGTAAAACTTAGAGGCTGTTGAGTTTTAAGCTTAAGTCCAAATAAGGTTCCGACACATTAATAATCCAAAGATCTGATTGAGCTCCATAATTCAATTTAATGAAGGCAAGTTTAATATTCAACCTTGATCCATGTGCATTCTCCTCTTTTTCTTTTTCTTTCTCTTTTTCACTTCTATTTCAATAAGTGTTTGCTAAGGGACTAGCAAAGTTAAGTATAGGGGGGTGATGAATACTCATTCATCACTCTTTATTCTTATATTTTAGCTACAAAAACCTTTGCAAATGCATGTAGTTATGTGTAAATACAAATAATTACCAAAAGCATGCATTGTGTAAAAACTAATAATTAGCATGTTTTTTGCAAAATAAAAGAATAAAGATTAAAAAGAAAAAGAGGGAAATATTTAGAATAAATATTAAGCAACCTAACCCAAGGGAGGGCTCAGCATGGGCCTGACCGCATAAAAGCCAAAGTAGAGGGAGATAGGAGCTCAAGTGTGTAAATATATATGTAAATAAAATAAATATATTTTCCTCTAAAACTAGAATAAAAGTTGTTTGTAAATATTTGTATATATTTGTAAATACAAAAATCAAAACAAAAATAGGAAAATTAAAAAGAAAATAAAAAGAGTCACTCTTGTATATTCATCATGTATATACAACCACCTTTATATTTATTTCAACTTATAAATAAATAAAATTAATTTCTATAAAAATTTGTAAAAATTCTATCCTTTATGGTGTAAATAAATAAAATAAAAACAACAAAAACATAAATCAATTAAAAAGAACAAAATTAAAAATCAAAAAGAATAGTGTAAAAGTACCTTGTATATAGATGCATATATCTATTTTATTCACCCTTGTATATAAATAATAAAAATAAAATAAAAATACACTTTTATTCCTAATTTTATACTATAAATAAATAAATTATAAAATGGGAATAAAATGTATAAAAATAACAAATTAAAAATCAAAAATTAAAAAGGCATATTGTGTAAATACCTATATATATCATAAAGTGTACATATCCTATTTTTATTTTTAAAAATTAATTAAAAATCACCAAAAATTAGAAAAAATTAAAACAAAAATAATTCATGTTTTAAGTTTTTAATAATTCGGCCATTTGCTATTTTTAATTCAATTTCTAAATATTTTACACGTGGCCAGTCCCCATTGGTCCACGGGGGATGTTGACCGCCCGGTCAACTCCCCCCTGTGGACCACTTCCCACGGATCCGTTTCGCGGACCCATCTTCTCCCATTTATCCCCTCCAGATCCGACCACCATTCCGCCAAACCCAGGGTCCTAATCACTCTCCTATAATCCAGGAACCTCGCCCGATCTTCAGCTTAGGGATCCGTGCTCCATAGAGCCGGACCCATCCCTTTCTTCCCGGACCGTCCACCGCATAAAAACCGAGCTCCGCCACCCATTTCCTCATCTTTTGGCTCCCCACCTTTCATTCACGTGACCTCCACTGCCTTCCCTGAGGTGACTGCTCTCCGTCGGTGGTGTCGAAGAGAGGTGAAGGTGACCGGACCTCAGATCCAGCGAGCTTGCACCGCCGTGCTCCGCCTGAAGCAGGAGCTTGAGCCTCGGGCCACGACGACCTGTGAGGCAACGACCCAGAGCTCCAACAGCTTGAGCCCAGTCGATTCCTCCACCCAGGTAGCCCTAGTTTCCTTTCCCGTTCTTTAATTTCTAGTTTCGCCCAAATCTCGCCGTCGCTGTTCCCCGTCGATTCCGGCCACATCCGCCTTCACCTCGATCATCGCGTTCTTCTATCCTTCGCGCATGTTCTCCGCCCTCCCATTCAACCCTGCTCGCACAGGAGCTGGGGTTTCGAGCTCCACCGTCCACACCTCGCCGGAGCTCGACCGCCCCGCCGCACCTATCACCCTCACCCACGTTCACAGGGTCGAGGCAATTTGCCCTCGACCCGCGAGTCTGCTGGTGCATTTTGTAGGGACATCCGAGCCCATCTGAGGGCTTGGACCATCTGGTCCAGCAGCTTCGCCTCCGCCGGACTCTCCAGAGCTCCTCGGAGCTCCATTGAGTCATCAGAGGCCGCCATTCGACGCGGGAGCCCACAGAGCTTCTTCTCCGGTCATCAGAGTCCCGCGAGGAGGCCGGGAGTGCGCGCAGCGGGCCGACGAAGGTCGCCGGCCATCAGTTCTTCCTCGACCTCCAACTACCGTCCGATGCACCTCCAGCTCCAGTTTGCATCCCAGCCGTTCATCTGAGGAGCCACCAGCAGCGCCAGATCTTTGGAGGAGCGATCCGGACCGTTCGTTCGCTGAGGTTTAGCCACAGAGCCTCACATCTGTTCGATCTTCCACGTGGCGACGCCTTGGCCGTTCGATCAGCACCGAAGACTTAGTGTTGGGCGCCACCCCTTTCCAGCCGTCGATCAGCACACGTGGCGCCCATCTGACAACCTACTTAATAAAGGGTAAATATTCCCTTAGGCCCTTAGCTTTAGCGTAGTTTGCTTTCAGTCCTGTAAATATTTTTAGGATTTTATTTGCGTTAGGTAAATTGCATGTTGGACCTTGTCTTTTCTGCTATTTGCGTGTATACCCCTGC
This sequence comes from Ottelia alismoides, assembly GCA_037367405.1. NCBI lineage: Eukaryota > Viridiplantae > Streptophyta > Magnoliopsida > Alismatales > Hydrocharitaceae > Ottelia > Ottelia alismoides. Next base: position 641,140 of record JAZKJV010011092.1, read on the forward strand.
CTGTAGTGTGTCACGTGCATCGACACATGTTCTATTGGGTTATTTGCATACTTAGCCTTGTAGTTCTAGATTGTTCATGAATGAATGAAAACTTTTAGATAATTGCATTTATACCCTTGTGCGTGATTCATTTGTGCATGTGCGTATATTTTGGGTATTTTACACTACGGCCCTCGGACTTTTAATACATGTTATTAAATAGTCCCAGGACCTTAGTGTATTTGCAATTAGGTCCCTGTGTGCCCCAGACACGCGCCTCGTGCGTGACTTCTTGGGATTTTTGCACCGTACTCCCTGGAACTTCTTGTATTTACGTACAGGGCCCTGTGCACTGTACCTAGGTTTTGATTTTGAATAAAATATCAAACTCACTCCAAATTCAATGAAAATTGGACACACGGCTCCTGTCATGTTCCACAGGTCCCTTTTCTTTTATTTTGACTTTTAAAAATACCAAAACATTTAGAAAAATTCCCAAAAATCACAAAAACAATATAAAAATATAAAAAGATAAAAAACATTTTATTTCCTAATTTTTGACTCTTTTTCTTTATTTTTATAAATACCCTAATATTCTCTCGTCTTATATCATTTGTATATTCTATTTATAAAAACAAAAAAATTATAAAAAGAAAATATAAAATCAGAAAATTAAAAATCAAATTAAAAATTTTAAAATTAAATAAAATTAAAAAATTAAAAAAATAAATAGAAACCCACAAAAATATCCATATTGGCTAAGTAGTTCATTAGACGTAGGCTTTGGCTTTTTGTCTACACTCTACAACCTTGTTTCCTATGTTCGACCCCTACTTGCTTGCCACTGTACATTTTTTAGAAGGGTATAATAAATTTTGATCCTCACTCTTTATTGTTTAAATTAATTGTGTGGGTTAATTGTTGACGAACGGGAAGGCTTGATTAGTCACCTCAGCGACAGTGAGTCTGATTTGTTAGACCACTATTTAGCGGCTCTCGTCTTTTCGTTTTTCATAGAGTATCAGAGGACCATCCACAATTCATCATGTTTATTACGTGCAGATCCCTAACCAGGTTCTGTAGCATTCACAGCAGATTATGCCGTACTAGTAAGAAGGTCCATACATTCATGAGTAACAGGCTCAACCTCCACCAATCATTCAGGAGATTAACGATATCTGGTTCGACCAAAAGCAAAACTAGAACCGTCCGCCGGGGCAAGGATAGTTGTGTTCCCAGAAGGGTCAGAAACCCACCAGTTTCATGGAGGTAGACCGCAACAGTACAAGCATCAACATATCTAGCCACACTTTCAATTCCCACCTCAATTCGAGAACTAGAGACATGGCCATCAGTAGATGTAGTCTAAGTATTTTCGACAGGCTTACCAGTAGCAACAATTTGCATCGTATAGACAATATTCACATCCTCCTCCTCCTCATTATCAGCAGTATGGATACCAACATCTTGCTCACTACTAGTCTTAGTGACAGGTTGTCGTTGAGAATCCCGAGGCATCTTCGATTGTTTCCAGTACTCGATCAGTTAGTACTGTTGATGAAGAACATGAATGGCCTCATTAAGAGGCTTGACAACCTGACCACTACCAAGACATTAATCCCAGCACATGTCGAAGCCAATCCCAGTAACTATAGATACAAGGAGCAGGAAGTCCAAGATCCATCCACACCCGAGACAGGTTTGGCCCTTGATTTTACATGTTTATTTGACGCCATTCATCTCAGGAGTGGTACGAGATTACATATATCTTCAAAGCTATTGGGATTGGGAGATCAATCAAGGGAGAGATCTTCACCATCCGCATCATCTTGTTCACCATCAGTGTAGAGACCTAGTGTAGCATCAACCGTGCATGGAGTTTCACCATCTTCTTCATCACCACCATGACAACACTAGGTACATGTAGTTCATCGTCAGCGGAGACGGAGAACACACCATTCGTGGATTCTTCTTCTACAACAATAGCAGTAGTCTGTTTTTGATTGGGATTTTTACATGCATAAACCTATGTAAATTCGCAATAACATTCATAACCCTGCATAATCATGAATTACATAAGAAATCATAGATAGTCACTCTGTCTCATACTCATAACCCTCTATTTGTTTAATATGTTAACTCAACCATATGAGTGAGTTAATCAAACCAATCTATGATGTAACGACTAGGATTAGCCAAAATAAAAAATTGAAAGAAAAAGATGCAGGAGTTGGAGGCGGGAAGGGGGGGCTTTGAGAAGGAACGATGATGGTGGGCAGCTTCATTGCAAGTCGGTGGAGGAAGGGCTTCTAAATTCGAGCAGGTCGGTGGTTGGGTGGGGGGCTTGCCAGCGAAGGCGGGCGTGGGTGCACGCCTTCATCAGAGTTCGTGGGTGCAGGAGGCAGGGGCGGATGCTTCAAGCTTTGGCGGCTTGCTTCGAGCGGGGGAGTAGAAGGCTCCATGGGGCAAAAGGCTCGATGCGGGGTGCGGGTGGGTGGCAGGGGAGCTCCAAGGAGAAGCTAGGTAGGCTGCGGATTGCAGGGAGGGGGGCTTCGAGCAAGGGAGAGAGAGGCTCTTCGTGGGTGGGGGGCTTCGAGCAGGGGAGGAGCGAGCGATGGGTGGGGGGCTTTCGAGCAAGGGAGGAGCGAGCAAGGATAAGGGTCGATGTAGGGGCGCTTCGACCGATGAAGGGGGAGGCTCGACATGGTGTGGGGGGGGGGCTTTGTAGGGGAGGTGCATGCGAGGGGAAGGGTCGATGTAGCGAGGGGGGGTGTCGGCTTCAAGGAGAGCTGCTCGGGGGAGGGAGGGGGGCTTCAATTGGAGAGGAGGATTAGCTCTGGTCGGAGAGAGGGGGCTGTCCATGCTCGCCGGGGGAGGGAGGGGCTTCGAGGAGGAACTCGATGTGGGTGGGGAGGTGTGGGGGCTTTCGACAGTAGGGTAGCTCAAGGGGTCCTTGAAGCTCGGCACGGTGGGTGGGGAGATTCGACGTTCTATGTGAGGGAGGAGGTGCACGACAACAATTGGAGGGAGGCACACGGAGGCTAGAAGGTGAGGCGGTGAGGCAACGACGATTGGGGGATGCCTGCAGGGCTTCGAGTGTAGGTCTATGGAGGGTAGTTTCAAGTGGTAGAGGGGCATCGGCTTGTAGGAGGAGAGGCGGCGGGGGGCTGGAGGAAGGGAAAGGGGATGAGATCCACATGTAGGAGGGGGCTTGCAGGAAGGGGAGGGAAACATCATTTTGCAAATATAAAATATTTTGAAGGGCAAACTTGTTTCACAATTAACTTTTTTCTTCAAACATAACGGAGATTCGAAACGAAACTTGACATAGGATTATGTCATGTAAAGGTCAAGCATTACTTGGGGTTTCTCTTGTAATTCGCGATTATGAAGGGTTATGAATGTTATTACGAAATTACTTAGGGTTATGGGTTTATAAATCCCTTTTTCATTTTGTTTCTTTTACCCTTGTTTTGGACAACACCGTAAAGACTGATTCTGGTTGTCCTATTGTACATGAGGATTCTATTTTAAATAATCATTTGAATACCTCTTCTTATTCTGTGCCATTTCCTTTTGCATTGAATAAAACAAAGAAAAACCCTATTTGACTCTAGAGTCGTAGAGATCTTACAGAACATCTTTTTAGATATGCCACTCCTTAGGTCCGTGGAGTACATGCCTGTAGTTAAAAAGGGAATGAAAGAATCATGTACTCAAAAGCGTCAGACCAAATAGAACAATCAAAAGAAGATTGAAAAACACATCTTGAGCACGGCTAAAGTTCAACCACCAACAACCTCCCCCCCCTCACCACAATAAAAAAAATATATAAGGGAGCACATCACATCCGTTGCCATATTTTTGATCAAGAATTTGATCACACTCTTCTTGATAGCGGTTCCTCGATTTATGTCATGCCATCCTGTCTATTCACTATGTTTTGGTTAGAACCTCTTAGATCGACTAGGATGATCCTTTAGTTTGTTGATAGATCGATAAAGAGACCGAGGGGCATTTTTTAGGATGGCATTGTAACATTGAAGGAAATAAAATTCACTGTTGATTTTGTTGTCATGGATATGGACACACCTACACCGTTACTCCATACCCCAATCATACTTGGTGATTGTTCCTCCAAACAGTCGAAGTGGTTGTTGATTGTGGTACTGAAAATTGAGACGATCCCCACTCCTAGGCCTTTACCGTTACCAACACCAACAGATGAGAGAAAGACAGTTACACCAAATCTTGAAGACTGTGATTTTCTTGTCGAGTTTAGAGAGATAGATCTTTTTACTAATTTCATAGATACATAGGTGTTCCTTTCAAGAATGATGTCCTGGAAGGCACAGTCGACGTGAGTTCCCTTGTTGATTCATCTAAGTTATTTCTTGATGGACAGTTCAAGATAGTTCCTAATGATTAATCTAAGAGATTTGAGGTAAGCTTTATATTCCTTTGATACATCATTCTGAGAATATTGCTGATATACCTCCCGCTGAGAAATCTGAGCCACTTACTAATTTTTTTAGATATGCACTAATGAGAGACATCTTTTTGATATTATTGATGAGATATCTGAGCCCTTTGTTGATGAGATTATAGAACATCCTGATGAGTCGATCCACTTTTAGAAGAGATTATTCATTGCGGATCTTTCTGAGGTTTCACTTCTTAAGACGATCGTAGCCAAGGTGGATACTTCACAGAGTACAGATCATTTACCTTTTACCAATACAGTTAAAGAGGTCGTAACAGAGCCGATTCAGACCCCACCTGAGATCAAGCATTTACCATCAACATTGAAGTATGCCTTCCTTAAAGTCCCCACTCCCAAATGTTTCCGGTCATCCTCAGCTCGCAGTTGACCAATAAACAAGAATCTCGCTTGCTAGAGGTTCATGAGAGAAACCACAAGGCCATTGATGGAATATTTTAGATCTCCATGGGATTAGTCCACCTTTGTGCTCGCATCATATGTACTTGGAGGATGACTATAAACCCTCCTGTGAGTGTAAGCGTCGCCTAAATCCGAACCTAAGGGAGGTTGTCATGAGAGAGATTAGGAAATGTTGTGATGTTGGCTTTATTTATCCCATTTCAGATTCTAAGTCGGTCATTCCTTTACATGGGGTTCTGAAGAAAAATTGGATTACCATCGTCAAGATTGATTGTGGTGAGGAGATTCTGACCTGTGTACCTACTTCATGGCATGTCTATGTAGACTATCGATGCCTGAACTTAGCAATAAGGAAGGATCACTTTTCACTTCCCTTTATTAATCATATTATTGAGATGTTGGAAGGGAAAGAGTTCTTTTGTTTCTTGGATGGGTACTCGGGGTATAACCAGGTTGTTATCGCTCCAGAGGATCTGGAGAAAACTAATTTCATTTGCATGTTTGGCACCTAGGCCTTTATATGGATGCCCTTTGAATTGTTTAATGCCTCCTCTATATTACAAAGGTGTATGTTGACTGTTTTTTCCGATAGATAATGCGACTTTTGCTAGCGATTAATTCATTGAGAGATGTTTAGAAAAAAAACGGGAAGACAGAAGCCACGTTGATCAAGCAAAATTAAGGATTAAAATAGGAAAGAGAAAAAATGAATATGTAGGAATATCTCCTATTTTAATCTATTAAATTTAATTTTTAACGAGGTAAGTTCCCCTAGGTAGAACTCGAGGAGGCAGAATAACCGTATAATGGTTTTTGATGAAGGAAAGAATCTCGAAAATTTAACTCTATTCTTGATTTTACAATAAAACTCAAGATAGCACTCAAAACTACATACAAAAATCGATTCAAAAAAATATGCGATTAAAATCAACGAAAAATTACAAGAAATGTCACTAGAGTAGTTGTGTAACTACCCTAAAAAATTGAGGAAATATACAACAAAATCAAGGTCCAAATCAACCCTACACCTCAGGGGTATAAGTGCAAAATGAAAGAAATTGTCCTGTTACGAATGGGTCCCTTACAGGGACTGAATCGCAAAAAAACTAAAGTTTTTACATTTAGGTCCGTATACGGGGACCTAAATTTAATTTCCAGAAACCTCTGGAGCGGTAGTTAAATCTTGAAATCTTCTGGAATTAGTGCGCAAATTTTCTACCGTTTTGCAATCAAAGTCAGAGATTAGAATGCGCACCGCAATCTGGACCGTCGATTGGCGACACATGTCACAATTCTGTACCTCCTAGCATTCTTGAGTTGTTCTTCAATTTTTCTCGCAGTTGACGATGGCGTCTTCTTCTTCGAATTCTTCACGGTGATCGGTAGCGATCTTTGGCCTCCTACAGGGCCAAGAGGGATACTACTTCCCCCTCTGAGCTGGCCTACGTGGAGCTTCTCCAAAAGTGTAGGAAGATGGTGGCTATACTTAAAGGAATATAGCCGCACGACGATGTCTGGCAGCTGAAGAAAGATTTTTATCATGTGACTTTTCTTCTAAGAATTTGATCTCCAGCCAATGAATTGAAGCACCTGATATAATAACGACCTGCAAATGGTTTTGAGATGCTCGATTCACACTTGCATAAGCCAAAAATATTATGGATTTGCAAGATATAAGTTGATTCCATCATATATGTATCAGTGGGAATACAAGAAATGTAAGGTTGGTTTGGGGCGAGTTTAATCGAATTTGTTGATGGATTAATCGATGGCGTTTAAGAAGGATGAATAAGATTGTTATGATACGCTTAGGATGGCTAATCGAGGAACAGATGTCGAGAAATTAAAAGTGAAAGCTGGAGGAATACATGGGGGTAGCAGGATGTAGGATCCTACTGATCGTCGCTCGATGGGCCGGCTTCCTAGAGCTCTACGTTGCTGCTACGACGGTGCAAGGCGGAGATACGACCTTGGAACCTTCCTCCGATGCTCCTTCTTCCACGTAGTGCACGCCTTTGGCCCTATCACAGAATGAGTTAGGCGGAGGACGGTGGTGAAGTTAGTGGATGGGCCTATAGTTTTCTTGAAATATTTGGTTCAGGAAGAGTTCATTGGAGTTGTTGATTTTGGAGGGCTTTAATAGACGAATCGAGGAGAGTTGGTTGAATATTAAGGGTTGGCGTGAGTTAGGATTATTAGAGGTAGAAGATAGAGGGTGGAGATCGAAGTTAGTAGTTATGGAATGGTGGGAGGAAACAAGAGAAGTTAGGAGGTTAGAACAGCTCAACCGCATGTCCTTATTGAAGAAGATTAACTAGGTGTTGATACGTGTCAACACCTGGTTGGACAGATTCAAGAAATATATTGATAAATAGGAAATAAATAGTAGATAAGCGTAAAAAAGAAAATTATAAATAATTAAATTCTCTAGATTATGGGCTTTGCGAAGTCCTACTATATATTCGGGGGAATTCTTTTTTGTTTATTATATAGTTAGTTGAAGTTTCTAATAAAATGAGATGAAAAGCCTAGCTAGGACTCGAGCATATTCGTAGCTATATTTTCAGTTTGATATAAATAGTGAAAATTTGAAATTGGTTTATTTATCATCTTTTATATAATATGAAATTTGATAACTGTTCGCGATAGTATAGTTATAATAATTTTCAAATTCTAGAAAATCCAATTCGCGATTAGCATAGATTTTGATAATTAGCACTATTTATATTTATCAGTATATTACTAATAAAGAAACTAACTCAAATCGCGAGATAATTGTTGAGGTCAAATGTCAGAGATGCCTCACGTCAGGGGGACTGGAAACCGAGACAGACCCCCATCCAGTGCAATTATATGGTGTCAAGGCAAAGGGGCACAGACCTAAGGGAAGGCGTCGATCCAAGCACAACGAGAGGTCTTACAAATATTATAGAAATAAATAAGTATAACTAATACTTATTAATTAGTAGATTTTAGATTTTTATTTTAATAAATTAATAAATAGTATATTATTTTATATTTTATTAATTAATAGAATAATAAATAAAGTATGTACAAATTTTTGTACATTTTAATAAATTAATTCAAGTATATTAATAAATATAGATATAAGTGAATAGTTCATTTATACCTATAAATTAGGATGTTTGTTTTATTTAAAATAATATATAAACACCAAAAGTTATGAAATAGATTATGGACAAAATACAAGATCATGAATATAATTAAAAATTATAAAATCATTAAAATAATAAATTGTGTGTTCTAGATAAAATAAATAGCCAGAAACCCATTCGTGGTTAGGTCCCAAAACTGACTTTTTCCAAACGGGCTTCAATTTTAGTGAAATCACATATATTAATTAGATAATATTATTTTATGAACTTTAAAGGTGAGTAAAGTGAAATTGGAGCTCGTATGAGAAAGTTATGATGTTCGGAATTTGGGATTATGATAATATACAAGTTGGATTTCTTGGCATAAATACAAGATATAATTTTTAACTTATTTTTATATTTTTCTATGCCATTATAGAAATAATTGGGAAAAGAGTTTGGTGAAAAATATAGTTCATACGAATTAAATAAAAATCTTTGATGTTTTGGTATTTATTGGATAAATAATGAAGAATGTGTGGAGTGTGAAATTAATTATTTTTATTTGTTTTCTTCCTTATCCCCCCTACTTATTTATTTGTCAACCAATCTGTGCTGACTTGGTCTCACGGATTAGGTTATAAATATATCTTTCAGCGATATTTGTTTTCTATGTCACATTGTACATATATACATATCTACAATTTGCCTTCTTTTTAATTCCATTGTTTTTATTCTTTTATTTATTTACATGATTTTAATGCATAAAAGTGCTCTTTTATTCATGAATAGGGAATGTTAAAAAGTGGAAGATAATGGATATTTATATGTATTTGTTAAGGGTTTTAAGACAAAATGCAGACAGAATGTTAATGAATTATGGATTCATTAACCCCCTATACCTAAATTTTGCTAGTTCCTTAGCAAACACTTGTTTGATAAGTATGGGAAAATTTTGAAAGTTAGAATGAATTTATTTTCCTAAACCAATTCATGACAACAGATAAAGGACAAAGCTCGATTGGGCATAAAACATGCATTTTGTCGGAGCCTTAAATAGGATTAGGATTTTAGCCTCAACAACCCTCAAGTTCCACAAATCCTTGTTTAAGTTCACCTCAACAACCAGTTCAAATCCATACATTCATATCTCAAAGTCTATCAACCGCCCATCCCGGTTATACACTCCAATTAGTTCCTCATCTAGCTACTCTTTCCTCGGGGAGAGAGGTATTATCTTTAAGGTCAGTTCATGATGAGTCTACAATCGAATATAGAGAGAAAGTAGAAGAATGAGAAAAGAACTGGAGTGCGACCAGTGTAGAGACATCTCTTTGTGTAGCCCAGTCGGTGTAGCTATGTCTCCACTAAGATGTGTAGGCTTTTTGGAGGAAGCTTGGACCATTGTGGTCGTATTTGTATTTGGTGGCTTCATCTTTGAGTTGGCTTTGTAATATTGCTTGCACTACATTCATATTTTTGTGCCTCGACGGATATAACAACTTTTCATTCCGTCCATTTTTTTGAAGTCTTGGAAAAATTGTGCCAGCAGATCCTTCCCTCATTCGAAGCGATTATTGCAACCCCAATCTCTCTGGTCTTTAGATGTCAATGCCGCCAGACAAGGATAGAAAATCACTACCAAGATGGATTGCCGTTCACAGCCCTATGCAATTCGAGCTAAGTGCAAAGTGCATGTGTCCAAAATTAACCCACTGATGAAGAGTTAAACGGGTGACACCAAGTGTTCTTAGGCACTTTTCGAGTTGACTTCCCAAACATAGTCTCATGGAACCCAAAGATTTAAGTTAAAGACCTGAAAAGTCTAATTCTAGTTCGAAACTAGGTCCTTACATAGAAAGTTAAAGGTTGTAATCAAGCTCCATCCTTTAGACTATTCCCAATCTTTAGTTATAGAAATCAACTTATTCTGAAAAATGCTAATGCAAATGCAATCATGTTTTTGTGAACTATATTTTCTGAATTTTACCCATTTTATGGATTTTATGAATTTTGTATTTTTTGTGGAATTTAGACTTTGCATTTTTTAAGGATTTTGTTATTTCCATTAACAAGTTCATGTTCAAGAATTTTACAAGATAAATTACTCGTATTTTTTCGGATTAAATAACTAATGGATTTTACAAATTTTATATACAAAGGATTTTGTAAGGATTACATGAATTTTACACATATTTTAATATAGAGCATTTTAAATAGGGATTGGGGAGCCTACACCCATGTGTAGGTAACTTACCTACACCCACCTCTTGTTTCTTAATTTTTTTGATTTTTTTTGAAATGGATCTTTAGGGGATTTATTTAGAATATTAAATGGAACATGTGTTTCAAATTTCATGTAAAACAGACATTCCTAACAGCTCCATCGGAAGGGGCCGATTTCAGCAAATCTCAGACCGTTAAAATTTGACTGTTATGATGGATAAGTTAGAAGTCTCAAAATAAGTTGAAATTTGAATGACGATATGGTGATATATTGTAATCTAAATTACCCAAGGAATTAATTCAAAAAAATAAAAAAATTTGAGGGAAAAAGAGTTGGGTGTAGGTAAGTTACCTACACATGGGTGTAGGCTCCCTTTTCCCTTTTAAATAAGTATTATACACATTAATTATATATTCCAAATACATATTTTAAGTTAAGAATTTTAAATAAATATTTTAGGCATTTTTACTCATTTACAAGGATTTTATAAATAAATAGATGGATTTTAAATTACCCTGACCCAATTTTATGGATTTTATAGATATATAAAATACGTAAAAGTACGAGTTATAGAAAAAAGTATATATATATAATATATATGCATCCCATAAACTTATCTTGTGCTATGTCCTCATAGAGTCAAAAGTGAAAAAGGAGGACATAACTCGTGCTAAGTAAAAGTGGGTGAAAAAGAACTTAAGAATAAAAGTTAGTTGATCCCCCTATACTTACGATCAGGTCATCATAAGTATAGTAGAACAAAAATGAGATGACTCAGGAAAAGAATAAACAACAGAAGGAACAAAAGGAAAAAGAAAAATGAAATCAACGAAATCACTCGATCTCCCCAATACTTAAGATAAGGTATCTTAGGTATAGAAAACAGTGTCGTCAAAATTAGGGATCAGTTATTAGAGTAAAAGAAAGGATATACAAAAGAAAAATAAAAAGATCGAAAATCGAAAAAGAGAATCAGTAAGCAATTGACCCCCTACACTTACGATCTGGTATCCTAAGCATATAAGATGAACAGAAAATGGGGATGATCGTGATCTACAAAGAATATACAATTGTGTACTCTAGAAAACCGAATGGATTTACATGTCGCTATATAGAATGGAATGAAGTGGAAGAGTAGTCATGCATCATGTACGAAGTAGATCACTTCAACCTGGATCGTACTGAGTCTTTCGCTTTTATGTACGTACCGATCCTTGCCTGACCAAGTAGAGTCGCCTCTATAATTGAACTCTGTATGTCACATAGCTCTCTTTTCTGAAGTATGCGTCTCTAGAGTCGGACTATAGAAGGTGTTTATATATGTAACCACTACACCATCCGACTCTCTACGCTAAATAGACTATATGATTTGTGATATATAATCAGCTGACTCTCGTGCTGGAATATGTGTACTCTCAATCTGTGGTACTGAGATGTCTATTGCTACTAACTTCTCATATGGATCTAATATGAACTTTGTATCTGTATATAAACAGTCATCTGCAGAACTAGGCACCATATGTTCTACCCTATCCTCCCGTAGGATATCATGGGTATCGAAATAAATGCTCTCAAAATCAAGAGATTGTGTCTCATCTATTTTCTGACATTCCTCTGCAGGTGTCTTCTGATGTAAATGTCGAAATTGATATAGGACTGCTACATCCTCTCGTCATCTCAATATGTAGCTTTCCACTGTCTGTGCGAAATGATACTCTCCCAGCATCATAGACAAAGAGTGCTCTTGTTGTCTTCAAGAAGGGTCTCCCGAGAATGATTAGAACAAGATGTACTGCGTATGGCACATCATGTCTAGGACTATAAAGTCCACTGGAAACTGCAAACCCTGAACGGTTACGATAATGTTCCTCAACATGCTTCTAGGTCTTTTCACAGATCGATCTGCAAATTGAAGTATCGCTCATGATTTGTTAAGAGGACCTATCTTCATCTTATCAAGTAGAGAAGATGGAATCAAATTAATCAAGGAACCATTATCTAAGAGAGTATGATGAAATGTGGTATCTTCAATCTGACACGTGACATAATGAGATCCAGAATCTTTCTTCTTCTTTGGTACCTTGTTATCAATAGCACACGAAGTTACCTTGGTCAATACATGTTTCTCAACTCGTGATCACTTTTTTTACATGTTGTGCATCTGTTCCTCAACTGATTCTTGAGCATAGGAAAATGATCCAAGGCATCGTGAAGTGGAATCTTCCGAAAAATATGATCTTTCATAGACGATCGGTTTCTGGAGTGACATCGTTCTTTTTGGATTTTTTTTTCCTTTTCCATACAAAGAATCAAAAAAGGAACAATTTCTTGAACGATAAAATTCTTTTTACTAAAATCGGGATCTGCTTGTACATCAAGAGTCTCAGAATAATCTATAAAACTATCTAAAACATTAAAGAAACATCAGTTTCAGGAGTATCTGCAAGGACTGGTGTGGTATCATTGTCTGATTCTCCTATGTCCATATCGACTGTCTCGGCATTGTTCCCTTCTCCCTGATCGTCAAGTTATTGATCCTCATCATCTTTTCGATCATCCTCCTTAGCATCAATATGTATATCATGTCTCAGGTCTCTCTCTTCATCCTGTGCCATCTCCTCCCGATTAGGTGCTTGTGGATATTTACTACTCTTGAGATGAATGAAGTTAGATAAGAATTTAGGAAAAGAGATCATACCTGTCGTGTTGTCTGCCTGATCTGGGTGTCTCTTTTTTTATTCAGGTTCATCTGATGCTGGGCTGGAAGAGTGGTCTTGGGCATGGTTAACTCATCCAGATGATGGTTAACCCGCTCCATCTCAGTCTTGTGCGTAGTATGGAGCGTGTTTAGCATGTCCATGATCTGATTCAACACTAGGGCTTGCAAAGACATCTCATGTTCATTGCGGTAACCCTTTCTTTCTACTCTCTCCTGCCTCTGAGTATGCTGCTGTGGATCATAAGACTGCGAAGATCGTTACCGTGTGAATGGAGACAATTGCTGCTACTGGTAATGTATCGGATGTACGTGTGAAGCAGGATGGTGAAAATAATGTGGTCTCTGATTAGTGTGGTGATGTGACTGCCGCTGCGTGAAAGTTTGTCAGTGCTGAAAATGCGGACGTCCATGCCGCGGATAGTTGTAATGTTACGGTTGTTGGTGATGTACGCTCTGAGGGGTAAAATGTGATGATGGCTGAATCGGAGTGTGCCATATCCCATGGATCTCAAGAGTGTCTTGAGGCTCAACATCAGTGTCTCCAGGGATGGTGATCTGTCTTGGGTTGGCATAATACTGGTCCTTATGCCAATCAATTTGCGGAGTCTCTGTAGGTTGACCCCGCTCTCTTTTAACAAAGTAGATATGTCAGGTGGGAGGAGCAGGTAAGGATCTCTAGACAGGTTGAGAAGTTGAAGGAGAGTAAAACTGCTCGTACTAAAGTTGTATGTCTGTCACCTTCTTCGTCAGATTGCTCAGCTGCTGTGGAAGTGATGAGAGTTTCTCCAACTCTCGCATTGGTTGCTAGTCATGAACTTTCTTTTGAATCACATCTACCAACGTTAATTTTTCATAAATCTATTCCATGTCGGTATTTCATTCAAAATCCAAAATATTCGCAACCTTTTATTGCTCTCGGTGACGTGGTGGCTGCGGGGCCATTTGGAATGCCCGAGTAGAGTCTATGACTCTCGAGTTCTCTACCATCCCCTTAAACATGGACCAGACAGATTCTGCATCCCGATTTAGATAACTGCTGCCACATGCAGTGCTCACATGGCCCTGGACATCTGGCTGGAGTCCTCCGAAGTAATTTTGCATTAGCACCTTCAATGGTATCTCATGATGAGTACATATCTCAGTAATGTCCTTGAATTGATCCCACGCCTAGTGGAATCATTCACTCGGTAATTGAGTGAAGTTGGAGATATGGCTCCTCATCATGTTCGTCTGTCCCAAAGAAAAAAATTTACGTAGGAATGTGGACTTCAAGTCATCCCATGTTGAGATCTCCCTCGTCAAATAATGAGCCAGTAAAGCGCCTTATCTTATAAGGTGAAGAGGAAGGCTTTGAGGCAAATGGCCTCTGCGTAACACCTGGATAATTGGACAGATCATCATAAACTATTGAAAAAAGGTAAATGACTCCCTTGCGACATTCTCGTAAAACTTGGGAAGCAAAGATATAAAGGACGGGCATAACTCGTATGGCCCTTGATTCGGTGGTAACCGAATCCAGTGATGTTGCGTCCTGGCTACAGGGTCATACTCGTCTCTGAGTGTCACGAGAACCACTACAGGCGGTGGTGGATTCCCGGCTCCCTCTCTGAGCGCAACGATCGTGGCCTGCATCTTGTTCTGGACTCTAAACTGATTTCGGATCTCTATATATATATATATATCTGTTGAAACATGTCTAGAATCTGTGTTGTGATGTCAGCGGCTGGATCTGTCCTTCCATCGGTGTATTTCTCTCTAGTCTGTCGATCCTCTGCTGATCGATCTTCGACTGGTCCTTTCTCGTGATCCATATCCTTTGCATCTTCTGCGAAAAAAGTCTCGTAATACCACAGTAAAAATATGGAGGAGAAATAGATGATGGTTTAAGGGTGGGTCTACCTCAAAAGTAGGGCTGGGAGGCAAGGGAGTCTGGGTCTAACTCTTCTCGTGATTAGATAGGATCGATTCGGGAAGAGGGTCATCCTAAATCTGTGAAGAAGTACGACAGACGGTGAATCATCAAGAGCTCGCAGAGTCTGAGCGAAAACGCCATCGAGTCGTCATCTTCAATGTCAAAAGGATAATCGGGAGACAATGATGTCAAATCAAGAGATCAAAAGTATAACTCGCAAGCAAACACAGAACAACCATGGATTCGCCATCACAACCCAGTAATGTCCGTAAAAGTTCAGTCTTTTTTCTTTTCAGTTTTAGGGTTATGTTAGCAGACATGTATTATCAATGAGATGATAGGTTCTCAGAATTTCCCCGAAACATTGTCCCAAGTCCTTACAGAAACCACTTATTCTCAGCCAGTATGGGAGTAAGTACAGACCGTTTTCGGCTACCCGTTGAGGACCGTGCTACTGTGGTGTCCTCCAAACATCCCACACTGCTAAGTAAACTCGGACCATTATCAACTACCCGAGTGTACCAACTGAAGAACAATGATTAGGTGTGTGGACTAAGTAGTATTCCGAGAGAGACTCGGACTATGGTTCTAACCTTAAGTGATGTCCCTCACTTTACCTGCAATTCATGTTTGGAGGTTTCTCTCCCAAATCAAATGATCCTTCATGTCTGTTTTTATATCAGATATTTAAGCATACCCGATTTTATTTTTAGTTATCTCTTTTTTTGGATTTTTGTCAAAAACGTCTAATGATTTTCTTATTTATCCTCAATAGGCATACAACTAGGTCGTGAGTCCTAGATTTAACTACGAAGGATCAAGTAGAGAGAAAAACGAACAACACCTAAACAAGGACATAGCCTCGTAAAAAGCCACAGAAAACCGTCACTGAGAGAAAAACCACTGTGGGTGTCCTGCTCCATTGAATGCACAACACTCAGTGAAATAAACCCTAAGAAAGAGGGAGGGAGGTACAAGTTGGGATGCCCTTATGAGGCCCCTTTTAAAAAAACTGAAAAACAGATAGTTTCCCTTTTTTATATAATTTTGAAATAACAATATTACAAGTAAAAAAAATCCTAACTAATTATGCTCATCTACAACTGACCCTTGAGAGAAGGGGCCAGTCTCTGCATTTTCAAATGTCTAGGCTTTCGAAAAAGATAGATGATCCCGCTAGCCCTGCTAAATTTGTTAGAAAAAGAAACACAAAAGGCTGTAAAAAAACCAAACAAAAATAGAATGAAATCAAAGAAATTAATAAGAACCATAAAAACAGAAGAAAATCGATAAAACTCGTAGAACAAAATCAGACAAAAATCGAAAGGGAAATCGGATTACCGTGAAATTAAAAAAATTGAAAAATCTCGAAATGAAGTTGAAAACCGAAGTAAATCTAACGCCTCCCCAACAACGACGCCATTTTGATAACGATGCTTTTGCAAGCGGTTAATTCATTGAAAGAGATGTCGGTTGTGGGAAGAAAACCACGAAGACAGAAGCCACGTTGATTAAATAAAATTCACGATTAAAATAGGAGAGAGAAAAAAGGAACAAGGATATCTTCAATTTTAATCCATTAAACTAATTTTTATCCAGGTATCGTAGTTTTCAATGAAGGATAGAATCTCGAGAATTAATCTCTCTTCTTGATTCTACGACAAAGCTCAAGAAGACAGTCAAAACTATCACGATTTTACAAAAATTGAATAGAGAAAATATGCAATGAAAATCAACGAAAAATTACAAGAAATGTTGCTAGAGTTGTTTTGTAACTACCCTAGAAAATCGAGGAAAAATACAACAAAATCAAGGTCCAAATTAACCCTACAGCTCAGGGGTATAAGTGCAAAAAGAAAGAAATTGTTTTGTTATAGATGGGTCCCTAGCAGGGACTGAATTACAAAAAAACTAAAGTTATTACATTTAGGTCCCGGCATGGGGTCCTAAATGTAATTTCTTTAAGCCTCTAGAGCGAGAATTAAATTTGGAAATCATCTGGGTTTAGTGGGCAAATTTTCCACCGTTTCGCGATCAAGGGCGGAGATTAGAACGTGCACCGCAATCAGGACAGTCGACTGGCGACATGTGTCACAATTCTATACCTCATGGCATTCTTAAGCTTTTCTTCAATTTTTCTCGCAGCTGACGACGACGTCTTCTTCTTCAAATTCTCCCCAGTGATCGGTAGCGATCGTTGGCCTCCTGCAGGGACAGGAGGGAGACTCCTTCTCCCTCAAAGCTCGCCTGCAGGTGAGCTGCTCCAATGGTGTAGGAAGATGGTTGCTAGACTTCAAGGAAGACGACCGCACGGTGATGTTTGGTAGCTGAAGAAAGCTTTTCATGATACTATTTTTCTTCAAAGAATTTGATTTCCAGATAATGAATTTATGCTTTGGATATAAAAACGACTGCAAATGGTTTTGAGATGCTCGATTCACTTGAATAGACCAAAAAGATTATGGATTTGCTAGATATAAGTTGTTTCCAGAATATATGTATCTATCAGAATACAAGAAATGGAAGATTGATTTGGGGCGAGTTGAATCGAATTCATAGATTGATTAATCGATGGCGTCTGAGCAGGATGATTAAGATCGCTAATGACACACTTAGGATGGCTAATAAAGGCACATATATCGAGAAATTAATAGTGAAAGATGAAGGAATAGCTGGGGGTAGCTGGATGTAGGATCCTACTTATCGTCGCTCGACGGGTTGGCTTCTCGAAGCTTTACGTTGCAGCTGCAGTGGTGCAAGGCGAAGATACGACCTTGGAACTTTTCTCCGATGCTCCTTCTTCCATGCGGCACACGCCATTGGCCCTGTCACAGCTTGAATTAGGTGGAGGACGGTGATGAAGTTGGTGGATCGGCCAGTAGGTTTTTGGAAAAATTAGATTCAGGAAGAGTTCGTTGGAGTGGCTAATTTAGGAGGGCTTTTATAGATGAATCGAGGAGAGTTGGTTGAAGATCAAGCGTTGGCGTGAGTTAGGATTGTTAGAGGTAGAAGATCCTAGTTATTTGTTATGGAATGAGGGGTAGAAATTAAAGAAGTTTGGAGGTTAAAACAACTCAACTGCCTAGCCTTCTTGTTGGACACATTCAAGAAATATATTAATAAATAGGAAATAAATAGTTTATAATTAAAAAATGAAAATTATAAATAATTCAATTATCTAAATTATGGTATACTTTATTTTGATAAATAATAATTATTTTATGAAATATAAATATTATATTAATTAACAAGTATAAATAATACTTAATAAAGAGGTTTTAGATTTTTAGTTTAATAAATTAATAAATAATATATTATTTTATATTTTATTAATTATTAGAATAAAAAATAAATTATTAGAATTTTTTTCCATTTTAATAAATTAATTTAAGTATATTAATAAATATAGGTATAAGTGATACAGTTCATTTATACCTATAAATTATGACTTTAGATTTATTTAAAATTACAAATAAACTCAAAAATTATGAAATAAATTACTATTAAAATACAAGTCCAAGAAAAAATTAAGAATTTATAAATTCATTAAAACAAGAAATATCGTGTTCTAGATAAAATAAATAGCCCTGGAACCCTATTATGGTTAGGTCCCAAAACTGACTTTTTGCAAATAGACTCCAATTTTAGTGAAATCAACTCTATTAATTAGAGAATATTATTTTATAAACTTTAAAGGTGAGTAGAGTGATATTGAAGTTTGTATGGGAACATTACAATGTTCGGAAGTTGGGATTTTGAAAATCTACAAGTTGGATTTCTTGGCATATATACAAGATAATATTTTTAACTTATTTTTAAATTTTCTTATACATTTTTAAAAATACTTGGGAAAAGAGCTTGGTGAAAAAAATATGTTCATATGAATTAATTAAAAATCTTTGAAGTTTTGGTATTTATTGGATAAATAATGAGGAGTGTGAGGAGTATGAAATTAATTATTTTTATTTGTTTTCTTCCATATCTCCCCTACTTATTTATTTGTTGACCAATTGATGCTGACTTGGTCTCAGGGATTAGGTTATAAATATGTCTTTTAGCTATATTTTTTTCTAAGTAACATTGTACATATAAACATATCTACAATTTGCCTTTTGTTTATTTTCTTTATTTTTATTCTTTTATTTCTTTACATGATTTTAATGAATAAAAATGCATTTTTGTTCATGAGTAGGGTTTTGCTAAAAAGTGGATGTTAATGGATATTTATATATATTTGTTTAGGGTTTTAAGACAAAATGCAGACAGAATCTTAATGAATCATGGATTCATCACCGACATAGTGAGTAGTTTTCTATAGGTCTTCATGGATGATTTCTCAGTCTACAGGGATAGTTTTGACACATGTCTTACTAACTTAGACCAAGTCCTTCAATTTTGCTCTAAGGTAAACCTAGTACTCTCGTGGGAAAAGAGTCTGAAACATGGTATGGAGGTTGACCCGGTAAAGATCGATGTCATATCCAATCCAAAGCCAACATAGAATTTGAACAAGTTGAGGTCATTTCTGGGACATGTTAGATTTTACAGGCGATTCATTAAGGACTTCAGCATGATCTACATACATTTGAATGAGCTTCTGTGCAAGGAGAGTGAGTTTGTTGTTGATGAGAAAGTACTCCTTACATTCCATCATATGAAAGACATGGTTAAAAGTACTCCTATCGTATAACCACTTTATTAGTCTCTCCCCTTTGAGATCATGATGGGCACGTCAGATTTTGCAGTTGGAGATATCTTAGTGCAGAGAAGGGATGGGATACCATTTGCTATATACTATGCTAGCAAGACAATGGATGGGGCACAACATAATTACACAGTCGCAGAGATGGAGATGTTAGCAGTTGTGTTTGGATTAGAGAAGTTCATATCTTACCTCCTCGGTTCACGTGTTATTGTGTACACGGATCACACTGCCATATGGTACTTACTGGTAAAGAAGGATGCCAAACCACGCCTTATAAGATGGATCCTTCTTATCCAACAATTTGATTTAGAGATTCGAGATGAACCTAGAGTGAAAAATGTTTTGGCAGATCACCTTTCCCGCATTACATACGGTGGGACTCTGAGTAGAGCATGATTCCTACTTCAAAGATCTTTCCATTTGGGACCATTTTTTCTGTGGACTCACTCCCATGGCATGTTGATATTTCGAACTATCTTGTCTCTAAGAAATTACCACAAGATTGGACGAAGCATAAGGTAGACAGATTTCTGTCTGAGATACATTTTTACCAATGGAAGTATCCATACCTATTTCTTGAGGGTGAGAATTGTATTTGGAGAAGGTGCATTCCTCAAGAAGAATACACCAGCATACTTGAGCACTATCACAAATTATAATCTGGTGAGCATAATTTGGGGAAGTGCATGACAATAAAGATTTTACAAAGCAACCTATGGTGGACAACATTATTTAAGGATCGTATAGAGTATGTTCGAGGTTGTACTGACTATCAGAAGATGGGAGGAACCGTTGCTTCCAAGATACCATGCCCATGAGATATGTACACATTTTTGATGTTTTGATGCTTGGGGCATAGACATCATTGGCCCATTTCCTGTCTGTCATGGATTTCAGTACATCCTGCTTGCCGTGGATTATGTTAGTTTATGTATGGAGGCTATCCCCATTTGAACTGCTGATAGTCATACGGTGTGTTCCTTTCTCAAGGACCATATTATTGAACTGTTCAGGAATCCTAAGATACTCATTTCAGATGAGGGAAGCCATATCATTAATAGAGAAATCAAGAAGCTTGTGAAGGAGTATGCCATTGAGCACAAAGTAGTGTCTCCTTACCGCCCACAGACTAATGGCTTGGTTGTGATTTCAAATAGGGAGATCAAGATTATATTGCCAAAACTTGTATGTCAATATAGGAAGAGCTGGTCCCATATGCTTTACTTAGTCCTATGATCTTATCAGCCGACATACATGTCTCTATTGGGTATGTCTCCCAACATATTAGTGCATGGAAATCCATGCCACAAGTTAGTAGAATTAATTCACAAATCATTTTGGGACTCCATGTATGCAATTTAGATTATGAGAATACATGAAAGAATAGGAAATTGAATCTGAATAAATTGCTAGAATTTTGAGATTTTGCATACGATAACGCACTCATGTATAAGGAGAAAGTGAAGCGTTGGAATGATAGAAACATTAGAAGGATGAATTTCTCCCCTTATAACAAAGTATGGTTGTTTGATGCCAAATTGAAGTGAATTCCATGCAAATTGAAAAGCAAATGGTCAGGACCATTCATTGTGAGAGTTGTGCGTGAGAATGTAGTATTGTCAAATCTGGGTTGTCATCTGACGCACAACCATTTGTCGTGAACATATAGTTACTGAAGCCACATCTAGATCATGATACATTCCTGTACTTGGTTTATTATATATTTTTAGTATTAGTCGATGACTTTTTGGCATCTTATGCGTCTAATACATGAGATGATTTTTTGTATACATCCTTTTGTTTTATTCTTTCTTCTTTCGTTTTTATCGTTCACCTCTTTTCCGTGTGTGTGTTCTATACTTAGTATTTACTCTATCCTAAGTATACGGTAGGTGAATGATTTGAGTTGTTCGTATCCATCCTGTTTCATTACTTATTTGTTGTTCCTTATACTTAGGGATCCCTTACCCTAAGTATAGGGGGAGTGATGTTGTTTATACCATCGTTTTTGTGTTTTTATTTTCATTTCTTTCTTAAAATCTCTCTCTCTTGTCCTTCAACTTGTTGATATTCTTTTTTCTAAACATAGGGATCCTTTACCCCGAGTATAAGGAAGGATAACTTCAGTCGTTGAGTTGTTCATTCTCTTCCTCTGTTTTCCCCGTTTGTAAAGTCTTCTCTACTTAGGATTATTTGATCCTAAGTATAGGGGGAATCACCGACTTCTATTCTTCTTGGCTATTCTTTGAGTCGTTATTGTATAGAATTCTTTTCACTTTTCTATACATAGAACGAGTTATGTCTTCATTTATAGCTCTTTGATTACTATGATGACATTGTTCGAGCTAAGCATTGGGGGTGTCGTATATATTGTATATATACTTTAGCCATAACTCATACTTGTGTTAATTAAAATGGCTATAAAAATGTGTTGTGAAATTATTTTTTGTATACTATTTGTAAAATTATTTTGTCACGAGGGCTATAAATTATGGGATGTATATATATTCGTAAAAGCCACATGTGTATAAAAACTTTGATCATCTTCCATGATGTAAAATTCGTTATTGTATATAAAATTCTTTTATAAAAACTTGTATCTAAAACTTATATATAAAATTTTATTAAAAAATTTTGTATAAAATTTGTATAATCCTTGTATATACCTATTTATGCTCAGTTTACTAACATTTTTCTTTCTATCTAAAAAATGCTTAAAATCCATAAAAATTTGCAACAGTCTTTGAATTTAAAAAAAAAAAATTTCATTTTTCATTCTTTGAAAAAAAGTTTTGTATATACTTCTTGCATTTACATGTGCATTTTTCAGAATTGTATTGACATTTAAACTAGCCTGGAATAAAATTGAAGAATGGAGCTTAGTTATGACCTTAATCCAATTAATTTCAGAGGAACCTTATAAGAACTGGAGTTGAGACTTTTCAGGTCCTAGTGACTTAATTATTTGAGTCCACAAGACTATGTTCAAATGTCATCTTTATTTGTCTATGTAGAATATTTAACGACATACACATGATTTTTCTAGACAGTAGCTTAACTTGGACAAGCACTCTACACATAGCTCTTCATGGCTGAGGTGGTGAGGGGGCAGAATCCTTTGGCTTCGGGTACCACACGGGTGTGTGACAACTAATATAAACATTCATCTTTCTCTATGTAGTGTAGTGCATCTCAACCAGGTCTAGTGGCATTGAGGTCTAACAACAGGATGCCATGGGGTTGCAATAATGCTTCAAAAGAGGGATAGTCTACTGGCCCAAGAAGAAAAACACCTTATGTACATGTTGCACTCTTGTATATATTAAAAAAATGCAAAATAAAAAAACTCCAAAAAAGTGGACATGCCTGGTTGAAAATAAAATGCCTTTCAGAGTGTATATTCAATGAGCAAAGATGAGGTTCAAAGTCAAATTATTATGAGCTTGAAGCTGGATGACTTGGGTACACTAGTCAAGCATCCAAGGATAGTTATCTACACCCGCTATCGTCCATTCTTTTCTCCATCTCATTTTCTTGAGATGAGTGTACTTGAACTTAGAATGGAATA
Source organism: Ottelia alismoides (assembly GCA_037367405.1). Classification (NCBI taxonomy): domain Eukaryota; kingdom Viridiplantae; phylum Streptophyta; class Magnoliopsida; order Alismatales; family Hydrocharitaceae; genus Ottelia; species Ottelia alismoides. The sequence continues at coordinate 664,248 of JAZKJV010011092.1, forward strand.
TCCCCGCTCCTCGAGTAAAGAGTTGCTAGACTAGGGGACTAGAGTTACTTTTTTCGAGAGGTTGTTTCTTTACCATTTCCGAGGCGGGGAGCTATATTTCACTTACATCGTACAAGCAAAGATTCATAGTCATAAGAATTAGTATATGTAGACTTGTTCTGACATGACCATTGAGGCGACTTGAATACGAGTCTTGTGGAACTTGAAGGCTATTAGGTTTTAAATCCATATTCCAATGAGGTTCTGACACACTAATAATCTAAAGGACTGACAGAGATCCATACTACAATTTTATGAAGATAAGTTTAATACTCAGTATTGTTCTGAGTTCTTCATTTTACCTTTATTTTTTTCTTTTTCTTTTATTCACTTATTCTTTCACATAAGTGTTTTCTATGGGACAAATAAAGGTAAATCATAGGGGGATTTCATCATATATATTCATTTATTTTAGCTTAGAATCCCTTAATAAATCACCTATAAATATCACAAATTTCATTATGTTATTAACTCTAACACTTGTGTATATATTGTATATTTATCCCTCTTTTAACATAAAATAAATACAGAAAGAAACAAAGGAAAAATAAAGAAAATAAAAGATTGTATATATGCAATAAATATGGGCTAAATCAGACCCCAAGAGATTGTCAAGACTTGACCTGATCAACAAGGAAGAAAGTAGAAGGTGAAAAGGCCTAATTACTAGAAAAATGCAGAAAATTAACTTATCACCTGTATATATTCATCGCATGTACAATATTGTGTATATTACACGCTCTTCCATTAACTTATTCATTACCAAATCTTATGTAACTAACAACTATTTCTCTTGAAATTTGTGAATAAAATATCTTGTAAAAAATAAAAATACTTTTAATAAAAAATTGTATATATTGTGTAAATAACAACACTCTCCAAAAGCCACAAAGTATAAAATTGCAAAATCAATATCTTCTCCACCTCAAATCCAAATTCATCAAACCAAATTTCATTTTACTTCAAATTAAAGTGTCTTCAAAATGGGGGTGATTTCATAAAAATCGTAGTTAAGGAGTAAAATGTTTCCAATTGGGCTATTATTGTATATTATACTTATATATACTATGCATATTATATAATTACTTATTTTCTTGTGCTTATTTATAAATATTGTATTTTTAACTAATTGTAAATATCGTATTTAACTCATATAAAATACAAATAAAAATCACAATATAAAAAATCAATAAAAATAAAATCTTGTATATATTGTATATGTATCGCCATGCATATATTATACCAATACTTATTTAATTAACCTAATAAATTAACTCTTAAAAATCAAATAAAAAGGTCATTAAATTCCTTGTAAAATATTGTAAATAAATAAATTATTACATTTTGCATATATTTTTATAAATAACTAATTAAAATTCATAACCTTATATATATGTATATTTACAATCAAATAACACCTTGTATTTATTTAAACCCTTTATATAAATAAATTAATAAATTAATTAAAATTACTAAAATTAACTTTAATTTTTTCTTAACATTTTTTATTTGCATTATGTAATTAAATAAATTCATTTTTTTATTCATTTATTTAGCTTTTATCTACTGTTTTCTCATTTTCCCCATTTTGGTTGCATTCCACGCGCGCTCTGATTGGCCAAACTCAGGTCTGTTGACCTAGGTCAACTCCCTAGCCTCCGCCAACCACTCACTGATCTCGCTTCTATCGTTACTTTGCCTATTTTCCCTTGTGCCTCATTCACCAATTGTTCCTTCTTCCTTCTCCAATCTTTTCGCCCGATCAATTTTCTCACTCGCTAGCACCACATCTCCACGAATCACTCCATGATTTGCACTCATTTTGAATTCAAACCTATGCCAGACTCTAACCTATAGATATCACCCCTCCACCTCTACGAGTGGTTGACCTGTCCTTGGCCATCTTCCACCCCAAGATTGAGTTCTGGAGAGTGTTGTAGGTGATAGCTACAATCCCCCACGATCAGGAGTGTGAGGAACCATCTGTAGAACGTGACTCAGCTACGTCACTGGAGTTTTGAGACTTGCAAATCATGGAGTTTATTGCAGATCCAATCACCCCCAGATCCATGCTTGTGAATTTTCAAGCTCCATCGTTCCCGTGATCGACATAGGAGGAGGTCAGGAAGACAATCCACCATTTAGCAGCTAATCCAGACAGAGAACGACCATGATTTGCTTGATTGGAGTTCGCCAGTTGCGTAATGCTTCCCAGTTCTTCTAGAGGACCTTGTAGTCGCAGATCAAGAATACGATGTCCATAATTGATTATGTCCGTCCAAAAAGACGCAATCCTGAGCTGCGAGATCAAGAGTCCAGATCTTATCGATGCCCTTCACTCTAGGTTCAATCTCCAACGTCAGATCAAAGCCACATCATCATCCAGTCGTCCTTATTTCCATTTCATTAAAGGGTACAATTGCATCTATGCCCTTGTTTTTCTTTTATTTTTAAATATGTCCCTACGAGGACATGTATCGTCATATCTTTATTTTAACAGTTGCATTTTGTATCCTGCACTTTAAATTATTTGCATATTTGTCATGCTTAAATTGTAGCTCATGTTATGCACGTGATTTGTTGGGTTAATTGTAATAAAAATGTTTTATTTTTATGTTATTATTCAGCCCCTAGAAGTATTTTTATTCCATATTGGTCCTGTCCAACGAGGCACGCATGCTCGCACACGTGTTTTATTAGGATAATTGCACAACTCGCTCGAGACTTTTATTTCTGTTATTATTAATCCTACAAACTTTAAATATTTGCATCTTAGTCCCTATGAGTCTGCATTTATCTAGCATATTAAAAATAAAATATAAAATATAAAAACCCATAAAAAATCCACAAAAATCATATAGGCTCCTATTACATACATCTTGCATCCATAAATTGCATTTCATATTTTCATTATTCTTGTTATTTACAGAAATTCACAAATATCATAAAATTGTTCTAATTGCGTTAAAAAATCAATACAAATTACAAAAATCTTTTCAAAAATTTTAGAATATTTCTGCTTGCTTATTTTAATTCATTTTACTTTCTTTTTGTGGTTCTATTCCTCATGAAAACCATAAAAATCACAAATCTCTTAAAAACATTAAAAATTCATAGAAATTCAATTAAAAATCTAAAAAAATCATGAAATGACTTTCTAGAAAATATAAAAAATATCTTTCATTCTATATATAATTCATCCATTTTTCACATTATTTTATTTTGGAAAATAAAAAACATCGATTTATTTATTTATTTATTCCATGTTTTAAATTTATTTAAATTGTTTTTGAATTTTTGAAAAATCTATAAAAATTACAAAAAATTTAAAAATTTATTAAAACCCAAACAATTTTATTTTAATTTTCTAATCATTTTTGATATATTTAAAAAAATAAAAAGAGAGGTTGTGTGGTTGTTTTAATTTTTCTTTAATTATATTATTGTTTTAAAAATTATAAAAATCTATTTTAATAAAAATAAAAAAATAAAATTAAAATATCAAAAAACAAAATATAAAATTAAAATTAAAATTCCATAGAAATACAAAATCCAAAAGAAAATATAAAAATCGAGCATAGTGTGCACAAAGATTCCTTCATTCTTTCACTGATTTTTCCATTGCATAGAATAACCCTCAGGATTTTTGCAGCCTTCCTGAGTTTGATCCTATTAGTTATATAGGTAAATTAAATAGAAAATTCTCATTCTGCATTTTCTTTATTGGTTTTGGCTTGAGATTTAAATAATTTTTTTGTTGAGGGATTTTTAAGGTTGCAACGACACTGCGTATTAATTTCAATATTTAAAACCCTGATTTCCCTGCTCAACAATCATTTAGTACAATTAGGGTTATGCGCCATGGCCATCTTAATGATGGTACAACTGTTGATTCAAATGTTAAATCATTGAGGTTGGTGCTAGAATGATATCTAAAGATTTAGATTGAGGACTCATCAAGCACCGACAAGTAATTATTAAGATAGTATCTCCAATCTGAGAAGTAGATGTCAATCCTTTTCTCTATATGTTGATATCTAACCGACATCTTGATGTAGGTACTCTACATAGGAATAAAGATTCAGAGGTTTTAGATAAGTTACATCAAAGAGTTGATTTAACGAGATTGAGGTAACTAAGTCCTATGTCCTATGATGTTACGATACAGACACACATCCTCTGGTCGGAGACAATTTTGTTTCTATATGTTGAAGTATGGAAATTTGGTAGACCGATAGGTTGATGATCAAATCAAGATCTATACTTTGGCGAGCTGGTGTGCATACATGGGCATATGAGTAATACGATCTCTCAAAGGGATCATACAAGTTCATTACTGAACTTGAAGACATGAGCTCACTCATGAGATATTGGGATCAAATTCCATCCATGGTCATCTCGCTTAGGAAGCTTGATTTAATTTGGAAGTTTGATATATACTTCTGGAAAGTATACGATAAATAACTAGGTATAATATATGCTTTCGGAAAGTATATGATCGATACCAACTCCCAATAGCCAAATGAGAAACTAAATGATAAAATCTTATATGAGACAATCCAAAAAAGATCTAAAACTTCAGGTTTATTCCAGGTCTTCCAGTATGTCGGATGTACAGATATTAGAAACATATGAAAATGATGTTATCATAAATGATTGTATATCCATGACACTTTCATTCCCAGGGAGTTATGAAACATGTCTGGATTTTAGTGACTCCTCTGCATAGAAAGTAATCTGATCTTAGTCCAAATGTTGGACATTGATCTGAATGTGATTCATGTGCAATGAGAATAATGTATCTACATCCTTGATTTAATCAAGCAACTTTGGCAGGTCCCCGATATTTGGATTTGAGATATGATCTCAATAGCCAAGTCACTATACATGGAGCATACAATTACTTTGTCCCTATCTCCATGTATCTGTATAGAAAGCGCATTATTCTTGAAAGAGATCAAGAATAGTCCTTAAAGAAAATGTATATGCAAGCATTGGGAAATGGATGATTAAATGTGATTTAATTATATGAATAATAAGAAATTGACTCATATTATTTGGATGCATAAGGAGAGTTTTCTAAGATAATTAAATGCGATTTAATAATAAATGATGTAAATAATGTGATTCATATTATTTAGGCACATGAGAATAGAGATCAGAGATAATTAAATATGATTTAATTATCATAGTATGAATAATGTGGATATCACTATCCGTATTAATCATATATATTATAAATGTACTTTTTAATATATAAGAGAGAGCTATTTGTAAATAACATTTACAATTTAAATTTTGATGTGAATTGGATTCTCATTGGACAATTAATTGAAAATGTAATCTTCAATTTATTTTGGGTTATGAATATGATTCACAATTTTTTAATGATAAGATTGATATTTCACAAAATAATTGGTAATTATTTTGGTTAATAATTTACAATAAAAATTATTTGAAATAATTAATGGAAAATGTAAGATATATAATCTCATATAATAAGAAAAAATGGGTAATCCTTCTTTATGTGGAGGGTGGACGACTACCCTAGTCCTTATTCATGGTGGTCGTCCACCCCTTATTAGGAAGGAGCTTGCTTCCTTTCCTAATCCTTTTATGCCTCTTGATTTGATTGAATTAATTTTTATTTATTATTATTCAATATATTTAATTTGATTAGATTAATTATTGTTGTATTTTTTGCAACAAGATCATGGCCATTGAAAGAAACACAAATCAGTCTCAACTATTGATTTTTTGTAGTACATGGATTCTGATCCATGGACTCCCAAAATATTATAAAGAAGAGACAAATATTGTTCTTCTTTTAGACCATATAGAATTGCAATCTCTCTCTTTCATAGCCACGTCCCATCTCTCTCTCCTTAGAGTGGTCGTCCACTCTAAACCCTAGAGAGAATTACCATCATCACCATGTCATTATGCCACCACATCGACCACTCGTGTATCTCTATCTCCTTCGGTGCACCGTGCTCGTGAAAAAGACATTTCATCTCGTGAGATGTGATCAGGAGATTTATCATTTAGATCATCAACGTGGATTGTGGGAAGCACGTGATTCATCATCGCGCCTGCAAGTGCAATCTACATCAGGTCAGACTTGAGATGGGATGTCTCTTCGTACGGAGACATGATCACAAGCATGCTTCAAGAGGTAAAAATAATATTTATTTACAGTCTCGATGAAATGATTATAGAAGTGTTCTTGGATCATGCGGTTTCATCTGTTTAAAAAAATTAAAATTCGTTGCCCCGAGCAACTAGAACGACTAGTCACTCCTGATCACATATGATTCAATCTTCAAGCTTTTGTGATGAGCTTAAGGTTCTCTCCATAACCTTCTAATGCAACGGTCTAGAGCAAGGTAGAGTGGTGTGAAAAGGTGGGGCCTTGTGGTACGTCAAGATGGTGCCATGTAGCCCACTAGGAATTCAAAGAAATAAAAAAATGATAAAAATAGAAAACAAATAAAAGGAAGAGAAATTGGAAAAAAATAATCAACATGAAAGTTCTAGTTCTCAATGAGATCTACAACTTTTGTGGAGAACTCATTGAGAAATAAAATTAACTATACATAGTTATTATTTTTACAAGTAATTTAAAGTATTAAATTACTTATTTTTATTTCCTTTTCTTATTTTTTTGGATTTATTCTATAATTAAAGTTATATTAATTACGTGCAATACTATACTAATTATTATGCAACTTTTAATAAAAAGTATACACATGAAATATAGTATTGTAATAGGGTAGATAATACACAATAATTATTTACAACCCATACTCAGTTAATTAAGAATATATATATATATATTGATTTTCTTAAGAAAGATAGATAATAATGGAGACTAAAGTGGATAAATTTGGGATTTATTAATATACATTTACAAAAAGGTGAAGTTTATAAAGAGAAAAATTACTCGTACAAAACTCGTAGGTGTTTACAAAACGAATATACCCATTTACAAAACGAAATTAATAATGAAGTTACAAAGATGGAAATTACTTTTACATAAACTCTCTAAAGTTTACTAAGATATGTCTGAATTAAAATCGTTTAGAATAAAATTGAAAATAGGTCAATAAAGGTTTTAATGAAAAATACTAAATCCAGAAAAGCTTAAAATGATAATTTGAAATGATTATATGAAACTCAAATTTAATAAAATTGAGAAATGATAAAAATACCCTATTGGATAAGCTTTTTGATGCAACCGTCAGATTGAGGTCTGATGAATTTGATTGATGGCTCGCCATAATATTGGTGAACCCCCACCTCATTTGAAAAGTTCCCTATATGTATGTATGTATGAGGTTGGGGAGCTTGCACCATGATTCACGTAACTTTACTTGCATCGGTGCCATAAACATCGATTTTTGAATTTTTTTGAAAAGAAATCATGCGAGGTTTTGATCACCATATATCACCATGATGTCATTCAAAAATGAACTTAGTTCAAGACTTCTAACCCATACATCAAGACTACAAAATTTTAACGGTCTCAAAATTGCTGATATTTAGCCCTCTAGATCGATATGTTAGGAATGTTTATTTTACATGAAATTTGAAACACATATTCCACTAATAATTCTTAGTAAATCCCCTGAGATTTTATCTACATGCATCATGGTGCAAGCTCCCTGATCTCTCTCTCTCCCTGTCTCTCTCTCTCTCTCTATATATACATATATATATATAAATATATGGTAAAGGAAGCCTATACCCGAGGGGTGTGGGTAACTGCCTACATCCAGCTTATTTTTTCAATATTTTTAATTTTTTAGAAATGAAACTTTTTGGAGAATTAGATCATCAAATATCATAATGGTGTCATTCCAAATTCAACTTAATTCAGGACTTCTATCATCTCCATCAAGACTACCAAATTTTAACAGTTTCAGAATTGTTGAAACTGACCCCTTCACAATGAACATGTTAGGAATGTATACTTTGCATGAAACTTGAAATGCATATTCCCCTCAATATATTAAGAAAATATCTTTAAGGTTTCCTTTAAAAAAACCAATAACGACAAAAAGGTCGGGTGTAGGTAGTTACCTGCATTCATAGTAATATGTTGCCAACTCCCTATATATAGGATGAATTGGGGCCGCCCCGCCTTAGTTTTCCATTTTCTTTTAAAAAAAATAAAGCTATGTATTTTCATCACTATATCCATCTAATATGTCATTCCAATTTCATTAGAAAGAGAGACTCATATGCCTTCCATCTAGAACAGGTAACAGTCTTAGAATTGTTGTAATTGACCTATTCTAGATAAAGGGCATAACAGTCTATATATCTGACGAAATTGGAATGACATATTGGAGGGATATAGTGACAAAATACATTAGTTTTTTTGAAAAAAAATAAAAAATGATGGAAAATGAGGAGGGGCAACCCCATTGAACCCATATATAGGGAAAATGGGAATGCTCCTTGGGAGGAGCCAAGTGGATGCTCCGGCCTCCATTTTCCTCCCATTTTTTGGAAAACAATAAAATATATTTTCGTCACTATATCCCCCTAATATGCCATTCAAGTTTCATTAGAAATAGAGACTCCTATTCCCTTCATCTAGAACAGATATTTTTAACGGTCTCAAAATTGTTGTAATCGACCTTTTTTAGATGGAGGCCATATGAGTGATTATTTCTAATGAAATTTGAAAATCATAATAGGAGTATATAGTGCCTAAAACATATATTTATATTTTTTAAAAAATTAAAAATTGGTGTGAGAGCAACTCGTTAGCTGCTCCCATGGAGCATCCCCATATATAAGTATATATATGTATTTATGTATGTATGTATGTATGGGACTGGGGAGCCTACACCCATGTGCAAATAACTTTCCTACAGCCACACATTTTCCCATTAATGTTTTTGATTTTTTTGAAATAGATCCTTAAGCGATTTACTTAGAACATTAAGTGAAGTATGTGTTTCCAATTTCGATTAAAACAAACATTCCTAACTTGTCCAACTGAAGGGGTCCATTTCAGAAAATTTGAGACCATTAAATTTCGACTGTCTTGATGGATAATCTAGAAGGGTCAAGATAAGTTGAAATTTGAATGCCACCGTGATGGTATCTTGCGATCTAAATTCCCCAAAGATTCAATTAAAAAAAATCAAAAACTAGAGCAGAAAATGGGTGGGTGTAGGAAAGTTACTTACACATGGGTGTAGGCTCCCTTTTCCCTATGTATGTGTGTGTGCGCGTGACGACCCTTTCAAATGAGGTGGGGTCTCACCATTTGGTGGTGAGCCACCAACGAGATCCATTATATAGGATCCAATGTTTCATGCAAAAAAGGGTACTTCAGTACTTTTGTTTTGAGTTAAATTGGAAGTTCATTTAGTGACGCTAGTACCATTTTAGGACCCTTTTTATTAGGAGTTTTCCATTAATTTCTTAATTTGCTGATTTCGAAAAATGTTATCAGCAAATGCAATTTAATGCATGTAATTGTAAACACAAATGAGATTATGAGAAATTTAGATTTCTATTTTGTAAAATTCAAAGAAGATGTTTATTTAACATTCACATTCATTATTTTCTCGTGAAATTATTATTTTCATTTGTAAATTTTGTATTTCTATTTGTAAATGTTCATAAGCAGTTATTGTTTCTTCGAACTGCTTTGTAAATTTCATATTTTATATCTTTGTGTATAAACATTGTATGAATTTTTGTAATTGTTTCACGATCCTTTGTAATTGTTATGCATTTCTTTATAAAAACTCGCATGTTCTTAGTAGTATTTGTATGGAACTCTGCAAAATAAAAGTAGACTGTTAGAATTGAGTAACATGTAAAAAGGCCATGAGATTGTAAAAAATAATCCAACATACGTAAAAACCATTTCTGTGATTTGTAAAAAAAATTGTCCGTGTAGCAGTGATAGAGCAGCATACCTCCCTCCTCACAATCATGCCCCCCTTCTCCGCCTTCCTCATTTTCCTTCCTCTTTGACATTCCCTTCCTTCACTGCCTTCTCTGTGCACAAGGACGATGGGTTCCTTCTCATAACTTCCTCACACGACCGTTCCCTCGCACCTTTGTATCCTCACGATCATGCCCTCTCTCCTCCACTCCTACACGTGTGAGTGTCGTTGACGAATCGAGAGAGAGGTGGTGGGTCACCATCGATGCATCACGAGAGAGAGAGGATGTGCACCATTGTCGACAAATTGAGAGAGAGAGAGGAGGTGCCAACATCGACAAATCGCGAGAGAGGAGGTGCACCGTCAAAAAATAGAGAGATTAGGTCAAATAGTTATCACGTTCTATATTTAGAATGAGACAAAATGACGAAAATAGGTTTTCTGCAATTAAAATAATTTATTAAATGTATAATTAAATCCATGCTACATGGTGTAATCGATCTGTTCAAGATGAAGTGCTTAGAAGTCTGTGTTTTTGACGAAATTTGAATGACATATACGAGGGATATATAGATGAATATACATGATTATATTTTTCAAAAAAAATAAAAAAAACTGAAAATGGGGTGGGGGCAGCCCCATTTAACCCATATATATATATATATATATATATATATGGGAGCTGGGAGCCTACACCCAGGGATGTAGGTAACTACCTACACCCGACATTTTTTTCATTTATTTTGAATATTTTTGAAGGAAACCTTGGGGGTTTTCTTAATATATTTAGGGGAATATGTATTTCAAGTTTGATGCAAAACAAACATTCCTAACACGTTCATTTAAAAGTGGTCAATTTCAGCAATTCTGAGACCGTTAAAATTTTATAGTGTTTATAAAGATGATAGGAGTCTCGAATTAAGTTGAATTTTGAATGACACTATGGCGATATATAGTGATCTAATTACCCCAAGGTTTCATTTCAAAAAAATAACTAATCTATGAATAAATGAGCCGGGTGTAGGTAGTTACCTACACCCCCAGGTGTAGTCTCCCTTTTCCCATATATATATATATATATATATATATATGTGGAAAACTTTCGATAAGGTTGGATTTTCTTAGATGCATGGAAAGTTGTGCAAATTTAGGTACTTTCTAATAATTTTACAGTTTCTAATTCCATAAATCAATAATAAATATTAACATAGTATGAATATCATGGAAAATTTTATTAAAATATTATTATATTGAACAAAAAATATTAGTTACAATATGGATGCCTTATTTTACAAAATAATATGATCATTGATATTTACAATGTGCAGTTTATATTTTACAAAATTGTTACACAATTTACAAATATGCAAGTGGCTTTTTAATTTTCAGGAAAGACTCACCTCATTAGAAAGCCCCTATGTAAATGTGATTTTTATCCAATGGGCATAATGCCCGTTAGAGGTGAGAGGAGCCCACTTAATCTCCAACAACAACCGTAAGAAAAATATAAACTTCAGTAAGTAATATATATCGAAGCTTCAATAATTTATATCGAAGTTTCACTAACTAATATCATAGCTCTAGTAACTTATATAAAGTTATAAGTAAATGCGAACCAAAGTTACTGACTAAATTACTTCCTTTACTTAAAATTGATTCAAAGTTAGTGATGGCAATACCAAAGTTATTGATGCCAATTAAGCAACCATGGAAATTGTAGTTAGTAAGGCCAATGACAATGACATGAGAATTGACACTGTTGTCAGGAATATTGATCGAAGTAGAGATGGTTGTCATTTACGACGAACTGTAGAAAGAAGGAACATACCAATAATTTCCACGAGTGCAAACACCATCAAGAATAAATTCCAAGAAAATATCAAGGTCCAATATCTTATGAGGACAATTTACATTTCTCTTACTTTACAGAGTTCAACATTCCATAAATGACATCTGAAGATTAAGATGCGCATGACCACCACTACATAACCCCCCAAAATCTCACAAAAGTCAAGTACAACTATCCTAATGTATGATGCATAACATGTTCCCTGACCAGTACAAAAATCTTTGACCCCATATAATGTAGCTAATATTACAACAAAAGTCAATGGATAACCATTATTAAATGATGAATTGCCTGGTATATAACAACATATGCAATTTTTATTATGAATTCAAGGAATCAAGTGTTTTTCGATCTCTACTATTGTAGCAAACAAATCAAGCAATCCGCGGAACATGATATACTTTGATTTCCCCAAGTCTTATCTAAAGGGATGATTATGTTATTTAAGTCTAGTTTGGCATCGCTCTTATTTAAAGCGATCAAGTGTTTTCATTGTGCAGTCATATTTAAAGGAATAAAGTGTTTTTCATTATGAGTACATGATGATTGGCCAAAGCGACTCGGGTTATGTAAAAATAAATCAAAGGTCGTTGTGACCGAAATCACTCAGCTTAGTGAACAAGAAAATTAAATCATTCAAAAAATCAAGCAAGGAATATAAGCGATCATGATATTTTATTTACCTGATATAATGACCAGGATTGAACACTAGGAGCACGATTTAAAAACTAAGTAGTCAAATCTCTAAATGGAAGGCATTTTTAGTGGTTTTTTATTTTTCAAATTTTTAATTTCAATATAAAAAAATAAAAACAAGGAGTCAAATAGACATACAACACTCTTTCTAGATTATTCAAATTAGTTAAAAATGCTTAGAAAATTAAAGTAAAAGTATTTTTGGGTTTTATAGGTTTTAAACATATTTCTGGTAAGTTTTGTAGATTTTTAAATTATTTTTGTGAATTTATTTTAAAATAAAATAGTGCTAAAAAAATAGTTCACAACCACGAATAATTTGTGAATTAAAAATATTTAAAGTGCCCAAAATGCCTAGATGATAATTTTATGATAAAATAAGAATAAAAAACTTTAAACAGTACCGAAAACACAAATTTTGGGGTTTTCTTTGATTTTATACAATTTTTATAATATTTTTAGTGTTTTAAATTTCATGGTATTTATAGGGATCTTTTAAACAAAATTAATATTGAAAATAAAATGCAACAAAAACAACTGCGGGAATTTTTTAGGAATTTTTAAAACATTTTACAAATTTTTATATTTGTTTAGGACATAAGCAGGACATGTTTTAGGGGGTTTTGAATTTTTAAAAATAGAAAATGCAAGTAATTCAACTCATGAAAATTACCAAAAATACTACACACTAGCAGGAGCTAACTATAATTTTTAGGTAATTTTTAAAGTTAATTTAATATTTATTATATCCAATAAAAGAAAAGGAGTTAAACACAGTTTACTGGGACCCAAACGCAATTAATTTAACTTTTATGACCAAGCATATAACATATAATAAAGCTCGGGAGCAAAATATTCAAATTGTACAAACAAAGCACGTACAACACATGATCCAGGCTCACAAGGGTATATATGCAAATTTCAAAGCATAACATTCATATCATAACATCCAGAAAGCATAGGACTATTGTTGAAAATAATCCAACAAGCACATGGGGACACACGTGATTAAAACTTGGTATGACTAAAATGCAAATAAGTAAAATATGAGGGCCCAACTGTTAATGTTTTTAACTACATATTTTTTTTACTAGACTAAAGCTAAATACAGAAACATGCAAGGACAAAAAGGAAATATACCCCAAGGCATGAGAGGCATGTGTGGGGTCTCTAACAACTCTGCTTGTCCTCTGCAAAGCAATCTGACGGCTCAGAAAAGGTCGAGCACGTGCATGTAGGATCTAATGTGCTAAACCTGGTCTAACGGTCTGCAGAAGATGCATGTCGAATGGTGCAGATGGAGGGTCTAGAACGGATCTGGATGTCAGGATAATACATAAACTGAGGTATCATATCAAATCTGGAGCTGGACTTCGAATCGAGCGGCGATGAAGGCTGCTGGAAAAACTAGCGCGTTGCGAAATTTGCCTGAGCCTGGAGGAAGATCCGAGGCTCCGATGAAGCTGCGGAGAAGTCCAACACTATCAGGGAAGCACTCCATGTCAAATGGGATGCTCTGATGGAAGAGAGAACAGTTGGATTGACGTGGCGGCGATGGCCCTCCTGGAGCTGCTCCACTGGAGCAGTACGGGTACCAAACGAGTCTCTTGTCGCGCACCAGTACCTGCAAGGGAAAGAATGACTCGGGGGCATGGCTCTGATCGTATTATTGCATAACAAAACAAATGAAAGCGATGAGGGATGGAGTCGTGGGCTTCTGACGAAGGTAGGGGAGGAAGCCCAACCTAATCCTGATCCGATAAGTGGGATCCAAGGGAATAGGTTGCGTAGGAATATGCGAGGAGAGTCGAGGGGGCGATATATGCGAATGAAGGTGGGTAACAATGAAGGAAATGGTTAGAATCCTCAATCACATCATGGAAGCGTGAGCGTCGTATCGAATACGACGAGGAGCGACTAGTCACACTAGTTGCTCGATGTAGCAGAATTTAAAAAATTTTCATGCGACGAAACCACATGATCCAAGAACACTTCTTAGATCATTTCGTCTAAACCATAAACAAGTAATAGGTTTACCTCTTGAAGAATGGTTGCGATCGAGTCTCTAAATGAAGAGACCTCCTGTCTCAAGTCTGATCCGACGGAGGAGATGCTTGCGAGCGCGAGGATGAATCATGTGCTTCTCGCAATCCATGTTGATGATCCAAGCGGCGGATCTGCTGATCTCGACACACGAGATCCAACATCTTCTTCACGAGCGAGGTGCAATGAAGGAGACAGAGATCCACGAGCAGACGATCGGGCAGCATAACAACGACGCTGCGACGATGGAGACTCCCTCTAGGGCATCCATGGTGAACGGCCATATGAGAGGGAGAGAGAGTAGACGTGTAGAGAGAAAGAGAGAGAGATGTTCTCTAATAGCATAGCCCTAGAGAGCATGGTATGCCTCTATATTTATAGGGTTTTGGGATTCATGGATCTCAATCCATGGGACTCATAAAATCAATGGTTGAGATTGATTTATGATCAATCCAATGGTCAAGATTGTTGTTGGTAAAAGCCAACAACTTATGATTTAATTTAGATCAAATATATTTGACAAATCAAATATACATCAATCCTAAAATTAAACCAACCAAATAAGGAGACAAATTCCATGGAGATCTCATCACCCATTGGGATATAGTGGACGGCCACTTGTTTCCAATTGGAGGCAATCTCATGAGATTTCATGAGATTGCATATCTCCATGAAAATCTCCATTATTTATTCCAACAACTTTTGTTGTGATTTATTCTTCAAAAATAATTCATAATTAATTTTGAGAATATTGCAATCTTGCCATTAGAAAATTGCGAATCACATTCACAATCTAAAACAAAATATAATTTACATTTTCAATTTAATTAGACAATGTGTATCCAACACACATCAATAATTGATTAACAAATATAAATTATAATTAGCTCTCTCAAATTCATTATAAATCACATTTATGAATAATTGGATATTGCTATCCACATTATTCAAATCCATGATAATTAAATCACATTTAATCATCTTGGATCTCTTTTTCTCACATGCCACAATAATATGAATCACATTCACATTATTCACATCTTTGATAATCAAATCACATTTAATTATCTAAGATTACTCTCCTTATAATATGAATCAAATCCATATTATTCATGGTAAGTTATCTATTTTCTCAGTGCTCGGATACATATATCAACAATAGAATTAACCATGAACTCTTTCAAGGATAATGCACGTTCTCTGCGAACACTTGGAGATAAGGACATGGCGATTGTATTGTTCCACGTATAGTGACTTGGATATTGAGATCACATCTCAAATCCATATCTCAGGCCTCCCATAGATGCTTGATTAAATCAAGACCGCAAATCTAATATTCTCATTGTATCTGAATGACATTCAGATCAATGTCCAACATTTGGATCAAGATCATATTACTTCTCTACTGAGCGGAGTCACTGAAATCCAGACATGTTTCATCACTCCCTGGGAATGGAAGCGTCAAGGTTATACAATCGTTTATGATCACATCACCCTCAGGTATTCCCAATACCTGTACATCCTACACACTGGAAGACCCATAACAATACCGAAGTATAAGATCAATTTTACACTATCTACTTCAGGCATTTATCATTAAGTTTCTCATTCTATCATTGGGAGTCAGTATAGATCATATACTTTCCAAAAGTATATATCATACTTAGGTCTTGATCATATACTTTCCAAAAGTATATATCGAACCTACAAATTAAGTCAAGCTTCCAAGGCGAAATGACCGTGCACGGAATTTGATTCTTCCCGATATCTCATGAGTGAGATCATGTCTTCCGATTCAGTAATGAACCTGTATTATCCCTTTGAGAGATCGCATTACTCATTCACCCTTATATGCACACTAGCGTGTCGGTGTATAGACCTTGATTAGGTCATCAACCTTTTGGTCTACCAAATGTACATACTCAGACATATAGTAACATATCTGTCTCCGGTCAGAGGATGTGTGCCTATATCATGACAACATACGACATAGGACTTTGGTTATATTAATCTCGTTAAGTCAACTCTTTGACCTAACTTGTCTAATAACTCCGAATCTCTATTCCTATGCAGAGGACCTGCATTAAGAGGTCGGCTAGATATCACCCTTTGGAGAAAGGATTGTCATCTCCTTCTCATGCTGGAGATCATCTCTTAATAATCATTTGACGGTGCTCGATGAGTCCTCAATCTAACTCTTTAGATATTCATCCAAGCAACAGCCTCTATGATTCAATACTTGAATCAACAGTTGTATGATCTTCAAGATGGCCATGGTACATAACCCTAATTCTACTAAGGGAACTATTATGCAAGTTATTTATTCTTCATTTCAGATCAGGGAATGATATTCGCAATAACATTTATTGCATAATAGCTCACCGTGGGCTCGCATGTCCAACAATCTCCCACAAGCCGAAAGAGCCATTAATGGGCTAATCATTTAAACCCATACTCATGTGACAATCATTGGCTATTTAGAAAATATCTAGGTAAGCTGATCAATCACTCTGTTCCCAAGAGACTATGCTAAGTCCTTTTACGGCACTTGCATATCCCCTAGTAACAGTGCTCGCATCCAATGCGAATGTTGCATCTTATGCAATCAATACTCAATTTTGTTAGTTATAGTGTCCTTGACACTACATCTTAATAATTATTATAACAAGTATTTTCACAATCCTTATCAGAATACCTTTATTCTTAGAGATCTCTATCTCCTATGGTATCTACAGTTAGGACCCTTATAGATCATTATCTACAAGGTCTTAAACTTTTGAAGATATGACTTTGAGATCACTATCTCTAAGTTTCATCATCTTTGAAAATATTGTTATTATTGCAACCAAGTATTTTATTTCCAGGGTGGGATTACTAACAGTTTACTACTCCCACTGCATGGCAGACATCTGGCTCTTGTACACATTTAGCATACACTCAACTTCTCATAACTGATGCACAAGTGCAAGCAGTTCTAGCATTCACTTCCTCAACTCTTTGAGGTGCTATCACATTAGACCGATCACTACCACATCTTAATGGAAGGAAGCCTTTCTTGGAATTTACTAGAAAAAGGAATATGTCCAAGGTGTACTACTAATGTGATGGTCCTAATACCCTCTTCTCTTTGCTTCTGAACGACTTCAGAACTAAGATCTAAGAGGTATCCTTGAGATCATATCTCAAGGTGTTGAACAACCAGATTATAAAACACTTATATCATTCTAAATTATTAGAATATTATCTACATTTAGCACGATGAACACAATAGCACTCCCACTAAGCTTCACATGGTTCATCAATATTTTATCTGAAATCATAACATTTATAATTTCATCAAATCTTATGTTCCAACTACAAGAAGCTTATTTGAGTCCAAAGATGGAGTTCTTTAGCTTCCACATCTTGCTTTCCTCAACCTTGAAGCCCTGGGGCTACTTCATATGAATATCCTTAGAGAGGTATTCATAGAGGAATGCAATCTTGACTCACATCATGAAGATGTCATAGTCAAGTTGTGCAGCTATAGTTAGAAATATTCTGATGGGTTAAAGCAAGGTCACTGGAGAGCAAGTCTCATCGCAAGCGAAGTCTTCTCTTCGGTGTGTAGCTAATGGCTACGAACTGTGTTTTGAAGGTCTCTACATTCTCATCAGGTTCCCTCTTTCTCTTGAAGATCCATTTACACCATAATGGGTCTAACCCTTATAGGTGGATCCTCGAGGGTCTATATACAACACTTGTATATGAAGTCTACATTAGAATTTTATTTCTAACATCCATCTTTCCATGGTTTGATCTTCAGAAGCATCATCACATGAAGTCAGATCATTGTCAGATTCAACTGACACATGGAATCCATCCTCAAACTTATTTGAAGACGTATTAATGTTTCATCTTTAATTGACTACTTAGTTTCCGATTTCAGGAGCCTCATTATCTTCTCAAGATTAAATGAGTTCCATTTACTTCATTTTCATCTTGATTCTCAAGAGAGTCATCCTATAAGAATCATATTCTAAAAGATGAGATCTTTTAAGAATCTAAAGGTCATGAAGTAGGTATCCAATACCATCCTTTATTTTTCTAATGAAGTAGCACTCTCCAGTGCCAGATTCCAGCTTAATCACATGGAACCTTATTAAGGGTATATAATGTAGTTTCTACCACATATATATACATGGAAACTAAGAGATAATTACGCTAAGATTATTCATTGATCAAATCATGTCACACATGATCAATTGTATCTCCCACAACTCTATTGAGTTAAGGTTCAATAGGAGGATTGATATAGGAATGATATTCACATGTCCATAAGGTATTCCTTGAATTCATCTAATAGGTACAAGCTACCTTAGTTATATCGAATTCATTTCATCTTCCTTCAAACTTTGGTTGTAAACCAAAATTGTGAAATCTTTGAACATTTCAAAGGTTTCTTAGGTGAAGAGAAGAAATTTCATATCATACATAATCATCAATAGATATCACATATCCATAATGTTTACTATGATATAGATGATTCACACATATCAATATGTATGAGATCCTGAATACCTTGACATCTTACACCTTTCCTAAAGAAGGGTGTCTTGGACAATTTACTTTGAATACAATATTCATAAGTATGCAAGTTTTGAAATTTTAGACATTCTAAAGTTTCATCTCTTACTTGTCCATTGATCTCATCAACAGACATATGTCCAAAACATGATGCCAGATCATTGTCAAATGATCTTTATCCTCCTATTGATCTTTATAGGTTTAATTTTCAGTATTAGAAATCTTAATGAATCATTCATTAATTTTCTAATTTAGCGGAGTCCACTAAATGTTAGATCACTATCTGAAATATATTCATCATAACTCTCTATGATAGAATTATTCCAGAATTCATGTTTATTTCCAACATTTTAGAAATAAAATTATGAGTGTATTCTAATATCCAGGTCACAGAGATATTCTCTAAGACTAAGGGCTCCCACTGAAAATATGATGTTTATTGATCCAATGGAAATTGTTGCAACAATTGCATCACTTCCAATATGGATGACCATTAGACCTTAAGATCAAATTTCCAATATTCTAATGCCGATGCAACCGATTGCAAGTGTCATTAGAAGATTGAGATACAATTATTAGACTTTATCTTATCAAATAAGTAAGTCAATATCAATGATTATATGTAGATTAATCTGATGTACTATCTGATTCCTTCTCTAAGGTTATAGATAGATTTGATAGTCATACTATCAACACATCTACTTATTGCAGTATTGGCAGTCTTCCAACTCTTTGGATGTCCTATGGAAGTCACAGAAGTACAGTTAACTCTTTTGACTATACTTCTTAGTTGGGTTCAACCCATGCTTCCACTGCGATCCCTTTATCTATAAGCAACCATTGCTCAAGTCAAAGGATCTCTTATGTCGAAATCAAAAATTTCAATATAAGAGTATTTCAATATTTATACAAGCTTCATTCAATTCATACAATGTGAATATTCTAAAGCTTTATGAATGACTAGAGAATAGATAGTAGAATGATGACACTCATCGTATCTACATCCATCTAAACTCTTTAAAACATTGGTTCAGGTAGGTATTCAAACAATTTTGAATACACCATCTCGTATAGAGCCACCATTGTGCATAATGCAGAGAACCATGTCATTCATGATTATATGTCGAGAGAACATATGTATGCCAGAACATCTTCTTAGATTTTATAAGGATTATTTGATAATTACGATCATAATCGACATGTCACTTCAAAAGTACATTCGATGAGATCAAGACTTATAAAGACATACAAACCCTAGGGTTTTAGTCCTATTGTCTATTCAATTATCATTCCTCATTATTATGAGGAAACTTGCACATTGCAACCACATACATTATGTGTCCAATTGCAAGTACAATATCTGGATCATGGGTCCAATCCATGATATTCTACTAGTTATTATTGAGTATAACATTGAGTGGGATTAATGAAGGATTATCTGAAATAAGAAATTTGCATAAACATATATGAATATATAATTTACTTTGATTTAGGAATTTTTATATCAAAGTTTTCTTGCCTTGTCAACACTGAAAGTTCATTCCCTTAATCACTTTCAATGTAAGAGATATACTTACCATTATATCTCAGCAAGATCTGGGATCTCCTTCCTTATCTTTGTTACATTCCAATAATATGAGAATTTGCAACTGCGATAAAAAGAAGTGGGAACACATTCCGCCTTACAAGTCCAACTTGCATCTCCCAATTCGGTCTTTAACACCCAGGCCCACCACCCCTAATGTGATGTTGACCCGTCATTAATTGAACCAACCGTCAACAGGAATAGAACTCGCTATGTGCAATCCAATATCGCCCCAATAATATGAGGATCCGATATTGGGGTCACTACGCATATGACCTTACTCTTTCGAGAAGTAAAGAGACCGATCCAGATGCGCTTGCATGTAGGAGCAGTCACTTCGGACAAGCATCTCCTACATACAATCCCTGACGACGGAACCCTTCGCCTTGACGGGAGACCATGGATGTCACTTATGTGATCCTCCGTATCTTATTCAAATTATAATTAATTATCATGAATCATATTCACATAATTAATTCTTCCAAGGGAAATAACACATCTATTATAATAGAGTGTTTTTAATTAGATATAATTAACTTAATCATATTAAATTAATTATCAATCCAATTTAATCAAAAAACTTGATTTTACTTGAATATATGGTATTATCTCAAAATACATATTAATTCGAATTTTAATAATTAGAAAAATACATCATGATCTCTCAGGCATCATTTGTTCCTACCCGTTGTCATGGCCAGTACTGGCGGGAGTGGGATGGACCGCATCCGGTGCAACCCGCTACCCCAGCGATCACGGACTAGACACCATATCTGCCTCGGAAAAAATAATACCGAGTCAATCATTTTGTACTTGAGATGATCATCGGTTCTTCAACTGAAATTATACCATATAGTAATAATCAAAACAATTTTGATTATAAGGAAATTTGCTAGAAAAATTCCCAATCCTATTCAAGCAAGTTGTTTATTGATTGTGTTTCCAATTTTGATCTAGATCAAATCTAATCAATTATTGGTTGAGGCCAAGTAAATTAAGGAAATAGTAATCATTAAATATTTCTCAAAATATTTTCCATAATTATTTCTTGAAATTAACAATTAATTTCACTAATTGACAATCACATGATTCTAGTTAGGATTGTAATTTCAACAGTGACCCCTACTTACTAAAATTGACGTATCTCAATCAATTTAAATCCAAATTAGACAAAATCATTTTCAAAGATTGCTAATTTGATTTATAACAGAACCTAAGTGACATTTCATGCATTTTGAGGCAGATCAAAATAGTAATTAACTCATTAATCATGTTAAGATTCGCAGTTCCCGCAACAGTGAAAACATGTTCATTAAAACAACCATATCTTGAGGAAACGGAATTCGAATTGCGTAAACTAAGATACTATGATTTTCTTATTTAATGGGGAACAAAATAAAAGTTTTATTTTGGTTTTTAAACAATTTAAATAGGGCCTAAAATAATCACAAAACAGAGATGCGAAAATAAAATGCGATAAATCTTTTGCAACCTTAACGAACCCAAGTCACCTTCGGTTTTATGGATCGTATCCAAAACCTTCGACCCAAGGCTCTGATACCACTTGAAGAAAATGGTTAGAATCCTCAAGCGCATCACGGAATCGTGAGCGTCGTATCGAATACGACGAGGAGCGACTAGATGCACTAGTTGCTCGATGCAGCGGAATTTAAAAAATTTTCATGCGACGAAACCACATGATCCAAGAACACTTCTCAGATCGTTTCATCTAAACCACAAAAAAGTAATAGGATTACCTCTTGAAGCGTGGTTGTGATCAAGTCTCTAAACAATGAGACCTCCTGTCTCAAGTCCGATCCGACGGAGGAGACGCTTGCGAGCGCGGGGATGAATCACATGCTTCTCGCAATCCATGTTGATGATCCAAGCGGCGGATCTCCTGATCTCGACACACGATATCCGACATCTTCTTCACGAGAGAGGTGCACCGAAGGAGATGAAGATCCACGAGCAGACGATCGGGCAGCATAACGACGACGCTGCGACGATGGAGACTTCCTCTAGGGCATCCATGGTGGACGACCATATGAGAGGTAGAGAGACTAGACGTGTAGAGAGAAAGAGAGAGAGAGATGTGCTCCAATAGCATTTCCCTAGAGAGCATGGTATGCCTCTCTATTTATAGGATTTTGGGATTCATGGATCTCAATACATGGGACTCATAAAATCAATGGTTGAGATTAATTTATGATCAATCCAATGGACAAGAATGTTGTTGGTAAAAGCCAACAACCTATGATTTAATTTAGATCAAATATATTTGACAAATCAAATATACATCAATCCTAAAATTAAATCAATCAAATAAGGAGACAAATTCCATGGAGATCTCATCTCCCATTGGGATATAGTGGACGACCACTTGTTTCCAATTGGAGGCAATCTCATGAGATTTCATGAGATTGCATATCTCCATGAAAATCTCCATTATTTATTCCAACAACTTTTGTTGTGATTTATTCTTCAAAAATAAGTCATAATTAATTTTGAGAATATTGCAATCTTGCCATTGGAAAATTGTGAATCACATTCACAACCCAAAACAAAATACAATTTACATTTTCAATTAATTACACAATGTGTATCCAATACACATCAATAATTAATTAACAAATATAAATTGTAATTAGCTCTCTCTAATACATTATAAATCACAATAAAGAATAATTGGATATTGCTATCCACATTATTGATATCCATGATAATTAAATTACATTTAATCATCTTTTATCTCTTTTTCTCACATGCCCAAATAATATGAATCACATTTACTTTATTCACATCTTTGATAATCAAATCACATTTAATTATCTAAGATAACTCTCTTTATAATATGAATCAAATTCATATTACTCATGATAAATTATCCATTTTCTCAATGCTCAGATACATATATTAACAATAGAATTATCCATAAATTCTTTCAAGGATAATGCGCTTTCTCCACGAATACTTTGAGATAAGGATAGGGCGATTGTATTGTTCCACGTATAGTGACATGGATATTGATAACACATCTTAAATCTAGATCTCGGGCCTCCCATAGATGCTTGATTAAATCAAGATTGCAAATCTAATCTTCTCATTTTATCTGAATCACATTCAGATCAATGTCCAACATTTGGATCAAGATCAGATTACTTCTCTACTTAGAGGAATCACTAAAATCCAGACCCGTTTCATCTCTCCCTAGGAATGGAAGCGTCATGGTTATACAACCATTTATGATCACATCACTCTCAAGTATTCCCAATACATGTACATCCTGCACACTGGAAGATACATAACAATCCCGAAGTATAAGATTAATTTTGCATTGTCTCCTTCAAGGATTTATCATTAAGTTTCTCATTCGATCACTGGGTGTCGGTATAGATCATATACTTTCCAAAAGTATATATCAGACCTAGGTCTTGATCATATACTTTCCAAAAGTATATATCGAACCTACAAATTCAGTCAAGCTTACAAAGCAAGACAACCGTGCATAGAATTTGATTCTTCCTGATATCTCATGATTGAGCTCATGTCTTCAGGTTCAGTAATGAATCTGTATGATCCCTGTGAGAGATCGTATTACTCATATGCCCTTATATGCACACCAGCGTGTACGTGTATAGACTTGATTAGGTCATCAACCTATTGATCTACCAAATGTACATACTCAGACATATAGTAACACATCTGTCTCCGGTCAGAGGATGTGTGCCTATATCATGACGGCATGCGACATAGGACTTTGGTTATCTCAATCTCGTTAAGTCAACTCTTTGACCTAACTTATCTAACACCTCCGAATCTCTAATCCTATGCAGAGGACCTGCATCAAGCGGTCGGTTAGATATCATCCTTTAGAGAAAGGATTGCCATCTCCTTCTTAGGCTGGAGATCATCTCTTAATAATCATTTGACGGTGCTCGATGAGTCCTCAATCTAACTCTTTAGATATTCATCCAAGCACCAACCTCTATTATTCAATACTTGAATCAAAAGCTGTATGATCATCAAGATGGCCATAGTACATAACCCTAATTATACTAAGGGACCTATTATGCAACTTAGTTATTCTTCATTTCAGATCAGGGAATGATATTCGCAATAACATTTATTGCATAATGGCTCGTCGTGGGCTCGCATGTCCAACAAACTAGCTATAGACCCGGTGGTCAGAGCCAAAGATCAACAACGATGATGAAATGCAAAATGGAATCGAAATGGAAACTAGGGGTGATAAGATGGATACCTAGAAGGTCTGACGAACTATGGAATTCCAGGAAAGGTGGTCAGTGAGGGTTATAGCCTCAACCCGATTGTGGCTGACCAAGAAGGCTTCTCACGGCTGCTCTCCGGCGATGTAGTGAGCTGCACTCAAGCGGGCTACCTAACAACACTCCAACCACACCTCCGAGGAGCTATCACCTCCTTGAAGATAACTGGAGGTCTGTGGTGGCGTGAGGAACGAGCTGCGGAGCATAGGAGGTGGAGAAGAGATTAAATATGTGTGCCTAAGGGTCTAGAAGAATCAGAATGTGGAGCGAAACCCTAGGAAGATCCGATCCTTTCTAGGGATATGCGAGAATCACAGACCCTAGGAGAGGAATAATGCGGTGGAAGTGAGACAAAGGAGGATCGGATTCGGGTGCTAGAAATTAGAGAAAACGCTCCGATGAGACACGTGTGAACCTGACCCGACTAGAAGGAGACGTTGACTAGGGTCAACGTTCCTACATGGACCAATGGGAATTCAAGATTTACAAAAATAGAAGGAAATTCAATAAAAAAATAGTAAATGATTTTAAATTAAAAACTGTATAAAATTCAAGAAATGATTATTATTTTATAAACTATTTTCTCTGATTTTTAATTATATTTTAAAAAAAGATATATACAGTTTATAGTATTATATACATGTATAATATACCTATGTGTTATGTACAAATATCATTATTTTAATTAAGGAATAAAAAATGTTTTTATTTAATTTTTATAAATTAATGAGCGTTGTAAATTAAATAGGCATTGAATTATATACATATGTATTTTGTACAAGGAATTGATGAATTTTTATTTTTTTTCTTTTTATGATATTTATTTTATTTTTATATTATTTCTAAGACTATATACAATTTTGTAAAAAGAATACGATATTGCTATTTTGTCGAAAATAAATAAATAAGTATTTTGTACAAGTATAGGTATGTGCAATGAATAGTGTACCCTTATCTCTCTCTACTTATTCTTTTGTGATCCGTTCAAGGCTTGACCTTCTCTCGGGGTTTGGGTCACCTTGTATTTATTCTAAATGCATCCTTCTTTTTCTTTTCCCCATTAGTTTTTTATTTTGTAAAAAATATGTGTTAATTATGAGATATTCATAAGGGCATGCACAAAGTTAATTTATTATGATTATAGGTATTTATAGATGGTTTTGCTAAAAGAAAGAGCTAAAATAAAAGAATGAAGAATGAGAATAGTAGATTCACCATCCCCGAGCTAAAATAAAAGAATGAAGAATTAGAATCGTAGATTCATCATCCCCCTATACTTTACATTTTCTTGTCCCTTAGCAAACACCTATTTGAATAGAACCGAAAAAGAAGAAAAGAAAAGAAAGAGAAGCAAAGCTGATTATTAAACCCATCTTCATTCAATTGTAGTATAAAGCTCAGTCAGACCTTTGGATTATTAGTTTGGCAGAACCTTATTGGAAAATAGGTTTAAGACTTAACAACCTCTATGTTCCATAGCTCTATGGTCAGGACTCCTTAATAATCAGGTCATAACAAGTCTACATACGCAAAGTCTAATGACTAT
The DNA here is from genome assembly GCA_037367405.1 of Ottelia alismoides. Lineage (NCBI taxonomy): Eukaryota > Viridiplantae > Streptophyta > Magnoliopsida > Alismatales > Hydrocharitaceae > Ottelia > Ottelia alismoides. Next base: position 690,775 of record JAZKJV010011092.1, read on the forward strand.
GAATCTTTCATTGTATTGTGTAAGTGATATGTAGCTCCCCACATCAGATATGTTAAAGAAACAACTTCCCTCAACAAGGTAACTCTAATCCCCAAGTCTAGCAACTCTTTCCTCGAGGAGCGGGGAATTCCCTTCTAAGTTCCAGTACAACCAGCTCAAGAAGAGTGGGAAAGAAGAGAATGGACCGTGATCGGTGTAGCCATGCATGCCTTGGAGCGTAACTATTGCGGCTAAGTCTCCAGCTGCAAGCTTGCATTAGATGAGAAGGTGGAATACATAGGCTTTGCTTAATCACTATATACAGTCCGGCAGCCATTTTATTTCCAATCAGGCATGTCCCCTTTCTTGGGGTTTTTCATATTTTTGCACATTTTTTGTGCATATATACAACATATTGACATGGCACGGCATGTACATGAGGAATTTTTCTTCTTGAGCCGGTAGACTATCCCGCTTTTGAAGCATTATTGCAACCCATGGACTCCTATCTTTAGACCTCAATGCAACTAGATCAGGTTGAGGTGTACATCCCTCCCTAGAGGAAGACGAGAGGTTACAGCTAGCGGTACTACCCTCGTATGCTAATCCAAGACAAAGAATTATGCCTCCTCACCACCTCATCCATGTTGAGCTACGTGTAAGGTGTGTGTCCAAGTCAAGCCATTATCTTTGAAAGTCATGCGTGCATTGTTAAGTGTTCTACTTAGGCTCATAATGATGACATGTGAACATAGCCTAGTGGACGCAAAGAATTAAGTCACTATGGACTTGAAAAGTCTTAACCCCAGATCCTATAAGTTTCCTCTGAAGTTTAGTGGATTAAGGTCTTCACCAAGCTCCATTATCCAATGTAATTCCAGACTAGTTTAAATGCCAACCATGATTATGAAGAATGTACATGCAAGTATATACAAAACTCTTTTTGTGAAAAATTTTTCAAAATATGCAAATTTTTATGGAAATTTTTGAATCCAAGAAAGAAGAAAATAATTTTCCAAAATCTTTACAAACATTTACAACCAATGTTTTGCAAACATTTATTTTTCAAACAATTTTCAGATATTTTGTACTATATACATAAATTCGATACAAAAATATTTACAAAAATTTTACAATCAAAATCATTTTTGTAAAAAAAATATATATAAATTTTGTTTACTAATAGTTTTTACAAGCTTTTATACAAGAAAACTTTTTACACTTATTATGATTTTTAGCCATTTTACTAATACACATAAAGTACGAGTTATGGTTGAAGTATATATACAATATATACGACACACCTCTATACTTAGCTCACACGATGTCATCAGAGTGATCAGAGAGCGATGATGGAAGACATAAGTCGTGCTGAGTATGGGGAAGTAAAAGGAATGATATACTACAATGACGAATGAAAGAATACTAAGTATAGAATCAAATGAATTGAGATCGGTGATCCGCCTATACATAGGATTAAATAATCCTAAGTTTAGCAGACTGTACACAAGTGAAAATAAAAGAATGGGATGTACAAGCATTGCCTCCCCTATACTTAGGGTAAAATATCCCCTAGTATAGATAGCAAAACAAAGGTAATGAGATCAAATGAATAATCACAGGTCTAATATGCCCCCATACTTAGGGAAAAGTGTGCCCAAAGTATAACATAATCATCAGATGAATACGGGATATCAGACAAAAAGAATGAATGATATGGACAATCTGGATATATGCCACTGTGAAGGAGAAGTGAAAATCATGCATGAGATGCAAATGATGTGAGTCAAAGACCACATCTCATGCAAAATGAATAGGGGCAACATCAACGATCAATGGATAATGATCAAGATATGGCTTCAAGCATTGACCGTTTACTCGAAAGGTGGAATCAGACAACAACTCAGATATTTTAATGCTTCCATTACCATGCACCTTTTTGACCAAGTATGGTCCCTTCCATTTGCTTTGTAACTTCCCAGGAAATAATCTCAACCTAGCATCAAATAGACATACTCTCTGATTCAGCACAAACTGTTTATGGGTGATATGAGAATCATGCCATATCTTAACTCTATCCTTATATTGTAGGCTACTCAAGAAGGTGTCTCTCAACTCCTCCAGGGCTGCTAATTTTGTTTTCCATTGATCACCTACACTCTTGGGCTCTAATAATAGCTCTGTAACTACCCAAAGTGACTTGTGCTTTATTTCCAAAGGTAAGTGACATGGATTGCCATAAACGAGCCGAAAGTGAGATGTGCCTAAAGACATATTGAAGGAAGTCCTATAGGCCCACAAGACTGAGTTCAAAAGCTGTAACCAATCCTTTCGGTCAGGGCAGACAACCTTCTGCAATATAGACTTGATCTCCCTATTCGATACTTCAGCAAGATCATTAGTCGGAGGGTGATATGGAGTGGCAACTCGATTGTTAATGTTGAACTCATTAGCAATGACCCTTACCTTGTCGTTGATAAAATGAGTCCCCCTATCTGAAATCAAAACTCTAGGTACCACGAACCATGAAATGATATTCTTCATCAAAAATTTACAAACAGTCTTAGCATCTGCGGCTCGGGTAGGGACATCCTCAACATAACGACTCACATAATCTAGAACAAGTAGAATGTACTCAAATCCCTTAATTAGAGACAGGACCCATGAAATCGACGCCCCATGCGTAAAAAACCTCACAGAAGTGAATGGGATACATCGGCATCATATCTCGATGTCCACAAGTGCAGCTCTTCATGAATTCATCTGAATCCTTGAAGAGGGTAGGCCACCAAAGGCTAGATTGAAGAAATTTTTGTGTTATCCATCTCCCAGAGTGATGTCCTCTTGCCTCAAGCATGTGGTAGTAGGTGAGGATGTTGTGGTGATCCACTTGAGGAATACACCAAGGCCAAACACTATCCCCCCTTCATGGTAAAGGGTGGGATACTCCCAATGGTACAACTAGGCCTTCGCCAAGAAGGTCTCAAGTTGCTGCCTAGGCCAACCTTATGGAACGTTCTTGGCAACAAGATAGTTCAGAAGGTCAACATACCACGGAAGCGAGGTGATAGCACTAATCACCTCGTCTGGGAAAATATTTGTAATAGGTGTGGTGTTCTTTGAATGCTCAAGATGCTCTAATAGGGAGAGGTGATCCGCTACCACATTCTTGACTCCAGGTTTATCCTTAATATCTATATCAAACTCTTGGAGTGGAAGGATCCATATGGTCAATCTGGCTTTGTCATCCTTCTTTGCCATGAGGTATCGGATGGCGGTGTGATCTATATAAATAGTCGCTCTAGATCCAAGAATGTACTGTCAAAACTTATCCAGAGCAAAGACTATGGCTAGATTATCCTTCTTAGTCACGGTATAATTCTGCTGAGAGGCATCCAAACTCCGGTTAGTGTACTGAATGTCAAATAACAATCCATCCTTCCTCTATCCAATGACAAACCCTACGACAAAATCATAAGCATCCATCATGATCTCATATGGAAGAGACCAGTCGGGTGGCTGGAGGATAGGAGCCTGAACAACTTATCCCTTGAGAGTCTCAAATGATGCCAAACACTTATTATCTACAATTAACTCGGTGTCTTTCATTAGCAAATCAATGAGCAGTCGGGCAATACGACTGAAGTCCTGTATGAACTGTCGGTAGAAATCGACATGCCCCACAAAATATCGCAACTGTCGCAAATTGGATGGTGGATTGAGTTTCTTGATGATATCCACCTTAGTCAGATCGACCTCCATGCCCCTATTGGAGATGATATGGCCAAGCACCATCCCCTGAGTCGTCATGAAATGACTCTTCACTCAAGATAGAAGAAAGGTTGACCTTGATGCAGCATTGAAGCACTCGGTCTTGGCAGTCAAGACAAGCATTAAACCCATTACCATGGACCGAAAAGTCACCCATGAAGACTCTAAATACTCGCCCACCATTTATGAGAAGATGGAAAGCCTGCACCTTTGGAATGTAGCCGGGGCATTACATAAACTAAAAGGCATCCGTCTAAAAGCATATGTCCGAAACAGACAAGTGAACGTTGTTTTCTCATGGTCTTCGGGCATTACATGATTGAATCCTGAGTACCCTTCAAGAAAGCAATAGTGACTCTACCCAGCTATCCTCTCGATAATTTGATCAATAAATAGCAATGAGAAATGATCCTTCTTGGTGGCATGATTCAATCATATGTAGTCCACACATACCCTCCAAGAAGTTGGTACTCATGTAGCTATCTCCTCTCCAGACTCGCTCAATACTATGGTGATACCTGTCTTCTTGGGTACTACATGCAATGGAATAAACCACTTGGAGTCGGAGATGGTGTAGATAAAATCGGTGCTCCACCACTTCGATATTTCCTTCATGACCACATTTCAAAGATTCGGGTTCATCCTTCGCTGGAACTCACACGATGACATGGTGTCCTCTTCAAGATAGGTATGGTGGGAGCACATGTTCGGTCTTATCCCCTGGAGATCATCTACACTCCATCCTATCGCCTTGCAGTTTCTTTCCAGAATCTCCATCAAACGAGATTCTTGTTCTTCAGTCAAATCTTTTGAGATAATGACTGGAAACATATCTGACTCACTCGTAAGGAATCTGTACTTCATGTTCTGCGGTAAGGTCTTCAACTCGTTACAAGTGGGAGTTGGCAAATCTAGCCTCTAAAATGTCTGCGTGAAGGCTACCAGATCTGTATGGGAGAATTCTTCTTGAATGTGTAAATCTGACGAAGATGGCCATGCTGGTATATCGTCAACTGTCCTAACTCACTCTCGGCTCTAGTTGTTGGCTCCGAGGAAATCAGGCACGGTAAATAATCATCAAAGTCCTGCCAATCAAACCCAATGTCTGAATCTGAGGGATCTGAATCAGTATCACAAGAAATAAAATTTGCCTCGCTATCCAGGTCGCGATCATTAGCCTCTAAGATGTTTGATAATTGAGGTTTGGCGATGGTCTAAAGTAGTCCACACAAGGCAGGACCACAGTGTCGCTGAGCGACTGCTTACGAAACCTCAATCAATCAACAATTAACCCACAACAATCAAATAAAGCAATGAAAGTGAATGTGGAGTTAAAATTTATTATAACTCTATAACAAATATGTGTATAAGTGCAAGTATGTGTAGAGGTCGAACACAGGGAGCAGACAGGTAGAACGAGGCAAAATGCTCAAAACCGTGAATGTGATCAAATGTTTATTTATGCTATTTTTGTGGATTTTTAATTTTATATATTTTTTATTTGATTTTTAATTTTATATTTTATATTTTGATTTTAGTTTTCTGATTTTGTATTTTCTTTTTATATTTTATATTTTTTATAATTTCTTTTTTTTAAAAGGAATATATGTACAAAGTAAGAAAGAGGGGAATAAGGATTTATAAAAATAGGTAAAAATACTCAAAAATCATGAAATAAAATGTTTTTAGGTTTTTTATAATTTTCTAATGTTTTTGTGATTTTTTTAGATTTTTCTTAATTTTTTTGGTATTTTTAAAGTCGAAATTATTGAAAACAGTGGATAAAATAAAGATCTGAAACTAAAATGGAGAAATAAAATATCAAACAGTAACGAAAATTCTCCAAATTAAATTTCAATTAATGATAATAAAACAAAGAAAACTCCAAGACAAAAATTAGATTTTTAGGATTTTTCTAGAATTTTTAAAATTTTTATGGAGATTTTTATATTTTTTTATTTTTATGGGTTTTCTTTTGTATTTTTTTATTGATTTTAGGAGTGAAGTTAAAACACACTAAAATGAGCAAAATATATTTTTTTGGAAAATTTTCTAAGGCGTTTTTATAATTTTTAGGGATTTTCTAATGCAAACAGTAGAGAAAATGGGTGTTTTTTAATTTTTATAAATATTAAAATACAATAAAAATGAAAAAACAAAAATATGACGTAAAACTACTATGCAACAGGAGATTTTTTGGTAATTTTTTGAGTTTTATAGATGCGTGCAATTAATAGGGGAAACAAAAAGAAAATGGATACTGACAGGGGTTTTTCTGTAAATAAGCAAGAGCTCAGGGGCCTGCGTGTAAACTTCCACCAAAATTTTTAACTAAATTAAAACCTTTCTGGATCAATCACAAATAGTCTAAACTCCAAGGCTATATTCGCAAAATTCCCAAAGTCACGTGCACATAGCACGTGACTGACAGGGGCTAAAAAGTAATAACACAAAAATTTAGGGTTCCGTTTGCAAATTTTACAAAAGTTTTAAAACTGCCGATGAATGTTTATATCCTATTTATGAAATACAAAATTTGCTAGGGTAAGAAACGCAAAATACCCCGGCAGGCGCTGGGAGTCGGTTTGATCTGCTTCACTTATACCACGCGTCATGTGTGCGCGCCTCGATATCGCTTTGCCCATTGACATCCGAGATTAGAAGAGCTCTGGTTGATCTGATGGCCGACAACGTGCTCAATCCTACGGCCACTGTTACGCTGGAAGAACGTGGTCAATCGGACGACTGTGAAGCCATCCGGAAGAGCACACAAGGAATCACGGTCCGGTGAGGTTCAAGCGATGAATCCACGCGAGTCTGACTGTCTGTTGAGGCTCCCAGTGGTGCAAAACCGTCCAGGGGCGGCCCTCTACTCACTGAAGGTGGCGAGGTGGCTTGATGATTGTTGATGCGCGGCCAAGAGGTCAAAGACGACCTGCGGCTCCAGGAGCCACCTCTAGGTTCCAACTGCGGCACAGAAGCCCCCTTCAATCCCTACAAATAAAAGAGAAAAATTATAGGAAAAAGCACAGCAGAGACTTGGCCTTTATTGGCAAAATATCGGCGGTGTGGGGTGGTGAAGGTGGTCGTCGGAGCTCGAGAGCTCCGGCTAGGTGTTCGTGAGTGAAATCCAAGCTAATGATTAGATTTAATGCCAAGATAAATGCATGAAATAAAATCTAGGACTACAGATAATTAATAAGCAAGGAAAAACATGGAAAAACGACCTCGATTGGTTGTAAAAACCAAGAGATAAACCTCACGTCCACTTGGCCGGAGATGGGATGGAACCGCCTTCGCGCTGCTCCACCGCGCCTCCTACGGGCGAGTAGAGTTTGATGTCACCCTCTCAATCCTCAATCCACAAGAAGGAGAAGAGAAACGAGCACAAAAAGGGTTCAAAAAGTGAAGGAGGCGATGGGGGATTTTGAATGGGATGTTTCTGGCGTGACACTCGGTGCGGGATTACGGGCGAACGGGGAAGATCTTGGAAGATCCAAGCCCCCGGCGTGAATCATGGAACTACAGGGTATAAATGTCATGAATGGTCAACTCTTCCTCAAGCAACACATCATGGCGAAAAAAATCGAGAAACAATGACCAAACTTGTGAATGTGTCAGAATGAAGGGGGTAGCCGACGTACAGTTGACGAACAGGTGCAAAGAACTCGATGTATCTCGTAAACCGATGGGCGAATCGACGATGTAATACCTGGGCATGTAAGCCTAGGGTACTGGCAACAAAAGTCAATAAGGCGCTATTACGAGATGATGCAAGTAGTGCCCTCAAAAAATCCGCCAAAATGGGCCAAAATGTGCTTCTGACAACAGAGAGAAAGAGTCAGACAGTTGACCTACGGTCAACTGTCAGACTCACCTGGTTGGTCCACGTGGACCAACCAGGAAAAACCTCTAAAAATATTTTGTAAAATAGATTTAAAATACTAAATGATTTTATTAATTTTAGTTCTAAAATAAAAAATGTTTGTTATTTTATAAAGTATTTTATAGTGATTTTTAATTATTTTTTAGAGGTATAAAAATACAAGTTACCTTTTATAGTCTTTATAGGTATATTCTTCTATATATTTGACATTTTATTTTTATTTTGTGAATTTAATTTATTTATTTTTGTTTATTATTTTATAAATTTATAGAATATTTTTATACACTTAAATATACTTTTATTTTGTTTTTCTGATGTATTTTGTACACTTATTAAAATATAAGTATTAATTATACAGGTATACTTATAGGTCTTATACCTATGTATTATATATAGGTATTTTATTTTTGTCTTTTCTTTAATGTTTTATTCTGATTTTAATATACATATTTATTATAAGTAATATTTACAAAATTATAAAAATAAGAAATTATGATAATAAAGAATAATAAATAAAATGATTATTTTAATCTGTACAAGTAGACAATAGGGGTCCAAAACTCAACTCTCAAACCGTAGCTCCGCTAAATGCAAAACCACCACCATTAAATAGCTTATTTTAAATTATATACAATTAAAGGTGAGTTTGATGCATTTAGAGCTTTTATTAGGGAGATACAGGTCTGGGAAGTTGGGATTATGGAATTTTATTCAGACCATAACTTTTTGTCTGTACATTATTTTTTAGTGAAATAAATTTTGTATTTTTATTTATTTAATTATCTGCAACTTTCATGTTCTAAGTTTCTTTATTTGAGGTATAAAAAGTGGAACCAAAAATAGGTCCCAAAATAAATAAAGAATGAATTAATTAAAAGGAATTTTTATTGTATTTTGGCCCTTATCTCCCCCTAATTTATTCCTTGTCGACCTAGTCATCGAGATGCCTAGGTCTCGGAGTTTCAGGTCACAAAATATTTACAATATTTTATTCTTTTTCTTTTCTTTTCTTTATTCTATAATTTTGTCTTATAAACTGCATTTTATATAATATTTACACAATGATGCATGAATGCTAAAATGACTAAATTAAGCCTATTTATATGCCTTTACTAGGGTTTTTAATCCCAAAATGATAGAATAAAGATCATGAAACGTAGATTCATTAGTGTCCAGTGCCATGAGTGTGCTCTTTGAACTCTTGTCAGCTATCAAATGTAACTCCATAGTGTCTGAAGGGGTGACAAGAGATCGTGATGCTGGATATGCCCATACTTCTTCATCATCTATAATCATAAAATAACACTACTGGTGGGTGTCTAGCTCTGCCTCTATTGTCTATTTTGAGTCACTCATCTGCTCTGAGCAAGCTGAATCTCTTGCTGTAGTCTCCTCGATCGTCTTTATTTATACACTTCCTCTCTTGACGTGAAAGTATACCTTCCCGCTATCATGATCGGATATTGCCTTAGATGTGGCCAAGAAAGATCGTCCTAAAATGATGGGGGTATCTGACATGGATTCAAGGATCTCCATGTCCAATACAAAAAGTACATGAGGAATTTCAGACCCTGAATTGTGTCGACAACGTCCTTGCATAGCCCCTTCAGCCTCTTGACAGATCTATCAGCAAACTTAAGGACTATCCTGATCTATCTAAGAGGGACAAACTTGAATCGGTAGAGTAAGGTAGCCATGAGGAGGTTAATTGAAGACCTGCTATCTAATGGGGTACAATCGAACCACTGCTCATGAATGTGGCATCTGACATAGGGAGCTCTTGTATCAGGTCTCTTGGCTGGCATCTGGTTATGAATAACAAAGTAGGTGGAATGGATAAGCACGGGGATCTCTGCATTGTGGTTCATCTTCATCCTGCAGATGGTGGTTTTCTATCTCAATTTCTTCTGGATTAGAGGAATGTGCTCTAGTGCCTCCTATAGATTTAGTTGTATCTAGAATCTGTCTATCATATGCTCGTTCAACTCTATTTGATGTCTCTTTTTTTGGATTTTTTGGGGTCCCCTTTCCTACGCGACATGCTTGAGGGAAGGGGATGGAAGGACCCTCTCCAGAGAGATGACAGTCAGGAATGGTTCCTGTGCATGCAATAGGCTAGAGTCCATGCAATGAACATCGAGCATAGAAGATGGACTTATAAGTGATACAAAAACCTTTACTTTATTCATATTTTTTATTTTTGTTTTTCCATTTTTTTCTATTTTTCTATAATTGTCCTCATGTACAAAATGAGGCAACACAACAGAAGGAAAATTAGTGGCATTAGCCCCTCCCTCAACTTCTGAACTCGCGGCATCAGCACCGCACTCTGGCATGGCATCTGAATCGTGGTGGCATTAGCACCTCCGTCTGCTACTGGAGATACGACAACCTATGTACCTTCGGCTGGGTAAACATCCTTGGTGGCATCAACACCACCATCATCATCATGATCAGTGGCATCAATATTGCTTCCATCCTCTCCTAGCATCATGGAATCTGCATCTGGATGTCGCTCAGAGGAGTCATCGCTGGCTGGTATAATACCGCTCCTAAGTTTCAAAAAATCAGTCAAGTATAGTGGAAGAAGTATCATGCAAAATTTCACTAGGAGTGGTACTACTGGGAGTGTTGGGGCTGTTGTTGCTGGCTGCTCTATCCTACCTGAGGTGAAGGTTGTTGCTGAGAAGAGGTGCTTCCAGTGGACCATTGAAAGCCAGGATGGTCATGATGAATCCCGGAATGAGGTTTGTACTGGGAGTACCAGATCCCGTTGACTTCCATCAACGGCTCCTGATCGAGGTGTGGTGGGAGTAGGTCTACCAAGGGATGTTTTGACTAGTAGACCACCATCTGAGTATCGAGAGATGTTGGCAACTGCTAGTAGTGCTAGAGCTACAGGACCAGCTCTGCCTGGATGTGGTGAACCTAGGGTTATGAGGCAGAAGGCTGAGTGGAGCTACACCCTGGATAAGTCCGTGACCTGAGATGAGGCTGAGAAGCCGTCTGTGCCTCCAAGAGATACATGATCTGGGTCTTCAGGTCACTCAAGGTATGGGCAAGTTCATCAAGCTTGTTGAGCATGTCCATGACTTGGCTCTGCTCTTATCTATAATCTCAATTCGGTCCAACTTCTGACTGATAATGCCCATGTCGACAGCTGAAGACTCGGCAAGTGCTGCTGCTGACGAAGAAGTGGAGGGACCAGCATTGACGGGTGCAATCCTTTGAAATGAAGTCGCATGTGGGAGAGGTTTCCCATGAGTGTAGACGCGGGACTAGGAAATCACTATATAGTCCTCTACTATCTCCTCAGAGATGGCCCAGACCTGTTCTTCATCCTTGGCGAAGTAGGACCCTCCACAAGAGGCGTTCACAAGCCCCTACAGCTCTGGTGTCAGCCCACATAAGAAACTCTGAACAAGGTTGGTCTTGGATATCTCATGGTGTGGACATCGGTCAATGACCTCTCTGAATCGATCCTAGGCCTCATGTAACTACCCGTTTGATATCATGGTGAAGTTGCCGATCATCGCTCGTGCGACATTAATCCGGTCGAGTGTATAGTACTTGTTCAAGTACTCGATCCAGGACTGCTCCCAAGTAGTGACTACACATCCTAGGTGCTTCAGCCAATAGGCTGATCTATTAACTAAGGAGAACGAAAATGCAATCAACTTGATAGTGTCCGCATGCACAAGTTTGTCGTGGACTGTGCTGCATATCATCTCAAACACTACAGATGGCGATGGGGCTCCTTGGTTGCTAGCCATGGAATCTGGACAGTAACTAGATCGTCTGGGGGCGTAGCTCAAAGTCTCCAAGGATCTCTGATAGATGGACCCATCTTTGGGTGAGGGTTACACCAGGATTGTGCAACTTCCTCATCGTCTGTGTTGTTCTAGATGGCTCATGCTCATTGTCTTGGCATCCATCTCCTCCTCTAGCTTCAGGTATCTCTCCACTGGCTGGTCTCTATGGCTCTGCTCGCCCAGCTCTCATCTTTGTGAGCTCTCGCCTCACCTCTGCCATGAATGATCCCTGGTCCCTGATTTGCCTTTGCATGGTCTCCATGGTAGCTAACAGTGTTTTGTTGATGACACCTTGGTCTAATACGAGCGCTGCTCCTTGTGGCTACTCATCGGTGCGGCCCTCACTGCTGGCCATGTCTGCGGTCTCTGCAAAGGCAAAAGACCCTAGCTCAAGTGCTGTCAAATGAACATATAGTTGTGCTAGCCTCTGTATTGGTGCCTTAGGGGTGAAAGAATGGTGGTCGAGGGGGAATGAGGTGTAGGCAAATTCGGCTTCAGCGAGCGGGTCTAAGCTCTCTGAACCCACCCTAGATGAATGGGGAGGAGTGCTAGAAAGAAGTGTTGTCAAAGGTAGCCTATGGGACCTCCTTCCCATCATCGTGATGTGGAATTTTATGAAGATTGGATCTGGAATGAAAACAAGATTAGAAATCGAACCCCTGGTTCACCTATGCAACACATATTGATGGCCGTTAAAGTTCGGTTGTTAATCTTATAAAATTTTCTTTAGGTGATGAATTAATCTATCAGAGTGGTTAAGTGAGTTGTTAGGAACCCAATGCTCCAAGGAGACTGTCCCGAATCTCAGAATCAGTTTTTCCCAGCCAGTATGGGTGCAGACTATTTACCTGATATCCGATCTGCCAAACCTGTTAAGGAAGTTCTGGACCGATTACCGGCTACCCAGTGAAATCCTCACTGGGAAAAACTAATCACAAGACCTGTAGCCTGAAGAGAGATCAGGTGTTGTGGCTCTATCCTAGTGTGCGGGCCTCTATATATATATATATATATATATATATAAATCAAACAAGGAGGGGGTGACTCTCCCCAAAACAAAGATTTTTAGGTGAAGTCGGTTTTAGGTCAAGTTTGCATTAGCAAATTCCATTTTTTTGTCATTTCTTGTATTTTTCTGAAAGAATACAATGCCTAACAACTTTTATGATTTCCTTGGTTATTTAAGATCAATAAAACTGGGGGAAGGAAGATGGATAAGCCAATGCGCGATCAAACACAACAATGCATGTAGAGATCGAAATGCATACCTTGCTCCCACACTCTACATGTAGAGTGGCAAAAAATAAAAGACAGAAATAAACTACCAATATGATGAAGGAGGAAATCGTCCCAAAGATGAGCAACTTCAATTAGCAAGAAGAACAAGAAGCTAACTATCAGGAAGACAAATCGGGGTTCGGTATTCGATGCCGATTAGTGCCCATCACAATGGGTCCTACCAACATTGTATACGGCCTCTCTCGGCACGTGGTCTCTAATCCCAGTGCATTAACTATTTATGTTTATTTTGACTAAGTCCAATTATGTTTTATCGTAATAGATAAGATATTAATGTGTTTGGACCTAGCTAATTACGAGCTCAAACAACTAGAAGTCCGAAATCTAGGGGACAAATCCTCGGGAATCAAATAGAAAATAAAGCGAAAAATCTCAGAAAACCGCGGTGAGGTCCCCTGAGTGCACAAGCACTCGGCGAAACAGACTCTGAATAAACCAAGTGCCCAAGAATATCCAAAAAGAGTCTAAGTTATTACAAAAATAGTTTTTTTAAAAATAGATAGCTATCTATCTAAAATAATTGTCTTCTGTCCTCCTCTGCTTCTCCTCGAATGCGGGCTCCTCCAAAAGCAAACCGGGTCATCCCTCGGACGATTCCTCACACAAAAAAGCAAAAAAAAAGATTGTCGGAGAGTAGTTATAATAGATAGATAAAAATAAAAAAAATGAAATCTAACTACTAAGTTTTGCTCCCCGATAACGACGCCATTCTGATGATCAGACAAGCGACTCCGGTTAATTAAGAAATAAATCACGTTGTGATACAAATCACTCATCTCGATCAATGAGAAGAATAAACAACTCAAGAAATCAAGCAAGGAATATTAAACAGTCTCGCTATTTTATTAACCTGGTATAGCGACCAGGGTCGAACACAAGGAGCACGCTTTAAAAACTAAGTATTCAAATCTCTACAGGGAAAGCATTTTTATTATTTTTTATTTTTAAAATTTCTAATTTTCAATACAACAAATAGACAAAAATAAGGAATCAAATACACACACAACTCTATTTTTAGATTTTTCAAATTAATAAAGAATTCTCAAAAAATTAAAGTAAAAATATTTGTGGGTTTAGGTGTTAAATATGTTTTTGGTAATTTTTGTGGATTTTTTAATTTTTTTGTGATTTTTTTTAAAATCAAACTGTGCTAAAAACACAACATAATGCAATAAAGTGTCCAAAATTCGTGGTGATAATTTTAAGATAACATAGAAATAAAAACCTTTAAATATTACTGAAAACATTTTTTATTTTTCTTTGATTTATACAATTTTATAATATTTTTAATGTTTTGTAATTTTTAGGGTTTTTATAGGGATTTTTCAAACAAAATTAATATTGAAAATAATACACAACAAAAGACAACTACATGAATTTTTGTGGAATTTTTAAAACATTTTTCGATTTTTTTATAATTTTTAGGACATAAATTGGATACTTTTGGGGGTTTTTGAATTGTTAAAAATAGAAAATGCAAGTAAATCAACTCACGAAAATTACCATAAATACTACACACTAGAAGAAGCTAATTGTAAATTTTAGGTAAATTAAAGTTAATTTAATATTTATTGCATCAAATAAAAGATAAGATGTTAAACTCAGTTTACATGGACCCAAACATAATTAATTTAACTTTTAGGACCAAGCATATAATATACATTAATGCTCGAGGGCAAAATATGCAAATTATCCAAATAAAGCACGCACAAAATGTGATCTAGACTCACAGTGGTATATATGCAAATATCAAAACATATCATTCATATCATGACATCTAGAAAGCACAGGACTAATGTTGCAAATAACCCAACAAGCATGTGGGGACTGACGTGACTAAAACTCGGAAGGACTAAAATGTAAATTAGCAAAATACGATGGCAAAACTACAAATGTTTTTAACTACAAATTTTATAAACGGCTATGATCGTCCCCCGCAAAGCAATCTAATGGCTCAGAAATGGTCAATGACGTGCGTGTCAGATCTACTACGCCAGACCTGATCTAACGGTTTGCAGGGGCTACGTGTTTGGCGGTGTAGATGGGTGCTCCAGACCTGATCTGAGTTTAAGGATAAGACGTAAATCGAGAGCTCGGATCTAATATTGTGGTGGACTCCAGATTGAGCAACTGTGAAGGCTGCTGGAAGAACTAGTGCGTTGCAAACTTTTCCTGATCTTGGAGGAAGATCCAAGCCTCCAATGAAGATGTAGAGAAGTCCAGCACTGTCAGGAAAGCACTCCACGTCGAATGGGCTACTCTTATGGAAGAGAGGACAGTCAGATTGATGTGGTAATGATGGCCCTCTTGGAGCAGCTCTGTCGGAGTAGTAGGGGTACCAAAAGAGTCTTCTGTCACGCACCAGTACTTGCAAGGGAAAGAGCAACTCGGGGGCATGGCTCCGGTTGTGTTTTTGCAAAACGAAACAAGGGAAAGTGATGAGGGATGGAGTCTTGGGCTTCCGGCGAATGTGGGGGAGGAAGCCCGACCTAATCTTGCTTTGATGAGCGGGATCCAAGGGGATAGGTTGCGTAGGAAGATGCGGGGAAAGTTGAGGGGTCGATATGTGTGTATGAAGGTGGGTAACGGGCTCCAGACCCAGTGGTCAGAGCCAAAGAACAGCGGTGGCGATGTACATTAAATAGGTATTGTATTATATACATATGTATTTTGTACAAAAAATGATTATTTTATTTTTATTTTGTATTTTTTTATGATTTTTTTATTTTTGTATTATTTTTAAGGCTATATACAAATGTGTAAAAAGAATAAGATGTTTTTATTTTGTCAAAAATAAATAAATAAGTATTTTGTACAAGTATAGGGTATGTACAATGCATAATTTACCCTTATCTCTCTTTACTTATTCTTTTGCTATCAGGTCAAGGATTGACCTTCTCTTGGGGTTTGGCTCACTCTGTATTTAGTCTAAATACATCCTTTTTTTCTTTTCCCTTTATTTTTTTATTTTGGGAAAATATATGTTAATTATGAGATATTAACAAGGGCATGCACAAAGTTAATTTATTCTATTTATAGGTATTTACAGAAGGTTTTGCTAAATGAAATAGCTAAATTAAAAGAATGAAGAATGAGAATTGTAGATTCATCAGTACACTTCCTTAACCATTTTTCTCCTCTACCATGACAAACCAATTGGTTGGAGGTGGGCATTTCCTTTGTCCTATTTCCTCTTTTAAATCACATTGTTCTTACTCCCAATGCAAAGCTCCCACACATAGGGACCTCCTTAAATGTGGTAACTACACCGAAAACATGCCTTGGTTTTCTCTACGAAAATTAGGTCTGGATCAATTTTTTCTGGGTTGATCAGAATGTTGATGTCACAATGACATCATTGTCGATCTTACTGGTTTGCACCAACGGTCTTGGCCAATCAGACCAAAACGAAGACTGACTTGTTCAACTTCCAATCCCATTTTTAAAACCATGCTAACTATTTTGTGAACTAAAATTATTTGATGCCATCACATAAATTATTTTTTTGAAATATGATGCTGGGACAATATAGGAATTCAATTTTATAACCTCTTCTATAGTGGGACAAGTAATATCAAGAAATTTTGTGCAAATTTGTAACCTCTTCCATAATGGGACAAGTTATATCAAGAAATTTTATTGCAGTAAATAGAAACATATGTGTCATGATTCAAACTCAAATTCTATTACTTTAGTTAGATAGTCTAAATAATCCTCCTAACTTGAGCTCGGAACGTATGTTTAGAAGCAAAGCCAAGAAGTTATACTCGGGGGTCAACTACTAATCCATAAATTAGTACTTGAGACAAAACTATTGAGGCATTATTGCTTATATTATTTTGTAACTATTTTTTCATTTAGTTGTCAATTTCTTTTATACTTTGGTTGTATAATTTCGAAAAAAATGACTCCAAAATATTAAACACTAATTTTTACATTTTTTTACAAAAATAACATTTATAAAACTTGTGATTTTCAATAAATAGTTGCATAAATATTATATTCATAACAACGCATTTTTACAAGGTGAATGATCATGTATGTATTTTAGTTAATATGTGAGTAGCAGTAAAAAAATTTATGTACAAATAGAAATTGTTTGTATTATTTCTACTATTATTCACATTTGATTGGTTTTCTTTTCTTTTCTTGTCTATATTAAGGATGCAATAATATGTTTTTTGTAATTAAGAACAGTATCTGCGCATATATTGATATTTTAAAATCAATAAATATATGGTTACTAGCGATGCAAAGAGACATGTACATGTATATTTGTATCTAATCCACCATTGTATGTCTTATGTTGATTTTGACATATGTATTCTTATCCTTTTTAAAATGGATATTGATAAAAAAATTTAATATCCAAAAATATATGTATACGTATATATGTTTTCGTATAGAAATAGTTGCATATTTATAACTATATGTAAGATAATTTTATACCTTATTTCACAAAATTTGATATAATTGTTACATAATAAATACATTGAGTATATTTTTATAATGTATAAACAATCTAATATATGTATATTCAAGGTAATCTATTGATTAGCCGATAAGCTAATCATAGCAAAATAGTTATACCCATTAGTCATTTGTGAAGAGTTTAACCACATATAATCTCTTAAACATCCCATCAAATAAGTGGAGGATTCACTAAACTGGGAAACATTACCTTGCCAAAATGTGATGTGCTTCCAATTCCAATAAAAAGTAACCCATCAAGTAGTATTTAACATCTAGAAAATTGCCAAATAAAATGCATACCAAGCTAAACATTCATGCATTGGTGAGTTGTTTGAGATCATTTCGATGATCTATGTTGTGTTGAAGAAGGGATATCTAATATCTATATGATCCGATCAATTACGTAGGGCCTGTGTTAGCAACGAAACTGTATAAAGTATATAGAAAAGTCAATTCTTTTCTTTTATATTAGTAATTAGTATCAGCTTTAGTTATATTAGTATTAGTTAGTGATACCGGCTCGATGAGTCCTTTCTTCTGTAATGAACTGTTGGTACGAGTCCTACATTTTGTCTCTGTAGGCTTAGTGGTAAGAGGGTTGTAACATGATTCGGACTTTGAAAACAGACATATGTATCTGTTGAGCTAAAACTTTGACTTCTGTGCCAGATCTATTCGAGTTCTCGTTTATCATAAGGTTTGTTACCCCACCAATGGAAGATGAGAAATTATTCTATTTTTTTTGTTCCATAATTACTCTACTTAAATTTCCATTACTCTACTTAATATAAATTGTTAAAAATAAATTTCTTAACTTAATAAACTTAATATAAAATATATCATTTAATTATTTTTTAATTAATAGTTTATTATTAATATTAATTTACATTTTTATTACTTTAGAACTTTTTATTATATTACTTATCATATTTACTTATATTTATACTCTTATATTATATATATTATTTAATAGGAATTGAAAAAAAACTAGGTATATTATTGTTTACTTCATGTCTAATAAAAGTCCGAGTGGGAGCGAATTCCCCCAATTTATGACCCATCCATACGATCCACTATATAAATGGGTATATGCTCTTTGATGATTCCATCATACATGTCTGAGTTGCAAAACGTTCTGGATAGGTATCCTACATTTGAGCTTAATTCTTTCTTGTTAAAGAATATATTTCCAGTAACTATGGGACAATTAGGAGATTGTTTGGAAGAAATACGGGGTTCTGCTTCTACCGGCAACATGCTACTAGACAGTGGTTCCACTTATGGGGTCAAATCAATACATTCTAAGATGGAGTATTTCAATATCAATCTCATTGATCTCATAAGTATCATATCAAACACAAAACCGATTCACTCCGCTGAATGTAGAAAGAGGCAGGTGATGCCGGATTAATCCAATCAGTTAGTTTCAGCTCAAGAAAGTATTTTCACTTAAGACAGTAGGGGTCTATCTTTATTATCAAGCTCAACATCGACTATTTTGACATCATGATCAGTGGAGGTGAAGCTGATCATGATTTTTCGACCACCACAGGTAAAGGTCCTTCCCTTTTAGACTGGTTTTGTGCAACAAAGGATTTGAACCCTCGATATCGTGGTTCATAGTCACATGCTCTAATCCTATGAGTTACATGCCCAACCCGTCTCCACCAGATCTATTCCTAGGAATACATTGAAATTTATTTTTATTCACTCCCTCTCTCGCTTATGTTACTTTACAAGGTGTAACGAGTTTATCGAGAAACTTGCATAACCATATTTTCTACCAAGACATCCATATCTTGTCATTGCTCTTCGACTAGCCTCTATTTATCTAGCTATGATCCAAGCGGGTTCAAGTGCCTGAAGAGAATATCTTCCCAAAGAAATATGATTGCCTAGATAAGATATTCTTTTTATGTTTATTAGAAATGAATACTCTAACATTTTACTTTTCACTGCCAAAGGATTTATTAATACACTTGAAATATAACCCAAAAATCAAAAGAAATGTTTGATAAATGGTTTATATGAATGCTATAAGGTTGAGTCCAAAAATAAAAATGACATTGCCAAAAATGACAAGATAACATTTCCATTTCTTCATCCGAAGATGTGTTCCTTTTGATGCGAGAATTCATTGTTCAAGAATTGCCATTTAGGTAGATTATCATATTGTTTTGATCTATGATTTCAATTCTTCTATGTTTCAGCAGTAGCATATTGTTCCATGGAGCTGATAACATGGATTTTGTGATGGTCAAAATATGTCCACGCATGGCGAAGACGAAGTCGTTGTGGCAACTCCTCACGAAATCCCAATTAATCAACAATTAACCGACAATAGGAATTAAGCGTTGAAAAGGAAAATCTGTGGAGTTAAATTTTATTATAACTCTACAATGAAGTGTATAGTGCAAGTATGTGTAGATTGTCGAACACAGCGATCAAAAGAGAGAATGGTGCAAGTGAATGCAAAAATGTGTGCTACTTGTTGTCTATGTATTTTTGTAGGTTTTAATTTGTTTATATATTTTGTGTTTTTTTAAATATATATTTTTTATTATTTTTAAGTTTATATATTTTTTAATTTTATTTTTATATTTTTCTGGATTTTAATTTCTTTTTCTTTTTATAATATATAATATTCCAAAATATTCAAGACAATATATACGCTTTTCGCTTATTTATTACGTATATATAGCCGCGAATTAATTATTTTGGGGTTTTAAATATTTATCTACTATATATGTGTTTTTTTGTATTTTTTATTTATTTCGTAAAAAATATCCCAAATTAGGAAATAAATAAATAAGCTGAATTGAAATAGAATATAAAAATATCAAATTATATCTAAAATTTTCTATATCAATTTTAATTTATAAATAGTAATATAAATAATGTTATCAATTTTTAGAGTTTTTAGATATTTTTAGATTTTTATAATGGATTTTAGTGTTTTATTTATTTTTTATAATTTTCTTTTTCTATTTTTAGTGATTTTTATTTTGAAGGTCAAAATCCCTAAATAAATAAATTTTTTCAAGGGGATTTATTCAATATGTTTTTATAT
The DNA here is from genome assembly GCA_037367405.1 of Ottelia alismoides. Taxonomy (NCBI): domain Eukaryota; kingdom Viridiplantae; phylum Streptophyta; class Magnoliopsida; order Alismatales; family Hydrocharitaceae; genus Ottelia; species Ottelia alismoides. The sequence continues at coordinate 711,065 of JAZKJV010011092.1, forward strand.
TTTTTAGATTTTTAAAGTCAAATAGGGAATATTTGCACTCTTATTGATTTTAAATAAATACTAAAATGTCCTAAATTTCAAATCTAAAAATATGGCATGAAATTATGTGCAATCAGTAGCTTAACCATTGTTAGTATTTTTTACAAGACAAATGATATATTTAATAAATAGAAGAAATGCACAAAAAATCAATGAACCAGCAGGGGCATAAATGTAAATAAAAAAGTTTGAGGCCTTTCTGCAATTTTTGTAAAAATATATAACTTGAATAAATATTTAATGTACTAATTTGAAATATAAAAACTTCTGGGGATATTAACGCAAAATGCCTACCTCATGTGGGACCGCACGTGAGGTGAGCTGGCATGGACTAATATGCGAATATAGAAACTTCGATGGTCTTTTTGTAAATTTTACATAAATATTATAAAGGCAGATGAAATTTTGTAGACTATATAATAAAGTACAAAAACTAGGGGGCTAATCAGGCAAAATACCACCAAGGCGCAGATCCAAAGAAGTAGCTCTTCCCACTTCCCATGCGTCGGTCTGTGGACTCGTGATGTTGCCTCACGATCGATGGTTTGCCTAACGATCGATGGTCCAGATTAGATCCCCAAGAGGGATCCTATGGTAGAGATCGCTCAGATCTGACAATGGTTGTGCCTCTGGAAGAACTGCTCTTGATCCGACGGTACTGAATGGTAGAGGATGAACAACATATGAACTCTCCTCAAGCGAGTTTGGAGTTGATGAAGCGTCACTCCAGCAACCTATGGCTTCGCGAGGGTCTTGTAACGCTCCTGCAGCCTTCCCGTGTCACCTAGGTATTTCAAATGTGTCCGGGGGCTGCTAATTGAGCCCCTAGTGCTCAAGCTGCTTCAACTGACCTAGAGATGTCCCTTTGACCAAAAATGCCTCCTAATGACGCCTTTGACTCCCAAGACCCACACAAAGAGAAAATGGGGTCGAGGGCAAAGTACCTCGACGGTATAAGGGGGAAATGAAAGCGGGGCGAGATGAGGTGGCGGACCTCCGATGTGGTGAAAGGAGTTGAGGTCCGGTGGCTCAATCTATGGAAGATAAAGGTGGATGGAAATGCTGGTAGAGTGGAGAATAAGGAGGGAAAGAGAAATGGTGGAAAATGGCGGTTAGAATGTGCGGTTCACAGTGAAACAGAGGGTGACCGGAGCTTTGTAGCTCCGACGAGGGCTTAAAAACGCTATAAGCACATAATAAAACACTAATATATTGCATAAAGTAAAATCTAAAACTAAGATTAATCTAAAAAGCTAGAAAGAAAACCTCAAATCGACCATGCTGACGAGATGGACCTCACGGTGGCGATGCTTGCAGGAGATGGGTGGAGTCGTCCTAAACCATGCCCGGATTCACCGCCATGGGGCTAGAGAAATCACTATCATGGATTTCGATCCAGAGCACACTAGAGGGGAGTCATAGTGCACCAAAGGAGATTCAAAGAATAGAAGGGAGATCGAATGGGTCTTTTGTACAGGTTAAAGAAGTGAGATAAATAATGAGGAAGAATTGGCGGGTCTGTGATACATGGATCGAGGAGAGACACTCGCGTGAAAGAGGATGGATTGAGGCAAAAACTCGATGAAGGAATCAACCCAAGAGGATCCATAGATCCTTGAGGAAAAATTGAGGAAAAATGAGTCAAACTAGGCATGCCAGAGCTACAAGACTAGGATCAGGAAGTTGATCGGGGTCAACTGGAGACGCGATAGAGTTGGTCAGTTTTAATAAAGTAGGTTTTTGTATAATATATACATTATTGGTCCTTTTGTATAATGAAGAATTGAATTTATTTATATTTTATTTGTTGTTTATGAATTTTATTTTAATTTTATATAATTGTGAGGATTATATATAAGTATTTAAAAATACTATATATACCAATTATTTACAAAAGAAAGAAATAAATAATACCAATTATTTACAAAATAAATAAATAAATATATACAAGTATAGGTATTGTAAAATTGTACACAACCTAATTTTAGCAATTATTTTTATTATTTACATCACATTTTAGTTACAAATTTATTTAAGGAAATTAAATTATTTTGCGATTATTTTATTTATAAATAAAAATAGGTGAAGGATATATACATGATGAGTAATGAGGAATATATACAGTGAATAAGGACCATATCTCTCCGTATTTATTCCTTGTCGATCATGCCAATATTTGACCTTTTCTCGATTTTCGGTTCAGTCTTTACATATTGCATAAATACTATCTTTATTTTATTTTCTCTCTTTTTCTTTTCTTCTTTATTCTTTTATTTTGGTTCAAAAGAATGTTAAATATACTATATTAACAAAAGCATGCACAATGCTAATTTGTTGTAATTGTTATATTTGTATAGGTATTTTGCATAGGGAATTGGGTTAAAATAAAGGAATAAAGGATGTGAATAATGGATTCATCAGATAACGTCCTCAAGAATTCCCCTCAACCTCTTTATCGATCTATAAACAAACTAAAGGATCATCCTGGTGTATCTAAGAGGCCCCAATCCAAACTAAGTGAATTACAAGGATGGTATGAGATTAATGGAGGATCTGCTATTGAATAAAGTACGATCAAACTCTTGATTAAAAATATGGAAACCGATGTGAGGTGCTTCCTTATCTTTCTTTTTGGGCGAGAGGTTGTGATGGCATGAACTATGGCCATGGTCAATATGTGCTTCTCTACTTTCTCTCGTATGTTCTACCTTGGTTGACGCTTTTGAATGCGTGCTTCTTTCATGCCCGTTTTAACAGCAAGCATGTACTCCATAGCCTTAAGGAGTGGCATCTATAAAAAGATGTTCTGAAGTATCTCTATCACTCCAGGATCAGAAAACATTGTTTTTATTTTTTTTATTTTTCTAGTTTTATTCAAGTGGAGGGAAATGAAACAGAATCATAAGAACCATTGAACTTCTCATTTCTCTTATTCAAATTAGAGTCATCATGTATTTGTGGGTAAACAGAATCATTTTATACAATGTCATCCAATACATGAGTATAAGAATAAAAAGGAAAACCTAAATGGACTGCTTGATCTATTGTTGCAGAAGAAGACTCCAACGGGTGTGTTCTCCTTCGTTGCAGACTCGGCAATGCATCTTCCTTTATTATATTTTTTTTATCATTTAGGATAATGATGGTTATGGTGGTGGTGAGGAAGTAGAAGGTGATGACCTCCATGCTCTGCTTCTGCAACACTAGATTGATGCTCAACTGATGAAGAAGATGATGTAGTCGGTGTTGCTCAATCAGTGGGTTGATCGCCTAATCCCAAATGTCATGTGGGAAGCTGCAATCTCCTACCTCTCCTAATATGAATGACATGAGATAAACAACTAAAATCAAGTCCATACATGTCTTGGAGGAGGATGGGTCATGGGCACCCCGCTCCTTGCGTATGAAGTTGTTGGGTTTGGCTTGGACCTGGGACTATATCAATGTCTTTGTGGTAGTTAGGTCATCAAGTCTCTACGTCAAATAATTGATGTTCTTCATCAGGAGTGCAATTTGATCTAGTGTTGGATTCACCGAAAGTGCCTCTAGGTGCTCAACTATAGGCAGTCGTTGAGACTGGTACTATCGATGGTTGCTGATACCGAGAATAATGTGATCGATAATAAGGAGGAGGAGGGTGTGAAAACTATGCAGGTTTCTATTGAAAATAAGGCTGATAAGGATATGTAAGTTGCATTTGTTGTTGTCCATGTCTCCAATTCTGGAAATGTAGTGAAGATGAAAAATGAGGATATAGGTGTTGGTCTTGGGGCTTTTGTCTCCCTCTGAGAAAATGGTGGATGGACCTCTGTCTCAGCTGTGAACCTAACTAACATTGTCCTAATGGATGAGTCTAGCTATGCTATCGGTCAAACCAAATGTCGTTCACCTCTTGAATGAAAGGGGGTGGTCGAGATCGTTGCTTAAAAATGACAAGAGGCTCATGGTTGTACGATACTATGCATGTCTAAGGTGACTATTGTAGGACCTAATAAGGGGTCTGTAGGTAATAAACGTGATAAACAGTAGACGGTGCAATGATACCTTGTTGTGTTGAAGTCATGGAAAATGTTTGCTCAAGAGTACAAGTATCGGTTGCAGTACTCATACTCTGAAGCTCCAGATGCTTCGTAATATCGTCCAGCTTATCAAACTGCTTTGTCCTCTACTTGATCACATGTAACTTTTCAATCTCTTTGGATCATTAATCTATCATATCAGAATTTGTAAGGTGATTTCCTATGATGGCCAGATCTTCATTGTTCACCTTATCAACATTGTGAGATGCCCGTCATGTTGACGACCTTGTGGAGTATTAAATGAGAAGGAACATGATTCTTCTGAAAATCACGTGAAGAAGAAAGATTTGCAGAGTTGTCCATCTTCTCCTCAAAAATCTGATAGAGGACATCCTCGTCCATATTGATGTGGGACCCCGCACAAGCAACATCTACCAATTTCTGATTTTCAAATATCAAACACCCAAAGAAATTCTGCACAAGGCTAGTCTTTGGTATATAGTGATGGGGGCACTTCTCCATCAAATCTTTAAATCTTTCCCACACCTCGTGAATAGGCTCATTGGACATTTAGGAGAAGTTGGCAATCAAGTACTGCATTTGATTCAGTCGTCCTAGGGGATAATACTTGCTCGAAAATTCTGATCTCAATTCCTCCCAGGACGTAACAATATTTCCTAAATGATTGATCCAATATAATGCTTTATCCATAAGGCTGAACGGAAAAGCTATCTTCATTACCTCTAACAGAATGTTATGGTAGTGTATAGTGCCACATATGCGGTCAAGTTGTTGGAGGTGTACATAAGGTTCTTCATTAATGTGACCATGGAATATGGGGAATAAAGGTAAAATCATGGGCTTCACATCGAAATGCACATGAATCGTAGGTATCTGAATCCATATATTAGTCTATGCTATACACCTGGAATATGGGCATCCTTAAGTGTAAGCTTAGACATTGGCTCAACTAATGGATCTCCTCCTCCCCCATTCCCACCTACATTCGGTTGCTCACTCTCATCTCTCACCTATCTTGACTGTCATTGCTTAACACAAAGTTCATATCTCTCAATTTGGCATGGATGTCAACTTGCTCACTCAATTATTCCTGAATAGCTTGATTAGAAGCTAACGTCTTACTGTTGATCTCACTCTGCTCTACAATGGTACTCTTGCCCTTCAGTGGCATCAAGTGATTAGAATCTATCTCTAAACATGTATACCACACTTGATTAGTCCTTAAAAATGATGGAGTCTTAATTGAAAGTTCGATATTAGAGTCAATCTCAAAAAAGAGATTTATTGATGAAAAAACTAGGGATGTAGAGAAAGAGGAATATTTGTTGAACAAGGGTTTAGGGGGGGTGTAATTGAATTTGATTATTAAGTATCGATGCAACCCTATATTCCCTCAACAAAAATTATTTAATTCTCAAGACAAAAATAAGTCACAGAAATGTAAACAAGAGAGATTGCTTTTTATTTACTTGTATAGCGTACATGATCGAACTCAAGGAAGCTACAATAAATCTTGAGGGTCATTTAAATCAAAGGAAAACAATGAAAAAAAGACGTAGTTCATTGTAAACTACTCTTGGTCTTTGTTGATTTTTGTCTTTTTATTTTTTTTGGTGTTTTAAATTTTTATATTATTTATGCTTTTATTATTGTATAATTTATAATTGTTTTTTGCTATTTTTAAAAGTTTAAAGAAACAAAAATAAAATAAATAAAGGAATAAAAGGAAATGTAATGAAGGCAAAATTTTTGTATATTTAATATATAACAAAAATATTTAGAAAATTCAAAGCAAATTATTTTTGCATTTTTAATGTCTTTCAACTGTTTATTACTTTATGAGGATTTTAAGATATTTTATGGTTTTCAAATTAACTAAAAATAGGGAAAACAATGAATAGAAATAAATGCGAATGCTTTTGTGATTTTAAAATAAGAAATGATATCAAAAATTAAAGAAGTGCAAACCATCTGAAAGGTTAATTTACAAAGATTCCAGAAGTATACTTATTTGATTTTTAATATTTTCGATGATTTTAAATGATTTTTAGTGTTTTTAATGTTTTTCTATTTTTAGGTTTTTATGAGAAATTTGAAGATGAAAATTGGTCAGAATTTAAAATAAATCGAAACCACGCAAACAAAATTTATGCAATTTTTGGAAAGGGTTTTCATTTTTTAATTGAATTTCTAACGCAAATAGGAACTATTTTTGTGTTTTTTGAATTATTAGAAATCATAAATATAAATAAAATGCAAAACAACAATTACTAATGATAAAAGGGATTTGTAGAAGCATAACATGGATTTTGGGGAATTTTTCTAATGTTTACTATTTATTAAATGCAATTAACAAACAAAATAAAACAGTGCAAGTCTGGGACTCAAACGTAATTAATTATATTCCCAGGAGACCGAACATAACAAAAATTATAGGGGCATCCCCACAATTCTCCACTAAAAAGCTTGTGCCAACGCAAGTGAGTCACACTGTCATGGACTCTTATGTGATTAATTTATTTGAAGGGGGCAAACAATAACAAACATATACGAGATTGTTATTGCAAAATAGTTAGATAAGCACGTGCACAACATGTGTTGAGGTTCAAAGAGGACTAAACTGCAAAAAAAAATAAGGGCTTGCATGCAAATGTTCAATCCGCAAAAGAAAGATATGTGTCCCACTTGGTACTTATTCACAAATATAAAAGCAAAAGGGCTATAGATGCAACTTCGTCGAGGCTAACGTGGCTGAAGGAATGATTCTAATGCAAGCTAGATCTAATCCTGTGGTTAAGATTTGGACGCATACGGATGCTTAGGGCTATTCGGATGAGGGAGATTCGACTTGGAGATGTCATTCTTGATTTAACGGTGACTCGGTGCGGTGGAAGAACTCTGATTAATGTCTTTGCTAGTAACTTTCAATCAGCTTGAAATGAGCCGATTTTGATTGCAAGCTCCTCCTGTAGGTCAGTAAACCTTCTGACAGCTCTCCTCTATCGATCTGATGTGACGATGATGCTCGATGATGACCGATCAAGGTCTTGGATCGCTAAGTGGTCGATGACTGAAAATGAGTTCCAAATCTTAAACATGCCTCTAGTTGAGCCCCAGGCACCTGCATGTTAATTGATATTGCTGACACAATGTCCCTGGCCACATTATTAGGCATTAACACACATAATTATGAGAGGATGTATGTCTTTGACGTAGGTGGTCGGAAGGGGAGTCGGGTCTCCATATCTGAAATGATCTGGGGGTTCACAAGATGGAGAGAAGGGTGAAAAAAAGTGGGTGATGATGGTTTGTGTTGGAAAGAATAATGGATGCACTGTGGAGCTCCGATCGTGCATATCAGAGCTTGATGGAAGACGATTGAATTTAACCATAAAACTCAAATTAAAAACAAAATTGAAAACAAAAAGGAAACTAAAGCTAGTGTAATCAAACCAACATATGAAATGACTAACAAAAATCACCTCTATCTGTTGTGTAAGGTAGAGAAATGAAACATGACAGCAGATCTTCGGCCGAGTGCGGGATCGCTATCTCTTGCATCTCCTAACGCTCCCAAATGAAGGGATGGAAGCCCTATCATAGCCTCGACGTCTAGGCAACACCCTCGGGCGAGAAATCCTAGCAAAAAGGATGAGCTCGTGCATGGAAGGATATGGATCTATAAATATGTGTGAGTTCAATGATTTTTAAAATTCAAAAAATGCATAATCCAAGGCTTGAAAGGAGTTTATGATTTAGCAATGGAGGCAATGGTTAGGGCTAACCGAGTGGAGAAGAAGGTAGGAGGAGTTAGTGATTTTAGCGTGAAGAAAACATGAGGCAAATGAGTCTGACGAATGGAAGAGGTGAGTCAAGCTGGAGATTGGGGAGTTGACTTGAGTTAATAGACGTGTTCAACCAATTAGAGCTAAGTCCGCTACAGGACAAAAAATGCTATGCGACAAAAAGGCTAAAAAATGAAATAAATAATTAAAAATCAATTCAAATAAAAAGTTTTGAAAATAAAAAATGTTAGTAATTAAATTTGCTTATTTATGGCAATTTTTAATTAAATAAATAAATTATATACATAGGTAAAAATAAATAAAACTTGTTATTTGTAGGTATAGAAACCTATATATACAACACTCGGATTTTAAATACATTACTTTTACAAGTATACATATAATTTAATAATTTATTATTTTACAAAGATATTTATATTTCATTTTTATGGAATAATTTATTTGAATAAATGAATATGGATATTTTACAATATACATAGAGATATATATACAATATATACATGATTTTGGTTTTGTTTATCTTTAGTTTTGTGATTTTTATTTCCTATTTTATATAAGTCAAACACAATATATACAAACAGTTTCAAATACAATATATAACAAAAATACAACGAAAATAAATATACATATAATATACATAGTATAATATACAATAACACCCCAAAAGATCACATTTCACATCTTAACTCCATTTTTTATGAAACCACTTCATATTAAAGATTTCTGAGTACAATAAAGTGAGTTGCTTCATTTTTAGTTTCTATGGAGAAGATATTGATCTGACAAGCTGAGCTTTGTGACTTTTTCAAAGTGTTGTTATTTTCAAATTGTATAATGGTTCTTCGTGCAATTATTTTTAGTATTTATAACTTTTTTTTATGTATAAATTCCAACAAGACGCATATTTATTGAGGTGAAATTGATGATAAATAAAATAGAGGGAGGAATATGTTTATATACATATATATACATATATAATTAATGAATATACATAAGTGGAGATTGATTTTCTTGATTTTTTGAATGAAGGCCTTATCTCCCTTACTTTATTCCTTGTCGATCTGGTCAAGTTTTGACCTTCTCTCGGGGTCAAAGTCGGCATGTATTTATTTCATATATAATTTTTTGTTTTCTTTATTTTTCCTTTATTTCTTATTTATTTATTTAAGGTTAGAATATTGATAAATATATAGTATTTACACAAGAATTAGGGTTAGTAAAAGGAGAGATTTATTGATATTTACGGGTGTTTTATGAGGTATTTTAAGATAAAATAAATGAATAAAGATGATGAAATGCATATTCATCAGTGACCTCGTGTAGAAATTCGATGCCAAGAACCTAACAGTTGCATTGGTTTGGAGACATATTGCTTGGCACACCGAGGAGTCACCACGTGACATTCAGACTTAGTACTTACATGCATTTAACCAAGTTCTTAGAATGTGGGACAAGTAGTTATGATTGGTGTTCTCTATTTCGGTTGTTTACTTAGGGTTAACCCTCGTGTACTGCCTAGTATAGGATACACATGTTGCTATTCTGGGTAGAATCACTAAGAGGGGTCTTTAGGGATGTTGCGGGTATTGAATTTAGGAAACGAACTAAGTCTCCATTATATAAGGAGGGTTGGGATAGATATGAGGACTCAGACTATTGTATGAATGATTTAAGTGATCAGTTCCCTAACGCGTACCCTGTGTCATTGTGGACTCTTACACATGGATAATGGACATGAGCGGTTCAAAATGATTCACGAGTTGGAAATTGGTTAAGAAATTGGGGTTATGGTAAAAAAGTGGAATACTTGGGAGTTTTAAACCGAGTTACACAATTGAATGGGAGGCTAGTGGATGTATTGGGAACTTTGTTAGGATCCATTGGATCTCACCGTATGCCTATGGAGACAAACCAACGCTAAGATTTTCTTTGTACATTAGAGTCATAGTATGAGGTTTCACATGAACCGAGACCATAAACTATCCATAAATCTTAGGTTATTCATGATTAAGGATGATGATCAGAGTATTGTCTTCTTCACGATGATTATTTACCCAGTTGTTTTCTTTTGTGCATCTTCTTAATACCTTACTTGTTGTAGTTTTAGAACTATATTGTGCAACATCGCTCATAACGTACCCTTACATTGGATCTGTAGGTTATCAGGAGCAGACGCAACAATGAGTGGCTCGTGTATGGAGTTAATTCCTTTTGTATTGCTACATGGTTTCTTTTTGTGGTACAATACTTATAAGTAGTTTTTACTGCTTTGCTTTACTTGTTTCTATTGCTTACTTGTAGTGGAGGGACATGTGATGTAATATGTAGGTGTAGACAACCTTTTGATGCATATATATATATAGAGAGAGAGATGGATTGTAACTAATGATGTATATTATGTAATGGAACTGAATGGAAAGAGATTTTAAAGTACATTCTTTTGTGTCATTTTCTCTTTCTTATATTATTGTGTATATTGAATGTGGAATTTATGCATGTGGAATCAATTTGTTGAGTATCCAGGGTCCTCTGGATCGTCACACACATCTTCATAGATCACTTTCCGGTTTAGGAGGATGTCCCTACTAGATATAATGTCTACATGCTTCTTCTTAAGCACATTAGACAAGGATCCAAGAATGTATTCACAAGCATTCAATTGATCCTCAATCCACTTCTTATTTAAATTCTCAATTATCCTATATGAGGGTTCTCATACTTCATACTATATGCGCTCTATCTCAAGTATGCATTCCAAATTACGAATCTTATCTGAGTAGTTTGTACTTGTCAACTGATTTACCTCAAGTAGTTTGTTGAGTGGGTGAGAGATTTCATCTGAAATTTTAAAAAGTGCACTTTTAGTAAATCTTTATTAAGGTGATTTAATATTTAAAATTAAGATGCTCTCGTATTTTTCGTACTTTTAAAGTCTTACCCTTTTAAGGTTTTAAAACATGAGGTAGGCTGATCCAAATGCCTAACTATGAGATCTGGGTCTCCATTCCACTTTCATTGCACCCCAATAATATGAGAAAATGCAACTACAATGAAAGAAGCAAACTCTTTCCACCTTGGAAGTATAACTTGCATTCCCATTTAAGTCTTCAACATACATGACCCATACATTTATGGAGTTAGCATGTTGTCAACTAAATCATCTGTTAGTGAGTTAATTTAAATATTAAACTATGTGCAATCAAATACTGTCTCAGTGACATGGGGAACAGTGTTGGGGTCACTATGGATATGACTCATCTCTATTAAGAAATGAAGAACCTAATCCATGTGAATTTATATTCCAGAGTCATGATTACGCATGAGCACCTTGATGAATCCCTGATTCTCACTATTTATTCTTTTATCTTAGCAAAGCATCTTGTAATTAGATATAAATACTATAAGTTAGCATTCAGCATGCATGAGTTAACATTGTATAATTAGAATGTATTTGTGAAAAAATAAAAGAATAAAGGAAAAGAAAAATGAAGGAGGTATTTAGAATAAATACAAAGTGACCCGAACCCCAAGAGAAGGTCACACCATGACCCGATCGCCAAATAAAATAAGTAGAGACAGATAGGGCCTATTCTATGCTGTACATATCATCTATATATGTAAATAATTATTTTTGATAAATAAACTATTATTTTTACCTCCTTGTTTATATTTCTAAAAATAAATTAAAAACTAGAAAAATAAAATAAAAATTAAATCCTTTCTTACTTGTACAAAATACATGCATATATGTCTCATTCCCTATTTATTCTATACTTGTAAATAGATCTAAAAAATAAAATAAAAATTATTTGGTAACAGTAAAAACATGATGAAAATAAATAAAATACAAAATTAGGGTATATGTGTAAAAATAACAAAATAAAAATAATTATGCAGAATACATAGCTATATTATACCGGTATATGACACCATATACTGTATATAGAATACTTTATTTTTCATAAAAAATTTCAAAATCACATAAAAATTCCTTGAAAAATAATAAACTTGTTTTATTTTGTACACTTTTTATTTTGAATTCATTTATTATTTTTTATTGATTTTGTAAATATTCTATAAAATCCTTTTTTATGATTGGTCGGGACCTCATGTTGACTGCGGCTCTACGCCCTCTTCCAAGCTTGACCCGACCTAACCCTCTTCGATAGGCCTACTTCTCCTCCTTTTCTAGCCTGACTACGAGCTCCTTCTACCTCGATATTTGGACCTAATAAACCTTGTACATCTAACATCTTCGTGATTCCCTTGGATGATCTAGATCACTGTAAGGTTTCGCACTTTTCATCGTTATTTATAGACCCTCGAGCATCTTATATAGTGTCTCTTCCGGATACCCAGAGCCCTAGCTCGAGCCTCGCCCCTTCTTCCACCCCTAGTTACCTCTAGTTGAGTGACATCAACCGGAGACCACCTTCAGATCGGAGTTTCGTGGTGTTATTCTCGTAGCTCAATCACATGGCCGGACCTCCATCACGTCTAACCTCTCGGCCTTCCACAGCTCGGTTGAGGCCATAACCTTGACGACCATCATCGCTTGGGGCTCAGGAGGAATCCTAGATCTTTAGTTATCCATCATATCTCCTCCATTTCCTGTTCGCTTAAATCTTGCATTCCACCTCTGTTGCTCATTCACTCGCTCTGACCAGCTGGTCGGAGCCATATTATCCGCACCCAACTGTTCCGATCGAACCTACACGTCACCCTCCATTTCGCAATGCCACCTGATCATCCTTATGCTCAACCATCAGGTCGAGATTGATGCTAGGATCTCCCTCTGTCACCTTTGTCGGAGATCGAACTGCCCCCCCCCCTCGCTTGTTTTGCTTCCAAAACCAATAATGTGGATCAGAGATTTCTCCCCTAGTACATCTACCCTTTGTAGGTGCCCATACGCGAGAGGAGCATCACCTGTAGTCTCTACTACTCAGGCGGAGCAGCTACATGCATAGCCATCCCATTCTGTTCATCCGACCGTTGGCTTATTCATCGGAGACCTACCAGACGCATAGCACATCTATGACCGTGTTGAGCTCCTCCGCACCTCCATCAGAGCACTCGATCTCTCTCCTCACTTGGTTGAAGGCTGGCCCCGACGAGTTCTTCCAGGACCCTCTTCCACCATTGACCAGACCCTCCTCCTCCAGTTCTGATCAAGACCGTTCATCCAGGCCTGGTTTGTAACGGTTTGATCAGTACCTAGAGAAGATCTACACCGTACGTCCACGCACTTCTGAGGACCGTCAGATCCGTATTATAGCCGCCCATCTAAAGCGCACGTTCTCGATAGTGTTAGGACCGTCAGATCCTTTTCAATGAAGCATAAGAGCTACCCGAGCCCTCACGTGCCATGCAGGTGCCCCAAGGGGTATATTTTCTTCTCATCATTGTTAGTTTGTGTTTTGCCTTTTAGTATTGTATAATAAGTTGTAGTTTGGAACTTTTACATATGGACTCTTGCTATTTTCTACATTTGCACTTTTGTCCTGTTTTACTAAACTCACATGTCATCCCACGTGGTGTTGTGTTGTTATTGTAGTATTTGACCTAGACTTGATTGATGTTATGTTTTGAATAGAAGTTTTCTGATATTTGCATTTATGCCCCTATGCATGAATGATTGAGCATGTTTGTGAATTAATTGGACAATTTGCAAGTTCAACCCTGAGCTTTTTTATATATGTAATAATTTGTTCTACAAACTTTCCAATAATTACAATTAGGTCCTTGTTGCTTTGTGCTTGGTTTTTAATCAATTAAATACCTAATTAATTCCAAAAATTCCATAAAAATTACACTTAGCTCCTGTTAGCATGTAATATTTATGGTAATTTTTGGAACTAATTTAGTTTTATTTGATATTTTCTAAAAATAAAAAACACTTAAAACCATTCTATCTATTTTCTAAAATACCAAAAAAAGTAGCCTTAAAAATTACAAAAAAAATAGTGGTTGCAGTTTTTGTATTCTTTAATTCTTGTACCATTTTCTGCATAAAAATCATTGCAATAACCCTAAAAATCACAAAAGACTCAAAAAATTATAAAAATCGTTAAAAATTCAAGAAAAATAAAAAAAAATAGGATTTCAATTGCTTTAGTTAGATATTTTTATATGCTCATTCATAAAAATAATCACCAAGATTTTAAGGCATTTTTACTATTTTAAAGTTGCCTTTTAATCCACGCTGAACATTGTTACATTGTTTTGGTCTTGTTTATTTTTTATAAAATCATATAGAAATTGGAAAAATCCCATAAAATCACCAAAAACATCTTAATATTTTAAAAACATAAAAATAATTTTATTTCCAATTTTCGAGTATTTTTTGCCTTAATAAAAAATGTTAAAGCTTGTTTTTACCTTATTCTTTTTATTTGTTTTCTCATTTTGAAATCATAAAAAAATTGCAAATTAAAAACCACAAAAATATATTTTTATTCATCTGATTCCGACTACTTCGAACATTTCTGTGCTTCTTGTGTTCGACCCTGGTCGCTATACCACGTTAAATAAATTGAAGAGAATGCTGACATTATATCCCTTGTTTTGATTGATTTATCTGAGAGGTTCTCATATTTCTTTATTGACCGAATTGATTGGCTAGGAACAACGACTTGCTTATTTATCCATCTTAGTTGATCAGATTTTTGCATCATCAGAATGGCACCATTATCGGGGTGCACGGCTTAGTAGTCTCTTCTGATTTCTTTTTATTTTTATCTCTATTTTATATAACTATTTTTCTAACATCCTCTTTGCTTTGATTTTTGTGTGAGGGACCGCCCGAGGATGTTTCAGCTTTCGATAGGCGTAACCGCATTAGAGGAGGAGCATGATAGCATGAGGAAATTAGTTATATAGGATAGAGTAGCATTTATTTTCCAGCACATTATTATTGTTGTAATAACACAGGGACACTCAAACTTTTTCTGGACTTGGCTTATCGGGGTTTGTTTCACCGAGAACCTATGTACTTGGGGGACCTCGCCGTGGTTTTTCATCGGTTTTGGTTTTCTTCACATTTTCTTTCATGTGATTCTCGAAGAATTTGACCCCTAGCTTTAGGAATTTCTTTGATTGCGACGTAAATAATTAAGGCCCATCCCTTATATAATGTTTGTCCCTATAGTTTGTAATTGGACCTTATTAAAAAAATCATCAATAAAAAGTTAACCTGATTGAGTGAGAGGTCACGTGCTGCTAGAGGCCATACACAGTGCATGCAGGATATGTTGTGGCAGACACCGATCGCCATCAGAGACCAGACCTCGAACTCTCTCTAGTCAGTTAACTTTTGTTCTTCGCGATTAGAAATTGCTAATCTAAGGTCATTTTCTTCTTGCATTATTTAGATTAGTTTACATTATGTCTTTAATTTATGCACGGATTGCCCTGCATGTAGAGTGCTAGCGACAGGTACACATTTCTGGCATTGCATGCATCATAAGTTTTGATTGTGCATCGGCTTTTTCGACTTCTCCCCCCGTTTTTGGACTTAAAATAATCAAGAGATCGAAAAAATCGTTAGGCAATTGTTTGATTATTGAAAATTACGATAAAAAGAGAAATCATAAAATTGGGACTGCTAATCAAACCAGATCCTAAAAGTCACCTCACTTAATAATCTATCTTGGGAGAGCCATCTCCTCATTGTTTGGTTTACTTGCGTGAGAGAGTGACACGAACACTAGGCTAGAGCCATACCTGAACTTTCGTTAGACTACTAGTCTCAGGGTTATTTAATCTCCAGTAAGGATCGCTCTGATCTCTAGTAAAGTGGGTCGTGATATCCTTAACAAAGCGAGTTGATCGGGCAGCCGATAAACACTCTGCAACTTTTATTGGCTGGAAAGATCTAGCGTTGGGATTGGGACAGTCTCCATTCCACTTTCATTGCACCCCAATAACATGATGAAATGCAACTACAATGAAAGAAACAGACTCTTTCCACCTTGGAAGTATAACTTGCATTCCCATTTAAGTCTTCAACAAACATGACCCATACATTTATGGAGTTAACATGTTGTCGACTAAATCATCTATCAGTGAGTTAATTTAAATATTAAACTATGTGCAATCAAATACCGTCTCAATGACATGGGGAAAAGTGTTGGGGTCACTATGGATATGGCTCATCTCTTTTAAGAAATGAAGAATCTAGTCCATGTGATATTATATTCCAGAGTCATGATTACGTATGAGCACCATGATGAATCCCTGATTCTCACTATTTATTCTTTTATCTTGGCAAAGCATAATGTAAATAATTGTCAATACAAAAAGTTAGCATTCAGTATGCATGAGTTAACATTGTATAATTAGCATGGGTTTGTACAAAAAGAAAAGAATAAAGGAAAAGAAAACGGAAGGAGTTATTTAGAATAAATACAAAGTGAGCCGAACCCCAAGAGAAGTTCAAGCCTTGACCCGATCGCCAAATAAAATATGTAGAGAGAGATAGGGCCTATTCTATGTTATCCATATCATCGATATATGTAAATAATTATTTTTGATAAATAAAATATTCTTTTCATCTCCTTGTTTATATTTCTAAAATAAATTAAAAATTAGAAAAATAAAATAAAAATAAAATCCTTTCTCACTTGTACAAAATACATGCATATATGTCCCATTCCCTATTTTTTCTATACTTGTGAATAGATCATAAAAATAAAATAAAAATTATTTGCTACCCCTAAAAACTTGATGAAAATAAATAAAATACAAAATTAGGGTATATGTGTAAAAATAACAAAATAAAAATAATTATGCAGAATACATATGTATATCATACCTATATATGACACCATATACTGTATACATAGAATACTTTATTTTTCATTAAAAATAATTAAAAATCACAAAAAAAATTCCTTGAAAAATAATAAACTTTTTTTATTTTGTATACTTTTTATTTTAATTTCATTTATTGTTTTTATTGATTTTATAAATATTATGTAATATCCTTTTTTCTTATTGGTCGGGACGTGATGTTGACCATGGGTCATCACCCTCTTCCAGGCTTGACTCGACCCGACCTTGTTCGCCATACCTACTTCTCCTCCTTTCCAGCCCGACTCGGAGCTCCTTCTGACTTGAGATTGGGACCGATAAACCTCATAAATCTGACATCTTTGCGGGTCCCTTGGATGTTTTGGATCACTCTAGGGTTTCGTGCTTTTCATCGATGTTTCTAGAACCTCGAGCATCTTATATAGTATCTCTTCCGCATACCCATATCTCTAGCTCGAGCCTCGCCCCTTCTTCCACCCCTAGCGACCTCCAGTTGAGTGACAGCAACCAGAGACCACCTTCGGATCGGAGTTTGGTGGTGTTATTCTCGCAGCTCAATCACGTGGTCGGACCTCCGTCGCGTCTAGCCTCTCGCCTTCCACAGCTCGTTTGAGGCCATATCCTCGACGACCATCATCGCTTGGAGCTCAGGAGGTATCCTAGATCTTTAGTTATCCATCATATCTCCTCCATTTTTCTGTTCGCTTAAATCTTGCATTCCACTTCCACTGCTCGTTCACTCGCTATGACCAGCTGGTCGGAGACCCGTTATCCGCAACCAACTGTTCCGATCGAACCTACACGTCACCCTCCATTTTGTACTGCAGCCTGATCATCCTTAGGCTCGACCATCAAGTCGAGATTGAGGCTAGGATCTCCCTCTACCGCCTTTGTCAAAGATCAAACTTCACCCCCTTGCTTGTTTTGCTTCTAGCTCCAATAACGTGGATCAGATCTTTCTCCCCGAGTCCATCTACCCTTTGTAGGTGCATGTGCGTGAGAGGAGCATCATCTGTAGTCTCTACTGCTCAAGCGAAGCATCTTCAGGCAGAGCCACCCCATTCCGTTCATCCGACCGTTAGCTTATTCATCGGAGACCTACCAGACGCTGAGCACATCCACGACCGTGTTGAGCTCCTACGCACCTCCATCAGAGCACTCGATCTCTCTCCTCTCTCGGTTGAAGGCTGGCCCCGACGAGTTCTTCCAGGCCCTCCTCCTCCAGTTTTGATCAATACCGTTCATCTAGGCCTGGTTTGTAACAGTTTGATCAGTACCTGGAGCAGATCTACACCGTATGTCCACACCCTTATAAGGACCGTCAGATCCATACTGTAGCAGTCCATCTCAAGCGCACGTTCTCGATAGTGTTAGGACCGTTAGATCCTTTTCAGGGATGCATCAGAGCCGCCCGAGCCCTCACGTGCCACGCAGGTGCCCAAGGGGTATATTTTCTTCTCATCATTGTTAGTTTGTGTTTTGCCTTTTAGTACTGTACAATAAGTTGTAGTTTGTAACTTTTGCATATGGACCCTTTCTATTTTCTACATTTGCACTTTTGTCCTGTTTAACTAAACTCACATGTCATCCCACGTGGTGTTGTTGTGTTTTTGCAGTATTTACCCAAGACTTGATTGGTGTTATGTTTTTAATAGAAATTTTCTGATATTTCATTTATTCCCCTATGTGTGGATGATTGAGCAAGTGGGTGAATTAATTGGACAATTTACAAGTTCAACCATGAGCTTTTTATGTCTATTATCATTTGTTCTGCAAACTTTCCAATAATTACTATGAGGTCCTTGTGTGCTTTGTGCTTGGTTTTTAATAAATAAATTCCTAATTAATTCAAAAAATTCCACAAAAATTAAACTTAGATCCTGCTAACACATAATATTTATGGTATCTTTTGTTAATTAATTTAGTTTTATTT
Organism: Ottelia alismoides; assembly: GCA_037367405.1. NCBI lineage: Eukaryota > Viridiplantae > Streptophyta > Magnoliopsida > Alismatales > Hydrocharitaceae > Ottelia > Ottelia alismoides. Next base: position 729,697 of record JAZKJV010011092.1, read on the forward strand.
GATGTTTACTAAAAATAAAAAACCCTTAAAAACCATTCTATTTGTTTTTCAAAAATACCAAGAAATTTAGCTTTAAAAATTACAAAAAAAATAGTGTTTGCTTGTTTTTGTATGCTTTAATTCCTAATCCATTTTCTCCATAAAAATCATTGCAAAAGACTCAAGAAATTATAAAAATCTTTAAAAATTCTAGAAAAATAAAAAAACAAGATTTAGTTGGATTAGTTAGATATTTTTATTTGCTCATTCATCAAAATAATCATCAAGATTTTAAGGCATTTTTACTGTTTTAAACTTGTCTTTTAGTCCAGGATGAATATTATTACACTGTTTTGGTCTTATTTAATTTTTATAAAATCATATAAAATTTGGAAAAATCCCATAAAATCACCAAAAAATCTTAATAATTGGAAACATAAAATTAATTTTATTTCCTATTTTTGGGTGTTTTTAGTCTTAATAAAAAATGTTAAAGCTTGTTTTTACCTTGTTATTTTTATTTGTTTTCTCATTTTGAAAACATAAAAAAATTGCAAATTTAAAACCACAAAAATATCTTTTTATTTATATGATTTCCGACTACTTATAACATTTCTATGCTCCTTGTGTTCGACCTCGGTTGCTATACCACGTTAAATAAACTGCAGAGACCACTGACATTATATCCCTTGTTTTGATTGATTTATCTGAGTGATTCTCATATTTTATTTATTGACCGCATTGATTGTCTACGAACAATGACTTGCTTATTTATCTGTCTTAGTCGATCAGATTTTTACGTCATCAGAATGGCACCATTACTGGGAAGCACGGCTTAGTAGTCTCTTAATATTTCTTTTTACTTTTGTCTCTATTTTATATAACTGTTTTTCTAACAATATCTTTGCTTTGATTTTTGTGCAAGGGACCCCCCGAGGATGTTTCAGCTTTCGATAGGCGTAACTGCATTGGAGGAGGAGCAGGATGGCAGGAGGAAATTAGTTATATAGGATAGAGTAGCTTTTATTTTCCAGCACATTATTAATATTATAGTAACACAGGGACACTCAAACTTTTTCTGGACTTGGTTTATCGGGGACTGTTTCACAGAGCACCTGTGTACTCGGGGGACCTCACCGCGGTTTTTCATCGGTTTTGGTTTTCTTTGAATTTTCTTTCATGTGATTCTCGAAGAATTTAGCCCCTAGGTTTAGGAATTTCTTTGATTGTGATGTAAACAATTAAGGCCCAACCCTAATATCTTGCCTGCCCCTATAGTTCGTAATTAGACCTTATTAGAAAAATCATAAATAAAAAGTTAACCTGATTGAGTGAGAGGTCACGTGTTGCGAGAGGTCGTATACAGTACATGTAGGAAATGTTGTGGAGGACACCGATCGGCATCAGAGACCGGACCTCAACCTCTCTGTAGTCAGCTCATTATTGTTCTTCATGATTAGAAATTGCTCATGGAAGGTCGTTTTCTTCTTGCATCATTTAGATTAGTTTAAATTATGTCTTTAATTTATGCATTGATCACCCTAAACGTAGAGTGCTGGCTACAGGTACGCGTTTCTGAAATTGCATGCATCGTAAGTTTTGATCGCGCATCGGCTTTTTCAACTTCTCCCCCCATTTTTTGACATAAAATAATCAGGAGATTGAAAAAATCAGTAGGCATTTATTTGATTATTAAAAAATATGATTAAAAGAGAAATCATAAAATTGGGACTGCTAATAAAATCAGATCCTAAAAGACACCTCACTTAAAATTCTATCTTTTGAGAGCCATCCCCTCATTGTTTTGTTTGCTTGTGTGAGAGAGTGACATGCACACTAGGCTAGAGCCATACCTGAACTTTCGTTAGACTACTAGTCTTAGGGTTAATTGTTCTCCAGTAAGGATCGCTCTGATCTCTAGTAAAGCGGGCCACGATATCCTTAACAGAGCGAGTTGATCGGGTAGCCGGTAAACGCTCTGCAACTTGTATTGGCTGGAAAGATCTAGCTTTGGTATTGGGACAGTCTCTTGGGAGCATTGGGTTCCTAACTGCTCGCTTAATCTCTCTGCACAACTGACTTATCTCCTAAATAAAATTAACAAGATAAACGATCAAATCTTCACGGTCATCAGGTCCGCATTGCGTAGGTGAAATTGGGGTTTGACTTCTGATCTTGTTTGTTTCTAGATCCCATTCGTATATTCTTTTACATCACGATGATGGGTCGGAGGTCCCTTAGGCAGCCTTTGGCAACACCATTTTCGAGCACTCCGCCCCATTCATCTAGACAGGTTCAAGGGAGCCTAGACCTGCTCTTTGAAATCGAGTTAAATTCTACCCTTTTCCCCTCCATCACCTTTCTTCCAGTCCCGAGGTGTCCGAGCAGAGACCAGCATAGATATTTGTTCATTTGACGGCACCTGAGTTGGGGTCTATTGTCTTTTTAGAGACCGACGTGATGGACAGCAGTGAGGAGCACACCAATGTTCAACCCCAGGGTTTTATGTACGTTCTAGATCAAGGTGACATCACCAATACACTTCTAGCCTCCCTAGAGACGATGTAGAGGTAGATTAGAGACCAGGGAGCCTTCATGGAAGAGGTACGTAGTGAGATGGCACATATGCGAGCCAACGGAAGGGAGCCACATTGAGCAAGTAGTGGAGAGATTTCAGAGGTTGGAGGAGGAGATGGAGGACATCCAGATAAGCCGCAGGAGCAAGCCAGACCAACCAGGCCAATGAGGGAATTGCACAACCCCGGTGCAACCCTTACACACCATTGGATCCATCTTCCAGCGACTGTGGGAGACCTCTAGCTCCCTCCCGAGACCATTCAGCTCTTGCCCAAGTTCCATGGGCTTGCCACAGAGGAGCCACATCTTCACATGCAGGAGTTCGAGATGATCTGCAGCACTGTCCACGACAGATTCGTGGATAAGGATACCATCATGATGATGGCATTTCCATTCTCCCTCGTCGACAGAGAAACCTACTAGCTGAAGCATTTAGGTAGATATGTGATTTCATGGGAGCAGCCCTAGATCAAGTACTTGAACAAGTACTATCCACATAGCCGGACCAATGCATCGCGAGCTCTGATCAACAATTTCTCCATGATCTCCAACGAGGAGTTCCATGAGGCGTGGGATTGTTTCTGTGATCTCATCAGTGGGTGTCCACATCATGACATCTCCAAGCCCAATTTACTATAGAGTTTCTATTGTGGGCTGACACTGGAGTTATAGGGCAAGTTAGTGCTTCTTGTGGGGGCTCATATTTTGCCAAGGACGACAACCCGGTCTGGGCCATCTATGAAGATGTCCGAGAATTATACAGTGATGTCCCAGACCTGTCTCTACACTCAGGGGAAGCCCCCACCCCATGCCGTGTCCTATCAAAGGATATCACGAGTTGATGCATGTCCATCCACTTCCTCAGCAGCCGCAATACAGGTAGAGTCGTCGGCCGCTGACATGGGCATTATCAACAAGAAGCTAGACCACATTGAGATCATCGAGAAGAAGCAGTGACAGGGCATGACTCAGATAGATCAGTTGGCACAGACCTTGACTGACTTGAAGACCTAGATCATGTATCTCCAGGAGGCACAGACGGCTTCTCAGCCTCGTCTCAGGTCACGGGATGATCCTAGCAGCAACAGCTCATCCCAACACTCTGCTCAATACCGACAGGTTCACCACATCCAGGCGAAGCCGATCCAGTAGTTGCAGCACCAGTACTCTCAGCCACCATCATCTCAGGACACCCAGATGGTGGTGTATCAGCAGGATCAGCAACTTGCAGTTCTCCCTCCATCCCCCAACGAGCAGGAGCCGTTGATGGAAGTTAATGGGATTTGACTTGACCTACAATAGCCCAGGATTCGTCAAGATCACCCTGGATTCAGGTGGTCGACCGGAGGTACCTCATCCCAGCAGTAGCCTCCAGCTCAAGGTGGACAGTTCGTCCAGCAGCACCAGCAGCCCCAGTTCTCCCACCAGCGACAGCAGCAACACATTCAGTCAGGTCCTTGTCCCAACCATTAGGTGCAGTAGTGGAGGTAGCACCAGCAGCAGCCTCAGAAGCAGTATTCTCAGCCTCCCCCTCACCAATTCCAGCAGCAGCAGCCTCATTTTCAGCGAGGCAACCCGTCCAGTTCTCATGGGCCAGCCTATTTGAACCCAACCCTTGACGATCTAGCACACCTCCTCTCTGACGAGCAGGCATCCTTTAGGTGGGATATGGATGAGTTTCAATAGGAAATAAGGGAGATTATTAAGGGAAAGACTGCCATACCGCTCAGATTGAGCCCAACCCGAACAATCTCAAAAGGAAATCTGAGCAGGTACAGTTCACAGAGACCACCACTCCTAGTGATTTATCGGGTGACATTGCTTTGTATACATTTGATGTTGATTTTGTGTCACTTAGGAGTGGTAGGATGCTAGCCGATGGTGCCTCGTTTGAGCGACGTCCCCACGAGGATTTAGGAGCACCATACGAGGAGGATAACATTATTGATGCTTCTAATGATGATGTTGATGATGATGGTATTGAAGCCAGTGAGGACGTTGATCCAGTCAACGGTACTGAGGCCATCACTTCTCCAGATGCAAAGGGTGGTACTGATGCCACTGGATTCCCAGATGCAATGCCAGAGTGTGGTGTTGATGCCCCAAAGTCTGATGCCATGGGTAGTACTGATGCCATTACTTCTATTCCAGTTGTGTCACCTCCAGTTTTTTTATCTCAGGACATTACGAAAAATACCAAAATAATTAATAGAGGAAAGGTTTCTTCATCTCCGAGTCCATATGTGATGATTTATGATACTTGTATGGATTCCATGCCTTCTCAGCATTAGGAACCTTCTCTTAGCACTCTATCTGAGAGGGCCCATCCATCCCTTTCCTCAAGCACTCCGCTTGGCGAAGGGGAATAAAAAAGAAAATCCAAGAAAAGATCAGTAGTTAGAGTTCTATCAGTTGATGATTAATAGATTCCATATCCAACTGACTCTACAGGAGGCACTTGAGCACATCCCTCTCTTCCAGAAGAACTTAAGAGAGAAGACCACTATCCGTAGGAAGAAGAGGAACCATCAGGCAAAAATCCATGTGCTGACCCGTGCCACCTTCTTCACTATTTAGAACTGTCTGCCAACTAAGAGGCAAGATGCAGGAGCTCCCTATATCAGATGCCACATTCATGAGCAGAGATTTGATCGTACTCTATTAGACAGTGGCTCTTCCATCAACTCCTTCTGGCAGCCTTACTCGACCGATTCAAGTTTGGCCCTCTTCGACAAAGCAAGATGGTCCTTCAGTTTGCTGATCGATCTGTCAAGAAGCCAAAGGGGTTGTTGAAGGACGTGGTCATTACAATTCAAGGCCTAAAATTCCCTGTGGACTTCGTTGTATTGGACATAGAGATCCCTGAATTCGTGACCGATACCCCCATCATTCCAGGACGTCCATTCTTGGCCACAGCCAAGGCGGTGTCCGACCATGATAGTGGGAAGGCATACTTTTGCGTTGAGTGTGAGAGTATATAAACAGAGACGATCGATGAGACCAAAGCATGAGACTCAGCTTGCTTAGAGCAGTTCGGTGATATAGAGCCGACGATAGAGGCAGAGCGAGACGTCCACCAGGAGTGTGACTTTGTGATCACTAATGATGAAGCCTCTTGGTTAAATCTCGCTTCACGAGCCCTTCTCTCATCTTCATGTGATGCGGATTCACAGTTTCTAACAGAGGTGAGTTCGGAGAGCACACTCTTGCCCGAGGACATTTTTGAGGCTGGCGGTTGCGTTCATGACAACAAAGAAGATTTTGTATATTGTGATTCTGATTCAGATCCCACAGATTCTTTCATAGACTGGGCCGAATTTGCTGATTTATTGCCTTCACTGATTTCCACAGAGCCAGCATCTAGGGTGGAAACCATGCTAGCACCGAGTACAGATACACCAGTGATGAATCCTTGATTTATTAACTTTTCTGTCGCATTTTCTCTTAAAACCCTTAATAAATGCAAGTAAATAGTCATTAAATTCCATCTTTTTACAAAACTTCATTCATACATAAATACTCTTTTTTAACCATCTAAATCAAGTAAATAAATAAAGGACAACGAAAAAATCAAAGGCAGATTGAATATATGTAAATATATACAATATGACTTAAAATGTAAATATAACTGAAAGATATATTTATAGCCTAACCCCCGAGGCCATGTCAGCATGGATTGGTCGACAAACCAAAAAGTAGGGGTAATAAGGAAAGAAAACCGTAAAAATAAATTAAGTCGTACTGTATACACCTTTCACTATTTATAAAATAAATATAAAAATTCATTCAATTTTAATTAATTAATATATATATATATATATTTTTCACCAAACTTTTTACTAATTATTCATAAAAATATATATAAAAATATAAAAATAAGTTAAAAATATTACCATGTATATATTCCAAGAAACCCAGCCTATAAATTGTCAAAATCTAAACTTCTGAACATCATAACTTTCTCATACGAACTCCAATTTCACTCTACTCACATTTAAAGTTCATAAAATAATATTCTCTAATTAATAAAGGTGGTTTCATCGAATTCAGAGTCCGTTTGCAAAAAGTCGGTTTTGGGACCAAAAGACAACGGGGTTTCTGGGCTATTTATTTTATATAACACGCCTTATTTATAGTTTTCTTAATTTTATAAATTTTAAATTATTTCATGATCTTGTATTTTCATCCTAATTTATTTCATAATTTTTGGAGCTTGTTTATTATTTTAAAAAAATCAAAAACCCTAAATTATAGGTATAAATGAACTGGCTAACCTATACCCTTATTTATTAAAATATGTAAATTAATTTATTAAAATTTATAAAAATTCACACAAGTATTATTTATTATTCCAATAATAAAGAAAATATAAAATTAAATTTTAAATATTTATTAAATTAAAAATTCAAAACCTATTTATAAATACATATTTATTAATATAATATTTATATTTTCAAATAATATTTATTATTTATAAAAAGTAATTATGTCATAAATTAGATAATTAATTTATTTACCTCTCTTGTATTTAAACCTAATTAAAATAACTCTATTTACTATTTATTAATGATTTTATAATGAATTAAACTTAACTGGCCAACCAGATGCTGACACTTGTCAGCACCTGGGTTATCTTCTCCAAGAATTTGTTCTACCTAACTGCCTTGACCGGCCGACTTGACCTATTTTTCCCGCGCATCCTTTAACCCCTCCAGATGATCTACTCCATTGGATCTATTCTCCTAACTAACCTCTACCTCGCCAGCCGTTGATTTCGACTTGGGGAGCACGCCATTGATCTATAAAAGCTCCTAAAGATCCGCCATTAACGACTTAACCTTCCAACTAACCTGAAGCTCCAGCTCCAGTAGCCGACCTCCCATCTTTCAAGCCTCGTACCGGCCATCCTCGGTGGTGACAGGACCTTGGAGAAGTCCAGCGCGGAAGAGGAGTGTTGGAGGAAGAGTTCCAAGGCCGTGCTCAGCCTTGCATCGCCGCTTCGAGCCGCGTTCCGCTCCGGCCAGGTCGTCCGTCGAGCAGCTCTGTCCAGGTAATACACCTTGACTACTCACAGACCTATCCCTTCACTTCTCGGTATTTTTTCTCAATCGTCGTGCATTGATTTGCAACGCTAATTGCGTGATTAGTTAGTTTAATCACTTAGGTTAGACGCCCAATCCAAATTCCCTTCTTAATCGTTTAGAATCACATTCAAATCGAGATTCATTTCGTCATCCTTTCATGTATCTCGCACAATAAATCTGGAAAACCTTAATTTTCACCATTTTTGGAGCTTGCAAATCTTACTCCCTCGGCCGATTCTTCGAGAACCGAGCACGTCAATCTTTCATTTGCTGGTCTAATTTGATTCAGGAGCAATAATCCAAGCTTTTGGAAGCCTCGCCATCAAAGAAATTCAACCTGAAAGATGGGTTGTCGACTGTAACAACCTCCATGTTCATTGAGACCGTCGTCTTCATCTCCGGACCACCGTCGCCTCGAGCATCCTCCGCCAGCCTCCTACCGCGGGCGAGCTCGAGGGGTGGAGGAGCCACCCCTCTAGCCTCGCCAGAGAGCCAAAGACAACATCGCTTGCGCGTGAAAAGTCGAAGAAGACGTCCATTTAACAATCTTCAACCGACTGGGCAAGAACCTCAAGAACTCCATAGGCTAAAGGTGTGCGACACGTGTCGCGTACGCGACCGTTAGATCAGCGCCCGCGGGATATAATCTTAACCGTCAATTCCAAACCAGTAGAAAATTTGCGTTATAAATCCAGAAGGTTTCATATATTTCATCCCGCTCCTCAAGTTTCCTGTATTTGCATTTAGGTCCCTCCACAGGGACCTAAAAAAAAACTCACTTTATTTTTCTTACAGAACAGACCTTTGAGGATCTATTTGCAGAACAAATTCTATATTTTCTTTGCGCTTATTCCCCTGGGCTGTAGGGGATATTTCGACCATGTTTGACTTCGTTTTTTGACGATTTCTTCAGGGTAGTTAGACAACTACCCCATCTAGTTTGTATTACGTTTCCGTGAGTTTTTGTCATGTTTTCGTCATGTTTTGATTGTTTCGAAAACCACATCCGTTTTGTTTTGATTTTGTGAGCTTGTTCGAGCCCGTTGCTCGGTTCTACCTATTATATTTTACCATCTACATATTATTCACCTATTATATAATAAATAAATCTTTCTGAAAAATATCCCTTTTTGAAAATTAAATAAAAATTTGAAAAGAATAAAATCAAATAAAAAATAAAAATAATAAAAATAAAACAAAAAGTGTTTGGTTTCTTTGATAACTTTTAGAAGAGATAAAATAAAAATCGCAAAAATATTTCCTAACAAATCAAAAGATTCTATTCTGTCTCCTTGAGTTCGACCAAGGCACACTTACCTGGATAAATATTTAGTGCAGGTTTTCGACCCGAAAATCGAATTTGTTTGATTAGAGCTAAGATCTGATTTTCGCGGCTTTTGCTACAACCGACAACTTCATTCTCTAAAAAAAGCCGCGAATCGATTTTCAGCTTTATCAAAATGGTGTCGTTGTCGGGGAGGCGTTAGATTTTTTATTTTTATTCATTCTTTGTGATTTTATTTTTTCTCTTCTTTTTGTTTTATTTTTCTTTGTTTTTCGTATGATTTTTCGTCCGGCTTTTTCTTGACATTTTTCTTGTTTTGTTTTCGTATTTTCTTTCGATTTTTCTTTCGATTTTCTCGATGGTTCTCTCGAACGATTTCGTACGGTTTTTGTACAACTAACTATTGTTGCAGGGCCTGCGGGATCAACTGGATTCTTTGGAAGCCGAATCAGTTGAAAGAGCAGAGGCCGGCTCCTTCTTCACGAGTTGGTTGCAGAGGGCAAAAGTAGTTACAACTTTTTTGTAAAAGAGAGAGAAAGGGAGAGAAGCTGTAATAGACAATAAACGAACCCTCCCCTTTTTTCAGGGTCTGATTCGCCGATTATCGTGTATCTGGGGGACTAGAGCACCCACTGTGGTTTTTCACGCTTATTGGTTTTCTGCGGCTTTTTAGATGCTTGCTTAGGATTTTTTTTACTCCATATGATTGTGCCTATGTAGTTAGTTTTATGACTCGCAACCTAGGTGCATGCTTTTAGGGTTTTTATAAAAAGAAAAAAAAATTGGTAGACGTTGCTTGAAAAAAACCCAAAAAATTTATAAAATCGCAAAATAAAGTCGTGACTGCTAATCATATCTGACTTCTAAAAGCCATAAAACGATTCATTTGTTTTGGGAGAGTAATCCCCGGACACTTCTCAGAGTGCGCGAGCTAGAGAGCCGACCCATAAGGTTAGAGCCCAAAACCCCGTATTTCCCGCGAAATACTATTGGGTTCATACACCTGATCACTGTTCCTCAGTGGGTAAGCTCGGGTAGCTGGAAACGATCCGGGTTTACTTAGCAGAGTGGGAGGTTTAGAGGACACTGCACAAGGCTCCGTCCTCAAGTAACACGGGTAGCCGGAAACGCTCCGTACTTACTCCCATACTGGCTGAGTGCGAGTGATCTTTTGTAAGGACTCGGGGCAGTGTTTTGGAGAAACTATCGGGCACCTATTGGCTCGCTCAACCCGCGATAACCACAACTTGTTTGCTAATTACAACCATAAAACTGACAAGATAAAAAGACCGAACTTTTACGGTCTTCATTGGGTTGAGTTGGTGAACACGGGGTTTGCTTTGTGTTTGCTTACGGGGCGTGAGTTTCCGCGGCTTTCGCATTTTCTCTCTCATTTGAATCGTAAAACCTCTTCTCCCGATCATTCCTCTTGACATTGAAGATGACGTCTCGATGGCTTTTCTGCTCAGACTCCATTAACTTTTGACCGTCCACCGTCGAGCGTACATCTTCACAAGCTCAGGATGACCCTCTTCCCGAGCTGGTCCCATCAGATCTCTAGGCAAGTCAGACCCAGACTCCGTCGCCTCCTGGCCAGACTATTTAGGCAGACCCTTGCCTCAATACATCATCTAGATCTCTAGCTTACTTTCGCTGAGTTCTTACGAGAGCTTTTATTTCACAGACGATCAGATGGCTCGCGACAAAGGACCAGCATCATACGAGAGGCCACCAGCTGGGGAACATCAGGAAGGAAGACCAGACGCAGATGTTACTACTGGCATTCTTGATACACTTCAGCAGATGAACTTACAAATCCGAGAACAGTTTAGAGTTCAGAATGAACTGCGGGCTGAAATAGCTGCGCTGCAAGCAGGGGCCAGGAACCAGTTACCGCCTGCGGTTCCCGCGACTTTACGGGATGAGTATGACCCGGGTGCTAGAACGCTCCACCATTGGATTCGGCTACCGCCGAATCAAGGGCCATACAAGCTAAAACCGTCCTTCATCTCATTGCTTCTCAAGTTCTACGGGAATGCTACACTGGAGCCGTTTACTTTTTTGCAACAATTTGAAATGATTTGCGGAACGGCTTGCTATCTAGGAGTCACGTAGGAGGCTGTACGCCTCAGGGCCTTCTCCTTTGCCTTAACCGATAAGGCTCTTTACTAGCTGAGTCATCTGGGGAGGGAAATCTCTACATGGGACGATCTGAAGTCCACCTTCCTGCGCAAATATTACCCTCTAGGAAGTACGAACATGATGAGGAGCCAGATCTCCAACTTTATGCAGCTGCCGCACAAATCTTCCCCCTCAGCGATACTCTCAGCCTTCCACCTCTCAGTATTACATGCTAAGGCAGGATAGAGGAGCAAGCCAGGGCCACCACACCGAACCAGAGATGTCTTCACAGGCCCAGGCACTCAACCAGATCATGGATATGCTGAGTACGCTCCAGATTGCCCCACAAAACCGAGATGGAGAAGGTTAACCGTCGTCTGGACGAGTTAACCGCGCCGAAGACCACTCTCCCAGCCCAGCCTCAGATGAACCCGAACAACAAGAGGAGGCATCCAGATCTGGTAGACACTATAGGTAAGATCTCGTTTCCTGAATTTTTATCTAACTTCATTCATCTCAGGAGCGGTAGATCACCACAAGCACCTGCTGGAGAAGAGGAGAGGGAACCAGAGGAGCACGAGCAGATCCATGCGCCGCAAGATTCTGAAGCCGAGGAGGAGAAACCGCAAGATGATGAGGACCACTATACAGAATCAAGAGATGAGAGCAATGCCAACACAACAGATATGGACACTGGCGAATCAGACGAAGACATCACGCCAGATCAGGCAGAGAGCCCCGAGAGAAATCTTTATTCCCCTGTCTTAGAGAGTTTTGTAAATAATTGTGAAACTCTCGATGTACAAGTTGATTTCGAAATGAATAAAAAGTTTGATTTTCTGACTCCCGAAATTGTTCCTTTTCCCGATGCTTTGTTTGGAAAAGGAAAGAAAAATACGAAAAAGAATGTTTTCGATCCAGAAATCGAGCGTTTACTTAAGAATCACATCTTTTTGAAGATTCCACTTCACGATGCCTTGGATCATTTTCCTACGCTCAAGAATCAGTTGAGGAACAAATGTACTACACGTAGGAAAAAGAGATCACGAGTTGAGAAGCATATTTTGACCAAGGCAACTTCGTGTGCAATCTGAAACACGGTACCCAAGAAGAAGAAAGATTAATGAGCTCACTATGTCAACTGTCAGATTGAAGACACTACATTCAATCGTACTCTCTTAGATAATGGTTCCTCGATTAATTTGCTTCCAACCTCTTTGCTTGATAAGCTCGAGCTAGGTCCTCTCTCTAAATCACGAGCGATACTTCAGTTTGCAGATCAATCTATAAAGAGACCTAGAGGTGTATTAAGGAACATTATCGTGATTGTTCAGGGCTTACAGTTTCTAGTGGACTTTACGATCCTAGACATGACATGCCCTACACAGTTACACCTTGCTCCAATCATTCTCGGGAGGCCCTTTTTACAGACAGCAAGAGCACTCCTCGATTATAATGTTGGGAGAGTATCTTTCCGCACAGACAATGGAGAGATACACATTGAGATGGAGAGAGAATGTAGCAGTCCTAAATCAGTATTGTCATTCACTTCAGAGGACACAGTCTTGCGGATGATTTCCAGAACATAGATGAGACACAATTTCCTGATCTTGAGAGTGTTTATTTTGATACCCACGATATCCCACACGAGGATAGGGTAGATCACTTGGTACCTAGTTCTTCAGATGATTGTTCACATACAGATACAGAGTTCATATCAGACTCAGATGACCAGTCACCTGCAGTAGATATCTCAGTGCCGCAGATTAAAAGTACACATATTACAGCACAAGAGTCAATCAATTATATTGTACAGATCATACAGTCTATTCAGCGTAGAGAGTCGGATGGTGTAATGCTTACACATATAGACACCTTCTATAGTCCGACTCTAGAGATGCATATTTCAGAAAAGAGAGCTATGGCATGTACAGAGTTCACTTACAGAGGAGGCTCTACTTTTTTAGCCAAGGATCAATACGCACATAAAAAGCAGAAAATCCAGTATGACCCTGGTTGAAGTTATTAGATAGCCGTTCGTGGTTAATGGGCAGATGATGAAGCACTTCATTGAGACTACTGATCATCTGGCCCGTACTGAAGTGATCTATTTTGTACAGGAATCATGATCATTCTTTCACTTCATCTCATCCTGTACAAATTCTTTTAAGCCATTCGTTTCTGAAGATCCACAACACTTGTACGTTCTTCATAGACCACAATCGTCCCCTTTTTGTTTGTCTTCTATGCTTAGGAACCAGATCCTAAGTATAGGGGGGACCGATTGTCCGTTGATTCACGTTTTATATTTTGTTCTGATTCTTTTGTATAGCCTTTCTTTTTCACAAATCATTGGTCTCCAATTTTTGGCTACACTATTTTCTATACTTATGATGCCTTATCCTAAGTATAGGGGGGACCGAGTGATTTCGATGATTTCGTATTCTTTTCCTTTTAAACTTTCGTTATTTATTCTTTTCACTCAGTCATCCCGTTTTTGCTCTCCCGTGATACTTACGATGACCTGATCGTAAGTATAGGGGGGGTTGACCGACTTGTACTCGATACTCTTTTTCACCCACTTTTACTTAGCACGAGTTATGTCCTCCTTTTTCTCTTTTGATGCTATGAGGACATAGCACAAGCTAAGTATAGGGTTAGCGTATATATTGTATATATACTTTTTTCGATAACTCGTACTTTATGTATTTTCTATATCTATAAAATCCATAAAAAGTGGGTAAGTGTTAATTTAAAATCCATTTATATATCTATTTATTACTTATAAAATCCTTGTAAATAAGTAAAATATGCTTAGAACTTGTATTTAAAACTTGTAATTAAAATATGTATTTAAAATTTGTATAATACTTATTTAAAATCCTATTTATTAAAACATGTGTAAAAACCATTTAATCCTTGTAAAAATCCCTTGTAGATAAAATTTGTAAAATACATTAGACACTTAACCCGAATAAAATATATCTTGTAAAATCTTTGTATAAAAACTTGTTTATAAAAATCATAAAATCCATAAAAAATACAATGTCCTAACATTCATAAAAATTACAAAATCCTTAAAATCCATAAAAATGTGTAAAATTCAGAAAATATACTTCACAAAAACATGGTTGCATTTGCAATCGCATTTTTCAGAATAAGTTTGATTTCTGGAACTAAGGACTGAGTCGAGTCTAAAGGATGGAGCTTGATTACGGCCTTTAACTCTCGTTGTAAGGAGCCTGGTTAGGATCTGGAATTTAGACTCTTCAGGTCTTGTGACTTAAAATCTTTGGGTTCCATAAGACTATATTCGAGAAATCAAGTCATATGTGCTTAAGTAGACCATTTGGAGTCATCTGTACAACTCTACACCAGTGAACCAATCTTGAACACATGCACTCCGCACTTAGCTCGACTTGCATGGAGTTTCGAAGGGCAGTACACCTTAATAGTGCGTTTCTATCCTTATCTTTGTGGCATTGACGTCTAAAGACGGGAGAGATTGGGGTTGCGATAGTTGCTTCAGATGAGGGAAGGATCTGTTGACACAATTTTTCTAAGACCTCAAATAAGGGACGGAATAAAAAGATGCTATATCCGTCGAGGCACAAAAAGATGAATGCAGCGCAAGCAAATTACAAAGTCAAAGCAAAGCAGAAGCCACCAAATAAGACCACAATGGTCCAAGCTTCCACCAAAAATGCATGCATATCTTAGTGGAGACTCAACTACAGTGGTTGGGCTTCACAAGGAGATGCGTCTACACTGCTCGCACTCCACTTCTTTTCTCATTCTTCTGACTTCTCCCTATATTCGATTGTGGACATAGCAGAACTGAACTTAGAAGGAAATACCTCCCTCCCCGAGGAAAGAGTAGCGAGATGAGGAAGCCATAGAAGTGTATAGCCGGGATGGACGGTTTCTTTGATTCTCTAAGCAGGAAGAGCTAAATCAATTCACATACTGTACAATGGAATTCAAGGATGATAGAGTTTGCGACATGAATAAGTGAGTCTGAACTAGCCGATTGAGTGATTTTGAGTAAAAATTTGTGGAACTTGAGGACTGTTGAGGATAAAATCCAAATCCAAGTTAAGGTTCCGACAAAATGCTTGTTTCAGGCCCGATCGAGCTCTATCCTTTGTCTGTTCTCATGAATTGGTTTAGGAAAACAAATTCATTCTAACTTTCTTTCTTTTTCACTTACTTTTTCAAAATAAGTGTTTGCTAAGGGACAAGCAAAGTTTAAGTATAGCGAGTTGATAAATGCATGATTCTTTAACTTTTCTGTCATATTTTATCTTAAAACCCTTAACAAATGCATGTAAATAGTCATTAAATTCCATCTTTTAACAAAACTTCATTCATACATAAATACTCATTTTTAACCATCTAAATCATGTAAATAAATAAAGGACAAAGAAAAAAAACAAAGACAGATTGAATATATGTAAATATATACAATATGACTTAAAATATAAATATAACTGTAAGGTATATTTATAGCCTAACCCTCGAGGCCAAGTCAGCATGGATTGGTCTACAAACTAAAAAGTAGGGGGAGATAAGGAAAGAAAACTGTAAAAATAAATTAAGTCATATTGTATAAACCTTTCACTATTTATAAAATAAATACAAAATTCAATGAATTTTCATTAATTAATATGTACATAATTTTCACCAAACTCTTTTCCTAATTATTCCTAAAAATTTATATAAAAATATAAAAATAAGTTAAAAATATCACCCTTTATATATGCCAAGAAACCCAGCCTATAAATTGTCAAAATCTCAACTTCCGAACATCATAACTTCCTCATACGAATTCCAAGTTCACTCTACTCACCTTTAAAGTTCATAAAATAATATTCTCTAAATAATAAAGGTGGTTTCATCGAATTTAGAGTCCGCTTGCAAAAAGTCGGTTTTGGGACCGAAAGACAACAGGGTTTCTGGGCTATTTATTTTATATAACACACCTTATTTATAGTTTTATTAATTTTATATTTTTTAATTATTTTACGATCTTTTATTTTTACCTTAATTTATTTCATAATTTTTGGAGCTTGTTTATTATGTTAATAAAATCAAAAACCCTAAATTATAGGTATAAATGAACTGGCTAACCTATACCCTTATTTATTAAAATATGTAAATTAATTTATTAAAATCTATAAAAATTCACACAAGTCTTATTTATTATTCTAATAATTAAGAAAATATAAAATAAATTTTAAGTATTTATTAAATTAAAAATTCAAAACCTATTTATAAATACATATTTATCAATATAATATTTATATTTCAAATAATATTTATTATTTATAAAAAGTAATTATGTCATAAATTATATAATTAATTTATTTACCTTTCTTGTATTTAAACCTAATTCAAATAACTCTATTTACTATTTATTAATGATTTTATAATGAATTAAACTTAACTGGCCAACCAGGTGCTGACACTTGTCAGCACCTGGGTTGTCTTCTCCAAGAATTTGTTCTACATGACTGCCTTGACCGGCCGACTTGACCTATTTTTCTCGCGTATCCTTTAACCCCTCCAGATGATCTACTCCATTGGATCTATTCTCCTAACTAACCTCTACCTCGCCAGCCATTGATTTCGACATGGGGAGCACGCCATTGATCTATAAAAGCCACCAAAGATCCGCCATTAACGACTTAACCTTCCAACTAACCTGAAGCTCCAGCTCCAGTAGCCGACCTCCCATCTTTCAAGCCTCGTACCGGCCATCCTCGGTGGTGACAAGACCTTGGAGAAGTCCAGCATGGAAGTGGAGTGTTGGAGGAAGAGTTCCAAGGCCGTGCTCAGCCTTGCATCGCCGCTTCGAGCCGCGTTCCGCTCCAGCAAGGTCGTCCGTCGAGCAGCTCTGTTCAGGTAATACACCTTGACTACTCATAGACCTATCCCTTTACTTCTTGGTATTTTTTCTCGATCATCGTGCATTGATTAACAACACTAATCATGTGATTAGTTAGTTTAATCACTTAGGTTAGACGCCAAATCCAAATTCCCTTCTTAATCGTTTAGAATCACATTCAAATCGAGATTCATTTCGTCATCCTTTCACATATCTTGCACAATAAATCTGGAAACCTTAATTTTCATTATTTTTGGAGCTTGACTCCCTCGGCAGATTCTTCGAGAATCGAGCACGTCAATCTATCATTTCCAGGTCTAATTTGATTCAGGAGCAATGATCCAAGCTTTTGGTTACCTCGCCATCAAAGAAATTCAACCTCAAAGACGAGTTGCCGACACGAGCAGCCTCCGCCAGCCTCCTACCGCGGGCGAGCTCGAGGGGTGGAGGAGACACCCCTCTGGCCCCGCCGGAGAGCAAAAGACACTATCGCTTGCGCGTGAAAAGTCGGAGAAGATGTCCATTTCAACAATCTTCAACCGACTAGGCAAGAACCTCAAGAACTCCAGAGGCTACAGGTGTGTGACATGTGTCACGTACGCGACCGTCAGATCAGCGCCCGCGGGATATAATCTTGATCGTCAATTCCGAACCGGTGGAAAATTTGCGTTATAAATCCAGAAGGTTTCCGATATTTCATCCCGCTCCTCAAGTTTCCTGTATTTGCATTTAGGTCCCTCCGTAGGGAACTAAAAATAAAACTCATTTTATTTTTCTTACAGAACAGTCCTTTGAGGACCTATTTGCAGAACAAATTCTATATTTTCTTTGCGCTTATGCCCTTGGGCTGTAGGGGATATTTGGACCACGTTTGACTTCATTTTTTGACGATTTCTTCAGGGTAGTTACGCAACTACCCCATCTAGTTTGTATTAAGTTTTCGTGAGTTTTTGTCGTGTTTTCATTGTCTTTTGATTGTTTCGAAAACCGCATCCGTTTTGTTTTGATATCGTGAGCTTGTTCGAGCCCGTTACTTGGTTCCACCTATTATATTTTACCAATTACATATTATTCACCTATTATATAATAAATAAATCTTTTTGAAAAATATCCCTTTTTGAAAATTAAATAAAAATTTGAAAAGAATAAAATCAAATAAAAAATAAAAAAAAATAAAAATAAAACAAAAAGTGTTTGGTTTCTTTGATAACTTTTAGAAGAGATAAAATAAAAATCGCAAAAATATTTCCTAAAAAATCGAAAGATTCTATTCTGCCTCCTTGAGTTCGACCCATGCATACTTACCTGGATAAATATTTAGTGTAGGTTTTCGACCCAAAAACCGAATTTGTTTGATTTGATCTAAGATCTGATTTTCGTGGCTTTTGCTACAACCGACAACTTCATTCTCTAAAAAAAGCCGCGAATCGATTTTTAGCTTTATCAACCAGCATGGCAGTCTTGACCAATTTTACATGATCAGCGAGAGTTCTCCCATTTAGATCTGGTTGCATTCACTCAGACCTTTCAGAGGCTAGATTTGCCAGGTCATGGTTGTCCTGAACTGAAACCCTTGCCGCAGTCCCTGAAGTATAGATTCCTTGCGAGTGCGCATGATATGTACCCACTCATTATCTCAGCCGATTTAACTGGAGAGCAAGAATCTAGATTAATGGAGGTTCTTGAAAAGAACCGCAAGGCAATAGGATGGAAGGTAGCTGATCTCTAGGGGATAAGTCTAGCTCTGTGCTCCCACCATATCTTTCTCGAGGATGATGCGAAGCCGTCGTGTGAGTTCCAGCTTCTGTTGAACCCGAATCTTCGAGAGGTGGTCATGAAAGAAATCTCAAAATGGTGGAGCATTGATTTTATCTACCCCATCCCCGTTTGGGACATATACTTTTAGATAGATGCCCTTTGGTCTATGTAACGTCCTGGTGACATTCCAAAGGTGCATGTTGTCCATTTTCTCAGACATGGTGGGTGACTGTTTAGAGGTCTTCATGGATGACTTTTCGGTCTACGACGACGGGTTTGACATTTGTCTTGACTGCCTAGATCGTGGTCTTAAGCGTTGCATAGAGGTTCATCTTGTCTTTTCTTGGGAGAAGAGTCATTTCATGGTGAATCAGGGGATGGTGCTTGGTCATATTATCTCCAACAAGGGCATGGAGTTTGATCCAACCAAGGTGGATATCATAAGGAATCTCACTCCACCATCCAACTTGCAGCAGTTACGGTCTTTTTTGGGGCATGTCGGTTTCTACCTACGTTTTATTCATGACTTCAACAGGACTGCCCGATAATTGATTGATTTTCTGATGAAAGACACCAAGTTCATTGTAGACTATAAGTGTCTTGCGTCATTTGAGACTCTCAAAAACTTAGTTATCGAAGCTCTTGTCCTTCAGCTGCCTGATTGGTCTCTCCCATTTGAGATCTTGACGGATGCCTCCGATTTTGCTGTAGGGGTCGTGCTAGGACAGAGGAGGGATGGAATACCATTTGACATTCGCTACGATTTCCACACATTGGATGCCGCTCAACGGAACTATACTATCAGGGAGAAAGAAATGTTAGCTGTAGTTTTTGCCTTGGACATATTCAGATCATATATTCTTGGATCCAAAGTGATTATCTTTACAGATTATACAACCATCAAGTACCTCATGGCAAAGAAGGATGCCAAAATGAGACTGACTAGATGGATCCTTATACTCCATGAGTTTGTTATTGAGATTAAGGATAAATCTGGAGTTAAGAATGTGGAGCCGAATCATCTCTCTCGTTTGGAAAATCTAGAGGAATCCGAGCAAACTGATACCATTACAGAGACCTTCCCAGATGAGGCGATCCTTGCTATCGCCTCGCTCCCATGGTACGCTGATATTGTGAACTATCCTATTGCCAAGAAATTTCTACAAGGTTGGCCCATGCAGTGACTTGAGACTTTCCTTGTGAAGGCCAAGTTATACAACTGGGAGGATCCCATTGTTTATCATGAAGAAGTGGATAGCGTCTGGCGTCGGTGCATTCCTCGGGTGGAGCACCACATTGTCCTTACGTACTTCCACAAGCTTGAGGTAGGAGGAGATCATTATGGGAGGAGAACAATACAGAAAGTGCTCCAATCCGTCCTATAGTGGCCTGCCATATTTCAGGATTTTGATGAATTCTTGAAGACGTGTACTAACTGTCAGAGGATGGGCACTTGCGGACAACGTGATATGATGCCGATGCAACCCATTCACTTCTGTAAGTTTTTTGATGCATGGGGCATCGATTTCATGGATCCATTCCCCAAGAGTCACAGATTTGAGTACATTATGTTGGTTGTTGATTATTTGAGTCGTTCAGTTGAGGCCATTCTCGCCTGAACCACAGATGCTAAGACTATTTGCAAATTTTTGAGGAAGAATATCATTTCACGGTTTGGGGTACGTAGGGTTTTGATATCTAACGGGGGGTCTCATTTTATCAATGACAAGGTAAAGGCCTTTGCTAGCGGGTTCAACAAAAGCCTTCGAGTTGCCACTACATATCATCCTCAGACCGATGGTCTTGCTGAAGTATCGAACAGGGAGATCAAGATGATTGCAGAAGGTAGTCCGCCCAGACTGAAAGGATTGGTCACACCTTTTGGACTCGATCTTGTGGGCATATCGGTCTTCCTTTAAGAATCCATTTGTCATGTATTTCTTTCGTCTCGTTTATGGCAAGCCATACCATTTACCTGTGGAGAGTAAGCATAAGTCACTATAACTGTCACTGATATATTATTGGATCCAGAGAGTATAGGAGATCAAAGGAAGTCAGAATTGGCAGCCTTGGAGGAGCTTAGAGTAAAGATATGGCATGATTATCATATTAGCAATAAAGCAGTTTGAGCCCGATCAGAGAGTATGGTTGTTTGATGCCAGGCTTAGACTACTTCCATGGAAGTTGCAGAGTAAGTGGAAGGGACCATACCTGGTTTGGAAGGTGCGTGACAATGGTAGTATCGACATATCTGAAATGTCATCTAAGTCAACCTTTCACGTCAACAGTCAGCACCTCAAGCCATATCTAGATCATGATCCGCTGATTGTTGACGTTGCCCCGATTCATTTTGCATGAGATGTGGTCTTTGACTCACATCAGTTACATCTCATGCATGATTATCACCTTCTTTCGCCTTGCATAGATCCAGATGTCCATATCATCTCATTCTTTAGTCTGACACCCCATCTGCATCATGTGATTTTGTTATACTTATGGTGTACTTTACCCTAAGTATGGGGGGTGTCAGAATTTTTATAATTCTTTTTATTCTTTTTACCTCTGTTTTGCTGCCTATACTTAGTAATATTTTACCGCAAGTATAGGGGAGGTAGACCATGTACATTCTCTCACTCGATTTTCCCTTTGTGTATAGTCTGCTATACTTAGGATTACTTGATCCCAAGTATACCGAGCTCTATTCATTCTATTCTTTGATTCATCGTTGTAGTATAGCCCTTCTTTTCACTTCCCTATATTAAGCACGAGTTATGTCTTCTTCATCGCTCTTTGATCACTCTGAGGACATCATTCGAGCTAAG
This sequence comes from Ottelia alismoides, assembly GCA_037367405.1. Lineage (NCBI taxonomy): Eukaryota > Viridiplantae > Streptophyta > Magnoliopsida > Alismatales > Hydrocharitaceae > Ottelia > Ottelia alismoides. The sequence goes on from JAZKJV010011092.1 coordinate 751,210, forward strand.
TATAGAGGGTGTCATATATATATATATATATATATATATATTATATATACTTCAGCCATAACTCGTACTTTATGTGAGTGTGTTAATAAATAAAATGGCTAAAAATCACTTACTAAAAATCACAAAAATTTTAAAAAAAATTCTTGTAAATAAAATTCCTTCATGCACATACATAGCTATTTATAAAAACTATTTTTGTACCGATAGTTGTAAAAATGTTTTCCTTTTAAAGTGTTTATAAGTTTATAACTACTTTTGTATCAAAACTATGTATATAGTACAAAATTTTTGGAAAATGTTTGAAAAATAAAAGTTTGAAAAAATACCTATGTAGATGTTTGTAAATAGTTTGCAAAACTTTTGCATCCATGCATGCATTCAAATAGTTTCAAATTTTTTTCACATTTTTCATAACTTTGCATAAAAATTTTGTATATATTTGTATATTCTTCTGAATCATAGTTGACATTTAAACTAGTCTGGAATTAGATTGGAAAATGGAGCTTGGTTAAGACCTTAATCCACCTAATTATTAGAGGAACCTTATGGGATTCGGGGTTAAGACTTTTCAGGTCCATTAGTGATTTAATTCTTTGAGTCCACTAGGCTATCTTCACATGTCATCTTGATGAGCCTAAGTAGAACACTTCACAACACACACATCACTCTCACAGACAATGGCTTTACTTAAACCATCACTTTACACTCAGCTCCACACAGATGAGGTGGTGAGTAGGCAGTTTCCTTTGGCTTGGGGTAGCATACGAGGGTAGTTCTTCTAGGCAGAACCACTCATCTTCATTTATGGAGGGAAGTGCATCTTAACTTGGTCTTACGGTGTTGAGGTCTAAAGACAGGAGTTGTGGGTTGCAATAGTGCTTCAAAAGAGGTATTGTCTACTGGCTCAAGAAGAAAAAGTCCTCATGTATATATGCTACACCATGTAGATATGTTGTACATTTGCACATAAAAAATTGAATAAAAGATAGAAAAACTCCAAAAAAGTGGCAGGCCTGATAGAAAATGAAATGCCTGTTGAAGTGTATATAGCCAAATAAAGCAAAGCTTATGTTACACCTTCTCATCTCATGAAGCTTGCAGTGGAAGACTTAGCTACACTGGTTGCGCTCCCATGGATACATGGCTACACTGGCTACTGTCCCTTGTCTTCTGTCCCTCTCTTCTTGAGCCAGTTGAACTTGAACTTAGAAGGGAATACCCCGCTCCTCGAGGAAAGAGCTACTAGACTAGGGAATTAGAGTTACCTTGCTAAGGGAGGTTGTTGCCTTGTTATTTATGAGGTGGGGAGCTACATATCACTTACACCGTACAAGGAAAGATTCATGGTCATTATATTTTGTGTATGTAGACTTGTTCTAATATGGATTATCGCGGAGTCTTGACCATATATTGGTGGAACTTAGAGGTTATTCAATCTTAAACCTAGGTCCAAACATGGTTCCAACAAACTAATAATCCAAAGATCTGAGTGATTTCCATACTTTAATTTAATGAAGACAAGTTTAATAATCATCCTTGATTCTCCTTCTTTTCCTTTTCTTCTCTTTTTGACTTCTTTTTCAAATAAGTGTTTGCTAAGGGACTAGCAAAGGTAAAGTATAGGGGGTGATGAATCCCTTATTCTCACTCTTTGTTCTTTTATTTTATCTATTTATCTTGGCAAAGCATCATGTAAATAGGTGTAAATACAATAAGTTAGCATTCAACATGCATGTGTTAACATTGTATAATAAGCATGTATTTGTGCAAAAATAAAAGAATAATGGAATAGAAAAATAAAGGAGGTATTTAGAATAAATACAGAGTGACCGAACCCCAAGAGAAGGTCAAGACTTGACGTGATCACCAAATAAAATAAGTACAGAGAGAGATAGGTCCTACTATATGTTGTACATATCATCTATATATGTAAATAATTATTTTTGATAAAATAGAAATAAAATAATCTTTTTACCTCCCTATGTATATTTCTAAAAATAAAATAAAAATCAGAAAAATAAAATAAAAATAAAATCCTTTCTCACTTGTACAAAATACATGCATATATGTCGCATTCCCTATTTATTCTATACGTGTAAATAGATCATAAAAATAAAATAAAAATTATTTGATACCCCTAAAAACGTGTTCAAAGTAAATAACATAGAAAATTAGGATATTTGTGTAAAAATAACAAAATAAAAATAATTATGCAAAATACATAGGTATATTATACATATATATGACACCATATATTTCATATACAATAATTTATTTTTCATAAAAATAATTAAAAATCATAGAAATATTCCTTGAAAATTAATAAACTTTTTTACACTATTTATTTTGAATTCATTTATTATCTTTTATTTATTTTGTAAATATTTGTAAAATCCTTTTTTTCTGATTGGCCAGGACTTGATGTTGATCGCGGGTCAACGCCCTCTTCCAGGATTGACAAGACCCGACCCTATTCGCCGGACCTACGTCACCTCCTTTTCCATCCCAAATCTGATCTCCTTTTGCCTCGAGATTCATACCTGGTAAATCTCATACATCCGACATCTTCACGGGTCCCTTGGATGATCCGGATTACTCTAGGGTTTGGTGTTCTTCGTCGATCCTTCTAAACCCTCGAGCATCCTATATAGTGTCTCTTCCACCTATCCAGAGCCCTAGCTCATGCCTCGCCCATTCTTCCACCCCTAGTGACCTCCAGTTGAGTGACAGCAACCCGAGACCACCTTCGGATCGGAGTTTGGTGGTGTTATTCTCGCAGCTCACTTAAGTGGCCGGACCTCCACCGCTTCTAGCCTCCCGGACTTCCACAGTTCGGTTGAGGCCATAACCTCGACAACCATCATCGCCTGGAGCTCAGGAGATATCCTAGATCTTCATGTATCCATCATATCCCCTTCATTTTCCTGTTTGCTTAAATCTTGCATTCAACCTCCGCCGCACGTTCACTCGCTCTGACCAGCTGGTCGGAGCCCATTATGCGCACCTATCCATTCTGATCGAACCTACACGTCACCCTCCATTTCTCACCATAGCCTGATCATCCTTAGGCTCGACCATCAGGTTGAAATTGAGGCCAGGATCTCCCTCTGTCGCCTTTTCCCGAGTCCATCTACTCTTTGTAGGTAACCGTGTGCGAGAGGAGCATCATCTAGAGTCCCTACTGCTCAGGCAGAGCAACTACAAGCGGAGCCACCACATTCCGTTCATTCGACCATTGGCCTTATTGATCGGAGACAACTACAAGAAGTGGAGCACATCCACGACTGTGTTGACCTCCTCTGCACCTCCAACAGAGCGCTGGATCTCTCTCCTCGCTCGGTTGAAGGTTGGCTCGGACGAGCTCTTCCAGGACCCTCTTTCGCCATTGATCAGATACTCCTCCTCCAATTATGATCAAGACCGTTAATCCAGGCTTGGTTTGTAACGGTTTGATCAATACCTGGAGCAGATCTACACCATACGTCCACGCACTTCTGAGAACCATTAGCTCCGTACTGTAGCCTCCCATCTCAGGCACACGGTCCCGACCATGTCAGGACCGTCAGATCCTTTTCAGGGAAGCATCAGAGTCGTAGAGCCTCACGTGCCACGCAGGTGCCCCAAGGGGTATATTTTCTTCTCATCCTTGTTAGTTTGTGTTTTTCCTTCTAGTATTGTAAAAAAAGTTGTAATTTGTAACTTTTGCATATGGACCCTTGTTAATTTCTAAATTTTCACTTTAATACTGTTTGACTGAACTCATGTGCCATCCCACGTGGTGTTGTGGTGTTTTTACAGGATCTACCCTAGACTTGATTGATGTTATGTTTTGAATATAAGTTTTTAGATATTTGCATTTATGCACTGTGCGTGGATATTGAGCATGAGCGTGAATTAATTGGATAATTTGCAAGTTAAACCTTGAGATTTTTACATATGTTATGATTTGGTCTGCAAACTTCCTAATAATTGCAATTAGGTCCCTATGTGCTATGTGCTTGGTTTTTAATCAAATGAAATACCTAGCTAATTCCAAAAATTCCATAAGAATTACAGTTAGCTCCTCCTAACACGTAATATTTATGGTAAATTTTGTGAATTAATTTAGTTTTATTAGATATTTTCAAAAAATAAAAAATCTTTAAAAACCATTCTGTCTGTTTTCTAAAATACCGAAAAAAATATAAAAATAGATTTAAAAAATCCAAAAACGATAAGTGGTTCCTTTTTTCGTATTCTTTACTTCCAGTATCATTTTCCTTTTAATAGTCATTGCAAAAACACTAAAATCACAAAAGACTCAAAACTTATAAAAATCGTTAAAAATTTTAGAAAAATAAAAAAAATAGTATTTCAGTTGCTTTAGTTAGATATTTTTTTTGCTTATTCATAAAAATAATCACCAGGATTTTAAAGCGTTTTTACTATTTTTAAACTTGCCTTTTAGTCCAGGTTGAACATTATTTCATTGTTTTGGTCTTGTTTAATTTTTATAAAATCAAATAAATATTGGAAAAATCCCATAAAATTATCAAAAACATTTGAATATATGAAAAACATAAAAATATTTTTATTTCCTATTTTTGGATATTTTTTGTCTTAATAAAAAATGTTAAAGCTTCTTTTTACCTTGTTATTTTTATTTGTTTTCTCATTTTGAAAATATAACAAAATTGCAAATTAAAAAACACAAAAATATGATTTTATTCATCTGATTTCCGACTACTTCGTACATTTACATGCTCCTTGTGTTTGACCCTGGTCTCTATACCATATTAAATAAATAGCGGAGACCACTGACATTATATCATTTGTTTTGATTCCTTTATCTGCGTGGTTCTTATATTTACTTGATTGACCGAATTGATTGGCTAGGAACAACAACTTGCTTATTTATCCGTCTTAGTCGATCGGATTTTCGCGTCGTCACACCTCCAAAAATACAATCCATTGTGACAAAGATCTGTCCAATGATGTCAGATCATGGATGTCATCATATGACATGTTTAAATTGATGAGTAATAATTTTGAATCATATTCTCATGATTAATCCAATAAGGGAATTTTTAAGCAAAGATTCATGATTATTATTTAGCTTTAATAAAATTTAAAAAATACAATAATAGATCAAGCAATCCAAACCATCAATTTACACACATAATTATAATCTTCCTTAGTTTCCAAAAGATCACAATGCCACCTTTTCATATTTAATCTTTCTCAAGATCTCTTCACCCAGGTTTTGCAAAAAGATGGGTAGGATCTCTTACTTAACCATGTTAAGGTACGAGTTAGTTAGACACCACATAAATCCATGCCTAGTCTCCAAATACATCTCGATTTCGACTAAATATGAATGGATCTAATTGCAATCAATCTATTAAGTCGATTTTTGATTTCTAATTCATTCAAAAACAATCAAGTACATAAAAAACAAAAGAAATATAAAAAATATACATTTTAATTTATTGCATACATCCAAACAAACATTCAATGATTTCAGATCCAAAATTTGCATGTTGAGACCATCACGCTGCACATTGGAAGGCATCATATAACATGGACTTTAAATTCATTACAACCTCAAATATTTCAAAATTTTAGGTTTAGATCATCATGTGTATATATCATATATATTCTCATCTATTTTGAGTCTAATAAGGAGAAACAAGTAATTCTAACAATCGAGTCCTCTTTCCACTCTGCCTATGGAGAAATTTAATTTCTCGAGGTTGCACGGTGAAAGATTTATGAAAATGTTTTACACCGATTGGAGACTTGATTATTATCTTATTAATCAATACTTTATTATGTTATATAAATAAAAATATGTAACGAAAAAATAATATTTTCTTGCTACGATCCTTAATCGAAATCAAAGTCTGTGGTTGCCTTCGACACCTGAATCTTCTACCCCAAGACACCAACTTCTGGTGAGTCTTTTTAGAACAAGTACAATAACATCTACATGTCACATATATCCCAATAAAATGTTCTAAATAGGTGAGAACAACAACAACATCATATGTTACCGAATAATTCGAAATATCAAAGCACTCGTAAACATAATGTACAAGACGATAGGGAAAATATAGTTGATTATTCATTGGACTTTGATACAATACAAATACTTTAAAGGATTGATACTATAGAAATTTAAGAAAGTTCACAACTACTCATCATAAAAATGTGGAAACATAGCAAATAGTTTGCAAACAAGTAGAGTTCATCTTATGAACTCTGATACAAGTATATCTAGAATTTTATTTGTGAAACCACATGGTATAGGAAACAATTTTCTAACCATTTTGCATAACCACAAGAGTATTATGTTTACCTTTAAAGCATGAGGTTCTAAAGAAAGATACCTCCCAGATTGAGTCCGATCTGATGATTCTCCTCTTGCAGGCGTGAACATAAATCGCATAGCTTCCCATGAACTTAGATATCAATGTATTCTTGAAATTGTCCGTACCAGTAGTAGATCAAGATGATCTTCATCATATTATGTCGTTGCACGGAATCAAATCGTTCTTCATGTACAAGAAGCACAACGAAAAAGGCTTTCTTTTCTCTTAAATGGATGAACAAATGTACAGAAGGCAGAGGGAATATGGTAGACATGTAGGGCTCTCTATGGTAGAGAGGGGATGGTGAAGAGAGTTCTCAACTCACTCTCTTTCTATCTATGCTCCCAAGGCTATGGAATTAATGGAATGAATAGTAGTCTCAAGAGAGAGAAGCTAAGCCCTCTCTTAAATATTATAGGGGGGGACAACCCTAGGAGTTCTACTCCTAAAGGGGACGCTTACAAAGACTAGGGTTTACGCCTTAGCGCATCACGGAAGCATGAACGCATCATATGCCTTCAAGAGCAACTAGTCATACTAGTTTCTCAGTGCAACGAAAACTAAAAAAATTTAAATGGATGGAAACATATGATTCAAGAACCCTTCTCAAATAGTTTCATCGAGATCACCAACGAGTTCAAAGAATTGTCATGATCCTTGGAAGCTTCATCACATCAAGTCAGATCATTGTCAGACTTATTTGACACATGTAATCCATACCCTTTAGTCTGTCTTACCCCAAACTAATTTGAAGAGGTATGAGTCTTCCATCTTTAATTGCCCTTTTAGTTTCCGATTTCATGAGCCTTATTATCTTCTCAAGATTCAATGAGTTCCTTTACTTCATTTTCTTCTTGATTCTCAAGAAAGTCATCCTCTAAGAATCATATCTTTAGAGATGGAATCCTTTAATAATCTCAAGGTCATAAAGTAGGTATCCTATACCGAGCTTTATATTCCTTATGAAGTACCACTCTCTAGTGCTAGATTCCAGCTTACTTGCATCCATGACATGGTTATGGAGCAAGCAACCCTAAATCCTCAAGTGTCCAACACTAGGCTAGGTTGAGAATTTCTAGTATTATATTTGCATGGAATCGTATTACGAATATATATATATGTGTGTGTGTGTGTGTGTGTGTTGCAATCTCTACTACATATATACCTTGAAACTAATAGATAGTCATGCTAAGAGTCGTCATTGATCAAATCATGTCACATATGATCCAGTTATATTTCCTTATAACTCTATTGAGTTAAGGTTTATTAGGAGGAGTGAGATAGGAATGATATTCCTTTATTCATGAGGTATTCTTTGCATTTATCTAATAGGTACTTTAAACCTTGGTTAGATTAAATTCATTTCATCTTTCATTTAACTTTGGTTCTCAACCAAAATTGTTAAATCATTGAACATTTCAAAGGTTTTTAATGTGAAAAGAAGAAATCTCATATCACAAAAATCATTAACATATATCACGTATCATTAATTTTTATTATGATATAGATGATCCACATACATCAATATGTATGAGAACTTGAATACCTATGCATCTTACACCATTCCCAAAATAGGGTGTATTAGTCATTTTACTATGAATCTCTATTCATAAGTATGTAAGTTTTGAACCTTCAGAGAATCTAAAGTTCAGTATCTTAAAGTTATTGATGTTATCAATAGACATCTATCGAAGGCTTGATGCTAGATCATTGTCAAATGATCTTTATCCTCCATTTGATCCTCTAAGGTTTAATTTTTCAGTATTTGGAAATGTTAATGATTCATTCATTAATTTTCTGACTGAGTAGAATCCTCGATATGTTATATTACTATCTGAAATATATCCATCATAACTCTTTATGATAGGTCTATTCCAAAATGCACGTTTATTTCTAACATTTATACATAAACAATGAATGCATTCTAATATCTAGGTCATAGAGACATCCTCGAGGAATAAGGGCTCTCCCACTGAAAAATATGAAGTCTATCTATCCAATGGAGATTGTTGCAACAATTGCATCAACATCCACGTGGATGACTATTAAACCTTAAGATCAGAATTTTCAGCCTTCTAAAACATATACAACCAATTGCAAGGGTTATTAGAATAATAAGATGCAATTTTTATACTTTGATCTTATCTAATAATCAAGTCAATTTTAATGATTATATGTATAATATGTCGATGCAGTATTCGAATCCTTCTCTAAGGATCCTATATAGTCTAGACAGACATACCATCAATACATCAGCGGTATTGGCATTATTCCAACTCTTTTGATGTCATAATTATGGAAATTATAGAAGTATTGTCAGCTCTTTGACTTTCCTTCTCACTTGGGTCTGACCTATGCTTCTACTAAGCTTCCTTCATCTATAAATATCCATTGCTTAAGACAAAGGATCTCTTATGTTGAACTCAAAATATTTCAATATAAGAGTATTTCAATATATATATATATACACTTCCTTCATTTCAAACAATACGAATATTACAAAGCTTCACGAAAGACTAGAGTACATAAAGTAGAATCACGAAACTCATCATATGTACATTCTTCTTAACTCTTAAAGACTTTGGTTCTGGCATGTACTGAAACATTTTGAGTACATCATCTCTTATCAAGATACCATTATGCATAATGTACTAAACCGTGTCGATCATGATTAAATGTTGAGAGCACATATGTATGCTAAACCGTCTTCTTACGCTTTATAAGTATTTTTGATAATTACGATCATCATCGACATGTTATTTCCAAAGCACATTCGATGAGAGATCAAGACTATAGAGACATACAAACCAAAGTTTGTTGTCCTATTGTCTATTTGGTTGTCATTTCTCGTTAGTATGAGGAAACTTGTGCATTGCAACCACATACATTATGTGTCCAACTGCAACTACAATATCTTCATTATGGATCCAATCCATGATATTTTACTAATTATTATTGAGTATAGTTATGAGTGGGTTTAATATAGGTTATATGAAATAAGATAATTTACACATATGCATTTTTTTACTTTTATTAAGGATTTTATATCAAGGATGTCTTGCCTTGTCAACAATGAAAGTCCATGCCTTATTCAATTTCAAAGTAAGAGACATACTTACCATTATATCTCAAGCAAGATCTGAGATCTCCTTCTTACCTTTTATACATCATAATTATATGGGAAACTACAATTAAGATAAAAAGAAGCGGGAACTCATTCTGCCTTGTAAGTCCAAATTACATTCCCTAATTCAATCTTTAACACCCGAGCACACTACCCATAAGGCGATGTTGACCCATTATTAATTGAATCAACCGTCAACAGGAATAGAATTTATTATGCGCAATCCAATATCGCCCCAATAATATGAGGAGCCGGTATTGTGGTCACTTTTCATACGACCTTACTCTTTCAAGAAGCAAAGAGTCTGATCCATGTGCGCTTTTATGTAGAAGTTGTCACTCCGAACATGCATCTCTAATGTACAATCCATGGAGAAGGAACCCTTCACCTTGATAGGAGACCATGGATGTCATTTATATGATCCTCCATATCCCATTCAAAATTTAATTAATTATTGCGACTCATATTCGCATAATCAATTCTTCCAATGGAACTATGTCTCTACTAATAATAGAGTGTTTATGTAAATTATAACTAGTTAATTTAATCATACTACATCAGCTATCAATCCCACCAAGAAATCAACAAACAATTAGGGTTTGCTTGATATTGTGATATAGTATAAGATCTCACAAGTATGTATTCTTTTGTATCCTAATAATTAGAGTACAACTTGACTTACTCGTATTGTTCTTTCCTCAAAAATGGATCCGGGAAGTGCACTCGAGTTATGCTGGGAGGGAGCATTTCCTTGGCATGCAAGGATCTAATTAAGGAACCAAGCCAGCATACCTAGACTAGACACCTTCACTATTCTAATTGAGAACAACACAAAATAATGTCAATGTACTTGCATTTTATCGATAAATTTTGATGATCGGTATTATACTATATAGTAATCAGTTAGAGATTTAGGCATGTTTAGAATAATTTTAAGGATCCTAAATTTATAGTCTATCAAGCAAATTTTTTCTTGGTTTTGCATGTAAAATTTGTCCTATTACTATTGTAGGATAAACTTGGGTTTTGTCATGAAACGTTCATTCAATGGTGATTGATGTTTAAACAATTATCTCCATAAATGTTAAGCATCTATTAATCATCTCAAATTCCAAATTTCTTTGATTCACATTGAATGATAAATACATTAAGTAAGAAGACTTGATGATCCAATCATCATCCGACCCGTCGTCACTAAACATGGATATCTAGAGCAAACAGAGTCAGAATCACACGAAAAAAATTAGAGTGGTTTTCTAGTTTGACACTCTACTTAGTTATGGTGTTTATTTCATGTTTAATCTCTGGAAAATAAGACTAATAAATTAATTTCTTATATATCCGTGAATACATGCAAAACCAACTTTATTGCGGGAATGATTCGAAATCTTTATTCATGCACTTTTAGTTCCAACACATGTCTAATGTTTTGAGAATATATTTATACATTATAAATATATTTTATGATACAAAAAATTCGTTCAAATAGTACTCAATAAGAAGCTTTTTATCTTAGAAAAAACTGTTCGAAACATGCATCTTATGCATAAACAACGAGTCCCCACGCATCCGATATACAAAATCATATTCCACTACATTTTGGATCAAATCCAAGACCTTTAACCAAGGCTTGGATACCACTTGAAGGCCAGGGTTTATGTCTTAGCACATCATAGAAGCGTGAAGATCGCATCGTATGCGATCAAGAGCGACTAGTCATACTAGTTTCTTGAGGCAACATGAATTTAAAAAATTTAAATGGATGATACAAAATAATTCGAGAACTCTTCTCAAATAATTTCATCAAGACCAAAAATGAGTTCAACAAATACCGCTTGAAGCGTGGTTACGATTGTTAATTTCTAAAATAAAAGATTTTCTTGTCTCAAGTCGGATCCAACGAAGATCGCACTTGCAGACACATTGATAAGATAAGTGCTTCCTGTAATCCATGTTGATTGTCCAAGATTGGAGTTTCCTTATTTTGTTTCGAGAAATCTGGCGTCTTGATCACGAGGGAGGTGCACCTAAGAAGACGTATATCTATAAGTACACAATATGGCATCACAACAGCGACGCGACGGCTATGAGGTTCTCTAGGTCAACAAGTGAACGACCATATGCTGAGAGAGAGAGAGAGGATGGATATAATAATGAGAGAGAGATAGAGTTTCTCTTGTAGTTATGTTTTATAATAAAAGGCTAGGTCTACTCTCCCTTTTATACTGTGAATTGGATGTCCATAGATCACAATCCAAGTACACACAAATCCAATGGTTTAGATTGATTTGTGCTTTCAATCAATGGCCATTATTTTGTTACGTAAATTTGCAACAACAAATTGTTGTCTTTAAAATGAATTAAATATATTAAAAATCAATCCATATAATTCAATTTAGTGTCAAAGCAACAAACACATAATTCATTGCAAGGAAGGCAACCCACCTTCCATACATAGGGTGAGTGACAACAAGTTGAGAGAGCTCAACTTAGTCGTCCCCCACTTGTATGGAAAGCAATGTGCTTTCATTCCATACTAGTTGAGATCTCATATCTCAAAAAATATTCCACATGTGTAACAACATTTGTTGCATAATTATTCACCAAAATTTGTTCAAATTATTTTGTGAAAATTTCAATCATGCCATTGAAAAGTGTTAATCATATTCACACATCCAATAAAATGTAAATTGCATTTACAATTAATTTCTTAATTTGAATCCAATTCGCATAAACTATTAATTCATAAGTACAAATTACAATTAGCATTATCTTGTGTATTATTAATCATATATATATATATATTAGATATGATTAATATGGATAGTGATATCCACATTATTCTTATATTAGACAATTAAAACATATTTAATTATCTTGGAATTACATTCTCATGTGCCCAAATAATATGAATCACCTTCACATTATTCACAATAATTAAATCACATTTAATTATCAATGTTCCTTGATGCTTAGATACATTATCAATAATGAAATTACTCTTTAACTCTTCCAACAATAATGCGCTTTCTCAATAGATAGTTAGAGATAAGGACAGAGCGACTGTACATTCCATATATAGTGACATAGATACTGAGATCATATCTCAAATCCAGATCGAAGGGACCTCTCAAAGATGTTTGATTAAATCAAATCCATAATTTATTTTTCTCATTACATCTTAATGGTATTCAAATAAATGTCCAACATTTGGACCAAGATCAGATTTCTTCTCTATTGAGGGGAGTCACTAAAATCCAAATCTATTTCATCACTCCCTTAGAATGGAAGTATTATGTTTACACAATCGTTTACGATCACATCACCCTCGTGTATTCTTAGTACCCATACATCCTACATATTGCAAGACCTAGAATAAATCATAAATTTTATATCATTTTTAGATTGTCTTCTTTAGGGGTTTATCATTAAGTTTCTCATTTGATCATTGGGAATTTGTATCGATCATATAGTTTCCAAAAGCATATATCATACCTAGGTATTTTTGATCATATATTTTCCAAAAGCATATATCATACCTACAAATTCAGTCAAGCTTCTTAAGCAAGGCGATCGTGGATAGAATAAGATCCCAATATCTCCTGAGTGAGATCATGTCTTCCAGTTCAGTAAGGAACATGTATGATCCTTTTGAGAGATTGTAAGACTCATGTGCCCTTGTATGTACCCCAGCTCACTGGAGTATAGACCTTGAATAGGTCATCGAACTATTGGTTTGCTAAATGTACATCCTCAAACATATAGTAATACATATGTCTCCGGTCAGAGGATGAGTGCTTATATTGTGACAGTATATTACATAGGTCTGGGTTATCTCAATCTCATTAAGTCAACTCTTAACTTAACTTATCTAAGAACTTTGAATCTCTATTCCAATGCATATGACCTACATATAGAGGTCGATTAGATATCAGACTTTATAGAATGATTTCCATCTATGTCTCAGACTGGAGATACTCTCTTAATAATCACTTGACGGTGTTTGACGAGTCCACAATCTGACTCTTTAGATATCATCCATGCACCAACCTCTATAATTCAACATTTCAATCAACTGTTGTATGATCATTAAAATAACCATGGTACATAACCCTAATTCTACTATGGGAATTACAATGCAAATTAGTTATTCTTCAATTCAAATTAGGGGATGATTTGCAATAACATTTATTGCATAATGGTTCATTGTGGGCTCGCATGTCCAACGCCCCCTTGTGAGGCTTGGCTATGAATATATAATTTATCTTCAAGAAATGGGAGTCCTTATTTTCCTTTTAGTTATCATCGAATATAAATGTAGAGAGAAATAAAAATTAGGATGCTCTTAATCATATTAGGAGTCCAAGATGGACGTCCATGTTAAGCCTACACGAAAAATTCCACTTGTCCTAATTTTTGTTTCAACCTCCTTTTATCATTCTACTACCGTAACTTATTTTATAAATATTAATTATGTATTCTATGAGAGATGACTCATAAATTATCAACCTTATTCATAAATCCAATATAAATTGTAAATCCAATTTACATTTTAATTTCCGATGTGAATCATATTCACATATATGCGTTGGAATAATATATGAATCATATTAATGTAGATATATATTAATTATTAATAATAAATATTCATAATAATTAAATATGTAAGTCATATTCACAAGCCCTTTATACATAAATCTATGATAATAACGATTATCATCATACTGATATCATTAAGTACAAGTCCTAATCCAATTAGGACTTGTGAGTAGTTGTTGCAGTTACTTGGAGATAATGTCTAGGAGACCATATTATCTATGTATAGTGACATTAAACTTAGATAACCATCTAATTTCAAAGTTCAGAACATTTTTGGTGAAATTCCATACACTCTGTCTTTGGGCTTAAGCTGAAATGATTCACACTCTACAAGAGCTCAATGAAATGCATTACAGTTTTCATAAGCTCAACAAATGATCAAAGGGATGAACTCAGCTTCTGATTCCATTTCTAATCATTGTCCAAACCTTTTGGAGCTTATGAATGAGATATAGAATTGATTTCACTTCCATTTATATTTTCAACATATGGAAATTAAATTTGGAAATAAATCTAATGAAATGACAATTATTATATTTAATTCTCATTTCATTATGCCATGACATGGAGTCACTAAAGTCCATTCAACTTCATTAGTCCCTCATAATGGAAGTGTCTTGGTAGATGATCTATTAAGACAGATTTAACCCAAAGTATCCTCAATACTCCATCATCCTTCATACATACCTGATGTTCGAACCCATGCTTAACTATCTCCTTCTAGGGTATATCATAATATTTTTCAATTGATAATTAGTGACACTATTAATCATATACTTTCCAAAAGCATATATTAATATCTCAAATTGATGTCTTATTTCACAAACAAAATGACTATACAAAGAATTCTATTATCTCATGAGAGAGCTTTATCTCCTGATTTATCAATTATGAACATGTATGATCCCTTTAAGAGATTATACACCTCAAATATCCTTGTATGAACACCAACGTGTCGATATATAAACCTTAGTTAGGTCTTCAACCTAACGGTATATCTAATGTACATATTTCAACAGATAAATGTATATCTATCTATGATAAAAGGATGTGTATCTGATCATGACAATTATGATTGAGGTCATAGTTTATATTTACCTCATCAACTCAACTCTTTGACTTGATTATTCTGACACATCTGATTCCCTTTTCGTGTGCATATGGCCTACATCAAGATGTCGATCGGAAATCAGTCTTTAGAGAAAGGTTGACATCACTCTCTCAAATTGGAGATCATTATTGAATATCATATATTAGTATCAGTTGAGTCCTACCAGTTGCATGGTATTTAATAAGGCCACAATACATAATCCTATATGTACAAAGGGACTTTTAATTAAGTACATTAATGAATCTCCCTTTCATCGCCTTTATTCTTTCATTTTATACTTAAAAAACCCAAGCCAATGCATGTAAATACCCTTAATTTGCATAAATTAACATTCATTCTTTGTTGAAAAAAATACTATATAAAATATTATTTTTAATGCTAAAATCACAGAATAAAGAAAAGAAAAGAAAAATAATAAAATGCCAAAGGTGTTTTATGAACTTAAACATTCAGACCTAGGCATCATGATGACTAGGTCGACAAGGAATAAAGTAGGGGAAGAAAAGGGGCCAACTATATAATAAAAATCCCATTTATTACATCATTATTTTTTTATTTATTTTTGGGAACCATTTTATTTCCCACTTTTTATGCATCAAATAAAGAAATTTTGTACACAAATGTTGTAGATAATAATGTACAGAAAAAATAAACCATTAAGTTTGTAAAAAAATAATACAAAGTATACTTTTAATACAGATAATAAAAACCAAATTCTAACTTCACAGACCCATATCTTCCAAAAAAACTCAAAATATATTAAAATCACCTCTAATTGTATATAACTTTTCATGAGCCATTTAATGAAGGCGATTTCATATTTTTTGGAGTTAAGGTGTATAAGTTAGGTTTTGGACCCCTATTCTAGGTAAAATAACATCACCCATAAAGCATTAAAATAAAATAAAGTATATAAAATATATAGGTAAAATACCTATCTTAATACTTGTAAATAAATAAAACTGAAATCTATTCTTTTATCCAAATATATTTTTATACTCTTTTAAATATTACTGATATTCTATTAAAAATATAAATATAAGAAAGCACTTTAAATAAATAATAAAACCAAATACATAGTGAAATATACTATAACTATACCTATACAATTTATACCCCTATTTATTTAAATAAATATATAACATTATAAAAATACAATAAAAATATATTTGCGTACATAAAAATAAGTATTAAAAATATAAAATAAGGTAATAAAATAATAAATTAAGATATACAAAATAAAAATAAAATAACCAAAAGCATAGATGAATATGCCTATAAATGCACCCTTAAAAATTAACAGGTGATAAATAACACCAAAAATCTAAATAAAAATCATATTGAAATACTGCATTAAATAATAAACCGTTTTATTCTAATATCAATCATTACTAAAATCATTTACAATTTAAAAAAAAATATTTTCGAATAATTGGAGAGTTTTGTCCTTTAGCGGAATGGCGTCAGCCAATCAGGGCCCAGGGTTTATTGACCCCCAGTCAACTCCCCATGGTGCCTATAGTTTTCATAAGACCCATCAAATCCCCCATTTTTCATGCCTTTTTCCATCTCAATCCATCGATCAAACACTCTCGATTCCTTCATAAGATATCAACATTGATCCTCCACGATTCACGACGGGCTTTTTGATTTCTTGTACAAAGCCTAGATTCTTTCCAAACAATCCATCAATACGGGTGCGCAGACTTGCTTATAAATAATGACCTTCGACCTTCTACTCCATTTTGGTCGCCATTCTGAGTCTTAGAGCCCATCATCTAGGTTGAGGAAGCATCCTTGTGATAGGAGGAATTGCCCCGAGGTCTGGATCGGCTCCAGGAGGACGAAGGTGTACCCACGACGGTCGTCCGACCACCTCTGCTCCCCACCCTCACTGACAGGTATGAGCTGAGCCTTTCCTATTTTTTTACATATCATTTAATTTATGCATTTTCAATTTACATTTAGTTTAGTAATTTGCTTTGCGGTTTAGCCTAAAAACTTTTTCACTGTGCTTCCGTCCATTGACCGTCTCACCAACGTCTTCTTATCATCCCACACACTTCACTCTCCCAAATCAACCTCTGATCTGGTCTTCCGGACCTCCACTCCTCCACATCACCGGTGATCAGCCATCTCGCTCACCTTTCCCTCATACTACCACTTGAAGCTCGCTAGAGCTTCATCATTTCTTTTCACGACTAACCCCTGCAGGAAAGAACCAGAAAAGTGGTTGATCGAGCCTCGTCAAGTTGCAGGAAACACCTCTTTGTCGAGCTCCATCGTTGGAGCCTCTCGCTAGACCCCGACCATTTTTGAAGCCCCTGGTCTATGTGGAAGTCCCGCAGGAGCATTTTGCCCACGATCCGAGCTCTTGGGGATGAAGGAGCTCAAGAATCGGCCGATCGAAGTTTTTCGGGGACCCGTTACTCTGTCGTTCTTCTTTCATGCCTCACAGTCATTGGATCGACCTATTCGTCCAGAAATACAGTCATCGTCAGAATACGTGGATCCTTGACCGTTCTATCCTGAAACTGGATCGAATCTAAACCGTGGACAACAAAGCAACATTGGGCCAAGAGATTATGACGCGTATCAAGGGGATGATATCCAGTCATCTGCTCCCACTCCTATAGGGGTAAATTGCTAAATTTATCCCTTGATTTTTTATATTTATTATTTAGTCTTGTAAATAAAGTGAATAGTGTAAATAAAAAGGGAATTTTACATTTAAGGCCCCTGATGTTTATGGAAATTACAAACAGGTCCGGTCAAGCTGAGCTCACGTGTAGTACCATGTGAGCTGGGCAAATTACATGTAACCCCTAATGATTTTTGTAATTGGAAAATATTTTAATAATTTTTTAAATAAATTGTATACTTTTAGCACATTTGCATACCGACCCCTACAATTTATCTTTAAAAATTATTAAAAATACAAAAATATTTCATTCTGTAAATTTTAGTTATTCTTATTTTATTTACAGTTATATTGTCTATTAATATATGTTTAGCCTTATCTATCCTATATTAGATATTTAAAATCTAAAAATATAAAACGAAAAAAAGAAATATATATATATATTTATTTAAAAAAATATATTAAAATACAAAAACAAAAATAAAACTAAAAAATATAAAAATTAAAATCCACAACAATATAATAAATAACATGGTTGTACATCATACACATTGTTTAAAAACAACCATAGGATACCAATTTTTCTCTCTGTGGTTTGACCTCTACATGCTCATACCATGTGTTTGTAGAGGATAATAATTTTAGCTCACATTTTTGTGTTATCTATTGCTTGATTTTGAAGTGGGTTAATTATTGATCGAGTGAGGTTTCCTGAGCGATCGCTTCAGTGATGCTTAGTTCTCGCCTTGTGTAGAGTACTTTCTCATCAAATGATGCCTTTGCAAAGGAGAAATGAGCATAGCCTATTTTTGTCAGTTATCTTCTATAGTCATTAGTGCTTATTCATTGATTTATTATTATAATTAATAATTGATTTAATTTTGCATATAGCCATTCAGTTATTCTTTGTATATAGCTCAGTTTGATTTTGTATGATTATATGTGATAATATAAATCAATTTGTGACTTTGTTGCGAGGGCTCGCCACGCACGTATGGCTTCTAAGGAGGCCGATGCAGCCAAGCTTGGTGGAGACTAGTCTTCACTCTATGGCCAGTTGGAGAGGACACAAAGGAACTAAGGGGAGGAGACTTAGCATGAGATGGATTAGGTTCATTTATTTATTTATTAGTGAGAGAGAGACACTCATAATATGTAATAATTAACACTTGGACTCTACTTTCTGCAATGAGGTCCAGTGCACGAGTGTATAATGACTTGGGGGCCTCATCGCAGTTTTCCATGCTTTATCTTCTTTTATTTTGTTTCTTGATGTTTTGAGTTTTCTAACATTCTTTTTATTTGTTTTGTGTGCATGGAGACCATAGACATAGGATGCTTATCTCAGTAATTAGGTCTAAACCCTAATAAGAATGCATGTACCTATAGTTTCTTAGATTTGGATCTAGTCAAATTAATAACTGTTAGTTATTTGGATTTGACACCGTGTCCCGAGAGAGGTTGTATACATTGCTTGTAGGACCCATTATGGTGGGCACCGATCGACATCGAAGATCAGACCTTGGTCTAATTTCTGAATAATAAACAAATGGTTCTACACGATTAATAACAACTATTGTTTTGGGCAATTTTGTCGATTGCACACCGCCATGTAGTTAGGTTTAAAATTGCACACTGCCATGTAGTTAGGTTTAAAATTCTATTTTGCATACCTCAACGAGAGAGATGGGAAACATTGTGAGTCCTCTAACTCAGCATGCACCATTAGATTCAATGGTGAGATTTCCATCATCGAATCGACTTGCACGGCTTTTTCGCTATCTCCCTCTAATTTTGAGCACATAGGACTTAAATGAAAATCTATAAAAACATTAGGTGCTTGTATGCAAAAAGATCCAAAAAACAAAAAGATCCAAAAAAGTGAAAATCCAAAAAATTAAAACAAGGGGACTACTAAATAATCTTTGACCTTAGTTAAAATTCGTAATGGACTTTCATTGTATTGGGTTCATAAAGCCCTCATTGTTTTCAGGTACCTTAAGAGGGGACCAAAAGTGTCCCTCCCATGAGCGAGGCATGACTCGCTAAGGATTAGAGCCAAAAATCCAGTATGTAACTGCCTTGTGTATCACTTGGATTTCTGATGTAATGGTGCTTCTATCGTATGTGACTGAGTAGGGCCTTGTCAACGATGATGTTCCCTCCTTGTGTGGAACATCGACCTTGTCTGAAGTACTGAGCTTAGGCCACGCCTTCATGGGTGTATCTATCTCATCGGTTTACGTTCAAGTAGGTCCTTGCATGCTCATGGGTGATTCCATTGCGAGCAAGGACAGAAGTGGTAGTTTCGCCTATCAGCTTCCTCTCTCTCTCTATTTATTTGGTTGAGTAGGGATCCAGGAAGGGTTATAAGGACCTCTAAAAAGTGCAGACTACATGTTACAAAGGAGGAGGATAAGTACATGATACTTTTCTGGCAGTATTCTCTTTCTCTCTCTCCTATAGGAGTAGAGTGCTAAGGACTTTTTAAAAGATATGGCTGAAATAACAACTCTAAAACTGAATAAATAATAAATCATTGAATCTTTACTGCTTCACATGGCATGAGTTGGTGAACCTAATTTTGTATTGTGTTTGTATGGATCTAGATTAAGCTTCAAAGATCAAGTCCCGCGCATTTACGCAAGTTTTTTCATATGTGTCTTCCTTCTTGACCCCCCTCTCATTTTGAGCATTTCTACTGTTAGACTCTGTTTTATTCCACGTTGACTATCATATCTTTCCTCAAACATCGATCCCCTTTTTGCTTCACAA
Organism: Ottelia alismoides; assembly: GCA_037367405.1. Classification (NCBI taxonomy): domain Eukaryota; kingdom Viridiplantae; phylum Streptophyta; class Magnoliopsida; order Alismatales; family Hydrocharitaceae; genus Ottelia; species Ottelia alismoides. The sequence goes on from JAZKJV010011092.1 coordinate 771,810, forward strand.
TGGTGATATATGGATGGTTCAGTAGGAACTCCGCCGATGCCCACATCGATTCCATAGACTCGACATCATCAACAATTTCAGGCGATTCCTGAGAACCCGGTCCAAACTTTGCAGACCGACCTCCAGACTCCTCATCTTCTTTTCATTGTCCACCTAATAAACAGAGATTACTTTTGTCCCACATTCGCCATTGTGAATGAGAGTCAATTCTAGTCTACATCTTTTTCATTCACAACACTCTGGGTGACCCTAATTCCATATTCAACGTAGCAGCTTTAATTCAATTTCAATTGGTCTGATTTGGGATTTTTTCACATTTCAAATAGAAGCCAGCCCCAGTCTTGGATCCCAGCACATAATTTATCTATTTGGACTCAAACCCAGAAATGGCTCCCCAAGGAAAGGGCAAGGGACAACAACCACCTTCCCAACTGAGCAAGGACAAATGTTACACCAGAAATATGAATGCTTCGTGGTTGGCATCCACCCAAGCTATACAACAGTAGTAGCTAACCAAGCAAGCCCTAGCACAAACTACCTTCCAGGATATGTTGAACAATCTACGGAATAGACCAACTAGAGGAGGAGACAGACTAGTAGGAGTAAGAGGAGACGGATCCCGGGATGATCCATACGAGGAAGAACCAGACCAGGGGAGGCAAAACCTACGCTGAAGACAACCAGATGACCGAGCGGATACTTATTCAACCGGTACATTCTCACTTTGAGCTCAGGCCTCAGTTCATGACCCTTCTACCATCATTCCACGGGAACACTAGAGAAGAGCCCTACATTCGCCTGCAGTAGTTCTCACGCATCTGCTGAACCACCCACTACTCCAATGTTCCCTTGTACGTAGTTAAGATGATGGTGGTCCCCTTCAATTTGCAAGACAAGGCCCTATAGTGGGTCAATCATTTGGCAAAGTTTGTGATGTTGTGGGAGGAACTGAAATCTGCCTTTCAGTAAAATTTCTATCCTCTCAGTTGGCTGAACCATATGTGAGTCAAGATCAGTAACTTCTCCCAAGGTGCCTACGAACCCATCCATGAAGCCTGGGAGCAATTCACACTCTTACAGGAAAAGTTACCCCATCATGAGATACCGAGGACCAGTCTTGTCCAATACTTTTTCGGGGTACTGAATGTTGAGAGCCAAAGGCTCATCGACACAACATGTGCGGGATTTCATTTTAATAAGGATGAAGATGTAGTCTGGCAGATTTTTGAATAAATGGCCGAAGGAGAGCCCGCCTTCTCTTCATCCCGTGCATATCAGAAACAACCATAGATCCTCTAGAAGCAAGTACACATTGCAGTGTCTCGTGAGGCAGAGAGAGAGGAGAGATCCAACCTCAACATCATCAGGGGCCATCTCTCGACGGTTGACATCATTGAGAAATAGTCACATGATATCGAGAAGCTTGTTGTGATCGAAAAGAGGACGCAACACTTAGACAAGCCGGACCATCTCACCAAGTAGTTAGAGCTACTTGTGAGCACCATCAATTCTCTCTAGTCAGCAACACCATCCATAGAGACTCCTGTTGATAAGAAGGATGAACCATCATCGCAGTAACAACCTCAACTGAGTCAGCAATCACTGGCAATCCAGCACGTGTACTTGCAGGCACCCGATCAGGGCCCGCTGCAGCAACAAATAGTAGTTTACCAGCGTGACTTCCTTCAACCTTATGATCCAGCATTTCCACCACCACCAATTATATAGGAAGTCAACGGTTTATGGAGAAGTGATGCACAGCTAGCCCATACTACGGGACACGTACAGGGCCAGCCACCAGCCAACATGGCTTACCACCAACTCAGGGTGGTCGTTATCAGCAGTCCTCTCAACCTCCACCACAATACCACTAGCCTCCAAATTACCAACATCAATGAAGGCAAAATCATCTATATTTGCAGCTACAGTACCTCCAGCCACATTCGTACTAACCGTACGTGGCTACACCACCTCAGCATTACCCTCCTCCCTCTATCAGCAGTACCAGCTTCCTCCACCTCCTCAACATCATCAACAATTTCAGCCTTAGCCCCACAACAATCAGCAACAGTGTGGTTTGTATGCTGAACCTTCTGAGGCAAGCCCTATGAACCCTACCCTTGATTACATGGCTCAACTTGTCAAAGGCCTAGAAGATATAACGAAGAAGTTCGATGACTTGAACACCACCAAAACTTTCAATCTAGTGCTTGTCGAAGTAAATCCCAATAGTTTAAAGTGTAAAGAGCTGGTAGAATGTGATGTCCATTCTGTGGTTGTAGAGTCAGATAATTGTAGTATTGCTTTATCTAATGTTGTCACTCTCAGGAGCAGTAGGACCTTACCTCCATTTGTTGCAAGACACATGAAGAATAAATCTTTGACAGGTGAATAGTCATCTTCTACATCAATCGCGCCAGCTACAGAGAAGGGTGAGGAAGAATAAGGAGGAGGAGGAGCCATGCTAGTTGCCAGCCATCTCCATCACCACCAACAAAATCAACAAAAAATCATAAAATTCAAAAATCTTAAAAAGGTGTTCGCAGTGGACATGAAGACGCGCCAGAGGAGCTGCCAGTCGTAACCAATCCTACACTAGTTGAAGGAGCAAAGGATGTGCTTTTTGCTTGTCCACGAGCACTGGTATCTTCGCCTCCAGCATATGCTCCTTTTGTGATCCGAATGTACATAATATTATGCACAACGATTTTGTTGTAAATAAGAACAATGATTTTGATTTCAGTACTATGAATATTCCTTTCCTGAAGCAATAAAAAATTCCAACAAAATTGCAGAAAGAAAAAGTGCATTATGTGATCCCGGATTGTGGATATCATTAATAATTTGAATGTTGAGACTCCTTTGATAAAGACCATTCATCACATGCCCATTGTGAAGAATGTTTGAAAGAGGCATGTACAAACAAGCGTTGGCCAGCATGTAACAATAGACGCAAACAGGTAGAAAAGCACATTCGTACCATGGTTACAGTCGCGACCATATGTAATCTCTCACAAAAGAAACAGGAAAAAGAGCACCTTTATTCAGTTGCGAGATTTTTTATCAAGTCATCGAGCGAACCTTGCTTGATAGTGGTTCTTCCATCAACCTCCTTCCATAATCACTATTGCGAGAATTCCTGTTGGGTCCTCTCAAGCAGACACGAATGATCCTTCAGTTTGCTGATCGATCCATTAAGCGACCTTGAGGTCTTTTGGAAGACGTTGTGGTAAAGGTGTGGGACATGCAGTTTCCAATTGATTTCATGGTCCTTGACATGGACTCTCCCTGACCCTTACTCCAGACCCCTATTATTCTAGGCCAGCCATTTCTGCGTACTTCAAAAACATGGTGGATTATGGGTCTAGAAAGATCACCTTCACCTCGGGCAACGACAAAATTACAATAGAAATGATCAACGAGCCTAAAGTCATAACAATTGAGAGTCATGCAGCACCGCCTGAAGCAGATTGTGACTTCATTGTAGAGACCAGAGATACACCCCTCTCTTTAAATGACCCATGGACACAAGAAATCATCTTTCTTGAGGAGGACCTGGAAAGCACAGTCGATGTAAGCTTTGATAATATTTGGGTGGTAGAACCCACTTTGTTGATTCATATTTTTAATTCTGATGATTCACTTCAGTCCGAACACAGTGAATTCATTGTAGACTTGTTCAACACATCATCGGAAGTTCAACAAGTCACTGATGTCAGCACTACCCCCAAAAAACAGGAAGATCATACTCTAACCAGAACTGTCTCTGAAGTTACCGAGAAGCATGCCAGATTAGAACCTGAACTAAAGCCACTTCCAGCAGGCCTCAAGTATGCTATCCTTGCAGGTGCAGAAAACATGTATCCAGTCATCATCAACAGTAAGCTGACCCCAGAACAAGAATCTTTACTTCTCAAGATTCTAGAGAAGAATCGTATGCCACTTGGTTTGCATGTTTCATATCTCTACATGATAAATCATGCTATGTATTCACGTCACATCTACTTGGAAGAAGATGCGAAGCCGTCCCATAAGTTTCAAAGAAGACTTAACCCAAATCTGAGGGACGTCGTCATAAAGGAAATCACTAAATGGTGTAACACAAACTTCATTTATCCTATCTCTGACTCCAAATGGGTGATTTCACTGCATGTAGTTCTGAAGAAATCAAGGCTCACTGTGGTTACAAATGATAGGGAGAGGAGATATCTACCCTAGTACCGACATCGTGGCGCGTATGTGTTGACTACCATCAAATAAATGCAACAACTAAGAAGGACCACTTCCCCTTGTCGTTCATTGATCAAGTATTGAAAAGACTGGCTGGCAAGGAGTGCTTCACTTTTTGGATGGGTACTCTGGGTACAACTAAGTGGTAATCGCCCCTGAAGATCTAGAGACAACGACCTTCACTTGCCCATTCGGCACCTATGCTTTCAGGAGAATGCCCTTTGGACTGTGCAACGCACCCGCGACATTCCAAAGATGGATGCTTGCAGTCTCTGCTGAGATTGTAGGCAGTTTTCTCGAGGTGTTCATGGACGACTTCTTCGTCAATGGTGACAACATCGATTCTTGTCTTGAGCACCTGGACTGAGTACTTCAGAAATGTCGTGAAGTCAATCTAGTATTATCATGGGAAAAGAGCCACTTCATGGTCACAGACGGTATTATGGTGGGTCACGTCATTTCCAAACGAGGCATGGAAATCGACACGACAAAGGTGGATGTGATTGCCAGTCAAGATCCACCTCAGATAGTCAAGAATGTGAGGTCATTTCTGGGGCATGTGGGATTTTACAGAAGACTCATCTGTGATTTTAGCCGCATTGCCTGACCTCTTACAAAGTTACTATGCAAGGATACTGAGTTCAATGTTGATCAGCAGGTCCTCCTTTCATTTAACTAGCTGAAGAAGCTAATTACTCAAGCTCCAGTCCTACAACCACAAGATAGGTCTCCTCCTTTCGAGATCATGATGGATGTGTTGGATTTCGCAGTTGGGGTTGTTCTAGGACAAAGGAAAAATAAGGTGCCCTATGCCATTCATTGTGCCAGCAAAACATTAGATGAAGCTCAAAGAAATTACACTATGGTAGAAAAAGAATTGTTGGTTGTGGTATTCACCCCTGAGAAGTTCAGAACCTATCTGGTTGGATCAAAAGTCATGATCTACACTAACCACTTTGTTATCCGATACATACAACAGAAGAAGGATGTCAATCCTAGACTGATCAAGTGGATCCTTCACCTCTATGAGTATGATATGGAAATCAAGGACAAGCCTGGGGTTCAGAATGTGGTAGCAGTCCACCTCTCCAGAATTGAGCAGCAATAGACTCCACTGAGCATTGCACCTATTACAAAAACCTTCCTTGATGAGTTGATTATGGCCGTGGATTCACTCCCTCGGTATGATGATATTGTCAACTACCACATTTTGGGCATAGTTCCGCATGAATGGACGAAGATTCGGAAGGACAAAAATTTTTGTCAACAATCCATTTCTACCAATGGGAATATCCTCTCTTATTCAGGGAAGGAGCGGATTGTATTCGGCGTAGGTGCATTCCCTAGGCAGAACAACATAGTGTCCTCGAGCATGTCATTCGCTCAAATCTGATGTATACCATTCTGGAAATAGAACGACGACAAAGATATTGTAGTATGGCTACAGAACTGCTTACAAGTCTCCATTGGGCAAGTCGCCTTATCATCTTTTATATGGAAAGCCATGCCACTTGCCAGTAGAGTTGATTCATAAATCACTATGGGCAGTTAATATTTGCAATTTAGACTCACAACAAGGTGGTCAGAAGAGAAAAGATGATCTGAACAGACTCTTCAAATTTCGAGATTATGCATATAATAACACATTGATGTACAAGGAGAAGGTTAAAGGCTGGCATGACCAGCACATGAGACGAAAGACCTTCGTGACTGGACAGAAAGCGTGATTATTCGATGCAAAGTTGAAGATCTTTTTGGGCAAAGTAAATAGCATATGGACAGGGCCGTTCAAAGTTGAATAGGTGTGTGACAGTGGAAATATTATGATATTAGAATTGTCTCCTGACGCACAACGGTTTATCATCAATGGTCAACTACTGAAGCCCTACCTCGAGTATGATACTTTCTTGGCCTTTGTCGACTTTATCCATGTACTGTGCTCTGAAGATACATCCACAGCAGTAGCAACATCACAAGATTCAGATGACACTCAAAAACTCTTCCTTTAAAGCTTTCATATTTTTTTCTTTTTGTTTTCAGTTTTCATTATGCAAAAAAATTGTATATCACCCCTTTTTATCAGTATTCTACACTTAGGACGTACTTTACCCTAAGTATAGGGGGCGTGTGCACCCAGAATTCTTTTATTCTTCGATCCTCTTCACTATCTCCTTTTCTTGATTGTACTTAGGGATATCTTACCCTAAGTATTGGTGGATACAATCTGAGTACGATCTGTTCATTCCCACCCTTGACCCACCCTACCTTGTGTACAGTCTGCTATACTTCGGATTATTCAATCCTAAGTATAGAGGGGATGGTCGACTTCTCATTCGTATATTCATTCCTTCATTTGTTATTCTTTAGGCTTATCTATACTCAGTATGAGTTATGTCTTCTCTTTTTCTCTCTGATCTATGAGGACATAGATCAAGGTAAGTATAGGGGGGTCATATATACTATGTACATACTTTATCCATAACTTGTACTTTCATATTTTTAATAATAATTATGGCTAAATTACTTTATAAACACTATACCATTAAATTCATTACAATCACATAATAAAAAGATATATATTATTCCTTAAAATGTTTGTATACACTGATTAATAAATCAGGTGAAAATACTTTTGCAAAATGTTTGAAAAATAGTTTGAAAATCTTTTTGAAAAATCTTTTGAAAGCTATTTGGAAACTATTTTGTAAAATGTTTTGTTTGTAAAATTTCTTTTCTTTGTGTGGAAAAAAATGTTTGAAAAATGATTTGCAAATGTTGTGAAAAATGGTTGCAAAAATATTTTGAAATCCACATATATTGTTTGAAGAACCTTTGCAAAATGATTTTCTAATCTGTAAAACTGTTTGTAAAAATTGTTTGTAAAAATATTTTTGGACCATGGTTTTCAAAATTATTTGTAAAATGATTTTCAAATAAGCTTGAGGAATATATACATCACACTAAAATTCTTTACTCATAAAAATGATCACATCCCTTGTCAATTCTTAAAAACACTAATTCTTGTAAACATAAGAGCATCCTCGTGTAAATATTTGCAGCTATTTTCTAAGCCAAAATCTTTTGTTTTCAAAAATTACAAAACATTTTAAAAAAATACCAAAAAATAGCATTCGCATCATTTTAAAAAAAAACCATAAAAAGATCGAAACTTTGAAAAATGCATCAAAAATCTTTTATGCATATCATCTACATGGCATTCGCATTTTTCGGATTGAGTTTGATAATTGAACAAATATTAGTAAAATCTGCATATTGGAGCTGGGTTGGACCTTAAATCTATCTAGTCACAGGAACCTTATAGGAACTGGAATTGAGCTACTTCAGGTCTAGTGGACTTAATTCTTTGAGAATTGTGAGACTTGGCTCAATGGAATCTTGACTGCCTATGTAGAGTATTTCGGAGCACACACATGGCTCTTGGTTATAATGACCTAACTTGGACACCTGCACCTTTCACTTGGATCAACTCAGTTGGAGTGGTGAGGGGATTGGATTTGCCGGTGTGAGACACACACAAGTGGAAACATTAGTCCTCGTCTAGGGAGGGAAGTGTACCCCAACCCATCCAATAACAGAAATGTCTAAAGATAGGAGAGTGTGGGTTGCAATAATGCTTCAAAAGGGGGATAGTCTACTGGCTCAAGAGGAAAAACTCCTTATGTAAATGATGTTATATATAGTATTTAAAAATAATGCAAAAAGCAAAACATCAAAAAAGTGGGCAAGCCTAGTTGAAAAAATGCTCGCCGGAGTGTGCATATTTGTATAGTCAATAAGCAAGCTTGTGCTTCGAAGTCATGATATGTGATCCTGCAATTTGATGACTTGTCTACACTAGTCAAGCATCCAAGGATAGGTAGCTACATTGGCTACCATCAACTCTTCTCTTAAACCCTCCTCTTGAGCTAGTTGCCACTTGAACTTAGAAGGGAATACCCTGCTCCTTGAGAAAAGAGTTGTTGGATTGGGGAATCATTAGGTTGTCATGCTAGAGAAGTCAGTCTCTTTGTCATTTCAATTGAGGAGAAGCACAATCACATACACTGTGCAAGTAAGATTCATAGTTGTAAGGGTTTGCGTACGAGAAGATATAGTTGGGGGAGATCAGGGGCCAATTATACAATAAAAATTCCATTTAATAAATCATTATTTATTCATTTTTTGGTCCCATTTTATTTTCCACTTTTTATGTATCAAATAAAGAAACTTGGTGCATAAAAGTTGTAGACGATAATGTATAGAAAATTACAAAATTGAGTTTGATAAAAATAACACACAACGTACTTTTTATTCACAGAATAAAACGACAAAATTCCAACTTTAAGGACTCATATCTTCTAAATAAAAACTCAAAATATATAAAATCACCTCTAATTTTATATAACTTTCATGGGCTATTTAGTGAAGGTGGTTTCATATTTTTTGGAGTTAAGGTGCGTATGTTAGGTTTTGGACCCCAATTATACAATACACCCGAAGAAAATATTCATTTTATTTATTATTTATCATATTAATAAATTTGTAAATATTATTTAGAATATATGTAAATATTAACACTATAATAAAATCACACATAAAGCATTAAAATAAAATAAAGTATATAAAATATATAGGTAAAATACTATGCTAATACTTGTAAATAAATACAAGTGAAATCTATTCTTTTATCCATATATATTTTTATACTCTTGTAGATATTATTGATATTCTATTAAAAATATAAATATAAAATAAAACCAAAGAAAACACTTTAAATAAATAATATAACCAAATACATAATATATGATAACTATACCTATACAATATATACCCCTATTTATTTAAATATATAAATAACATCATAAAAATATAATAAAAATACAGTTGTGTACAAGAAAATAAGTTGTAAATATAAAAAATAAATGAATAAAATAATATAAAAATATACAAAATAAAAATAAAATTGCCAAAAACATAGTTGAATATACATATAGATAGCCTTAAAAATTAAGTTGTGATAAACAACTCCAAAAAAATAAAAATCATATTAAAATACTACATTAAATAATAATTTTTTTAAATTCAAAAATTAATAAAATCATTTACTTTTTTAAATAATTATTTTCGAGTAATTGGAGAGTTTTGTCCTTTAGTGGACTGACGTGGGCCAATTAGGGCCCAGGATTTGTTGACCCCCTGGCGCCTCTGACTTTTGTCAAACCCATCAAATCCCCCATTTTCATGCCTTTTCTCCCGCATGATCCGCCGATCAAACACCCTTGATTCCTTCACAAGAAATCATTGATCCTCCATGATTTATGCTAGGCTTTTTTTATTTCTTGTTCATAGCCTAGATTCTTTCCAAACATGTCGTCAACAAGGGTGCACACACTTGCTTATAAATAATCATCTTCAACATTCTGATCCATTTTGGTCACTATTATGAGTCTTAGAGCCCTCCATCTTGGTCGAGGAAGCATCCTCATGACAAGAGGAATTGCCCTGAGGTCTGGATCGGCTCCATGAGGACCGAGGTGTACCCATGGCGGGCGTCCGATCACCTCTGCTCCATGCACTCGTTGCCAGGTATGAGCTGCGCCTTTACTATTTTATTAGATTGCATTTAATTAATACATTTTTATTTTGCATTTAGTTTAGTAATTATCTTGGCGATTTAGCCTAATAATCCTGATTCATAGTTCACCGAAGCTCCGCTCCGATGAACTTTTTCATCGTGCTTCCGCCCATTGACAAACTTGCCAGCCACTCCCCTTCATTTCTTGATGTCTTCTTATCATCCCACACACTTCACTCTCCCAGATCAGACTCTGATATGGTCTTCTAGACCTCCATCCTCCACATCACCGGAGATCCGCATCCCGCTCACCTTTTGCTCATCCTACCACCTAAAGCTCGCCAGAGATTTGCCATTTCTTTTCGCGACTAATCCATTGAGGAAAGAACCAGAACGGAGGCTCATCGAGCCTCATCAAGTTGCTTGAAGCACCTTCAGGTCGAGCTCCATCGTTGGAGCCTCTTGCCAGACCCCGACCATTTTGGAAGCCCCTGGTCTACGGGAAGACCCCCACAAGCATTTTAACCATGATCCGAGCACCTGGGGATGAATGATCTCGAATAATCGGTCGATCGAAGTTCATCAGGGACATGTTCCTCCGTTGTTCTTCCTTCGTGCCTCACAACCATTAGATCGACCCTATTCATCCAGGACTGCACTCATCATCGGATCATGTGGAGCATTGATCGTCTAATACTGATCCAGGATCTAATCTCAACCATGGATGGCAAAGCATCATCGGGATAGGAGATTGCGATGCATGTCAAGTGGAAGGAATCCAGTCATTCGCTCCCACGCCTATACAGATAAATTGCTAAATCTATCCGCCGTCTTTTTGTATTTATTATTTAGTCTTGTCAATATAGTGAAAGTGTAAATAAAAAGGAATTTCTCATTTGTGGCCCCTGGTGTTTATGGAAATTACAAATAGGTCCAGTCCAGCTCGGCTCACGTGTTGTCCCATGTGAGCTGGGCAAATTACATGTAACCCCTAGTTATTTTTGTAATTGCAAAATAGTTCAATTATTTTTTAAATACGATATATATTTTTGGCACATTTGCAAATGAACCCCAGTCATTTATTTTTATTGCAAATATGCCATTTCCAATTTATGAAATTGGGTGCTTGGATTTAATTTATTAGAAATAGCAACTGTACTCCTAAAATCTAAAAAAATAGGGTTCAATGCCTAGTAGATTGTATTTTCACATCCAATCTTTGTTTTACATTTCTGGCATTTTAATCATTTATTAAAAATCAAAATGAGCACTATTTTATTTTGGCTACTGTATAAAATACCAAAAAAACGAAAACATTTTGAAAAATTCCAAAAAGTTATATGTTGTCTATTTTATCATGTGTTAACTGTAAAATGGAAATCACAAAAAATAGAAAAACAGAAATCTTAAAAATTAAAAATCCCCAAAAACATTGATAAAAATATATAAAATTCCTAAAACATCATAAATATGTTTTTCTATTTTATAACTTTCTCTATATCTTAATATATGTAATAAATTGATTTGTAAACTTTTCGATTTGATTTTCTATTTTTAATTTCCATTTCAATTTTGGTCTATTATTTTATCCATGTTTTAAGATATTTTCAGCTTTAAAATATATAAAAATTCACAAAATTTACCAAAAAAATCACAAAAATATTAAAAGTTATTCAAAAAAAAATATATTTATTCAATAAATTTTAGTTATTGTTAGTTATATTGACAGTTATATTGGTCATTATTATATGTATAGTCTCGTATATCCTATATTAGATATTTAATATCTAAAAATATAAAAAGAAAAAAACATAAAAATATAAAATTTATAAATTGAGAACAAAAATAAATATATAAAAAATATCAATATTTAAACACAACAAAAATATAATAAATGGCATGGGTGTACATAATACGCTTTGTATAAAAATAACTATAGAATATCAATTTCGCTCTCAGTGGTTCTACCTCTACATACTTCTTGCTATACGTTGTGTTTGTAGAGAATAATAAATATTAGTGTTTTTATTTGTTGTACCTCTCCTAGATATTGCAATTTCAATTATACCCCTCCCTTTTTGGGAATATCAGTTGTGCCCCTGACTTCTTATCGTTATATCGCTTGTGCCTCTCCGTTACTTTGACCGTCAATGAGTTGAACTTTACCACGGTCAAACCATGATTTGGATAGGAGGGGTAAAACTGAAAAGCAAAAGGATCATCCCCAAAATTGAAACCCATGATCAGAGATGGAGAAGAGGATGGAACTCAGAGCCATGGCCATCCTCCTCGATCCTCCTCGGCGAGGGACTATGCCTTCTTCTCCTCTGATCAAAGGTCGGGGGTGGAGGAAGGGGGCATAGGGTTTGGGGAATAGAGGAGGATCGAGAGGCCTTTTATTGCACACAAATAAACGAAAATTGATCTCTGTACTAAATAAAAAAAGCAACGTAATCAATACAACTAGTCTGAGAGAAATGCACATGCAAAAACAATGGCGTTAAGGAAGGCTTAATCTGAGAAATGCCACATCTCGAAGAAGACCAGCTCTTGATTGATGCAGGTTTTTGTTCTGTTGGCAATAGATGATGGTTGAGGTTGGCGATTGATGAAATAATAATTTATTTTGTTATAGCTCGTGCAGATTAGGTATTACAGATGGATTATTGAATAGGTGTGGGCGAAGGTATTGAACGTAAACCACGACAACAATTTATCCATGGGGGACACCTTTAATTCCGATCAACAACAGCTTTGGTTTCCGATTAATGACATATCAAGGAGGAGCGGTTTGCTTCTGGTACTCGATCACGGGCCATCGTATGATAGATCCGATTTTAGCTCGACCCCATCTCTATTTCTTGCAAGACTTCGAACAGGAAGAGTATCATCAGAGCGTCACCTCCCCTTAGATATCACTATCAACCACAATTCCTAGGTGCATCTGCATACCATCAGCCATTTGTGAAAACAACGTTCCCAACGCTTCCATCCCACTACAAAGCTACACCAGTAGAAAGGCATAAAAACGGTTCCCTTTTGAATCCATCAGAGCCACTACAAGAGGATGAAGAGAAGAAGATGAACATGTTTGCACCCTCTTCAATTGAGTCTTGCTTAAGCATCACCTCTACCGGTAAGCAAGGACCCTTGGAAGGTGGACGTGGTGGAGGAGGAGGAGGTTGCATGGAGAGGGGTGAGGAGGAGGATGAGGGTGGAGGAGGATTCTGGGGGTAGAGGAGGAGGCTATGGGTAGGACGGGAGGATGGGGCGGAGGGGGAGTCGTTGGGGCAGAGGGGAGTCGTGGGGGCAAAGCAAGGGGGTCGCGGGGAGGGGGGGGTGTTACTCAGGGCAAAGGAGGTTGCAGGACAGCAGAGGAGAAGCGAGGGTAGAGGGAGAGGCGTGGGGGTGGATAGTGGAGATGGGAAGAGGAAGAGAAAGAGGAAGAGGAAGAAGATGGTGGTGGAGTATGAGGAGGACTTTTTCTTCCTCTTTTTTAAATTTAATTCCATTTGTATCTTTAAAGTTAACATATGTTTATGTTGGTTACGGATGGTAACTAGCCTGAGGGGTATGAGTGATAGAACAACAAGAAGTTAGGGGCACAACTGATATTCCCAAAACGGGATGGGTATAATAGGTTGCAATATCTCAGAGGGGGACAAGTGATAAAAACCCTAAATTTTAACTCACATTTTGATGCTATCCATTGCTTGATTTTCATAATGCATTTATTGTTGATTAAGTGAGGTTTCGTGAGTGGTCTCTTCGACGACGTTGTAGTTTTAGCCTTGTGTAGACTACTTTAGACCCTCGCAAAATCTCTCTCATCATACATACACAAACATCCAGTTAAGATGGACATGAAAAACACATAACTTTTATCGCATTATTGTGTCACCAAGGATATACAAGTCCAACAATTATAGCTTAAAGTGCCCTATTTTTTCAAAGATCCCCATTGAGAAACTCATTATCTGTTCCTTCCTCCATTGATCATGCACTCCAATATGTATGGATATTCCTATGGCATGTTCCAACGACTATAAACTTCAGTATGTATGGATATTCCCATGGCTTCCTCTATTTGCTTTGAATTCCAGTACACATGGATATTCCTACTGCATGTCTAAGTGATCGTGAACTCCACTACAAATAGATATCCCCACGGCATTTGTTATTCAACCCTTCAAAGAGGTAGAACAATCTTCAATTGTGGAGACATGTTGCAAGCCAGAGTTCTCCCTGTGGGAGACACATTTAAGTGCTAGTTAGTATGCACTCCGGTAGTATAGTTCTTCCTCATTAGCATGACATTAGAAGCATCGTCCAAGTATATGTTGGGTCGATATTGTTTGTAGTGTCATGTATTCAGCATGAGTGAGTATGTTCTTATGTTTGTCAAAAATAAGTATTACATTCTCCATCTTGAAGGGAAGTATGGAGAATGTCTTAAGTGTCTCATGTACAGTTCCACATAGTGGAGTGATGGGACTTTGATCTTGGTGGAACTATATATAAAGCCATTCACCCATTATATCATCTGAGAAAGTGAATAGAATATCATCCTTTTGATATGGTTTCATCTCACTTCTCATGGAGTAGGGGTCCACATAAAATCAAAGTCTTATTTATAATTTTTTCTTGCTTTGATTCACTTTTGCATTTTCATATTACTACGGAGAAAATGAGAATTCTAGTGTGTCAAGAAAACTGTGATTGGGAATACTTAAGTAGAATTACCATGACCTTTTATATTTGTAACTGCCAAGCAAGGGAGTGTTTCCTTGGATATAGAAACGTTGCAATTTGGATCGTTTAGTTGTTTCAAATTCCAACAATGGTCAAACTACATAACAATCCATTTGTTCAAATTAATCTGGAACCGCAGTTGGAGAAGAGTACATCCACGAGTATGTGTGTGTTCCTCTATTCGTCCTCTTCACTCTTTCTATAAGATGAGGATTCATATATAAGTCCACCAAGTTTTTAGGACTACTCCATTTGACAATCACTAAATTAAAACTTCACCCTTGATTCATATTAGGAATTTTCCCCGAACTGGATTCCTACTTGAAGCCTATTTAGTTAGTAAACGTAAGTCCTTAGATTTACTAATTAAACATAATTACATAAATTAAAACATCATTTTTTACATTCGTATATTTCTTCCCATGTATCCTTTGTTGCTCTATTGCATTGGACATTTTAAAATTGGAATACTATATTGATTTTTCATGAATATAAAAAAAATTATCATGATATTGAACAAACCTGCATGTTTTTAAAAACCGAACTGACCCGTTCAACCAGTTGAACCAAGGACAAAAATAAAAATGGTCCAACAATCTTACTTTTACTCAAAAAAATCATCTGAAAATGATCAAAACTCAGTTGGGTTGCTTGACTTGATTAACCAAAAACCCAATTATATGTTCGGCCATCTATTTTTTAATAAAAAATAATTTCTATTTTTAATAGAATGTAAATATTTAGAAATAATTAAGACTCTAGCTTTGTTCTAACCCATAATATGGTACTCGTCTCTATATTATCCTTCTATGTATGTCAATGTCCCTATATCCCTTCTCTCTACGTTCCTTACAAGCACTATTCCTCTTTTCCCACATTGTGCGTGAGGTAGTTGATAAATACCTTATTTATCATCATTATATTGATTTATTATCCATTTATATTAAACAACTCAAATAAACTAATTAACTATTAATCCAAATTAATTAACCTCCTATAAAATATATAGCACGAGTTATATGTGCATAAATAAATACCCTATTATTTCCTTCATTTTATGTATTTTATTATTATTATTATTATCAAAAATCAAATAAAACTTTAATTAATAGTGTATATATTATTTTTAACACTATTGATAAATAAAATAATAAAAAAATATGAAAAGAAAATAAAATAAGTGTTTTAATTCTTTAAAAATGCTTGCAAATCATTATAAAGTATATATGACCTATTTTGACATCAAGTTCTACATGAAAGTCGAAGACCTTGAAAATATATGCAACTTCATGTTGAACATATTTCTAATTATGCTTCTAATTATTTATTTATTATTTTACAAGTATTTCATGTATTTCGAATATTCTGATTGGGCCACATGGCCCAATCAAGTTGTGCCACCTCACCCGACCTTATATAAGGCCTCACCATTAATATTGGTTGTCTAATCATCTAGATCAGACGGTCGATGGACACTCAATCCCGTAGCTAACCTCAACAATTTGATTAGATGTTCAGGGCTCATCAGAACCCTCGGTCCGCGCCTTCCCCTTAGCCATTGGATCCATAGATCTAACCGCTACCCCCCACATCCTCAACCTCTGCTCCCCCTTCATCCACACGATATAAGTCAGCAACCACCTAACTTCTCCCATTTTTCCCAACCACCTCATGTTCCATCTTCCCCAACTTCCAATGATATCTACTTTGCCTAACCTCCTTCTCTCATACTTGACCTCTAACCTCCATACCTGACCATCCTCCACCAACCTTTGGGTGGTTGAAACTGCCTAGTCAACCACATGGGAGCCAACCCTTTCCACTTGAACTAACCCATCACCGTACAAGTTTGTCCCCGTCCATCTTTACGTTGTGTTTCCTTCTAGGCTTCAACACTCTCTAGTGATAGCATGGGAGAGCGGTCTTGATTGCTGATGGCAGGGAGTACCCTCAATGAAATCCACATGTTATAGCATGCTTAGAGTGGTTGTTCAAGCTTCTTCCCAAGGCTGAGGAAGTCAAGCGACAACTGTATCTTCCTTTGATATCATACTAAGCCTTCGATCCACCTCTTTAGTCTGCTACAAGGTTCCAGTTAAGCTTCTTTGTTTTTTCCTTTATTTTCTTATATTTTATTCGGATTGTACATCCAACTCCACCTCAAATCATGGTAAACACAACCTCCACAGAGGAGCCTAAATCCTCACGGAAGGACTTACATCCCTTTTCCTTCATCCATAACCCAGTACACCTTGGACCATTCTTCCTTGACCCGGCCAGGGAAGAACCCACTCGAGGCCTTCATCTTCTTTACCCCAAAGGCTCCAACTCACCACACCACACATCTACTTCAGCTATGCCTAATCATTTTGGAGGTCCATCTATCTTCAATGGTCAGGAGCTTCAACTCCCATTCTAGAGCAACATGTCCAGCGATACTCCATTGATCCCTTGATTTGAGGGCTTCCAAAGCTTCTTCAATAATATTTGATCTTCTCTATCACTTCTAGAAGGTGATGTGGTAATGAAAAGAACCACAACGGCAAGGATCACAAGCGAGGCGCACCGAAGGAGACAGAGATCCATGAGCAATCAAAACGGCAGCACGATGGCGTAGTGGCGATGATGGTGACTCTCTCTCTCTCTCGGGCACCAAGGTAGACCACCACAATGAGAGAAAGAGAGAGAGAATATGTGCAGAGATAGAGAATTGTGTCTCATGTTGTGTAAAATAATAGTCTAGGGCTACCTTTTATTTATACTTTTTTGGATGCCCATGGATCAAAATCCATGTGCTCACAAATTCAATGGTTGAGATTGATTTGTGCTTTCAATCAGTGTTCATGATCTTGTTGTGTTTTAATTACCAATAACAAATTTGTTGGCTTTTAATTAAATTAAATATATTGAAATCAATCAATATATTTTAATTTAAATCACACAAACAAGGATGGACTTAACTGGAATGAATGGAGCCCCATTTAGTATATGGAGTTGACGACCACTAAGTTTAGAAAGCTAAACTTTTTCATCCACCCTTGTTTGGCAAGAAGGCTTCATCATTCCATTTTTGTTAAGATATTATTCTCCAACAATAATTCCACATATGAAATAAATTTTATGGCATAATTACTCACCCGAAAAAATTCCAAATTATTTTATGACAATTTCAATCATGCCATTGAAGGAATATGAATCTTATTCACACCTCTAAAATAAAATGTAATTGCTATTACAATTAATTATCAAGTGTGAATCCAATTTACAATGACTATTAATTTTTAAATACAAATTACAATTAGCTCTCTCTAATATATTATAAATAACATTTAGAATTTCCATGATTAATATGGATAGTGTTATCCACATTATTCATATCCATGGCAAACAAATCACATTTAGTCATCTTGGATGTCCATTCTCTTATGTCCAAATAATAAGAATCACATTCACATTATTTGTAATAATTAAATCACATGTAACTATATTTTTTTCTCGACGCTAGATACATTATCAACAATGAAATTATTCTTGAACTCTTTTAAGAATAATGCACTTTCTCCATGGATACTTGGAGATAAGGACATGGCGATTGTACGTTCCAAGCATAGTGACTTGGATATTGAGATCACATCTCAACTCAAAATCTTGGGTACCCCTAATAGATGATTTATTAAATCAAGGTTGTAGGTCTAATATTCCCATTACTACTCCCTTGGAATGGAAGCATCATGGTTATACAATCATTTATGATTACATCATCCTCGAGTATTTCAAATACCCGTACATCCTGCATACTGGAAGACCTAGAATAAACATGAAGATTTAGATCAATTTAGCTATCTTCTTCAGGGTTTTATCATTAAGTTTCTTATTCGATCATTGGAGGTCGATATTGATCATATATATTCCATAAGCATATATCATTCCTATGTATTTATCACATACTTTCCCAAAGCATAAATCAAACCTACAAATTCAATCAAGCTTCTAAAGTGAGATGACCGTGCACAAAATTTGATTCCCAATATCTCATGAGTGAGCTCATGTTTCGAGAGATCATATTACTTATATGCCCTTGTATGCATACCATCTCGTTGGTATGTAGACCTTGATTAGATCATCAACCTATCGGTCTCCCAAATGTACATATTCACACATATAATAACACATCTGTCTCCGGTCAGAGCATGCATGCCTATATCGTGACAACATACGACATAGGACTTAGTTATCTCGATCTCATTAGGTCAACTCTTTCACATAACTTATTTAACAACTCTGAATCTCTATTTCTATACAAGGGACCTGCATCAAGAGGTCAGTTAGATATCTGCCAAAAGTGCAAGGATTGTCATCCCCTACTCAGGCTAGAGATCATATCTTAATAATCATTTGATGGGGCTTGATGAGTCCTTAATCTAACTCTTTAGATATTCATCCAAGCACCAGCTTTCATGATTCAACAATTGAATCAATAGATGTGTGATCATTAAGATGCCATGGTACATAACCATAATTGTAGTAAGGGACCTATTATGAAAATTAATTATTCTTCCTTTGCAATAACATTTATTGCATAATGGCCAGATGTTGACTCGCATGTCCAACAATCTTTCACTATCCCAAAGATCCATTTAACAGGGTAATATTTAAACCCACGCTAGTGTACTAATCATAAGCAATTTAGAAAAATATCTAGATAAGCTGACTAATCACTTTGTTCCCTAAAGACTATGCCAAGTTCTTTTACGGTACTTACATATACCCCAGTAATAGTGTTCGCATCTATTGCAAATGTTGCATCTTATGCAACAAATAATAAATGTTGTTAAAGTAGTTATAGTGTCATTGACACTACAACTTAATAATTATTATAACTAGTATATTAGTTCTATTATCATTATCAGAATACCCTTATTTTTGGAGATCTCTATCTCCTAAGACTAAGATCAAGTCTTAAGTTTTATAAGGCATCTGCAGTTAAGACCTTTGAGATAATTATCTATAAAGTTTTATGTTCTTGAAGATAAGACTTAGAGATCATTATCTCTAAAGTCTTGTCATCTTTCAAGATATTATTATTACTTCAATAAAGTCTTTTATCTCCATAGCAAGATTAGTAACAGTTTCCTACTCCTACTGCATGGCAGACATCTGGCTTTTGTACACATCTAGTATACACAGAGCTACCCATAGCTAATGCATTAGGGTATCTAGATTTGGCATTCACATCCTCAACTCTTTGAGGTGCTATCTCTTTTGATAGGTCAGTACCATATCTTAGGGAAGGAAGCCTTCCTTTGGGTTTTTGTAAAAAATGGAATGTATCTAAGGTGTACCACTAATGTGACAGTACCAATACCCTCCTCACCTTGCTTCTGAACAACTTCAGAGCTAATATAAAAAAGGAATCCTTGAGATCATATCCCAAGGTATGGAACAATCGAATTATAAAACACTTATTATCATCCTTATATCATTCTAAATGATTAGGATTCTATCTAAACTTAGCACGATGAACACAATGCCACTCCCACTCAATTTCACATGGTACATCGAGATTTTGTATGAAATCATAACCTTAACAATTTCATTAAATCTGATTTTCCATCTACTAGAAGCTTATTTGAGTCCATAGATGGATTTATTTAGATTACACACCTTGCTTTCCTCAACCATGAAACCCTATGGTTACTTCATATTAATATCCTCAGAGAGGTATTCATAGAGGAATGCAATATTCACTTCCATCTTGTAGATGTCAAAGTCAATTTCTGTAGCTATGGTTAGCAATAATCTGTTGAGTTTAAGTATGGTCACTAGAAAGCAAGTCTCATCGCAAGCGATGTCTTCTTTCTGTGTGTATCTTGAGGATACGAGACATGCTTTGAAGGTATCTACCTTCTCAAAAGGTTCCCTCTTTATCTTGAAGATCCATTTACACCTAAGAGGTTTTACCCTTATAGGTGGATCCTCGATGGTCCATATACAACACTTGTATATGAAGTCTATTTTAGACTTTATTGCTAACATCTTTCCATGTCTTGATCCTAAAAAGCTTTATCATATGAAGTCAAATCATTGTCAGATTTCCTTGACACATGGAATACCTAACCTTTAGGTGGTCTCACCACACTCAAACAGATTTGAAGAGGTATGAGTGTTTCATCTTTAACTGTCTCTTTTAGTTTCTGATTTCAGGAGCCTCATTATCTTCTCAAGATTCAATGAGTTCCTTCACTTCATTTTCATCTTGATTTCCACGAGAGTCATCCTCTAAGAATCATAACCTTAGAGATGAAATCCTTTATGAATCTCAAGGTCATAAAGTAGGTATCCAATGCCATCCTTTATATCCTAATGAATTAGCCCTCTCTAGTGCTAGATTCTAGCTTACTTACATTCATGACATGATTATGGACAAGGTAACCCTAAATCCTCAAGTGTCCAACACTGGACTAGGTTCCAAACCATAGCTTATGAGGGTTTTTGGGATTAAGATATGCATGTAATCTTTTTAAGGATATATTTTGTAGTCTTTACTACATATACATATGAAAACTAAGAGGTAATCATGTTGATATTCATCATTGATGAAATCATGTCACACGTGATCCAATTATTTCTCCCTACAACTCTCATTGAGTTTAGGTGTATTAAGAGGAGAGAGATATGAATGGCATTCCTTTGTCCATAAGGTATTCCTTGAATACATCTAATAGGTATTTGCTACCTTGGTTAGATCAAATTCATTTCATCTTCTTCAAACATTCGTTCTAAATCAAAATTGTGATATCTTTGAACATTTCAAAGGTCTCTAAGGTGAAGGGAAGAAATCTCATATCACAAAAATCATCACTAGATATCACATATCATTAATGTTTATTATGATATAGATGATCCACATACATTAATATGTGTGAGATATTGAATACCTTGGCATCTAACACCATTCCCAGAGAAGGGTTCATTGGACACTTTACTTTGAATACAATATTCACAAGTATGTATGATTTGAAATTTCAAACAATCTAAAGTTTCATCTATTACTACTATTTATCTCAACAAAATCCATATGTCCAAGGGTTGATGCCATATCATTGCCAAATGATCTTCATCCTCCTATTGATCTTCTAAGGTTTAAAATTTTCAGTATTAGAAATATTATTGAACCATTCATTATTTTTTCAATTTAGTAGAGTCCTCTAGATGTTAGATTACTATCTAAAATATATCCATCATAACTCTTTATGATAGGTTTATTCCAGAATGCATGTTCATTTCAAACATTTAGAAATGAAGAATGAATGTCTTCCAATATCTAAGTCATAGAGACATTCTCTAAGACTAAGGGCTCTCCCATTGAAAATATAGTCTATCTATCCAATGGAGATTGTTGCAACAATTGCATCAATATCCATGTGGATGATTATAAAACCTTAAGATGAAATTTTCCAGTCTTCTAAAATATATGCAAATAACTGCAAGTTTTATTAGAATAATGAGATATGATTATTAGACTTTGATCTTATCTAATAAGCAAGTAAATTTCTATGTTCATATGTAGATTATTTTTATGCACTATCTGAGTCCTTCCCTATGAATCATAGATATTCCAAGTAGTCATACTATCAATACATCAGCTTGTTGCAGTATTGGCATTCATCCAATTATTTGGATGTCACATGCATGGAAGTCACAAAAGTATAGTCAATCTTTTGACTTTCCTTCTTATATAGGTCATACCCATGCTTCTACTATATTTCCTTCTTCTATAAACAACCATGGTTTAAGACAAAGGATCTCTTATGTTGAACTCAAAAGATTTCAATGTAAGAGTATTTCAACATTTATACATTCGTCCTTCATTTCATACAATAAGTGTATTACAAAGCTTCATGAATGACGGGAGCATAGATAGCAGAATGATGACATTCATCATATCTACATCCATTTTAACTCTTAAAGACTTTGATTTAGGCACGTACTCAAACATTTTGAGAACATCTTCTCTTATTGAGCCACCATTCTGCATAATGTAGTGAATCATGTCATTCATGATTAAATGTTGAGAGTGCATACGTCTTCCAAAACATCTTCTTATATTTTATAAGGATTTTAAATAATTACAATCATCATCGACATGATACTTTGAAAGCACATTCGATGAGATATCAAGACTATAGATATTTACAAACCTGAGGTTGTTTTCCTATTATTGTTATTCCTCCCCATTATGAGGAAACCTGCATATTGCAACCACATACATTATGGGTCCAACTACAAGTACAATATCTTGATCATGGATCCAATCAGGATATTTTACCAGTTAATATTGAGTATAATCTTGAGTTAGTTTAATGTAGGTTATATCAAATAAAATAATTTGCATATATACATATTTTACTTTGATTTATGATTTTTTATATCAAAGTTGTCTTGCTTTGTCAACTATAAAAGTTCATTCCCTTATTCACTTTTGAAGTAAGAGATATACTTACCATTATATATCAAGCAAGATCTGGGATCTCCTTTCTTATATTTATTACATCCCAATAATATGAGATAGAATAACTCGAACAAAAAAAGCGAGAACTCATTCTTCCTTGCAAGTCCAACATGCATTTCCCAATTTGAGTTTTAACACCCAGGCCCACCACCCTTAAGGTGATGTTGACCTGTCATTATTTAAACCAACCGTCAATGGGAATAGAACACACTATGCGTAATCCAATATCGCCCCAATAATATGAGAAACTGATTTTTACGTCACTATGCATATGGACTTTACTCTTTCAAGAAGAAAAGATCTTGATCCATGTGCACTTAGTATGCAAGAGTTGTCACGTTAGACATGCATCTCCTATATACAATCCATGATGATGGAACTCTTCGCCTTAATGGGATACCATGGATATCACTTATGCGATCCTCCATATCATGTTAAAATTTTTAATTAATTATTATGAATCATATTCACATAATTTATTCTTACAAGGAAAATACAACTCTATTCATAATAGAGTGTTTAATTGGATCTAATTAATTTAATCACATTAAAAAAATTATCAATCTAATCAATTAACCAATAAATTATTTTGATTGTTACTTGAAGGACGGTATAATCTCAAATATGTATTATTCAAATTTAAATAATTAGAAAAATACATCATTATCATTTCAAGCATTATTGTTTCCATACCTACTGATGAATCTATGGTTCATCACTCTAAAAGTTGAAAATAGAGCTTTGTTCCGAGTAATTAGCTTCATATTTCCACTTATATTGCATAATTAGAATTCATGCATGCATAAATAATATATGCATTTTAGTACTCATATCTGCATTAAATAAGAAGCCAAATTCACTTGTAAAAATAGACTGATATTCACAATATTTCACGTATTTGTATCTATTTTGTACTAACTTCAAATCCAATAAAATCAACTCTATAGTGTATATATTACTAACACTAATTAAAGAAAAATATCAAAAAAAAATAACTTGTAAATTTGACTAATAAAACCCAAATCCAAGTTTCAAACTAGGAGCCTTAAATGCACATATCTCTCTCATACAATGTCCGATTTAGGTCTAGTACTTTTAAAGTAATACATTCAAAGACCTTCAAAACAAGACCAATTTCATTAAAATCGGAGATCGTATGTGAAACTTGGGCTTTGGGCCCCTATTGCATATTGTACATATTGACCTTTTTGCCCTTTATTTTATCCTTTTATTTTCCTAATTATTAAAAATAAAAAAGATTAATTTGTAAATATTCTATTCATATTTTTTCTATTCTTATTTTGATTTTTCTCTTATTTAATAATGACAAAAAATTAACAAAAGATAAATGCGGTATTTTATATCTATAAGGTACCACCCAAAAACACATTTTTTTACATATGACTTCTTTTGATTTTCGTCCCTTCACAAAACTTGTAGATCTCGTCGAGACGAGCAACTTTCATTTTGACCACTTTTTTATTTGAATCATTTTGTTATTTCTTTTTTTTCTTTACATTTAATTTGTGACTTTTAAGGAGCGACACATAGCAGCTCCTGGAGCAGCCACATGTCACCCCATTTTTTATTATTTTCAGATTTTTATTTTATTTATTTTGTTATTATTATTTATTTTAATTAATTTTTTATTTACATTTATTTATTTATTTATTTTAATATTTTCCTTTACCTTTATTTTCTCTTTTATTTTTAGTAGCCTACTTATATTATTTTATTATTTTATTTATCTTATTCACCTTTTACTTCTTCTCCATCTACTTGCTTTCAACTCCTAGTCACCAACTTCCCATCATCCCCTCATCTCCCACCACTCCTCCAACTTCCACCCAACTTCAATCCCAACTTCCTCCTCCCACCGCTTTCCACCGGCTGCCAGTGAAGACCTCCAGCTTCGCATCCTGCACAGTGCACGCCGTCGATCCAACCTCCGTAAGCCGCCACACTCCACTACAATGCCGGCTGCCCGCGGCTGCCAGCCGCCTCTCCTCGTCCTCTATCGTCAACCTCCGTGGGGACCCGCTCCAGCAGCCCAGTCCCTCAGCACGTGGTCGCCGCTTCTCGATCTGCGCCGCTACTCGCAACCCCACGTGGCCACCCTCGACATGCCAGTGCACCTCACTACCTCCCCGCCGAACAACCACCACATCGACTAGTCCAAAGCTGCCAGAGCTACCCCTCGCCGCCTCCCACGGCTGGCCGCAAAGCCGCGTCCTGCCGCCTCCAGCGCCAACACGTCCATACTGTCAACAGCCCTAACTTGGGTTGCAAGTTGGGAATCACGTGAAGATTTATTTTTATTTTATTCTTTTTTCTATTTGTGAAAATTGCATGTTAGTTATTTCATGTTTATTTAATTACATAAGCATCCTTGTGCACAACTTGCATTTTAAATTTCATTTATATAAATGCAAAGATACCCCTTACTTTATGCATTTCTTTGGACAGTCTTCTTGCATCATTTATTTTAATTAAAAATAGCATGTTGATGAGTAATTAATTTTTTATCATTTTGATATTTATTTGCATTTTTTATGAGTAGTTGATAATTTATTAAAAATTAGAGTTTGACATTCAGTGATATTTTACCCAATTAAGCTCTGAAATTTGCACATATTTATTTATTGCTCCAAAAATTGTAAAAAAATTAGAGATGATGTGCATGAATGTGCTTTAATTTTTATCCAAATTTTATCTAAATTGCAATTATCTTGTGTTAAGTCTTTGAGTGATTTCTATAATTAATTTTTAATTTAATCCAAAATAACATTTTTACGAAATTTCAACTCTCTTGGATTTCTAATGAAAATATCTATTTAAGATAATTCTTTCTTTGGATAATTTGATTCCGTGGATTAATTAGGAATTAAATACTCACAGTCGCTCTAATTTCAGTAAAAAAATTGTAAAAAATCATAAAGTGTCAGAAAATTCCAAAAAAATTGTTGAAGCTTCATTTCATCATATTCACGTCCAATAAATTTTTCATAATTTTTGCATTTCATTTTGCATGAAAAATTGCATAAAAACCAAAAGTTTTCATTTTTCATTTGTACATCTTAAGCCCAAAAATTCCAAAAAAAAAATATTTTGCATTCCTCGTTGGATTAAGATTTTAGAAAAATACAACTTGGCTGATTTGGAGTAATTTCACATTAAAATTAAATTTGTCTAAGTTGGTTATTTTTTTATTGAATAAATTCGATTAGTATTTTGCACTTGGCATTTTTATTGCATAAAAAATTACAAAAAAGTCTCACTTGGAAAACCACGATCTAATTCATCTAATCTGATCCCAAGTTGTTCCTTTGCCTCCTTGAGTCGACCTTGGGGCTTGCCCAGGTTAAAAAAACATAAAACCATGCGTTAATTCATTCATCGATTCATCGATCCGTGTTATTACTTTTGATCGATCCAGATTTATCTGACTGCAACGAAATTGTTAATTAGACACTATTAAAAGGGTAGAGATTCCAGGTCAATCAAATGGCGTCATTGCCAGGGAGGCAAATGTCTTAGGATCACTTTAGAAAATTAGATTTACGTTTTCCTTTCACTCGGTAGTCTGATCCTTGAACCACCTTTTAATTATTTCATTATTTTTTCAATTACTTTTTTATTTTTTCCCTCTCTCTCTCTGACATTTTTAATCTTTTTGTGTGAAGGCTTGGTGGACTTGGAGTTGTTTTCTTGAAGTCGGCGCATCTCAAAGTGCATGAGATGCTGATGATTCATGGATCAAGTCGGTTGTTGAGAAGCCAAAAAGATTATATTTTTTTAACTTATTTTTTTTTGAATTTACAGCGGTTCCCGTTTGGGTTATCGTGTGTGTAAGTGAATAACAAAAAGATTCTCCCTATGTTGTGTGGTTGCTTGACGTAGGATAGAAGTTGCACTTGCAGCTCTTAGAACTTTCTTAGGACTGTTTTGTGCTCGTAAAATCTAGGACCACACTCCACCATTAACAAGATGCACTCAGACCGCAGAACTTAGCCAAATTTAACTTGTTTTTTCACTCGATAATTGAACTTCCTGTCTAGGAGTGGCTTTGATCGTTTGCATTTCATTTAGTGTAAAAATTTCAATTCAGTATTGAATCCCGCATTGGAGAGAGCTGGAGGCACTGTAAGTCTTCTTACTCAAGCATTCATCATCGTTTTCTCAATCGCATCGGGTTTTTTCTGATTCTCTCTCTCATTTTTTTCTCACCTAGTTTAAAGGAATTGGGACTAGATGGTAGACGTGATTGCTTATGCGGATTAATATCAATGACAACTAATCTCTAAAATCGGGACTGCTAATTGAATTCGACCAAAAAAATTGACAAAAATAGACCCTTGTTTGTGGGAGAGCAACCCCAACCTTGATTTCAGGCTAAGTGAGGATACTAGAGTGTGTGTGCACACCCTAAGGCAAAGCCAAAAATCCCCTCCTTCCATATTGCGTACCCCAATCCGAGCAAATATCACAAGCTGAACTATGGTTCAACTGACCAGTGCCAAGTAGCATCCGCCTACTCTGGTAGGTAGATAGGGGTGAAATTGCGGTGCACCGTGACAAGTTGCTAGTAGCCTCCGCCTTCTCCGGCAGGTAGATAGGGGCGAAGTTACAACCTTGCCAGCCTTCGCCTACTCTATAGGTAGATAGGGCATGTCCTTGAACTTTAGGCTGGTGATAGGAGCGAAGAAAGGATGGGCGTTGGTATCTTAGGCAACAGGTTAAACAAGGGAGATGCATCCGGCTTTGAGCTGACTCCCCTATAGGTCGTGTAACCTTTGCTACTTGCTTGAAAATTCACACTTAAAATCAACCAGACTAATCGGACTCAGTTCCGGGTCCTTCACCGTGTTCAGTGTGAACTCAGGGTTTACTCTTGCGTTTGTCTTTGTGTCTACCTGTGTGTGTTATCCTATGTAATTGAACGTTTTCTACCTTAATCTACTTCAAGATGTCGGGATATTGGTCCCCATACCCTGAGACCTCTGGTTATTCCTCCTCAACCATATATCGTTCATTTTCACCTTCTCCTTCTTCCATGTATCCTCCGCCATCCACGGGAGACCCTTACCCATGGTCAGTTCCACCTCAACCTGATTATGAAGTCAGAACTGCGACTAACTTCTCCACTTCTTCGCATTTCTCACCTACTCCATATTCTAACATACCTGATCCACTTCCATCTTGGGCTGACTGTCCTTATTCTCGAGAGCTTCCTAGAATCAAAGAACCAAATGAAGAGCAAGCCACTGCTGATATAGATGATTGGCAGAATTGTGTGCCCCCACATACTTCATTCTCACCTCAAGTAGGGATCATAAAACAATTCACATATACACATCCCGACATCACCTTAGGACATAACATGGTCGATCGAACATATCGAATGGAGAGGCATGCACTTTATGATCTTCCTGACTTGATTGACCCTAGTAGTCTAGCCAACATTGACCGACCTTCATATCATACATTCAGAGAGCCTACTCATTCAAGGACTTGGACTTATGAGCTAGACTTACCAGTACCCCGTTCATTGACTCCATTACATGAGCCTCCGACCGATATCTGCCACAGAGATAATCCATACTCGACCAAGAACTACATGCCAGAGTCTAGGTATGTTGAGTATGAGACCCCAATATCTCAGCAGTATCCTTCAATTGATCAGAACTCAACCATGATTTGTCACGAGAACATTTTGGAGGATGACATTTCCTGATTTATTGAGAAAAAATGAGTCATTTGGTAACAAGTTGAGAGATGTCTTGGAAATATTGCATTCAATTTCTGTCAGCCTGGGTATGAAAGTGGAGAAGGAAGTAAGTAGATTTGATGATAAAAACCGAGCGAGCATTAGGGAACCTACACCTTTTGTACAACTGGAGTCGATTCTACCTCCCTCTTCTACTAACCACTTACCTTCCAATCCAGAGTCTGATCATTCATCCACCAAAAACACCAAAAAATGAAAATCTCAAAAAGATCAAAAAAATCAAAAAGTCAGAAAATCTCATAAAAATAGAAAATGAAAAAGACCTAAAAAATTAGATCATGTCCTAAAGGAAGCACTCGATGAAGAATTGATTTTTAATCTTCCTTTAATAAAGGTCATATATCACTTTCCCGACCTCAAACTATTTGTGAGAAGTAAATTGATGCCCAAGAGGTCGGGCAATAAGAGGACAAGGGCTGAAAGACACATAGAGTTCGTTTGGTTGCAAGGTTGGGCAGGGTTGGGTTGGGTTGGGGTACCCCTGTGAATAGTAAACTGTGAGGAGGACTGGGAGGGTTCGAAGGAGGGGTACCCAGTGTTGGGCCAACCCAACCCTGCCCAACCCTGCAACAAAATGGAGCCATAGTGTCTATGGCCACCTCCTTGGTGCTGGAGAGAAAGACTAAGAGCCGCAGAGTGAAGCGGTTGCCTAGGGTTGAATGTGAAATCAAAGACACTACCTTTACCCATGCAAGAATCGATGATGACTCACCAATAAATATCCTCCCGACCTCTGTGTTTGAGAAGCTCAAACTCAGGCCAGTTAGAATGTCGAGAGAGATCGTTCAGCTGGCTGATCGATCTATCAAACGGTCGAGAGGAACAATTTCAGTCATCATTACTTTCCAAGGTACTCTACTCTAGGTAGACTTCACAGTCAGTTACATTGAGCACCAAGGAGAGTTCTCCCAGT
Source organism: Ottelia alismoides (assembly GCA_037367405.1). Taxonomy (NCBI): domain Eukaryota; kingdom Viridiplantae; phylum Streptophyta; class Magnoliopsida; order Alismatales; family Hydrocharitaceae; genus Ottelia; species Ottelia alismoides. The sequence continues at coordinate 801,580 of JAZKJV010011092.1, forward strand.
CTCTGATTATTCTCGGGAAGCCGTTCTTAGGCTTGGATAAGGAAATTATAGATTGTGAGACTCGGGAAATCGATTTTTCAGCATTGGGAGTGCTTCGACCTCACCCATTCTTTGATACACTTTACTCTAAGGTGACCTGCATATCCGTTGACAGTCGTGACCATCGAGAGGTTGATGAGTGCCACCTCTTTGCAACACTAGAGAGACCGACTGTCCGGATGACCATTAGTTCAGAGACTTCCCACACCTCCACTTCATCAACTGCTTGCACCACCACCATGACAGCTTCTAAGGAGGACTCACGACCAAAAACTATCATTGAGTCGGACACAACCTTTGTTGATTGCCTTGACCATTTTGATGATCAGACACAAGAGACCAATAATGATAAGCCAACTGAGATCACTAGCACCTTCCCGAGATGTGTGCAGACCCTTCAGGAATATTACAATCTATATGGTGACTCGTCTAATGAGGAACCCATGGTCAGCACTGCACCACATCCCGAACCTTCAAAGGAAACTACCAAGAATAAATTGACTCCACATAAGAACACGATTGCTCCATCTTCTAGTCGGCTATCTAGTGAGAGGAAGTGGAGAATTGATTCCTCGAGGTGTTCCCCCGAACCTCTCAAGGTGCGTCACTCTCATCTCCCTCTCAATGATTCAGGTTCTAGATTACCGACTAAGAAAGTTTTCTTCAACATACCGAAGAAGGAATTTTCTGAGGAGTCCTCATCTGATCTGGATAAGGTGATTTATATGAGTGATCTCAGTTCGGTTGTTCTTAAGCCGTATCTAAGCGAGCAGCCGTGTGTCGACTCTCGTTGGACGATCCCTTCACCTCACTACTATTCATCCGAGGACGATTCCGACAGTGATACATTTGTATATTCGTCACCTCCTCATTCATGCAAGAAGGTTCATCACAAACCTTCTTGATCCTTGTATATTCTCAATCCTCCTTGTATATATTTTCTTTCCCTCCCTCCCTAGTGATTCGAATCACTCGCCCCAGCTCCATATCATTTCATTTTATGGCTATACTTAGTATGACCAGATCCTAAGTATATGGGGGAGAGTGACCCAAGTCTCTTCATCATTCTATGTACATTCTCCAGATCTCATCGGTTTATATACTCGCTCTTGACCTATACTTAGGCTGACCAGAGCCTAAGTATCGGGGGGACCGTGGCCCATCATGTATATGAACTCTTCCATTTCCCCTCTAAACCTCGCACTCCCTATTTTTTATCGTCTTCTACACATAGGATGCAGAGCCTAAGTATAGAGGGGTGGAGCGACTTCTATACATTTTGTTATTTTAGCTCTCCTACTCTTGTCACGAGCTATGTCTTTTTCCTCGCTTTTCGTGCTCTGAGGACATAGAATACGCTAAGTATAGGGGGCGTGTATATATTACATATATACTTTACCCAAAGTTTGTACTTTCGCATATTTTTGTGTATTTTTGTATATATTATGCAATAATTACGGGTGGGTAAAAATTTGAAAAAAAATTGTATACTTGTATAGTATATTGTATAATACTTGTAAAACTTTTATAAATAAAAAAATTGCAAAATACATGTATACTTGTATATTGTATAACACTTGTATAATTTGTATAATACTTATAAAACTCTTGTAATTTGTTGTAACAAATGAGGTATACCAAATTTTAAAAAAATCACAAAAAAAACAAAAAAGTCTTCTTATTTCCTCTTGCATATCATCCTTGCATTCAAAAAAATGTCTTGCACTTCATCTACATAGCATGTCATCTACATCTCATCTGCATATTTTGCATATTCAATGTGAAAAGCTAGTGGGTTCTGAACCAAGTTATGAATAGATGTTGAGGAGGTTCTTGATTTGACCTTAATCCACCTAATTTCATAGGAAACTTATAGGAACTGGAGTTAAGATTTCTCAGGTCAAGTGACTTAACTCTTTGAGTCTGCATGTCTATGTACACATGTCATCTTGATTAGTCTAAGTAGAATATCTCGTGCACACATATGATTCTTTTAGACAGTGACCTAACTTGGACAAGCACCATGCATTTAGCTCTTCATTGATGAGGTGGTGAGGAGGTAGAATCCTTTAGCTTAGAGTAGGACACGGGTGGAAACATTCGTCCTCCTCTAGGAAGTGTAGTGCATCTCAACCTAGTCTGGTGATGTTGGCATCGAAGGATGGGATGTTGTGGGTTGTAATAAAGCTTCAAAAGAGGGATAGTCTACTGGCTCAAGAGGAAAAACTCCTGATTTACATGTCGCACCATGTATATAGTTAAAAAAAAAGGAAAAAAAAAAGAAAAGAAAACTCCAAAAAAGTGGACAGGCCTGATTGAAAATAAAATGTCTGTTGGAGTATGTATATTTGCAAGAAGCCTGCAACTGGATGACTTGGCTACACTGATCAAGTATCCTGGGATAGGTAGCTACATTGGCTACCATCCATTCTTCTCTCCACCGCCTCTTCTTGAGCTGGTCGCACTTGAACTTAGAAGGGAATGCCCCTCTCCTCGAGGAAAGAGTTACTGGACCGGGGAATTAGAGTTACCTTGTTAGAGGAGGCTGGTTCTTTGCCATTTCTGATGTGGAGATCTATATTTCACTTACACAGTACAAGTAAGAATCATAGTCATCAGAAATTTGCATATGAGGATTTGTTCTGACCTGACTATTGAGGCGTCTTGAATAGAAGACTTGTGCAAATTAAAGGCAGTTACGTCTAAATTCAGATCCCAATAAGGTTCCACCACACAATTAATCCAAAGGTCAAGTCAAGCTCCATTTTCACCTTTTGTTCATGATCTTGGTATGGTACCCAAAATCGTTTCACTTTTGCATTTCATTTTAGTTGCTCGGGTGACGAGCAAGGTTTAAGTATAGGGGGTTGATGAATCTGTGATTCATCACTCTAAAAATTGAAAATAGAGCTTTGTTCAAGAGTGATAGCTTCATATTTCCACTTATATTGCATAATTAGCATTCATGCATGCATAAATAATATCTGCATTTTAGTACTCATATCTGCATTAAATAAGAAGCCCAATTCACTTGTAAAAATCACATGTATATTCACCATATTTCACCTATTTGTATCTTTTTTGTACTAACTTCAAATCCAATAAAATCAACTCTATAGTGTATATACTACTAACATCAATAAAAGAAAAATATCAAAAAAATATTAACTTGTAAAATTGACTAACATAACTAACATCCATATTTGAAACTAGGAGCCTTAAAATGCACATATCTCTCATACAGTGTCCGATTTAAGTCTACTCACTTTTAATGTAATATACATTCAAAGACCTTCGAAACAAGACCAATTTCATTAAAATCGGAGATCATATGTGAAACTTGAAGGATATTGAGAATCCTCAAGCGCGTCACGGAAGCATGACTATCGCATCTTATGCGATCGGGGCGATTAGTCGCACTAGTCACAAGGTGCAGCGGAATTTAAAAATTTTAAATCATATGATGAAACCACAAGATCACAAGAACAACTCTTGGATCGTTTCATCAAACCACAAAGTATTTGAAATACCTCTCGAAGCATGGTTGTGATCACGAGATCTCTAAAGCAAGAGATCCTGCTGGCTCAAGTCCGATCTATGAAGACAGCACTTGCGGGCGCGATGATGAGACGCGTGACTCCCGCAATTCTTGACAAAGATCCAAGCCTCGAGTCCCCTGATTTCATCCAATGAAATCTATCATCTTCCTCTATAGCAAGCAGTCCCAAAGAAGATGGAGATCCTCGAGTAGTCGAAGTCGAAGGCGAGAAGGTCTCTCTCAATACACAAGGTGGACGACCACCTTAGAGAGAGAGAGAGATGGCATGAATGAGAATGAGAGAGAGAGAGAGAGTAGGCGTGTACTCTTGTCTCTTTCAAAGGCTAGGGTTGACCTCCTTATATATTAGTTTGGGATCCAATGGATCTCAATCCATGGCATACATAGATCCAACGGCTAGGTTGATCCATGTGTCAATCAACGGCCATGATTGTTGTTGCTTAAAAACTAATAACATTAATTTATATGAAATTAAATATATGTTGCATTATCATCAACACAATTTAATTTAACATAAATTACTTATTAAGAGATAACAAGATAACAAAAAATGAGAGACAATAAATCACCCCTAAAAATAGGGGGTGTCACCTATGACAAAGTCATTGGTGACGCCACCCCTTTTTGGTGGTGATTTGTCTCCTTTTTATTTTATCCTATTATTTCTTAATAAATTGCAATAACTTTTATTGCAATAATATCAGCCAAATTAATTTCAATTTAATTTGTGAATATTTCAATCATGCCATTGAAAAATATATGAATCGTATTCACAATCCAATCTAAATTGTAAATTACATTTCCAATTAATTAATTAATGTGAATCCAATCCACATTAATAATTAACAAATGCTATTTACAAAGTTTCTCACTCTTTGATATATTATAAATCTCATTTATAATATACACATATATTATGGATAGCACTATCCATGATCTGCTTTTCCTTGATAATTAAATCTCATTTAGTTATCTTGGATAATCATTCTCACAATATGAATCTTATTCATATTATACTTGATAATTAAATCTCATTAATCATCAAGACCTTCTTGCTTGGATACAAAAATCATCACAGAAATTATTTCTGAACTCCTTCAAGAATAATGTGCTTTCTCCGCAAATACTTGGAGATAAGGACATCGAGATTGTATTGTTCCACGTATAGTGACTTGGATATTGAGATCTCATTTCAAATCCAGATCTAACGAACCTCCCATAGATGCTTGATTAAATCAAGTCTGTATGCTTAATCTTCTCATTGCATCTGAATCTTATTCAGAAAAATGTCCAACACTTGGACCAAGATCAAGTTACTTCTCTACTGAGAGGAGTCACTAAAATCTAGACCTGTTTCATCACTCCCTATGAATGGAAGCGTCATGGTTATACAATCGTTTATGATCACATCACCCTCAGCTATTCCCAATATCTGCACATCCTGAATACTAGAAGACCAATGATCAACATGAAGATGAAGATCAATTTTACACTGTCTTCTTCAGGGTTTGATCACCAAGTTTCTCAATCTTGGTCATTGGGATTTGGTATCGATCATATGCTTTCCCAAAGCATATATCATACCTTCGAATTCTTATCATGCTTCCAAAGCACGACGACCATGCATGGAATTTGATCGGTCCCAATACCTCATGAGTGAGCTCACGTCTTCCGATTCATAAGTGAACCTGTATGATCCCTTTAAGAGATCGTATTACTCATATGCCCTTATATGTACACCATCTCACCGGTGTATAGACCTTGGTTAGGTCATCAACCTAATGGTCTGCCAAATGTACATATTCGGACATATAGTAGCACATATGCCTCCGGTCAAAGGATGCGTGCCTATGCTGTGACAGTATTAAACATAGGACTTAGGTTATCTCGATCTCGCTAAGTCAACCCATTGACCTAACAAATCTGACACCTCCGAATAACTATTCCCATGCAGAGGACCTGCATCAAGAGGTCAGTCAGATATCAGCCTATGTGAGAAAGGATTGCCATCTCCTACTCAGATTGGAGATCATCTCTTACTAATCATTTGACAGTGCTTGATGAGTCCTCTATCTAACCCATTATATATTCATCCAAACACCAGCCTCTTTGATTCATTTAATGAATCAACAGCTATATGATTATCAAGATGGCCTTGGTACATAACCTTAATTGTACAGAGAGACCTTATAGTGCTTTCATTCACTTAATTCCAGAAAGGGAGTGAATGACCAATAACTTTTATTGATAAAACATATTTATTACAATAGCATTTATTGTAAGAATGGTTCGCCTCGGTCTCACATGGCTAACAATCTCCCAATAGCCCTCAGAACCATTCAGGAACAGTCCTTAAATCCATACTCATTACATGCTGGTCGAAAACCTTCTAATTCAGAGGTTTGGTAAGAGGATAAGCATCGTTGTCGACAGAGGCCACCTTGGTGATGATGATATCACCACGCTTTTGAATCTCCCGAATGATGTGGTATTTCCTTTCCACGTGCTTGCTCTTTTGATGCCACCTGGGTTACTTTGCCTAGGCAATGGCTCCAAGATGAACTTGTGCAACCACACCGCCTCCTTTGCAGCATCCGATGCGGTAATGTATTCAGCTTCTGTTGTTGAATCCGTCGTAGTGTCCTGCTTCTTGCTTCTCCAGCTCACAGCACCACCATTCAACAGGAATACAAACCATGATGTCTACTTTCGATCATCAATATCCGACTAGAAGTCTGAATGTGTATATCCCAAGACTTGGAGATCACCATCTCTATAGACCAAGATGTAATCTTGCATCTGTCTTAGATATATAAATATGTTCTCTACCGCATTCTAGTGTTGCTCTCCATAGTAGGATTGGTAACAATTTACCACTCCCACTACATGGCAGATGTCAGGCCTAGTACACATCATGGCATATTGATGATCGTCAAATTTGCCTCTACAATAATATGGAAGTGCCGTAGTATAGGAGGCAAATTCGATTCAGCAAAAACCATAGTCCTTTGAATGTTGTGGACAATTTATACTTGGCAAGTCTGCCAAGGTCAAATGCAAGGACACATCTACCTAATTTATTTATCAAATTTCGATTCATGAAGCACAAGTGTGAACAATTCTCAATTTCAGATACACATGATGAACTGTGCAATTTAAAATGCAATACTAAGATGCATGTAATTTTTAGTCGGTTTTTATGAAATCATAAAGTGATGGATGAGCAAATATGCAAGGTTACAAGTATGCTAAGCTAAAGATTACATTTAAACCCTAAAAATATGAGTAACAGAATAGAATTGGAAATTAGTGTCATTTTAATCACAACAAGAAAAGTGGTCATCAAATCCAAGCAAGAACAAGAAGAGCAGGGTCCCATTTATCACATAAAAAATAACTTCATTTAAAACAGTGGCAAATGAGAAAATTAGACATGCTAAGATGTAGAGGATAAAATAAGGATTAAAACGACACTGAAATCATGCAATTTGGACCTACGATGCTCAAGTTATGAAGAAAACAATATAGGGGCATAATTGTAATAAAAATGCATGAAATAAAAAGGATAAATATTGCATTTAGGTCCCTGGAGGGACCTAAATGCAAATACCAGAAAGCACCTGGGCCCAAGTGTAAATTTTCCATGCGCGGGGGCATTTCGACAAATTTTAAAAAGATGGAGGGCCTCCCTGTAATTTACCCAGGCATGCACATGAGGCACGTGCCTGTGGATCATTCTGCAATTCTTGAAAATATCAGGGTCTTTCGTGCAAATTTCCAAGGCCCTCACATGTGGGGCACGTGAGGCACCTAGGCTCAAGAGGCTCCTTAGGTTCGGGCTATGTGGCGTTTGCTGGAGGGTTGGATCTTGGTTCGGACTGCCCGAACCTGTAGGTATGGAGTCTAGGCTCGGGTGCCACGTGGCTTCATCATCACCGTTAGATCGAAGCGATCGGACGCTATATGTACTTCTTCCTCCGCCGCGGGTCACCGGAGGAGGCTACGCACCGGCGACCTGCTGGTAGCTCCACTGAGTCCCTCATACAAGGCAAAGGACCGGGAAGCTCTTGGAAGTGCTGGCGGAGATCATGGAGACATGGTAAAGCTCCGATGATGATCAGAGCCTGAGTTCCCTAGAACCTCGCCTGAGAAGATCAGCTTGAATGAGCTCCGACGCCAACTCTAACTATTGAAGATCATGCAATGTTAGTCCTAGCCGAAGTGTGTGGTGCGTGTGAGGTGAATGGAATGAGGTCCCTGGGAGGTGGTCGGACTGGGGGACCAGGTGCTCATTCTCCGGCGAGCGGAGGAGGAGGTGATGGAGGGTGGTTGAGGTTGTGGAGAAGGGAAGGTGAGGTCGGAGGGTAGCACGAAGATGTGGTAGATCTTGCGAAGATGGTCGAGTGATCAGTGGAGAGTTGGAGTGGCTGGAGGTGGCGTCATAATTAGGAGAAAACACAAGAAAAAGAAGGGGGAGGGAAACCTCGTCGGAGAGGGGAACCCTGGTAGAGGAGGCTGCTTGGGATGAGGCTCAGATGAATCGCCCAGCTGGTCAGCAAGGCCAGCGAGCTAGGCGGCCGCCAGAGGTGCCGCTACACGGCGGAGGAATGCTGAGGGTCGACACCGGGCAAATACCCATCGTCGCATCGACGTTCCGCCCCTCTGTTGTCACTAGAGGGGCGGAGGAAGCTAGGGTTAAGCCTAAGAATGGTGGACAAGGTCGACGGTGGCGGAGGGAGGCTTATATAGGTGGAGAGGGTCGGGCGGTTATGTGGTGAAGAGGGGGGCTTCGACGGGGGTTTTAATGCTGAAGGAATGATGGAGGATGGTCATAGGAGTTACGCAAGGGAGACGGAGGTTAGGGTGGTGAGGGAAAGGCATTAGGAGATGGAGAGGTGGTCGGAGTGACCTTCCAAAATAGGAAGGGGTGGTGGAGCTGCGAGTCGTAACGCCTGGGGGCGAGGCGTGCAGAAGGAAGAAGATGAAGACCGAGTCGTTGGATATCACGATCAAATGGGTGGAATGGTGGGGCGAGTGTAGGGATGCGATCATATCCGAAGATCTGATCGCACGGCTGATGTTAGGGCACGAGGGAGCGGCCGAGATTGAATGATGGGGAAGATCTAACGGTGGAAGGTGAAGAGGTGACGTGGCAGGTTGATAGGCGTTGGATGAGTTGGAGATCAAACGGTTGAGGTTTAGGTGCTCGTGAACGGCAAGGATTTGATCCAGAGGACAATCGGGCGGCTGAGGGATGAAGCAGGTTTGGAGGGCTGAGATGGAGGCGATTGGAGCAGATCCGACGGCTGGGATTGAGGCAGCGATGGAGGGCTCAGATGAAGGCGGGAAGGAGAGGATCCAACAGCCCAGATGGGCGTCGGGTGTCGAGAGGAGAGGCGGGCCATGTGGACGCTCCAGAGAGCGCCACATGGCCCAATGAGAAAATTCAGAGCATAAATACAAAGATAAGTACAAAAGAAATAGTTAGAGGCAAAATTAGGAAAAAAGTCAAAACATGAAAGTTGCTCTCTTGACGAGATCTACAACTTTCATGTTGGACAAAAAGCCAAAAAGGTCATTTGTACAAAAAGCAATTTTGGGGGTATTTTTAAGGGGGATAAAAACACCGATTTTTGTCTTTGAGATGTTTTTGTATTTTTTAGTATTTTTAAACGTCAGTGATTTATAGACAATTTATCTACCTAATTTTTAGGGGTTTTTTATGATAAAATAAATACAAGAAAAATAAGTAAAATTAAATACAAATAATAAGGGTAAATTATACACAATATATTACAAGATAAAAATAAAGAATTAAAGGTGATTTTATTGGATTAATTAAGACAAGGGTTTTAATTAGCGGTTTTTAGCTTGATGTACACTAGATTCATCATACCCCTGTACTTAAACCATGCTCGTCCTCGAGCATCTAAAGAATGAAGGAGTCGGATTAATTCATGACAGTGCAAGTGAAGATTCCAAGGCTCAATCTTTTGGAGACACTTAATTTAAGAGATCCTAAAATTCTGGGTTTATCCAAGCCTTAGTCATAAGGAATCCAACTTCTTTAATTATCAGACTCTCATTTTGTACATTTAGTATAAGGATATGACATTTAGTGTACTGCATTTTAATGAGAGTCGAGTCGATGCATCACTCAAAGTTCTAGTCCCAAAGACTCTCCTCTAGACCTAGTCCTCAATACTAGGGAATAAGTCTACTCTAGCTTCGTCAACCGTCTCCTCAGTTTGTCAGACTTGAAATGTTGATGGACGACCAGATGATGGAGGCAATGGGATTGTGTTTATTTTTCTCACCCTCACATTGGAACAAGGGGCCTCTCGAGTGTCTTTTTACTCAACACATGTAAATTTTAATAATGTTGATCAATGTGTCCGTCAAGAGAGTTGGAGTCGTCTGCACTTGTTTTTCTGGGAATACATCGGGGTGTGTCTTTTCCGAGTATCTTAGATACCTTCGACACCCAGACTTGTATCACTTACGATGCAGGGCCCTTTTTGTGGTGTCAGCCCGACTCCTTGGTCCTAATTAGCACTTGGTCCTAGTGGACACTTTGAAAATATCTGGGAACCTCTCCATTGATGGAAGCTCATTTGTAATTTGACTTTGTTATTTAGAGATTTTTCTTTGATATTTCTTTTCTTTTGTTGGCTAGCTCCACTGCTTTTAGCAAAAGTTAGCGCACACTGATCAACAATCCATTAAGTTTCATCACACCCTGAAACATAGGTAAATATCTAAGAGATAGCGTATGAAACTTGTTCACATACTGGCTAGGGTTATGCTGACACTCAGGTTTTCTGAAGCCTTCATTAACTTTATCACATCCTTGAATACCATTAGATCGGATCTAAACTCAAATCGCTGGTCCTAGTTCCTCAAATGATTTCTCAACTCATCTCATCAATCATGAAGTTGTGGAAGTGACTGTGCTGATCATATTCTTTTGAAAGTAGAGATAAAGAGTGCAATATAGCGCTCAAATCTTTCAAACTAGGGAAGTGTGGAAATTTAAGTTTAAAACCCTAATGACTAAGGCATGTTAAATCATACTCTCAAGATCAGAGAAATCAAGTGTCCTCAAAATCCTCAAGCCTTGAGTGAATGTGTCAAGAATACACCAACTCATTGGTTAATGAATTTTTTATGTGATTTTTGACTTTTTGCAGATTTTTATCGGTTTTAATTTTGAATTTTTTTTATTCTTTGGAGAGACAATGACCGGCCTAGGCTCAAATGAATAAAAGTATCCACTCTCAGCCAGTATGGGTGAAAGTACGGGCCGATAAACGGACTCGTGATCCTTAAGGACGGAGCCATATGCGGTGTCCTCTAAACCACCAACTCTGCTAAGGGAGACCGAGGTTCCCTCACTAAAAGTGTCTACTAAGCCTGGTAGTCAGAGTCTAATTCCAAGAAGGTTTTTACTTTTTCATATTATTTTAAGGAAAATTTACAAAAATAAATCTCTCAAATTCAATAAAACTTTTTGCAAGGTTTTTACAAAACTCAGTTCACTAGTATTACCAAAACCCAACCCGAAAAAAAATTTAAAAAGTTTTTTTAAAAAAATGAGCTAAGGCTAAAGTAAATATACAGTAATATACGGTATACCTCCCTACACTTAAATTTTGTTATGTCCTCATAGCACAAGTGCTATGAAGCCAAGGCTCGATTCAAATATATGGTGATGTAGAAGAACTGAGGAGGAGGATCCCCTTATACTCAGGTCAATATTGACCTAAGTACAAGAAGACAGTACAAGGGAGGGATGAGCAGGCAGGTCCCCCATATACTTAGGCTACAAATAGCCTAAGTAAGGTTTGAATTAGGGGAGGTTTGTTCTATGATACAAGGGTGAGGGGGAGGGGGCTTGTGTAATACACACACACACACACACAGAGAGAGAGAGAGAGAGAGAGAGAGAGTGAGTGAAATATACAGGGGGAGCTGGTGGGGGTGAGTGTGTATATGCAAGTGTAGTTATGTGTGGGGGGGGGGGGTAGATAATCGAGTGATCTACCTTTTTTTAGTTCAACATGCAAGGACTGAAAATAAATATGCAAATGAAGGTTTTTTTGTACAGTATGCAATGCAATCTGAATGATAAAAATCCTATAATTTCTTCACAAATTCTTCTATGGCTTCTTCAGCGGAAGCTCCCAACTTCACGCCTCGTGAAGATCAAGCGTCCTCGATTTCCATGGGCCCTGCCACAAAAGAGAAAAGTTAGAACACACAAAGAAATTAAATCAGCAGATATGATAAAAAAATGATACATGAAATGAGGACCTAAAAATTATTCAATAAAGAAAATCAAAATTCAATAATTAAGTTGAGCTGTGTCCCCGGCAATGGTGCCAATTGATGATCGTCAAATTTGCCTCTACAATAATCTGGAAGTGTCGTAGTATAGGAGGCAAATTCGGTTTAGCAAAAACCACAGTCCTTTGAATGCTGTGGACTATTTATACTTGGCAAGTCTACCAAGGTCGAATGCAAGGACACAGCTACCTAATTTATTTATCAAATTTCGATTCATGAAGCACAAGTGCGAACAATTCTTTATTTCAGGTCCACATGATGAACTATGCAATTTAAAATGCAACACTAAGATGCTTGCAATTTTTAGTCAGTTTTAATGCAATTATAAAGTGATGGATGAGCAAATATGCAAGGTTACAAGTATGCTAAGCTACAGATTACATTTAAACCCTAAAATATGAGCAATAGAATAGAATTGGAAATTAGTGTCATTTTAATCACAACATGAAAAGCAGTCATCAAATCCAAGCAAGAATAAGAAGAACAGGGTCCCATTTATCACATAAAAAATCACTTCATTTATAATAGTGGCAAATGAGAAAATTAGACTTGCTAAGATGTAGAGGACAAAATAAGGATCAAAACGACACTAAAATCATGCAATTTGGACCGACGATGCTCAAATTATGAAGAAAACAATGCATGGGCATAATTGTAATAAAAATGCAAGAAATAAAAGGATAAATAATGCATTTAGGTACCTGGAGGGACCTAAATGCAAATACCAAAAACCGCCTAGGCCCAAGTGTAAATTTTCCATGCGCGGGGGCATTTTTGTACATTCTAAAAATATGGAGGGGCTCCCTGTAATTTACCCAGGCACGCACGTAACGCACGTGGCTGGGGACCATTCTGCAATTCTTGAAAATATCAGGGTCTTTAATGCAAATTTCTCAGGCCCTCATGTGCGGGGCACGTGAGGCACCTAGGCTCGGGAGGCTCCTTAGGTTCGGGCCACGTGGCGTTTGCTAGAGGGTTGGATCTGGGTTCGGACCGCCCGAGCCTGTAGGTATGGAGGCTAGGCTCGGGTGCCATGTGGCTTCATCATCACCGTCCGATCGAAGCGATCGGACGCTATCTGTACTTCTTCCTCTGCCGCGGGTCACCGGAGGAGGCTGGGCTCCGACGACCTGCTGGTTGCTCCACCGAGTCCCTCCATGCAAGGCGGAGGTACGGGAAGCTCTTGGAAGCACTGGCGAAGATCCTGGAGATGCGGCGAAGCTCCGATGATGATCAAAACCTGAGTTCCCTGGAACCTCTCCTAAGAAGATCAGCTCGAACGTGCTCCGACGCCAACTCTGGCTATTGAAGATCCTGCAATGTTAGTCCTAGCTGAGGCGTGTGGTGCGTGTGAGGTGAATGGAATGAGGTCCCTGGGAAGTGGTCGGAGTAGGGGACCAGGTGCTCATTCTTCGGCGAGCAGAGGAGGAGGTGGCGAAGGGTGGTTAAGGTTGTGGAGAAGGGAAGGTGAGGTCGGTGGGTAGCGCGAAGATGTGGTTGATCTTGCGAAGATGGTCGAGTGATCAATGGAGGGTTGGAGTGGCTAGAGGTGGCATGATAATTAGGAGAAAACACAAGAAAAAGAAGGGGGAGGGAAACCTCGTCGGAGAGTGGAACCCTGGTGGAGGAGGCTGCTTGGGATGAGGCTCAGATGACCCTCGGGTCGTCTCCCAGCTGGTCAGCAAGGCCAGCGAGCTCGGCGGCCGCTAGAGGCACCGCTACACGGCGGAGGAACGTCGAGGGTCGACACCGGGCAAATACCCATCGTTGCCTCGACGTTCTGTCCCTCCGCTGTCACCGCAGGGGCGTAGGAAGCTAGGGTTAAGCCTAAGAATGGTGGACAAGGTCGATGGTGGCGGAGGGAGGCTTATATAGGTGGAGAGGGTCGGGCGGTTACGTGGTGAAGAGGGGGGTTTCGATGGGGGTTTTAATGGTGAAGGAATGATGGAGGGTGGTCATAGGAGTTATGCAATGGAGACGGAGGTTAGGGTTGTGAGGGAAAGGCATTAGGAGATGGAGAGGTGGTCGGAGTGAACTTCCAAAATATGAAGGGGTGGTGGTGTTGCGAGTCCTAATGGCTTGGGGCGAGGCACGCGAAAAAAAGAAGACGAAGACCGAGATGTTGGATATCACAATCCAACGGCTGGAATGGTGGGGTGAGTGGAGGGCTACAATCAGATCCGAAGATCTAATCGCACGGCTGATGTTAGGGAACGAGGGAGCGGTCAGGATTGAATGATGGGGAAGATCGAACGGTGGAAGGTGAAGAGGTGACGTGGCAAGTTGATAGGTGTTGGATGAGTTGGAGATCAGACGGTTGAGGTTTAGGCACTGGTGAAGGGAGAGGATTTGATCCAGAGGACGATCGGGCGGCAGAGGGATGAAGAGGGTTTGGAGGGCTGAGATGGAGGCGATTGGAGCAGATCCGACGGATGGAATGAGGCGTTGATGGAGGGCTCAGATTAAGGTGGGAAGGAAAGGATCCAACGGCCCAGATGGGCGCCAGGTGTTGAGAGGAGAGGCGGGCCACGTGGACGCTCCAGAGAGCGCCACGTGGCCCAATGAGAAAATTCAGAGCATAAATACAAAGATAAATACAAAAGAAATAGTTAGAGGCAAAATTAGGAAAAAGTCAAAACATGAAAGTTTCTCGTCTTGACGAGGTCTACAACTTTCATGTTGGACAAACAACCAAAAGTGGTCATTTGTACAAAAAGCAATTATGGGGGTATTTTTAAGGGGGATAAAAACATCGATTTTTGTCTTTGAGATGTTTTTGTATTTTTTTAGTCTTTTTAAAGATCAGTGATTTATAGACAATTTATTTACCTAATTTTTAGGGGTTTTTGATGATAAAATAAATACAAGAAAAATAAGTAAAGTTAAATACAAATAATAAGGGTAAATTATACACAATATATTACAAGATAAAAATAAAGAATTAAAGGTGATTTTATTGGATTAATTAAGACAGGGGTTTTAATTAGCGGTTTTTAGCATGATGAATACGAGATTTATCACATATATTAAGCTTCCTACAACTGATGCATAGGGGCATACAGCCATGACCTTCTTTTCCTTAACACTTTGAGTTGCCATCCCTTTAGACAGATGGATACCATGTCTTAAGGGGAGGAATCCTTTCTCGGAACTATCCATACGGAATAATTTAAGAATCTTCTTAATGTATCCATGTTGTGACAATCCCAATATCCTCTTTTCTCGGTTTCTGAAAAACTTCAGGCCTAAGATATAAGAGGCTTCTCCAAGATCTTTCGTCTCGAAGGTATGAGATAGCCAAATCTTCACACTAGTCATCATTCATGTATCATTCCCAATAATAAGGATATCATCTATGTAAAGCACGATGAACACAATGACGCTCCCATTAAGCTTCTTGTATACACAAGGTTCATCAGGATTCTGCTCAAAATCATAACTCTTTATGGTTTCGTCAAATCTGATGTTCCAGCTATGAGAATCTTATTTGAGCCCATAGATGTATTTCTTCATCTTGCATACTTTTCCATCCTCAACTATGAAGCCCTGGGGTTGCTCCATATAGATATCCTCATCGAGCTATCCATTGAGGAAAGCTGTCCTGACGTCCATCTGCCAGATGTCGTAGTCAAGAGATGCAGCTATAGCTAGCAGTATCCTGATGGACTTAAGCATAGCCACAGGAGATAACGTCTCCTCGTAGTCGATGCCTTCTCTCTGTGTGTAGCCCTTGGCTACGAACCGTGCCTTGAAAGTCTCTACTTTCCCATCAGGTCCTCATTTTCTCTTGAAGATCCATTTACACCTTATGGGTTTTTCGCCTTTAGGTCGATCCTCTAGGGTCCATACACCATTCTTTTGCATGGAGTCAATCTCTGACTTCATTGCTAGCATCAATCTATCCATGTCATGATCCGCGAGTGCTTCATCAAATGAAGTAGGATCATTGTCAGTTTCACTTGACACAAGGAATCCATACCTTTCAGGTGGTGCAACCACCCTCGAACTCCTTCGAAGAGGTATGGGTGTTTCATCTTCATTTATCTCCTTAGTTTCTAGTTCACGAATCTCAGAATCCTCAGAAGATTCAATGAGTTCCTCTACTTCATTTCTATCTTGACCTTTAAGGAAATCATCCTCCAGAAATTTCACATCTCTAGAGATAAAATCCTTTTGGGTCTCAGGGTCATAAAGTTGATATTCAATACCATCTCTAACATACCCAATGAAGTAGCGCTCACAAGTGCGAGATTCTAGCTTACTTGCATCCACATTCTTCCCATGGACCAAGCAACCCAAAACCCTCAAGTGATTAACACTAGGTTTGGTTCCATACCAGAGCTCATGAGGAGTCTTAGGCACAGATTTGCTAGGAATCTTGTTCATGATATATATTGCAGTCTCTACTACATATCCCCAGAAACTAAGAGGTAAACATGCTTTTCTCATCATTGAACGGACCATGTCTATGATGGTCCTGTTGCGTCTTTTACCAACACCATTAAGTTGGGGAGTTCCAGGAGGAGTGAGATTGGAGACAATTCCATTCTCTTTAAGGTATCCCTTGAATTCATCTAAGAGGTACTCGCCACCTCGGTCAGATTGAATCCGTTTAATCTTCCTATGGGTTTGGTTCTCAACCAAAGCCTTAAACTCTTTGAACTTCTCAAAGGTTTCAGATTTATGATGTAGTAGGAAGATAAACTCGTATCGTGAATGGTCATCAATAAACGTCAAATAATATCGATATCCATTTCGAGTCGCAGTACTGAAGGGACCACATACATAAGTATATATTAGGTCAAGAATACCTTCGCATCTCGTAACCATGTTACAGAAAGGCATCCTGGTCATTTTGCCTCGAATGCAATGTTTATAGGTAGGTAAAGATTGGACCTGTAGAAAATCTAAGGGTCCATCCTTTATCAATCTAGTGATCCTATCAATAGATAAATAACCAAGCCTTTAATGCCAAATCATATTCGGATGATTTTCATTCTCCTTGGATCTTTTATGGTTTTTATCAGTGGTAGTGACATTTATGACACATTCATCAATGCACAATTCATAGAGTCCTCCAGAAGTAAGAACACCATCCGCAATAAATTTATCATATTGATTAATGACTAACTTATTACAGAAAAGGAAGGAATATCCATGTCTAACAAGCTTAGTTACAGATATCAAATTCCTCCTGACTTTAGGTACGTAAAGACACTCTTTAAGTACTAAGACTCGACCACTAGATAACGATAGTCGGCAGGTACCAATGGCGACTGCTGCAACACTTGCATCAGATCCCATCTAGATGATTATCTCCCCTTGCTCCAAATTCCTAGATTCCTGAAACAAATGCAACGAATTGCATACATGAACAGAAGCACCAGAATCTACAACCCAACTTCCTTCTCGTCCAACGAGAAAGCTAGTTTCAATGATGAAAGTAGATTTCATACTGCTGGGGCTTTACCTTTGTCAACGGACTTCAGGTATTTTGGGCAGTTACGGTGCCAGTGCCCCGGCTTCTTACGGTGGTGACAGACATCGGTCTTCTTTGATGTCATTAATGTGGAACCACTGGAAGATGAACCAACTCCTTGATTCTTCTTCTTTCTCTTTTGGGGCGGGTCCTTCTGAGAACCTTGCTTCCGACTGTGCTTTCCTTTCACTTGTGCAACCATTGCACTAGCAGAGGGGCCGTCCTTTTTCATTACGTCATATGCAGACTTTAATGCAGATAACAGCCCAGCGTTGCTGAAATCAACTTTGCTCATGTGATATGACACGACAAAGTTGTTGAAAGACTTAGGGAGTGATAGGAGAATGAAATCAGCTTGCATATCAGCATCCATGTCAGCTCCCAGGGTTTCCAGTTCAGAGAGGTACACAAACACTTTGACGTGTTCTCTAACAGAGGTCCCTTCCTGCATTTTGCAGCGAATAAGCTCTTTCATCACATTATAACGCTGTGTGCGGTTAATGTCATCGAATATTTCCTTCAGATTCAGCATGATTTCTTGGCAGTGGTTCATTTCCACATGCTGCTTCTGAAGCACATTGGATAATGAGCCAAGGATATAACACCTTGCCAAGTTATGATCTTCATCATATTTCTCATTAAAAGATTTATCTTTCGGAGTCGGAGAGTCTGCTATCTTGTCCTTGCTCAGCACATAACAGATGCACTCCGCAGATAGGACAAGATCTAAATTTCGGATCGAATCTGAATAATTTAGTCCGGTCAACTAGTTGACCTCCAGGAGCCTGCTCAGTGGGTTCATGGACTTCATTTTCTGAAATAAAGAATGCACTATATTAGAACATATAATTAATTATATATTCATTTTAAAAAATTGATTAAGGCATTTTAAATCAAATTTGTCTTGCTATGTCAACTTTGAAAAATTATTCCCTAATCGTCTTTCAAAATAAGAGATATACTTACCGCTATATCTCAAGCAAGATTTGGGATCTCCTCTCTATCTTTATCACATCCCAATAATATGAGAACATGTGACTTGAATAAAGAGAAGCGGGAACACATTCTGCCTTGCAAGTCCAACTTGCATTTCCCAATTCAGTCTTTAACACCCGGGCCCACCACTCCTAAGATGATGTTGGCCCATTGCTAATTGAACCAACCTTCAACAGGCTTAATACTCTCTATACGCAATCCAATATCACCCCAATAATATGAGGACCCGATATCGGGGTCACTACATATACGGCCTTACTTTTTCGAGAAGCAAAGAACCCGATCCAAATAATTGTATATAGGATCTGTCACTTCGGACAGGCATCTCCTATATACAACTTTTGGCGATGAAATTCTTTGCCTTGACGAGAGACCATGGATGTCACTTATGTGATCCTCCACCACTTATTCAAATTGAAATAATTAATTATCGTGAATCATATTAACATAATTAACTCTTCCAAGGGAAACACACATCTATTCATAATAGAGTGTTTTAATTGGACATAATCAATTTAATCACATTAAATTAATTGTCAATCTAATTTTCAATCAACAAACTTTGAATTTTACTTGAATAGTAGGTATAATCTCAAAGTACGTATTATTTTAAATTTTATAATTAGAAAAATACACTTTGATTTCTCTAGCATTATCGAGTCCCTACCCGTTGTCATGTCCAGTACCGACGAGAGTGGGATGGACCACATACGTTGCAACCCGCAACCCCAATGCTCTCCGACTAGACACCATAATGCCAAATAGATCATCATGTACTTTTAGATGCTCATCGGTTTTTCAACCGAAATTATACCATATAATATACATCAAAACACTTTTTGATTATATTATAAGGAGATTTGCTAAAAAAAATCCCCAATCCTATTCAAGCAAGAGAGTTTTGCATGTAAAAGTTGCCCTACAACTATTGTAGGATGACCTAGGGTTTTGCATGAAAACAATGTTTGTTGATGACTTCATGTTCACCAATGATCAAGATCAATTATCTTATCATTGTGGTTAGTGGGATGTCATTCAAGGAATTGATTATCATCTTTAAACACTTCACAAATATTTATCAGTAACCAATTTCAGGAAATTAACAATTAATTTTCATTAACATGTTTGAATGAGTATCACAAGGTTCATGATCAAGTTTGTCAATTTCCAGCAGTGACCTCTAATCACTAAAATTAACTTATCTTGATCAATTTAAATCTAAAAATAACAAAATCAGTTTTCTAAGATTGCCAACTTTATTTACAACAGAACCTAAGTGATATTTCACGCATTTTGAGGCGTATCAAAACTGTAATTAATAAATTAATGACGTTCAGATTTGCTGTTCCCGCAACAGTGAATACATGCTTATTCAAAAGGCCATATCTCGAGCAAATGAAATCTAAATTTCGTAAACTCAAATCCTATGGTTTACTCATTTAATGGGGAACACAATCAAATTGAGTATTTCGTGTTTAAACAATTTTAACAGTACCGAAAAAAACAATTAGACAGAGGTGCGAAAATTGAAATGCGATAAAACTTTCGCGACCCTTTCAAACCCAAGTCATCCTTGGTGTATTGATCGTATCCAAAACCTTTTTCGACCTAAGGCTCTGATACCACTTGAAGGATATTGATAATCCTCAAGCGCATCACAGAAGCTTGATGATCGCATCTTATGCAATCGAGACGACTAGTCGCACTAGTCGCAAGGTGCAGCGGAATTTAAAAAATTTTAAATCATATGATGAAACCACATGATCACAAGAACAATTCTTGGATCGTTTCATCAAATCACAAAGTATTAGAAATACCTCTCGAAGCGTGGTTGCGATCATGAGATCTCTAAAGCAAGAGATCCTCTTGGCTCAAGTTCGATACACGAAGACAACACTTGCAGGCACGATGATGAGACGCGTGACTCCCGCAATTCTTGATGAAGATCGAAGCCTCGATTCCCCTGATTTCGTCCAATGAAATCCGTCGTCTTCCTCTAGAGCAAGCAGACCCAAAGAAGATGGAGATCCTCGAGTAGTCAAAGTCGAAGGCGAGAAGGTCTCTCTCAATACACAAGGTGGACGACCACCTTAGAGAGAGAGAGAGATGGCGAGAATGAGAGAGAGAGAGTAGGCGTGTACTCTTAGGGTCTCTTTCAAGGGCTAGGGTTGCCCTCCTTATATATTAGTTTGGGATCCAATGGATCTCAATCCATGGCATATCCAACATCTAGGTTGATCCATGCGTCAATCAACTGCCGTGATTGTTGTTGGTTAAAAACCAACAATATTAATTTATATCAAATTAAATATATGTTGCATTATCATCAACACAATTTAATTTAACATAAATTAAATATTAAGAGATAACAAGATAACCAAAAAAGTGAGACAACAAATCACCCCTAAAAAATAGGGGGCGTCACCTATGACTAAGTCATTGGTGACGCCGCCCCTTTTTGGTGGTTATTTGTCTCTATTTTATTTTATCCTATTATTTCTTAATAAATTGCAATAACTTTTATTGCAATAATATACACCAAATTAATTCCAAATTAATTTGTGAATATTTCAATCATGCCATTGAAAAATATGTGAACCATATTCACAACCCAAACTAATTTGTAAGTTACATTTCCAATTAATTAATTAATGTGAATCCAATCCACATTAATAATTAAAAAATGCTAATTACAAAGTTTCTCTCTCTCTCTCTGATATATTATAAATCCCATTTATAATATACACAGATATTATGGATAGCACTATCCATGATCTGCTTTTCCTTGATAATTTAATTTCATTTAATTGTCTTGGATAATCATTCTCACAATATGAATCTTATTCATACTATACTTGATAATTAAATCTCATTTAATAATCAAGACCTTCTTGCTTGGATATAAAAATCATCACAGAAATTATTCCGGAACTCCTTCAAGAATAATGTGCTTTCTCCGAATATACTTGGAGAAAAGGACAGGGCGATTGTATTGTTCCACGTATAGTGACTTGGATATTGAGATCTCATCTCAAATCCAGATCTAATGGACCTCCCATAGATGCTTGATTAAATCAAGTCCATATACTTAATCTTCTCAATGCATCTGAATCTTATTCAGATCAATGTCCAACACATGGACCAAGATTAAGTTACTTCTCTACTGAGAGGAGTCACTAAAATCCAGACCTGTTTCATCACTCCCTCAGACTGGAAGCGTCATGGTTATACAATCATTTATGATCACATCACCCTCAGGTAATCCCAATACCTGCACATCCTGCATACTGCAAGACTAATGATCAACCTGAAGATAAAGATCAATTTTACATTGTCTTCTTCAGGGTTTGATCACCAAGTTTCTCAATCTTGGTCATTGGGATTTGGTATCGATCATATGCTTTCCCAAAGCATATATCATACCTTCAAATTCTTGTCATGCTTCCAAAGCATGACGACCATGCATGGAATTTGATCGGTCCCAATACCTCATGAGTGAGCTCATGTCTTCAGGTTCATAAGTGAACATGTATGATCCCTTTGAGAGATCGTATTACTCATATGCCCTTATATGCACACCAGCTCGTCGGTGTATAGACCTTGGTTAGGTCATCAACCTAATGGTCTGCCAAATGTACATACTCAGACATATAGTGACACATCTGTCTCCGGTCAGAGGATGTGTGCCTATGCTGTGATAGTATTCAACATAGGTTTTTGGTTATCTCGATCTCGCTAAGCCAACCCATTGAACTGACTAATCTGACACCTCCGAATCACTATTCCCATGCAGAGGACCTGCATCAAGAGGTCAGTCAGATATCAACCTATGTGAGAAGGATTGCCATCTCCTACTCAGGTTGGAGATCATCTCTTAATAATCATTTGACGGTGCTTGATGAGTCCTCTATCTAACCCATTAGATATTCATCCAAACACCATCATCTATGATTCATTTAATGATTCAACAGCTATATGATTATCAAAACGACCATGATTATCAACAGCTATATTATTGTACAGAGGGACCTTATAGTGCATTCGTTCACTTAATTTCAGAAGGGAGTGAACAATCAATAATTTTTATTGATAAAACATATTTTTTACAATAACATTTATTGTAAAAATGGTTCTCCTTGGGCTCACATGGCTAACAAAACATTGGTTTCGGGCCCCTATTGTATATTATATATATTGACCTTTTTTCCCTTTATTTTATCCTTTTATTTTCTTAATTATTAAAAATCCAAAAAATTTGATTAATTTGTAAATATATCATTCATAATCTCTCTATTTGTTTTGATTTTCTCTTATTTAAAAATGACAAAAAAAATAACAAAAGATAAAATGTGGTATTTTTTATCTATAAGGTACCACCCAAAAATACATTTTTGTACATATGACATCTTTTGATTTTGGCCTTTCACGAAAGTTATAGATCTCGTCAAGTCTAGCAACTTTTGTGTTGAATACTTTTTGATTTGAACCATTTTGTTATTTCTTTTTTATTTTCCTTTACATTTAATTTGTGAATTTTCTTGGAGCGACACGTGGCAGCTCTTGGAGCCGCCACATGTCACCCCATTTTTTATTATTTTCAGATTTTTATTTTATTTATTTTATGATTATTTTTTATTTATTTTGATTAATTATTTAATTACATTTATTTAGTTTAATATTTTCCTTTACTTTTATTTTCTATTTTATTTTTAGGAGCCTACTTATATTATTTTGATATTCTATTTATCTCATTAACCTTTTACTTCTTCTCCCTTTACTTGCCCTCCACTCCAAGTCACCAACTTCCCATCTTTCCCTCATCTCCCACCACTCCTCCAACTTCCACCCCACTTCATTCCCAACTTGCTCCTCCTATTTATTCCACTCGCCCTTTACATTCATCTTCATCCACCAATTGAGAGACGAGAGCCATTAGCCCCCATCGTGTTGCAGGTGGCAGTTGCGACACATTTAGGTAGAGCGACGACAGTTATTTCCTTCAACATGATCCGTGGATTTTTTTGTTATTCACGTTGCAGCAGAACTCCACGTCGGCTGCCAGAGCTTCGGAGCATTCGCCATCTCCTTGAAGCGATGATTGGAGTTGCAGCACAACTCCTCCAAATTGCGGCGAATCACAGGTAAGTAATCCCTCTCCTTTTCCTTGTCATTTTATTTTTTATTTGACGTTTTTTTTCCTTTCCTTGTTGATTCATATCACAATCACCATCTTCATTTTTTTCCAACATCATTATCACACATCACACACACCACATCTTCATTCCTACATTTTTTCTTTCTCTGTTTAAAAAAATACAAAAAAATATTACAAACAAATCAAAAAGAGGAGGAAACAGGGGAAGCAGTTGCCGCCGCCGCCCTGCCTCCATGCCAGCTTCCTGCCCGCCAGCGGCCTACTGCCGGTGCCGCCCCTTCAGCCCCCTCGCTGCCCTCCTGTGGCCACCGACGGCAACCAGCCACCACACGCCATCGATTCGCAGCCACGTGCATCTGCGCACGCTCCTCTAACTCCAGAAGTGCGGCATCCTCCCCCCAGCGGTAGCCCAGCCCTGCCTCCTCCGCCATCGCGCTTGGCTGCCCAGCGACCCACTGACATCTGCCCCCCGCGGTTGGACCCATGCCTCCTACCGCTTTCCACGAACCGCCAGCGAAGACCTCCAGCACCGCATCCTGCACGGCGTATGTCGTCGATCCAACCTTCGCAAGCTGCCGCACTCCACCGCAGTGCCGCCCACCTGCAGCTGCCAGCCGCCTCTCCTCTCCAGCTGCTGCCAGCCTCCACGACGACCCACCCGAGCAACCCAGTCCCTCAGTGCATGGCCGTCGCCGCTCGAACTGCCCCGCGCCACCGCTCGCAACCCCGTGTGGCCCCCTCAACACGCCAGCGCACCTTGCTACCTCCTCGCCGACCAACCGCCACAGCCACCAGCCCCTCGCCACCAGCGCTCCACGCAGGCGAGCCGCCCCTCGCCATCGCCACCCGTGACTGGCCGCAAGGCCACGTGTTGCTGCCTCCAGCACCCATGCGTCCATTCCGGCAAAAGCCCTAACTTGGGTTGCAAGTTCGGAATCCTGTGAAGGTCTATTTTTATTTTATTCTTTTTTTATTGTGAAAATTGCATGTCAGATATTTCATGTTTATTTTATTGCATAAGAATCCTTGTGCAAAACTTGCATTTTAAATTTCATTTTTGTAATTACATACTCCTGACTTTATGCATTTATTTGGGCAATCATCTTGTATCATTTATTTTAATATTGAAGAGCAATTAACACTTTATCATTTTGATATTTATTTGCATTTTTATGAGTAGTTGATAATTTATTAAAAATCAGAGTTTGACATTCAGTGATAATTTACCAATTAAGCTCTGAAATTCACACTTATTTATTTATCGCTCAAAAAATTTTAAAAAAATTAGAGATGATGCGCACGAATGTGCTTTAACTTTAATCCATTTTTTCTAGATTGGATTTTTCTTGAGCATGAAATAAGTCTTAGAGTAATTTCTGTAATTAATTTTTTTAAATCCACGAATAACATTTTACGAAATTTCAACTCTCCTTGATTCTAATGAATATATATTTGAGATAATTCTTTCTCTACATAATTTGATTTTGTGGATTAATTAGGAATTAAATACTCACAATCGCTCTATTTTTAGTAAAAAAATTCATAAAAATATAAAGTGTCAAAAATTCCAAAAAAATAGTGCAGATTCTTTCATCATTTTTCCTTCCAGTAAATTTTTCATAATTTTTGCATTTCATTAGCATGAAAAATTGCATAAAACCCCAAAAAAGCTTCCATTTTTCATTTGTGTATCTTTTCCCAAAAATTCCAAAAAAACATTTTACATTTGTCATTGATTAGATTTTTAGGAAAAATACAACTTGGCTTTATTGTAATAATTTCATATTAAAATTAAATTTGGTTAAGTCAGTTATTTCTTGTTAACTTAATTCAATTCGTATTTTGCATCTAGCATTTTTATTTGCAAAAAAATTAAAAAACATCACTTGGAAAATTGTGATCTAATTCATCTAATCTGATCTCAAGTTTGTTCCTTTGCCTCCTTGAGTCGACCATGGGCTTTCCCCAGGTTAAAAAACATAAAAGCGTGCGTTAATTCATTCAACGATTCATCGATCCGTGCGGTTATTTTTTATCGATCCGGATTTATCTGACTGCAACGAAATCATTAATTTGAGACTATTAAAAGGGTAGAGATTCCGGGACAATCACCTGCTGGCATGGACTATACACACTAGGATGTGAGACAAACCGCTCACGGAGCAACCTGCTACCCCAATGACCCCGATTTGGCACCATATCTCACTCAAGTCAGGATAATGTCATCTTATTATTTGTATTTGAGAAAATATTAATCTTTCAATCGAAGTTATACCATATAATATTTATCAAAATTATTTTGATTAAATTATAAGAGATATCCTAAACAAATCCCCACTCCTATTCAAGAAACAGAGTTTGTTGGAAAAAGTCATTTTAACTAATTCGATCAAGATCAATTATCTTATCTTGTTGGTTATGGTCAATTAAAATTATTTATTGTTATTAATATATTTTCACAAATATTTAAAAACTAATTATTCGAGGGGATAAACCATTAATTTCCATGAATTAATTAAATGACAATCATAAGATTCTGTTCAAATTTGTTAAGTTTCGAGTAGTGACACATGTATACGAAAACAAATAAATCTTGAGCAAATAAAACTCCAAATCATGCAAATTAGATTTCCTTTATTTGTCAGTTTTGATTTTACAATAGAATACAAATGATAGACAAAAATTTCTAGGTATTTAAAAACTGTGGTTTATCTCTTTATTACATTCTAAATTACCATTCCCGTAACAGTGGACACATGTCTACTAAAACAACCATAACTTGAGCAAATAGATTCCAAATTATGCAAACTCAAGTCATATGGTTTCTAATAAGATGAGAAACATAATATATAGATAAACTCACGTTTTAATAATTTAAACAGGGCAAAAAATGCACAAAACAGGGTTGTAGGAACAAATTGCGATGAAATTCGCATAACCAAAATTGCCAATGCCATCTTAGGTCTATGGATCATGACTGAAACCTCCGAACCTATGACTCTGATATAACTTTATGGTTATGGAGAAACTTTGAGCGCATCACAAAAGCGTGAAGATCACATCATATGGGATAGGGACCAACTAATCGCTCGGGGTAGTGGAATTTAAAATTTTTAAAGCGATGAAGCCATATGATACAAGACACTTATCAGATCATTTAATCTAAATCACAACCAAGATATAGGTCTACCTCTTGAAGAGTGGTTGCGATCATGTCTTTGAAGTAAGAGACCTCCTGTCTCAAGTCTGATCCAACAGAGGAGACACTTGCGAGCAAGTTGACGAAACAGGTGTTCCTCACATCCCCGTTGGTAATCCAAGCGGTGAATCTCCTGATCTCATCTCACGAGATCTGACATCTTCTTTACGAGCGAGATGCACTAAAAGGAGATGGAGATCCAAGAGCAGTCGAAGCGGCAGCAGGCGATGTAGTGGCGACGACAACGACTCTTTCTAGGGTTCCAAGGTGGACAACCACAATAAGAGAGAGAGAGAGAGAAAGAGAATTGTGTCTCACTTTTTGTAAAATAAAAGGCTAGGGCTATCCTTTATTTATCATATTTCGGATGCCCATGGATCACAATCCATGTGCTCACAAAATTGAATTGTTGAGATTGATTTATGCTTTCAATCAATGGTCATGATCTGGTTGTGTTTTAATTACCAACAAAAAAATTGTTGGCTTTTATTTAAGTTTATATTGAAATCTATCAATATATCCAATTTAAATCACATAACCAAGGATGGAATTAATTGTAATGAATGGAGCCCCATTCCATATATGGGATGGACGACCACCAAGTTGAGAGAGCTCAATCAATATATTTCAATTTAATTCACACTAACCAAGGATGGAATTAATTGGAATGAATAGAGCCCCATCCATATTATGGAAAGACGACCACCAATTTGAGAGAGCTCAACTTGGTCGTCCAATGAATATGCATTTCATCATCTTTATTTATTTTTTAGCTTAAAATCCCTTATAAAACACTTGTACATACTAATAAATACACTCTTCTACTGACCTAATTCTTTTGTAAATATTGTATATTTAATCACTATCTTAAACCTAAAATAAATAAGTAAAGAATAAAGGAAAAATGAGGGAAATAAAGAATGTATATATGTAATACATATAAGCTGGCTCTGACCCCAAGAGAAGGTCAAGACTTGACTTGATCGACAAGAAATAAAGTAGAGGGGATAAGGCCCAAAATACCAAAAATTCCTGAAAATCATTTGTCACTTTTATATATTCATCATCTTTACAATATTTGTATATAATACACATTCTTCTATTTAATTTTTTGATTACCATATTCTTTTAAAATAAAAATAATTTCTTCTTGAAAATTGTGAATAAATTTTTTTGTAAATAATACAAATAATTGCAATAAACATCTTATATATATTGCGTAAATAACAACACACTAAAAAAGCCCATAAACTCTAATTGCAAGATCAATATCTTCTCCATCAAAACTCTAAATTCATTAACTCACTTTCATTGTACTCTAATTAAATTATCTTTAAAATGGAGAAAATTTCATAAAAATTAGAAGGTGTGAAATCTGGCAAATTGGGGTACAATGTATATTATACCTATGTATACCATGTATATATTTATTATTTATTTCTTGTGCATATTTGTAAATATTGTATTTTTTATTACTTGTAAATATCGCATTTAATTTATATAAAATATAAATAAAAAATAAAAAGTCAAACATCAACGGAAAAATAAAATCATGTATTTATTGTATAGGTATCACTATGTATATACTATACATATACCCTATTTATTTAACTTAATAAATTGATAACAAAAATCAAATAAAAAATCCATTAAAACCTTATAAAATAATGTAAATTAATAAAATATTAAATTTTTTATATATAATAGTATAATTAAATAATTAAAAATCAAAACCTTATATGTATGTATGTATGTATGTATGTATATATACCTATAAATAACAACATTTAATTAATACTACTCTTTGTAGATACATATTTAATTGATTAAAAATCACATAAATTATCTTTATTTTATTCTACATTTTTATTTACATTATCTAATTATTTTAATTCATTTTCAATTTTTGATTCATTTATTTTACTTTTTATTGAGTTTTTATCATTTTCCCTTACTTGTCCTTTTCCTGTGCACCTCTGATTGGTTGGCTCGGGTTCGTTGACCCAAGTCAACTGTCCGGTCCCACCTACGATTCCCGCTCTTTCATTCGTCATTTCTTCTTCACCCATTTTTTTCCCGCACACCTCTCTCATTAATCCCCCTTTGTGTTCTTCTCCAAAGTTGTAGCCCCTTTATTCCTCTCCACCGCCAACACCTTAGACTACAAATCGTGCCTCGATTTAATCCGATTTTTGAAATGAAAAATCCACTAGAGTCGTTCCTATTTATAACCCCCATCCACCTCCGCCCAAGTTTTGATCTGATTTTGGCCCCTATTCATCCATGATTGAGTGTCATAGGATTGTCTCCAGTGATATAGGAGCGATTCTCTAATCGGGAGATGTGAGTGGAGTGCCTAAAGGCGTGATCCAGCAACTTCGTCGGAGCCCTCCGTCGTGTTGCTGAATCTCTACCTTGCACAGCAGATTGAGGACAAATTCAATTATGTTATTCACTGTAGGTACGTAGAGCTAATTAGACCTTAATTTTAGATTTTTTTATTAATTTTCACGTTAATCACATCAAATTTGATCATCACCTCCAACTGTCGATTCGCAAGATCGGCGGGGTTCCAGTCACTCTCGCTGGTCTCTGACTCGACTAACACCTTTGCCTCGACCTTCTTCATCACCTCCCATCTTTGATCAATCTCAGATCACTCCATATCTGAGGTCCCGTTCCTACTCCGACCACCATCGTCGGAACCTCCATCCCCTTCAACATTTCCTGATTATTTAATTTCAATAAAGCTGCCAGAGCATCACCTCCGAGCATGGATTTCATTGCATGAATAGGAGCAAGGTTTGGAGAAAATCAAGCCATTCAGAGGTGTTGAGTGCGAAATTTGGAGTTTTTTGAATTTTCCTTTTTATCTCCGGCAATGGCAAAATTTTGTTGTGAGCGAAAACTGCTGGGTTGGAAAATTAATGGTAAATAGGTCGTTGCTTTTATCCCCAAACCCGCTTCAACAAAAGATTATTTTTTTTTTTTAATTTTTGCTACTTATTAACCTGTATAGCGGACATGGTCGAACTCAGGGAGGCTACAATTCCTGAGGGTTATTCAATTAATTAGAAACTAATTAAAAGAAAACATGAATCTCAAAGGATAACTATCCTTGGTTTTTGTGATTTTTTACCTTTTTATTATTTTTTTATTTTTTTATTTCTAATTTTTTTATATTTTCTGATTTTCAAGTTTTTAGTGATTTTGATTTTGTAATTTTTTTAATTTTCAAAAATAATGCGAAGCAATAGGAACAAGATCAAAAATACGCACACCAACTCTTTTTACAAATTTTCAATTAGTCAAAAATAATCAGAAAAATCAAAGAAAATATTTTGTGTTTTAATTTTGAAATGTTTTTGAGAATTTTTGTAGACTTTTCAGATGTTTTTGTATTTTTTTAAAAATCAAAACAATGGGGAAATCGGAAAAATTGTGGACAGCCTGGAGTAATTTGCAATTTAAAACTCTTTTAAATGCCCAAAACTCATGGCTACTATTTTTAAGATAAACTAGAAACAATTATCTACAAACAGAAACTGAAATCACAATTTTTGGATTTTTGTAGAATTTTTTTATGATTTTTAGAATATTTTTGATATTTTCAATTTTTTTAGGTTTTATAAATAATTAATGCATGAAAATTGGTATGAAATTAAAAAACAACGAAATAAAACTAGTGTAATTTTTTTGGAATTTTTGGAGCTATTTCGAATTTTTATGAATTTTTGAATTTCAGGAAGACAAAAAGGCACTGTTTTTGATTTTTTAATATATCAAATGAAATCAAAATGCTACGAAAATTTTATGCTAGGAAGAATAGCACATCAGGAGTATAGCACAATTTTCTCAAAATTATTGAAGCATGAGAAACATTTATTTCAATAGAAGATCATGCAAGTTCAATGTTCTGCAGTTCAGGGACCAAATTGCAAATAAATCAAAATTCATCAACAAATAAGAACATAAATAAAGTGCAAGAAGGAATGTGTAATTTACCCACTTAAAAGGTGCAGTGCACGTGCTTGAAGC
This sequence comes from Ottelia alismoides, assembly GCA_037367405.1. NCBI lineage: Eukaryota > Viridiplantae > Streptophyta > Magnoliopsida > Alismatales > Hydrocharitaceae > Ottelia > Ottelia alismoides. Next base: position 832,391 of record JAZKJV010011092.1, read on the forward strand.
TGGCAGGGGCGGTTTTGTAATTTGGAAATCTCCCAGGGCTGAAAATGTAATTTCTCCAATTTTTTTTAAGAGGTCAAAAGCCCTAGGTGCCTTCTTTTCGTTGCAATCTCCAATGGGGCACGATGGGGGTTGCCGCCGCCCCTTCTTCATCGGCGGCCTGGATGACGGCAGCCGGGCTACTTGCAGGTGGTCGATGGCGCGCTGGAAGACGGCGTAGGCGGTGTCGCGAGGCACGCGCGGCACCGCGCGCGTGCGGCGGTGAAGCGGACAAGCAGCAACCGCCTGGATATTCGCGCGGCGGCCGCTTACACGGATGATGGGGCGCGGTTGTCGCGGTGGAGCCGCCAGGCTTTGGTTCGCGGCGGGTTGGTCAGAGGTGTGGCGTTGATGGCGGCCGAGAACTGTGGTCGAACTGGTCTGCTGGAGGAGCGGCGGCGAGCCTAGCCGCAGGTGGCTGTGGCACCGTCGCTTGATGGCGCGGAGAAGATCGCCGCGACAGGCGGCGCCTTAAAGGCTGGGGCGGCGGGGGGTGGTGACGCTTCAGAAGCGGAGGAACGGGACGCGACAAGCTTGCGCGGGCGGATCCTGGCGAGGATGGCGGGGGATCGGCGCTGGAGCAGGATGGAGGCGCGGCCCAGTGGCGGTGTAGCAGGCTGCGGCGTTGCCGCCTGGAGATGGAGGAGGGGCGGCGGTGCCTGGGGCACCCGCCCAATTTTTTATTTATTTAATTTTTTTATTTTTTTTGATTTTATTATGTTATGTAAACAGGAAACAAAAAGATGAATAAAAAAAACTTTTTTTTTATTTTTTTTTGTAAATCCGAAAAGAAGAAAAGAAAGAATAAAGAATTTTTTTTTATTTTTATAATGTTTCCCTACAAAACAACCGTTTAAAAAAATGAATTTTTTTATTTTTTATTTATCCTGCAAAACAAACGTTAGACAGCAATAAAAAACATATTTTTTTTATTTATTTACACATAGGGATATGAACGGGGATTCGGTGAAAATGGAAGATCAAATCCGATTCTCCGACCACCGTGCGAGGTCGGAGTTGTTAGATCGTGGGAGATAGAAATCGAAGTTGGAGAGATCAAGAAGATGAGATGAAAAATCGAGTCGGTGGTGGGATAAATCGTGGTGGATTTTCTTAAGATCTAGAAGAACAAAATGACGATAAAAAAATGCGACAAAAAAAAAGCAATTAAACTAAGATAAAATGCGAAGAAAAATTTGGATCTCACCTTAGGAGCGGAAAATGGACCGTGATCGCCTCGACAAGGCCGACTCGCTGTCACCGGACGGCTTGGAGGCTAGGCAACTTCCTCGACGAAATTTCTCTCGGAGATCGAGCTCCTCTCTCTAAAGATTGATCAAGTTGAAATGAGGGAGAAGGAGCCATATAAATAGAAGAGAGATGAAATTTGAATTTTTGAATTTTTAAATAAAGAGATAATGGAGATGAAAATTAAAATGAATTTTTGAATTTTTTTTTGGTGGAAGGGAGATGAAATTTGAAAATGAAAATAAAAGAGAGATAAAACTAATTACAAATTATCTAATTTTTTTGAATTTTTGTCACTTATTTAATTTGAATTAAAAAATGTTATTTTTTTATTTTTTATGAAGGTTAATTAAAAATAGCAACTATATACATATAATACATACATATATGACATTATACACAAGGGTAAATGATGAAATTAGCCCATTTTTTTAAAGGATTTTATTTTTTTATTTTTATTTTTGTTTTTAAAGAATTAGTGAGAATAATTTATAAATATATACAAATACAATATGCACAAAATACATGGGAAATTGCACAAACCACCCCAGAAAACCGACTTTTCAACCGTAACTCCAAAAATTATGAAAATACAACCATTTTAAAGATAATTTAAATTTCGAGTTCAATGGAACTGAGATTGATTCCATTTCAGCTCATATGGAGTCGGAATTGGTCTTTCAATTAGTGCTTAGTGGCTTTTTCCAAGTGTGGCTACTTTTATTCTGTACAAGATTTAATTGTGCAATCAATTTTAGTAATTAGAACAAATGTTTATTTACACTTTGATTTTAAATGTTATTTGATTTGAAGTTAATTAAGGTACAAATAAATTAGTGTTAGTGATATACAAAATAAGGGAGAACACACAATTTTTTTTTGGATTTTCTGGTTAAGGACCCTATCTCCCCCTACTTTATTCCTGGTCGATCAGGTCAAGTCTTGACCTTCTCTCGGGGTTCAGGTCAGCCTGGTATACAGTCTTCCTTTTTTTATTTCTTTTCTTTATTTTTCTCTTTTTTTTAATTCCTTTTCTTTATTTTTCCTTTCTTTCTTTCTTTATTTATTTTAGGTTAAAATTAGTCAGAAATGTACAATATTTACACAGATGCAAGTTAGTAAGAATATGGAGTTAGCGTTATATGCAAGTGTTTTATAAGGGATTTTAAGCTAAAATAAATGAATAAAGATGACGAATCGCAGATTCATCATCCCCCTATGCTTTA